>CM055120.1:110408184-111008184 GCA_029206835.1 Rana muscosa | reverse complement strand
ACGTGATCAGCCGTGATTGGACACGGCTGATCACGTAGTAAAGAGCCTTTGCCGGAGGCTCTTTACCGAGATCGGTGTTGTGGTGTGTCAGACTGACACACCGCTCCACTGATTGCCGCGATGCGCGCACCCTCGGGCGCGCGGCGGCTGTTATCCTGCAGGACGTCAATAGACGTCCAGTCAGGATAACAAAACCACTTCCCGGACGTCAATTGTCTATTGACTGGGCGGGAAGTGGTTTTAAAAATACTTTTTTTTCCTTTTATGCTACAGATTTTTGCAACTTTTGTGCAGAGAAAAGCTAAACCCAGATTAGAATATCAAATTCTTATGAAGACTAAACTAGAATCTGGGTAAGGTTGGAGGAGACTATGGCAGGCTGTAAGATAGCCGGTGTCCCATGAGTTCCAGGGGTAAACCAAGGCCTGAAATACTGCCCCTCCCTTCACTTTTTAAAGTTTGAAAATGTTGGACATTATAAAAGGAATAATATCCCCAGGTATGAAAAGGGGAGAGAAGTTGGGACTTTAAATGAGGCATGTGACGCACAGAGGTAAAATTGCACAATGGCACATAAGCTTTTATTTATTTATTTTTTGTTTCTTAAATTTTATTAAGTTAACAAGAAAAAGCATACAACATTCCATTGCAACAGTGGATTACTTGAGTAAGTTTAGATTCATTAACCGCTTGCCGACCGCCTCCTGCACATATACGTCGGCAGAATGGCACGGCTGCGCAAAGCAACGTACAGGTACGTTGCTTTGAATTTTCCGCCCTGCCGCAAGCTCCGTGACCGTGCTCGCGGGACCCGCGAACTCAATGTCCGCCGGTTTCCCGCGATCGTGTCACAGAGCTGCAGAACAGGGAGATGCCTGTGTAAACAAGACATTTCCCTGTTCTGCCTTGTGACAGGACACTTCCCTGCCAGTGTCATTTACACAGTAATCAGTGCATTTTTATAGCACTGATCGCTGTATAAATGACAATGGTCCCAAAATAGTGTCAAAAGTGTCCGATGTGTCCACCATATCGTCGCAGTCAAGCTAAAAATCTCAGTTCGCCGCCATTACTAGTAAAAAAATAATTATTAATAAAAATGCCATAAATCTATCCCCTATTTTGTAGACGCTATAACTTTTGCGCAAACCAATCAATATACGCTTATTGCGATTTTTTTACCAAAAATATGTAGAAGAATACCTATCGGCCTAAACTGAGAAAGAAATGACTGTTTTTATATATTTTTTGGGGATATTTATTATAGCAAAAAGTAAAAAATATAACTTTTTTTTTTCAAAATTGTCGCTATTTTTTTGTTTATAGCGCAAAAATAAAAACCGCAGAGGTGATCAAATACCACCAAAAGAAAGCTCTATTTATGGGGGGAAAAAAAGGACGTCAATTTTGTTTGGGAGCCACGTCACATGACCGCACAATTTTCAGTTAAAGCGACACAGTGCCGAATCGCAAAAAATGGCCCGGTCATTGGGCAGCCAAATTAAAGTGGTTAATGAAATACATTTTTTGGGGAAAAATATATTCATAGTCTGTTCGAGATGGAGTTAATACATTTAAGAGTTAGACATGTTATTCATATAAATTGTACATTGTAGCTTTGTGTCAAAAATGGTATGTGTGTTTAACTTATTATTTAGTCAGTCTTAACCACTTCAGCCCCGGACCATTTGTCAGCTTAAAGACCAGAGATCTTTTAACAAAATTTGGCACTGCGCTGCTTTAACTGGTAATTGCGGTCATGCAAAACAAAATTTGCATCCTTTTTCCCCACAAATAGAGCTTTCTTTTGATGGTATTTGATTGCCTCTGCGATGATTTTTTTTTTTCGATATAAACGGAAAATTTTGAAAAAAAATTATATTTTCTACTTTTTGTTATAAGAAAAATCCAATAAACTCAATTTTAGTCATACGTTTAGGCCAAAATGTATTCAGCCACATGTCTTTTGTAAAAAAAAAAAGGTCAATAAGCGTATATTTATTGGTTTGCGCAAAAGTTATAGCGTCTACAAACTAGGGTAAATTTTCTTGAATTTACACAGCATTTATTTTATGACTGCCTATCTCATTTCTTGAACTGCTAAAATGGCAGGGCACTACAAAACCCCTCCAAATGACCCCATTTTGGAAAGTAGACACCCCAAGGAAATTGCTGAGTGGCATGTTGAGCCCATTGAATATTTAATTTTTTTGTCCCAAGTGATTGAATAATGACAAAAAATTAATAAAAAATTTACAAAAAGTTGTCACTAAATCATATATTGCTGACACATGCCATGGTTATATGTGGAATTGCACCCCAAAATAAATTTTGCTGCTTCTCCTGAGTATGGGGATACCATATGTGTGGGACTTTTTGGGAGCCTAGTCGCGTACGGGGCCCCGAAATCCAAGCACCGCCTTCAGGATTTCTAATGGTGCAAATTTTTGATTTCACTCCTCACTACCTATCACAGTTTTGAAGGCCATAAAATGCCAAGATAGCACAAAACACCCCCAAATTACCCAATTTTGGAAAGTAGACACCCCAAGCTATTTGCTGAGAGGAATGTTGCGTCCATGGATTATTTTATATTTTGCCACAAGTTGCGGGAAAATTAAAAAAAAACATTTTTGCACAAAGTTGGCACTAAATTATATATTGCTCACACATGCCATGGGTATATGTGGAATTCAGTGTTGCCAACCGTACGTTAATTTACGTACAGCACGTAAATTTAACCCCCTTTTTCGGGTGTACGTAAAGTCCGTTGTGGGCATCGGCTGCCCATAAAAAAGATGGCCGCGAGCCGACCATGCAACGGCGCATGCGCCGTTGCAAAGCCGGCCGGACTCGGGAAAGCTCGTATGCGTTCGGCCGAGCAGCGCATGCGCAGTAACATAATGGCGCCGCCCGGCGCCATTTTTGAATAGTCTTTCAGCCAGGACGGGACTCGGGAGTGCTCGCGGGGCGGGCTACAGTGTCTCGCAGTCGCCGGAGGAGAGGACTCGGCCGAGCAGGGGTGAGGAGGAGGAGGAGGGGGGATATACAGTAAGAGGAGGACTGCGCTGGGAGTGGGAGCCCGGAGGGTGAAGCGGCCATGGCATGCAGGGGAGGGACAGAGACTGATGTGCTCTCTCTGTCCACCATCATATAACTTATCCTCCACATCATCAGTATGCTGTGTCCTCCTCCTGTGCCCTTTTCACCTCTCCACATGTCAGAGCTGCCCTGACCTGTGGAGAGGTGAAAGGGGCACAGAAGGAGGACACAGCATACTGATGATGTGGAGGAGAAGTTATATGATGGTGGACAGAGGAGGAGGCCACTGTGAGGGGGTAAGGAGGACCCTATCATGTCCGCAGCCTCTGTCCCCCTCCTGTGTCATGTCCGCAGCCTCTGTCCCCCTCCTGTGTCATGTCCGCAGCCTCTGTCCCCCTCCTGTGTCATGTCCGCAGCCTCTGTCCCCCTCCTGTGTCATGTCCGCAGCCTCTGTCCCCCTCCTGTGTCATGTCCGCAGCCTCTGACCCCCTCCTGTGTCATGTCCGCAGCCTCTGACCCCCTCCTGTGTCATGTCCGCAGCCTCTGACCCCCTCCTGTGTCATGTCCGCAGCCTCTGACCCCCTCCTGTGTCATGTCCGCAGCCTCTGACCCCCTCCTGTGTCATGTCCGCAGCCTCTGACCCCCTCCTGTGTCATGTCCGCAGCCTCTGACCCCCTCCTGTGTCATGTCCGCAGCCTCTGTCCCCCTCCTGTGTCATGTCCGCAGCCTCTGTCCACCTCCTGTGTCATGTCCGCAGCCTCTGTCCACCTCCTGTGTCATGTCCGCAGCCTCTGTCCACCTCCTGTGTCATGTCCGCAGCCTCTGTCCACCTGCTGTGTCATGTCCGCAGCCTCTGTCCACCTCCTGTGTCATGTCCGCAGCCTCTGTCCACCTCCTGTGTCATGTCCGCAGCCTCTGTCCACCTCCTGTGTCATGTCCGCAGCCTCTGTCCACCTCCTGTGTCATGTCCGCAGCCTCTGTCCACCTCCTGTGTCATGTCCGCAGCCTCTGTCCACCTCCTGTGTCATGTCCGCAGCCTCTGTCCACCTCCTGTGTCATGTCCGCAGCCTCTGTCCACCTCCTGTGTCATGTCCGCAGCCTCTGTCCACCTCCTGTGTCATGTCCGCAGCCTCTGTCCACCTCCTGTGTCATGTCCGCAGCCTCTGTCCCCCTCCTGTGTCATGTCCGCAGCCTCTATCCCCCTCCTGTGTCATGACTCTGCAGCCTCTGTCCACCTCCTGTATCGTGTCCGCAGCCTCTGACCATCTCCTGTCTTTTATGTCTGCAGTCTCTGAGGGGATCCTAGAAAGATGTCAAGAGTGGGAGCGCCATGATGGGGGTTATGGGAAGAAACGGACGTGTGGACTGTGGAGAGGAGGTCAGAGCCGCCAACCTGGAGCCGTCTGACTGAGCCCCGCACTGTGGACCTGAGAGCAGGTCAGTGACAGCGCCGCCAGGCCAGTCTGAGGGGGGGGGCACTGATCTAAGGAGGGGAGTAAATACAATAATGTAAGGGGGCACTGATATAAAAAGTCCCCCCCTATATTAGTACCCCCCCCTTACCTTAGTGTATTCACTCTGTGGAAGGTGGTCTCTATTCACCAGAGCCCCCCTCCACATCAGAGTTCCCCCTTACATCATGATCTGCAGCGTTCCCCTTTACATAAGAGTTCCCTTGCACTGTAAGGGGGCATCCTGCAGACTCTGATGTAAGTGGGAACTCTGTGCTGGCTGGGTTATAGTAACCTAACCTTCATGTGAATTGAGAAATATGTTTTTTTACTTTTGTTTAACTGAAACACATTGATATTAGCATTAGCTGTGTGTTTATAGTTGAAATATTGATATTTGCACTGTTTAGCACTAAAAACAGTAATGTTAGGTATTTTTTTGCAGCGTCAGTAAAAAATGCGGCTCTGCCAGTAATCTTCATTTTTTTGCCAGTAAGAAATTGGTGCCGTACAGAAATTTTGGCATCCTTGCCAGTAAATTTCACTTCAGGGGGTTGGCAACACTGGTGGAATTACACCCCAAAATACATTCTGCTGCTTCTCCTGAGTACGGGGATGCAACATGTGTGGGACTTTTTGGAAGCCTAGCCGCGTACGGGGCCCCGAAAACCAAGCACTGGATCTGGCAGAAATCTTCCTCAATGTGCCTTTATCTGCACAAAACCCATCTGTGCTCTAAATCAGCCACAAATCTCTTAATAGTGCGATGATCACGCTTAAGTTTTCGTGAAATGTCTAATGTTTTCATACCTCGTCCAAGGCATTGAACTATTTCACTCTTTTCGGCAGCAGAGACATCCTTTTTCTTCCCCATATTGCTTGAAAATGGTGCTCTGCTTAACCACTTCAATACCATGCACTTATACAGCTTCCTGCCCAAGCCAATTTTGAGCTTTCAGCGCTGTCGCAATTTGAATGACAATTGCGCGGTCATGCTACACTGTACCCAAACAAATTTTTTATCATTTTGTTCCCACAAATAGAGCTCTCTTTCGATGGTATTTGATCGCCTCTGCGATTTTTATTTTTTGCACAACAAATAAAAAAAGAGCGAAATTTTTTAAAAAAACTATGTTTTTCTTTGTTTCTGTTAATTTTTTTTGTAAATAAGTACCTTTTCTACTTCAATGATGGGCACTGATAAGGCGGCACTGAAGGGCACTGATAAGGCGACACTGATGGGCACCGATGAGGTGGCACCATCGAGGTGGCACTGATGGGCACTGATGATGGGCACTGATAGGCGGCACTGATGGGCACTGATATGTGGCACTGGTATGCGGCACTGATGGGCACTCATAGGTGGCACTGATTGGCACTCATAGGCGGCACTGATTGGCACTCATAGACGGCACTGATGGGCACTCATAGGCGGCACTAAAGGGCACTCATAGGCGGCACTAATGGGCACTTATGGGTGGCACTGATAGGTGGCACGGACGGGCACTGATAGGTGGGCACTTATGGGCACAGATGGGCACGGATGGGCACTGATAGGTGGCACTGATGGACACTAGTAGGTGGCACTGGTGACACTGCTGCCTAGCAATGCCAGCCACCACACATTATTTTCTTGGCATGATAGTGCCAGTCAGTGCCCATTTGTGGGCACTGATTGGCATATTTTTTTATGTTTTTTTTATATATATATATTTTTTACTACATGTGGATGGCCATGGGGGCCATCCACATGCTTAGGGCTTCCCTGGTGGTCCTTGGGGGCTTCCCTGGTGGTCCAGTGTGGGTATCCGAGGGGGGGCTGCGCTGATAAACAATCAGCGCGAACCCCCCCTGTCAGGAGAGCCGCCGATCGGCTCTCCTCTACTCGCGTCTGTCAGACGCGAGTGAGGAAGAGCCGATCAACGGCTCTTCCTGTTTACTTCCTGATCAGCCGTGATTCGACACGGCTGATCACATGGTAAAAAGCCTCCAACGGAGGCTTTTTACCGAGATCAGTGTAGCGGTGGGTCAGACTGACCCACCGCTCCACCGATCGCCGCGATGCGCGCCCCCCGGGCGCGCGGCGGCTGTTATCCCACAGGACGTCATATGACGTCCAGTGTGGATAACAGAACCACTTCCCGGACGTCAATTTGCTATTGACTGGGCGGGAAGTGGTTAATAATGTGGAACACCCTCCTTTAGTAGTTTTTCCTTTAATTGGGGTCACCTGGCAATCTAATTATCACAGGTGTCCGAGATTGTTTTCAGTGATCAAAGGAGCCCTGAGACACAATGCCATCCATGAGTTAAACTGAAAAACAAAATATTTAATCTTTTTGACACTGAAATAGAATTTGCATAATAATTTTGAACAGGGTATATGTATCGTGGGAGCAAACGCTGTTGCTGTCAAGATAACTAAATCCGCGCTGCAACTGAATGGCGTACCAGCTAAGCAAATGATGGTTAACATTAAAACAAAGTAACATTACAGTATAACAGTAAGACCTTACCATACCATACCTGCAAAGCAAATACAAAAAAAATTGTAAAAAATAAAAAAAAATTTAACGCAACCTGTGCCTAAAATATATATATGCCGAAGCATGGGACATCCTCCCGCAAAAGTTACGCTGTGTACACGCGGTCGGACTTTTTAATGGGCAAACCTCCGTCTAAATTTCGCCCCTGCTGACCCCATGCTTCGGCATATATGCTCTTTTTTTAACTGTAGTGGTGAAATCACCTCCTACAGCACTGGAGTCATGGCTTTATGTATCGTGGGAGCAAACACTGTTGCAGTCAAGATAAATAAATCTGTGCTGCAGCCAAATGGCGTACCTGAAAACAAAAAATGGTTAAAGGGGTTGTAAAGGTAAATGTTTTTTCACCTTAATGCATCCTATGCTGGGAAATTATGCCTGTTAGGGTAACTTAGAGAGGTTTATGAACTATTCTCTTTAGATGCATTGTGACACCAACAGTTACAGCATTTTATTGCTTCACACCTAAAGGGATTTAGAATGGCAGAGTTTCTAACAGGATTTGAATCCTTACAGTTGATAAGGGATTGTTATCCATATACTCTTATAATTTACTGAATTATTGTGGACCATACACAGACCTTAGTTTTTTGGATAATGGGAGGTGGAGCTAATTTGGTCATGAAGAAAGAAGTTACCGCTCAGACGTGGCTGTTGATCTGTTCACTGGATCCGAAGCCGTGGGTGCAGGCAATTGCATATAACAATGCAGAAACTAAAGAAAAGCTTAGACAGCCGCACTCCAAATTTTTTTATTGGTTCTAGATTTAAAAAAAACAAGGTCACATCAACACATCAACACATATGACAGCAAAACACAGCAAGAGGAGCTGACATGTTTCACACTGCAAATCAGTGCTTAATCATAGCTATGATTAGTGATGAGCCGAACACCCCCGGGTTCGGTTCGCACCAGAACCCGCGAACGGACCGAAAGTTCGTACGATCATTAGAACCCTATTAAATACAATGGATGCGAACGTTCGAATTCTAAAGTGCTAATTATAACAACTATTATGCATGTTATTGTCCTAAAAAGGGTTTGGGAACCCGGGTTCTGCACCAGGGGACATGTATCAATGCAAAAAGAAGTTTTAAAAACGGTCGTTTTTCGGGAGCAGTCATTTTAATGATGTATAAAGTGAAAAAAAAAAAGTCAAATATTCCTTTAAATATCGTACCTGGGGGGTGTCTAAAGTATGCCTGTGAAGTGCCACGTGTTTCCCGTGTTTAGAACTGTCCCTGCACAAAATTACATTTCTAAAGGAAAAAAAGCCATTTAAAACTGCTTGCGGCTTTAATGTAATGTCTGGTCCCGGTAATATGGATGAAAATCTTTAAGAAAAATGGCATAGCTACCCCATCACACACCCCCCCCCACCCCAGCCCATCACCAGCCCCTTTGGGTCTTGTATGGATATTAAGGGGAACCCCGCACATAAAATAAAAAAGGCCCTATATACTCTGAACAGCCGTATACAGGCGGTGCATACAAGACAGGGACTGTAGGTTTGTTCTTATGTAGAATCTGTTTGTAATTTTGAACAGGTACATTGTTGAAGTGTAGCTCCAGCCCAAAAATCTATTTTTAAACTTTTTGGAAAACATAGGTAAGGGTTATCACCCCTGTAACATTTGTTTTGCTGTCTGTGCCCCTGTTCAGAACATTTCACCTCACTTTCCGTCCCAATGACAACTGTTTTTGAAATGTGGTGTTTTTCTTGAAACAAGGATTGCTGATAAAGCATCAGTACAGAGGAGACACCTTTCTCCCATATTTATTCTTACAGGAGAGAATTTTCCTTCCTAGTGGTAGATTTCCTCTCACTTCCTGTTGTCTTCTTGCGTTTGCAAGTAGGAGTCGTTTGTAAGTTGGATGTTTGAAAGTAGGGACCTGCCGTATATACTCTGCAGAAATAGGCCCCTTAGTTGTTGGTGTTGGCACAACACTGTAAGCACTCACAGTTACTCTTGGTTGGTGCTGGAACGCCCTGCTGTCAACTATTATATCAGGAATTTTAATTACATATAATTGTTGAACAGTGGTAGTAAAAATTGGGCCTTTGATGGTGGTGCTGGTGCCACAACACTGTAAGCCCTGACAGTTACTCTTGGTGGGTGCAGCAATGGGCCCTGCTGTGAATTATTAGATCAAGAATTGTAATTGCATGCCCCTGTTGAACAGGGGCTGAAAAATTGGGCCTTTCGTGGTGGTGGTGGTGGTGGCATTGCCACAACACTGTAAGCCCTCAGAGTTACTCTTGGTGGGTGCAGGAATGGGCCCTGCTGTGAATTATTAGATCAAGAATTGTAATTACATGCCCCTTTTGAACAGGGGCTGAAAAATTGGGCCTTTCGTGGTGGTGGTGGTGGTGGCGTTGCCACAACACTGTAAGCCCTCAGAGTTACTCTTGGTGGGTGCAGGAATGGGCCCTGCTGTGAATTATTAGATCAAGAATTGTAATTACATGCCCCTTTTGAACAGGGGCTGAAAAATTGGGCCTTTCGTGGTGGTGGTGGCGTTGCCACAACACTGTAAGCCCTCAGAGTTACTCTTGGTGGGTGCAGCAATGGGCCCTGCTGTGAATTATTACATCAAGAATTGTAATTGCATGCCCCTGTTGAACAGGGGCTGAAAAATTGGGCCTTAGGCACTGGTGGCACAACACTACAACCCCTCACAGATACTGTACTTGGAGCACAGCAATGAGCCCTGTTGCAAAGTATTGCTTCAAAAATTGTAATGACACGCCCCTGTTAAACAGGGGCTGAAAAATTGGGCCTTAGGCACTGGTGGCACAACACTACAACCCCTCACAGATACTGTACTTGGAGCACAGCAATGAGCCCTGTTGCAAAGTATTGCTTCAAAAATTGTAATGACACGCCCCTGTTAAACAGGGGCTGAAAAATTGGGCCTTAGGCACTGGTGGCACAACACTACAACCCCTCACAGATACTGTACTTGGAGCACAGCAATGAGCCCTGTTGCAAAGTATTGCTTCAAAAATTGTAATGACACGCCCCTGTTAAACAGGGGCTGAAAAATTGGGCCTTAGGCACTGGTGCCACAACACTCCAACCCCTCACAGATACTGTACTTGGAGCACAGCAATGAGCCCTGTTGCAAAGTATTGCTTCAAAAATTGTAATGACACGCCCCTGTTAAACAGGGGCTGAAAAATTGGGCCTTAGGCACTGGTGGCACAACACTACAACCCCTCACAGATACTGTACTTGGAGCACAGCAATGAGCCCTGTTGCAAAGTATTGCTTCAAAAATTGTAATGACACGCCCCTGTTAAACAGGGGCTGAAAAATTGGGCCTTAGGCACTGGTGCCACAACACTCCAACCCCTCACAGATACTGTACTTGGAGCACAGCAATGAGCCCTATGGCAAATTATTGCTAAAAAAATTGTAATTACACGCCCCTGTAAAACAGGGGCTGAAAAATTGGGCCTTAGCCACTGGTGGCGGCACCCATAAACAAAAATGATCTTCCAAGCTATCATCATCAATCGTATCATTGAGGACTCGGAGGAGGAGGATAGCCAGTCAACATAACAGCACAGGCACTCAGCATCAGCATCAGTCTTGAAGGGATGTGACATGTTAAAATCAATTAGTCTGTTATATCAGCATCAGGTGTGTGGTAGCTGGTGGTGATCCAAGACTGGTTCATCTTGATGAAAGTCAGTCGATCAACCGAGTCGGTGGACAGGCGCACCCTGTGATCCGTGACAAATCCTCCAGCAGCACTGAATGTGCGTTCCGAAAGAACGCTGGATGCAGGACAGGCCAGTAGCTCAATTGCATACTGTGCAAGCTCTGGCCAGTGATCCATCCTCAAGACCCAGTAAGCCAGAGGATTTTCGGTGGGGAAGGTGTCCAAGTCTGACCTTGCCCCTAGATATTCCTGCACCATGTTTATCAGACGCTGGCGATGGTTGCTGGAACCAAACATACTTTGGGGCTGCGGACTAAAGAATTGTCTGAACGCATCGGTCAGACGGCCACCTTCCCCACCGCTCCTTCTTTGACTGGCCGAAGCCTCAGCAACTCGTTGTCCAGGACCAGGAGTTTGTAACCTCCCAGTCTCTGGGATTGCGTTGCACAGACCTTTCTGCAAGGCCTCCCGGAGTTGTCTCATCCTCTGCTCCCTCTGCGACGGTAACATAAGGTCCGCAACCTTACCCTTGTACCGTGGATCAAGGAGAGTGGCCAGCCAGTAATGGTCCCTCTCCTTGATCCGAAGAATACGAGGATCCTTCCGCAGACTTTGCAGGATCAGGGAGGCCATGCAGCGTAGGTTTGCTGAGGCATTCGCTCCGGAGTCCTCTGGGTCACTAAGGACGACATGATCCGCAGCCACCTCCTCCCAGCCACGTACAAGTCCACTGGTTTCTTGGGACTGTAAATCATCCCTAAAAGACTGCTGCTGATGATGCTGAGTGCCAGCCTCCACCTCCATGCTGACACAATCCTCCTCCTCCTCCTCCTCCTCCTCTTCCTGTGCGATGGGTGGGACAGAAGGAACACTGTCTGGGTAAAGGGGGCCTTGAGAGGCAAGGAAGTCCTCCTCTTCCTGCCTCTGTTCTGCCTCAAGTGCCCTGTCCATTATTCCACGCAGCGTGTGCTCCAACAGGTGGACAAGAGGTACAGTGTCACTGATGCATGCACTGTCACTGCTCACCATCCTCGTGGCCTCCTCAAATGGTGCCAGGACAGTGCATGCATCCCTGATCATGCCCCACTGGCGTGGAGAAAAAAAAACAAGCTCCCCTGACCCTGTCCTGGTGCCGTAGTCGCACAGGTACTCATTGATGGCCCTCTGCTGCGTGTGCAGCCGCTGCAGCATGGCCAACGTTGAGTTCCACCTGGTGGGCATGTCACATATAAGGCGGTTCTTGGGCAGGTTCAACTCCTTTTGCAGCTCAGCCAGGCGAGCACTGGCATTATAAGATCTGCGGAAATGCACACAGACTTTCCTGGCCTGCCTCAGGACATCCTGTAAGCCCGGGTACCTGCCCAAGAACCGCTGCACCACCAGGTTAAGGACGTGAGCCACACAGGGCACATGGGTCAGTTGTCCCTGTCGGAGGGCGGAGAGGAGGTTGGTGCCATTGTCGCAAACCACTATTCCTGGCTTAAGCTAGCGTGGCGTCAACCACCTCTCGGCCTGGCCCTGCAGAGCAGACAGGACCTCTGCCCCAGTGTGGCTTCTGTCCCCCAAACACACCAGCGCAAGCACGGCATGGCATCTTTTTGCCTGCGTACTTGCGTAGCCCCGTGAACGGCTACGGAGCACCGCTGGTTCATAGGACAAACCACAGGAAGAGGCCATGGAGGAAGAAGAAGAGGAGGGGGTGGAGGAGAGAGGTGTGTCACAACCAGTAGTAGCATTTTGGAGGCGTGGCGGTGGAACAACCTCCAACACTACTGCACCTTGTCCTGCATCCTTCCCAGCTGCCAAAAGAGTGACCCAATGGGCCGTGAAAGAAAGGTAACGTCCCTGTCCATGCCTGCTGGACCATGAGTCAGCGGTAATATGCACCTTACCGCTGACCGCCCTGTCCAGCGAGGCCAAGACATTGCCTTCCACATGCCGGTAGAGAGCCGGAATAGCCTTCCGTGAGAAAAAGTGGCGTTTGGGAACCTGCCACTGAGGAACCGCACATTGCACAAACTCACGGAAGGGGGCCGAGTCTACCAACTGAAAAGGCAGCAGTTGAAGCGCTAGCAATTTAGCCAAGCTAGCATTCAACCGCTGGGCATGTGGATGGCTGGGAGTGAACTTCTTTTGACGGTCCAGCAGCTGGGGCAGGGAAATTTGCCTGCTAGAATCGGACGTCGGTGTACTGCTAGCAGAGTGGCCGCAAGTACTTGGCTGTGACACACCTAATTCTACACCTTCATTCCTCTCAGTGCATGTTTCAGAGAGGACTGAAGTTATAGTGGGGTTGGAGATCCCAGCTGATGCGGTGCAAGGAGAGGTCCGCTTTGTTCTTTGGTGTGGGTCTTTGAGGTAGGCTTGCCAACGAGCTGCATGGCAGGTCAACATATGTCTGGTCAGGCATGTGGTACCCAAGCGGCTGATGTTTTGGCCACGCGATATACACTTGAGACATATGTTGCAAACAGCAGCTGTGCGATCTGATGCACTAGCCTCAAAAAAGGCCCACACCAAGGAACTTTTTGAATGACGGGCAGAGGCAGCGCCCTGCACAGGCGGAGCTCTGCGGTGTGATTCCGTCGGTGTACTGCCCTTACGCTGGCCACCAAAGGGCATCCTGCCTCGTTGGAGATGTGCCTCCTCCTCATCCTCCTCCTCCTCCTCTCTCCTATTAGGCACCCACGTGGAGTCAGTGACCTCATCATCCCCTCCCTCCTCATCACTGGAGCCAATCTGGCAGTATGCTGCAGCTGCTGGAACATGACTGCCAGATTGGTGTCCTTCTTGAGCATCCCCTCTGTCTGCTCTCACCCTACTGCCTTCCTGTAGCTGGGTTTCATCATCAGACCCTTCGAAACGCTGGGCATCCTCCTGGAGCATGTACCCAACACTGTGCTCAAACAGTTCGGGGGACTCCTCAGGAGGAGGACATGGTGGGTCTAGGGAAGGAGTGACTGATGATGAGTCTGACATTGATACCAGGGAAGAGGACGCTTTGGCAGCTGCTTTGCCAGTACCCTGAGCCTGGGTGAGAGAGGATGAGGAGGAGGAGGAGGGCTTGGTCATCCACTCTACCAAGTCTTCGGCATGATGTGGCTCAACATGTCCAGCTGCCGAAAAGAAGGACAAGCGTGTCCCATGGCCATGTGCTGATGACAATGCACCGCGTCCACGACCAGCACTGTTGCCCCCAGACACAGAGCCTGCTTGCCCTCTTTTATTGCCTCCTGACTGTCTGCCTCTCCTTGTTTGCCTTCCAGACATTCTAATAGATGGCCTGCAGGGAGATGGGAAAAAAGCAATAAGGGCTACCTTCAGGTGTCCTTCTCTGTCCCTTTACTTAAGGATTTCTAAATATGGTTGAGGATGATTGCTTTTGCACAGAATAGCACAACGACAATTTCCCTGACTGTCCAAAAAACAAGGATTTCAAAGATGGTTGATGAGGAATGCTTTAGCACACTATAGCACAAGGAGAATTCCCCTCACTTTCCTTCTTTGTCCCTAGAAACAAGGACTCGCACAGTGAAAGAAACTGACACTCTCCCTACCTAGAGTTTTCTGTCCCTAGAAAAAATGTTTTTTTAAAGCACACTATAGCACAAGGACAATTCCCCTCACTTTCCTTCTTTGTCCCTAGAAACAAGGACTCGCACAGTAAAAGACACTGACACTCTCCCTACCTAGAGTTTTCTGTCCCTAGAAAAAATGTTTTTTTAAAGCACACTATAGCACAAGGACAATTCCCCTCACTTTCCTTCTTTGTCCCTAGAAACAAGGACTCGCACAGTAAAAGACACTGACACTCTCCCTACCTAGAGTTTTCTGTCCCTAGAAAAAATGTTTTTTTAAAGCACACTATAGCACAAGGAGAATTCCCCTCACTTTCCTTCTTTGTCCCTAGAAACAAGGACTCGCACAGTGAAAGAAACTGACACTCTCCCTACCTAGAGTTTTCTGTCCCTAGAAAAAATGTTTTTTTAAAGCACACTATAGCACAAGGAGAATTCCCCTCACTTTCCTTCTTTGTCCCTAGAAACAAGGACTCGCACAGTGAAAGAAACTGACACTCTCCCTACCTAGAGTTTTCTGTCCCTAGAAAAAATGTTTTTTTAAAGCACACTATAGCACAAGGAGAATTCCCCTCACTTTCCTTCTTTGTCCCTAGAAACAAGGATTCGCACAGTGAAAGAAACTGACACTCTCCCTACCTAGAGTTTTCTGTCCCTAGAAAAAATGTTTTTTTAAAGCACACTATAGCACAAGGACAATTCCCCTCACTTTCCTTCTTTGTCCCTAGAAACAAGGACTCGCACAGTGAAAGAAACTGACACTCTCCCTACCTAGAGTTTTCTGTCCCTAGAAAAAATGTTTTTTTAAAGCACACTATAGCACAAGGAGAATTCACTCACTGTCCTTCCCTGTCCCTAGAAACAAGGATTCGCACAGTGAAATAAACTGACACTCTCCCTACCTAGAGTTT
This sequence comes from Rana muscosa, assembly GCA_029206835.1. Classification (NCBI taxonomy): domain Eukaryota; kingdom Metazoa; phylum Chordata; class Amphibia; order Anura; family Ranidae; genus Rana; species Rana muscosa. The sequence continues at coordinate 110,992,986 of CM055120.1, read as the reverse complement.
TCTGTCCCTAGAAAAAATGTTTTTTTAAAGCACACTATAGCACAAGGAGAATTCCCCTCACTTTCCTTCTTTGTCCCTAGAAACAAGGACTCGCACAGTGAAAGAAACTGACACTCTCCCTACCTAGAGTTTTCTGTCCCTAGAAAAAATGTTTTTTTAAAGCACACTATAGCACAAGGAGAATTCCCCTCACTTTCCTTCTTTGTCCCTAGAAACAAGGACTCGCACAGTGAAAGAAACTGACACTCTCCCTACCTAGAGTTTTCTGTCCCTAGAAAAAATGTTTTTTTAAAGCACACTATAGCACAAGGAGAATTCCCCTCACTTTCCTTCTTTGTCCCTAGAAACAAGGACTCGCACAGTGAAAGAAACTGACACTCTCCCTACCTAGAGTTTTCTGTCCCTAGAAAAAATGTTTTTTTAAAGCACACTATAGCACAAGGAGAATTCCCCTCACTTTCCTTCTTTGTCCCTAGAAACAAGGACTCGCACAGTAAAAGACACTGACACTCTCCCTACCTAGAGTTTTCTGTCCCTAGAAAAAATGTTTTTTTAAAGCACACTATAGCACAAGGAGAATTCCCCTCACTTTCCTTCTTTGTCCCTAGAAACAAGGACTCGCACAGTGAAAGAAACTGACACTCTCCCTACCTAGAGTTTTCTGTCCCTAGAAAAAATGTTTTTTTAAAGCACACTATAGCACAAGGAGAATTCCCCTCACTTTCCTTCTTTGTCCCTAGAAACAAGGACTCGCACAGTAAAAGACACTGACACTCTCCCTACCTAGAGTTTTCTGTCCCTAGAAAAAATGTTTTTTTAAAGCACACTATAGCACAAGGAGAATTCCCCTCACTTTCCTTCTTTGTCCCTAGAAACAAGGACTCGCACAGTGAAAGAAACTGACACTCTCCCTACCTAGAGTTTTCTGTCCCTAGAAAAAATGTTTTTTTAAAGCACACTATAGCACAAGGAGAATTCCCCTCACTTTCCTTCTTTGTCCCTAGAAACAAGGACTCGCACAGTGAAAGAAACTGACACTCTCCCTACCTAGAGTTTTCTGTCCCTAGAAAAAATGTTTTTTTAAAGCACACTATAGCACAAGGAGAATTCCCCTCACTTTCCTTCTTTGTCCCTAGAAACAAGGACTCGCACAGTGAAAGAAACTGACACTCTCCCTACCTAGAGTTTTCTGTCCCTAGAAAAAATGTTTTTTTAAAGCACACTATAGCACAAGGAGAATTCCCCTCACTTTCCTTCTTTGTCCCTAGAAACAAGGATTCGCACAGTGAAAGAAACTGACACTCTCCCTACCTAGAGTTTTCTGTCCCTAGAAAAAATGTTTTTTTAAAGCACACTATAGCACAAGGACAATTCCCCTCACTTTCCTTCTTTGTCCCTAGAAACAAGGACTCGCACAGTGAAAGAAACTGACACTCTCCCTACCTAGAGTTTTCTGTCCCTAGAAAAAATGTTTTTTTAAAGCACACTATAGCACAAGGAGAATTCACTCACTGTCCTTCCCTGTCCCTAGAAACAAGGATTCGCACAGTGAAATAAACTGACACTCTCCCTACCTAGAGTTTTCTGTCCCTAGAAAAAATGTTTTTTTAAAGCACACTATAGCACAAGGAGAATTCCCCTCACTTTCCTTCTTTGTCCCTAGAAACAAGGACTCGCACAGTGAAAGAAACTGACACTCTCCCTACCTAGAGTTTTCTGTCCCTAGAAAAAATGTTTTTTTAAAGCACACTATAGCACAAGGAGAATTCCCCTCACTTTCCTTCTTTGTCCCTAGAAACAAGGACTCGCACAGTGAAAGAAACTGACACTCTCCCTACCTAGAGTTTTCTGTCCCTAGAAAAAATGTTTTTTTAAAGCACACTATAGCACAAGGAGAATTCCCCTCACTTTCCTTCTTTGTCCCTAGAAACAAGGACTCGCACAGTAAAAGACACTGACACTCTCCCTACCTAGAGTTTTCTGTCCCTAGAAAAAATGTTTTTTTAAAGCACACTATAGCACAAGGAGAATTCCCCTCACTTTCCTTCTTTGTCCCTAGAAACAAGGACTCGCACAGTGAAAGAAACTGACACTCTCCCTACCTAGAGTTTTCTGTCCCTAGAAAAAATGTTTTTTTAAAGCACACTATAGCACAAGGAGAATTCCCCTCACTTTCCTTCTTTGTCCCTAGAAACAAGGATTCGCACAGTAAAACACACTGACACTCTCCCTACCTATCCTTCTCTTTCCCTAAACTAAAGGAATCCAGGTTAAGCAAGAAAGAAATAAATGTCACTGTCCCTGCCTATGCTTCTCTTTCCCTGCTCCGGAACACACTACACTAGGCCGCCGTGCTGGCGGCCTTTTTTAGTGTGGGGCGTGTACTAAACACCCTCAGCAATAATTGGCCACAGGCATCCTGCCTGTGGCCAATCATTGCTCTCCTCGCTGCCGGCGCTGTGATTGGCCAAGCATGCGGGGTCACAGTGCATGCTTGGCCAATCACAGCGCCTGGATGACACTGCGATGGCGTAGTGCATTGTGGGCCGTTCGCGTCACTCGAATTTGGCGCGAACGGCCCAAATCGTTCGATCTTCGTCGAACGATCGAACAGCCGATGTTCGAGTCGAACGTATGTTCGACTCGAACACGAAGCTCATCCCTAGCTATGATTAAACCCTTTCATGACTAAGCCCATTTCTGACATTTGGTGTTTACAAGTTAAAATGCGGATTTTTTGCTAGAAAATTACTTAGAAACCCCAAACATTATATATATTTTGTGAAAGATGATGTTACGCCGAGTAAATAGATACCAAACATGTCATGCTTTATAATTGCCCGCACACGTGGAATGGCGACAAACTACGGTACCTTAAAATCTCCATAGGCGACGCTTTAATTTTTTTTTACGGCTACTAGGTTAGAAGTACAGAGGACGTTTATGGCTATAATTATTGCTCTCGCTCCGACGATCACGGCGATACCTCACATGTGTGATTTGAACGCCATTTTCATATGCGGGCGCGACTTCCGTATGCGTTTTCTTTGCCGCGCGAGCTCGCGGGGACAGGGGCGCTTTAAAATTTGAAAGGGTTAAGCACTGATTTGCAGTGTGAAACATGTCAGCTCCTCTTGCTGTTTTTTGCTGTCATATGTGTTGATGTGCCCTTGTTTTTTTAAATAAAGAACAAACAAATTTTTTGGAGTGCGGCTGTCCAAGCTTTTCTTTAGTTTCTGCATAATTTGGTCATGGATGTAGAGGAATGGATATATACCTGCCAGGGTAATGTAGCAGAGCATCCCAGAGAGAGCCAGGAAAAGTGCTGTTCGGGGTTTATACACATATAGGGATCTCTGATTCATGGTCCAGATCGGATTTTGGTCCTCTCTCCCAGGCCAATTTAAACTCACCTGTGACAGACAGCCTTCGCTCTTTGCCTGGGAAACACAGACAACACTGGTTTATGAGAGCCCCCGTTTACTTACCTGACCCCTCGAAAGTCCCGCGCCGTGGAACTGGCTCATTCATTGGTTGATTGAAAGCTGCGCAGCCATTGGCTCGCGCTGCTGTCAATCATATCCAATGATGCGGCGCGCCGGGGGGGGCGGGGCTGAGTGATACAGTGAGCGGCTTTGGCCGCCGGCTGTATCATGGGAGCACGCCCACAAGGACTTTCCACCATTCGAGAGAGCTTGCATGAACATGGAAAGTTATTGCGGGGGGGAGCCGAGACAGCCACCGAGGGACCCCAGAAGACCAGGTTCGGGCCAATCTGTGCAAAACGATCTGCACAGTGGAGGTAAGTATAACATGTTTGTTATTTTACAAAAAAAAAAATTCCTTTAGTGTTCCTTTAACCACTTAAGCCCCGGACCATTTGGTAGCTAAAGGACCAGAGGTGAATTCAGAATTTTGCACTGCGCTGCTTTAACTGTAAATTGTGCGGACATGCAATGTTGTACCCAAACAAAATTTGCGTCCTTTTCTTCCCACAAATAGAGCTTTCTTTTAATGGTATTTGATTGCCTCTGCGATTTTTATTTTTTGCGATATAAACGGAAAAAGACCGAAAATTTTGAAAAAAAATGATATTTTCTACTTTTTGTTATAAGAAAAATCGAATAAACTCAATTTTAGTCATACATTTAGGCCAAAATGTATTCAGCCACATGTCCTTAGTAAAAAAAACGTCAATAAGTGTATATTTATCGGTTTGCGCAAAAGTTATAGCGTTTACAAACTAGGGTACATTTTCTGGAATTTACACAGCTTTAAATTTATGACTGCCTATCTCATTTCTTGAGGTGCTAAAATGGCAGGGCAGTACAAAACCCCCCCAAATGACCCCATTTTGGAAAGTAGACACCCCAAGGAAATTGCTGAGAGGCATGTTGAGCCCATTGAATATTTTTTTTGTCCCAAGTGATTGAATAATGACAAAAAAAAGAATTACAAAAAGTTGTCACTAAATGATATATTGCTCACACATGCCATGGTTATATGTGGAATTGCACCCCAAAATACATTCTGCTGCTTCTCCTGAGTACGGGGATACCACATGTGTGGGACTTTTTAGGAGCCTAGCCGCGTACGGGACCCCGGAAACCAAGCACCGCCTTCAGGATTTCTAAGGGCGCAAGTTTTTGATTTCACTCCTCACTACCTATCACAGTTTTGAAGGCCATAAAATGCCAAAATAGCACAAAACCCCCCCAAATGACCCCATTTTAGAAAGTAGACACCCCAAGCTGTTTGCTGAGAGGCATGGTGAGTATTTTACAGCTCTCATTTGTTTTTGAAAATGAAGAAAGAACATTTTTTTTTTTTTCAATTTTCAAAACTTTGTGACAAAAAGCGAGATCTGCAAAATACTCACAATACCTCTCAGCAAATAGCTTGGGGTGTCTACTTTCCAAAATGGGGTCATTTGGGGGGGTTTTGTGCCATCTGGGCATTCCATGGCCTCCGAAACTGTGATAGGCAGTGAGAAGTGAAATCAAAAATTTACACCCTTAGAAAGCCAGAAGGCGGTGATTGGTTTTTGGGGTCCCGTACGCGGCTAGGCTCCCAAAAAGTCTCACACATGTGGTATCCCCGTACTCAGGAGAAGCAACAGAATGTATTTTGGGGTGTAATTCCACATATGCCCATGGCATGTTTGAGCAATATATCATTTAGTGACAACTTTGTGCAAAAAAAAAAAAAAAAATTGTCTTTTTTCCGCAACTTGTGTCAACATATAAAATATTCCATGGACTCGACATGCCTCTCAGTATATAGCTTGGGGTGTCTACTTTCCAAAATGGGGTCATTTGGGGGGGTTTTGAACTGTTCTGGCATTTTATACACAACATTAGGAAGCTTACATCCACTCTTCTAACCACTTGAAGACAAAGCCCTTTCTGACATTTTTGTTTACATGAAAACATATTTTTTTTGCAGGAAAATTATGTTGAACCCCCAAACATTATATATATTTTTAAAGCAAAGGCCCTACAGAATAAAATGGTGGGTGTTGCATTTTTTTTTCTACACAGTATTTGTGCAGCGATTTTTCAAACGCATTTTTTGGGGAAAAAAATACACTTTTTTTTATTTTAATGCACTAAAACACACTATATTGCCCAAATGTTTGATGAAATAAAAAAGATGATCTTAGGCTGAGTACATAGATACCAAACACGACATGCTTTAAAATTTCGCACAAACGCGCATTGGCGACAAACTACATACATTTTTAAAAGCCTTTAAAAGCCTTTACAGGTTACCCCGTTAGATTTACAGAGGAGGTCTACTGCTAAAATTACTGCCCTCGATCTGACCTTCGCGGTGATACCTCACATGCATGGTGCAATTGCTGTTTACATATGACGCCAGACCGACGCTTGCGTTCGCCATTGGGCAAGAGCAGGGCAGGACAGGGGTGCTTGTTTTTTTTAATTTTTTTTTATTATTAATTTTGCTTTTTTATTTTATTTTTACATTGTTCCTTCCATATTTTTTTTTTTTTATCATTTTTATTGTTATCTCAGGGAATGTAAATATCCCCTATGATAGTAATAGGTAGTGACAGGTACTCTTTTTTTGAAAAAACTGGGGTCTAGACCCTAGATCTTTCCTCTGCCCTCAAAGCATCTGACCACACCAAGATCGGTGTGATAAAATGCTTTCCCAATTTCCCAATGGCGCTTTTTATATACCCGGGGGGGGGACATTCCCTCCCACTGCTTGTAAAAGCAGTCCAGAGGCTAATTAGCCACTAGGATTGCTTTTACATTAAAGCCGGCCGCTGGCTGAAAAGAATGATACCAAGATGATACCTAAACCCGCAGGCATCAATCTGGTATAACCATTCAAAGTCCAGCAACATACCAGTACGTTGCTGGTCCTTGTTGGACATGTATTGTAATCTTTTTTTTTCATGCAGCCAGGTGGCTGAACGAAAAAAGAGATTGATCGGTGGGTATGCCCACCATTAGAATACCGCCCTTCATCCACCCACTTCTAATGATGGGCATACATGCATCATTTATATATGCCGAAGCATGGGGGCATCCTCCCGCAAAAAAGTTATGCCGCACACACATGGTCGGACTTTTCCACGGGCAAGCCTCCGTCGGAATTTCGACCGTATGTACGCGGCATTAGGAGCAAAATCGCTCCTCCGCCCCTGCTGCCCCAATGCTTCGGCATATTTGCTTTTTTTTTTTTTTAACTGTGGTGGTGAAATCACCTCCTACAGCACTGGAGTCGCAGGGATCAGGCCTGTCTCTGCGAACGCTGCAGTTATGTGTGTTGTGTTTTGTAAGTGACAGTGATCAATCGATACTGCACTTGGGTGGCCTGGGCTGGACGGAGGGGCAAAACGCAGGTGCCAGCAGGTATCTGGGCTGATCCCGCTAACACTGCGTTTTTGGGAACCCTAAACTGCTGGGGACGCTAGTATAGATCTGATCAGATCAGATATTGATCTGTTCAGATACTATACCACTAAGGGAGGTGTATGCTTCACGCGTGGGTGTTAGCGTTACTGGCACTAACCTGACGCTGCCTGGGGTGTGTCGCAGACCCTCTCTGACGCTAAAACCTAATTGATATCACCCGCCGGGCGATCAGGGGGTTAAACCTTTATTGGGTTATATACGGCGGGTGCCCTGACACTATAAAAAGCAAACTAACTAACCAGCGTCACCCGTAACACTTATATGATGATTACTGGTGAAAGGGTTAACTAGGGGCAATTAGGGGGTTAAAACCTTTATTAGATAATATATGGGGGTACATGACGCTATAAAAACCTGCGGCGAACCTAAAAAAAATTACTGGCTACCGATCTGCATCACCGACGCTAAGACAGCGATCAGAAAAATGATCGCTTAGCGACAGTGGTGATAGGGGGTGAAAGGGTTACCTGGGGGGCGATCAAGGGGGTTAAACCTTTATTAGATATTTTATGGGGGTACCCGACGCTATAAAAACCTGCGGCGAACCTAAAAAAAATTACTGGCTACCGATCTGCATCACCGGCGCTAAGACATCGATCAGAAAAATGATCGCTTAGTGACAGTGGTGATAGGGGGTGAAAGGGTTACCTGGGGGGCGATCAAGGGGGTTAAACCTTTATTAGATAATTTATGGGGGTACCTGACGCTATAAAAACCTGCAGCGAACCTAAAAAAAAAATACTGGCTACCGATCTGCATCACCGACGCTAAGACATCGATCAGAAAAATGATCGCTTAGCGACAGTGGTGATAGGGGGTGAAAGGGTTACCTGGGGGGCGATCAAGGGGGTTAAACCTTTATTAGATAATTTATGGGGGGTACCCGACGCTATAAAAACCTGCGGCGAACCTAAAAAAATTACTGGGTACCGATCTGCATCACCGACGCCAAGACAGCGATCAGAAAAATGATCGCTTAGTGACATTGGTGATAGGGGGTGAAAGGGTTACCTGGGGGGCGATCAAGGGGGTTAAACCTTTATTAGATAATTTATGGGGGTACCCGACGCTATAAAAACCTGCGGCGTACCTAAAAAAAAAATACTGGCTACCGATCTGCATCACCGACGCTAAGACATCGATCAGAAAAATGATCGCTTAGCGACAGTGGTGATAGGGGGTGAAAGGGTTACCTGGGGGGCGATCAAGGGGGTTAAACCTTTATTAGATAATTTATGGGGGTACCTGACGCTATAAAAACCTGCGGCGAACCTAAAAAAATTACTGGGTACCGATCTGCATCACCGACGCCAAGACAGCGATCAGAAAAATGATCGCCAAGCAACGGCGGTGCTAGGGGGTGAAAGGGTTATCTGGGGGGTGATCAAGGGGTTAAACCTTTATTAGGGGGGGGTTAGGGGGCTACACTGGACCTAAAACTAAATGTAGTGACACTTTTACAGTCACAAATGTCACTGATTGCAGTGATCAGTAAATAAATGGTCACTGCAATCAGTGACACTGTGACTGGGGGCTGGGGGGTGATCTGGGGGGGGGCTGGGGGGTGATCTGGGGGGGCCTGGGGGGGGCGATTTATGTGCCTATGTGTGCTGGTGTTAGTGTAGTGTTAGTGCACTGACCTGTGTGTCTTCTCTTGTACGACGCTCGGTATATGTGAGCGCCGCACAGGAGATGACATCACTTCCTCCTGCTTTCTCGGTCTGTGTAAACATTACACAGACAGAGGGGGCATTTCTATTCGCCGGGAGCGATCGCGGGGGGGTGTTCGGAATCGAACGGCCGCCCCCCCATCTCGGAACGCTCCCAGACGAATTCCGACCGCTCACTGTACAGAAGGGGGGTCCGATCGGACCCCCCAACTGTACAAAGGCAATCACGTATGCTCTACGTGATTGTGCCTGTCGGTGCCATTGTGCCGATGTATATATACAGTGAGCGGTTGTTAAGTGGTTAAGCAGTTTATATGGAAGCTGACAAGCTGTAGGCTTGCTCAGTCTTGTAGTTAGGGCTTGTATATAGCGTGTAGTTAGTGCCGAGACATGGCTAGGTTTTTGTTTAGCTATTTTTGTTCTGTTTGTTTTTCTGAACACTGTACAGCACCTGTATATAGACTTGTATATATCACCAATAAACACTGCACTGTTTGTCACTACCTCACTGGACTTGGTATTTGTGCCTAAAAGACTGCTTATCCCAGGGAGCTATGTACCTGCTACCTGTCCCCCAGGTTACATGTGGTGGAGGCTGCGACCAGCTGTAGTAAGTTACTACTTAAAAGGCCAGTACCTAGAGTAACTAAACATGGAGGAAATCCTCAAGCAATTGGTGTTATCCAACGCTGCAAAGCAGAAAGGAACTGCTGCACAACGCTCTCTCGTCCCCCCTCTTTTCCTGATACCTATCAGGTTGCGTGCTCGGATAAGGGTCTGGTATGGATTTTTGGGGGGACCCCATGCCATTTTTTTTTGGTGCAGGGTTCCCCTTAAAATCTATACCAGACCTGAAGGGCCTGATCTTAAATTTTGGGGGAACCCCCACGCTTTTTTTTTGGTTTGGGGTTTCCCTTAATATTCATACAAGATCCAAATGGCCGGGTAATGGACTGGGGGGGAACCCCTGATGTTTTTTTCAATAACTTTGATCTGTATTGCCGTATTGTAATCTTATTGTATTGTAATTTTAAATGATTTTTTTCCTTTAGAAATGACATTTTGTGCAGGAACAGTTCTAAGAACGGGAAACATGCGCTACTTTACAGGCATACTATACACACCCTCAGGTACGAAATTTAAAGGGATATTACACTTTTATTGTTTCACTTTAAGGCTTAATAAAATCACTGCTCCCGAAAAAACTGCAGTATTTAAAACTTTTTTTTTGCATTGATACATGTCCCCTGGGGCAGGACCCGTGTCCCCAAACACGTTTTATGACAATAACTTGCATATTAACCTTTAAAATTAGCACTTTTGATTTTTCATGTTCGTGGCCCATAGACTTTAACGGTGTTCGCATGTTCGAACAATTTGGGGTGTTCGAGGCAAATTTGAAAAGCCGCGGAACACCCTGTAAAAGCCTATGGAAGAAATATAAAGTGCTAATTTTAAAGGCGTTTATGCAAGTTATATGCAAGTTATTATCATAAAAAGTGTTTGGGGACATGTATCAGGGGACATTTATCATGTATGTGTTTTTTTACAATTTTTTACACTACAATGTACCCCTTACCAATTCACATAGGAGGGGGCCGGGATCTGGGGGTCCCCTTTGTTAAAGGGGTCTTCCAGATTCCGATAAGCCCCCAGCCCGCAGACCCCCACAATCACTGGGCAATGGTTGTGGGGATGAGGCCCTTGTCCTTATCAACATGGGGACATGGTGCTTTGAGGGGTCACAGACCCCCAAAGCATCCTCCCCATGAAGAGGGCGTGTGGAGAAGGGTCTGGTATGGATATTTGGGGGGAACCCCACGTATTTTTTTTTCATTTGACGCAGGGTTCCCCTTAATATCCATACCAGACCTGAAGGGCCTGGTGATTGAATTTGGGGGCACCCCCACACATTTTTTTTATTTTTTATCAATGACTTTCAATGACTTTTCTCTGTATTGCCGGGAGCCGACAATTCATTACAGTCGCGAGTACTTTTAAATTACTTTTTTTCCTTCAGAAATGACACTTTGTGCAGGGACAGTTCTAAGCACGGGAAACAAGCGCTACTTTACAGGCATAATATACACACCCCCTAGGTACAAAATTTAAAGCAGTATTTCACTTTTATTGTTTCACTTTAACCACTTGCTTACTGGGCACATATACCCCCTTCCTGCCCAGGCGAAATTTCAGCTTTCGGCACTGTCACGCTTTGAATGACAATTGCGCGGTCGTGCGACGTGGCTCCCAAACAAAATTTACGTCCTTTTTTTTTACCACAAATAGAGCTTTCTTTTGGTGGTATTTGATCACCTCTGCGTTTTTTTTTCTTTGAGTTATAAACAAAGAGCGACAATTTTGAAAAAAACACAATATTTTTTGATTTTTGCTATAATAAATATCCCAATTTTTTTAAAAAATATATTTTTTTTCCCTCAGTTTAGTCCGATACGTATTCTTCTACATATTTTTGGTTAAAAAAAACGCAATCGCCGTTTATTGATTGGTTTGCGCAAAAGTTATAGAGTTTACAAAATAGGGGGTAGTTTTATGGCATTTTTAAAAAATTTTTTTTTTTACTAGTAATGGCAACGATCAGTGATTTTTTTCATGACTGCGACATTATGGCAGACACAGCGGACACTTTTGACACTATTTTTGGGACCATTCACATTTATACAGCGAACAGTGCTATAAATATGCACTGATTACTGTATAAATGTGACTGGCAGGGAAGGGGTTAACACTAGGGGGCGAGGAAGGGGTTAAATGTGTGCCCTGGGAGTGATTACTACTGTGGGGGGAGGAGACTGACTGGGGGAGGTGACCGATCTGTGTCCCTATGTACAAGGGACACAGCATCGGTCTCCTCTCCCTGACAGGACGTGGATCTCTGTGTTTACACACTGAGATCCACGTCCTTGTCTGTGTAACGGGCGATCAGGGGTGCCTGGCGGACAACGCGGCCGCCAGGCACGCGCATCGGCATCACAGTGACACACCGGGCACTTTTTTCTGCATTGATACATGTCCCCTGGGGCAGGACCCGGGTCCCCAAATACTTTATATGACAATAACTTGCATATAAGCCTTTAAAATTAGCACTTTAGATTTTTCATGTTCGATTCTCATAGACTTAACATGTTCGAACAAATTTATTGCCTGTTCACATGTTCTGATGCAAACCGAACTGGGGGGGTGTTCGGCTCATCCCTATTTGTCACTACCTCACTGGACTTGGTATCTGTGCCTAAAAGACTGTTTATCCTAGGGAGATTTGTACCTGCTACCTGTCCCCTAGGTTACAATAGATATAAGAAGTTTTAATCAAAAGTGGGGGATATGGAAGCATTTTGCCTCTCTGAGAGGAGGGTGGCATGAAACAAACTCGGTTTAATAGATCCTGGAACATATACAAATACAATGAATACTAGGATTTCTTATTTAGTATATGGAAAAGGTTCTCTGAGCTCTCTCTCACTTCTTCTATTTTTTTTCTCTGTATTTTTTTTTCCTTTTGTCTATTTCTTTATGTAGTCACATGAAAAATGTAGTAATATAACTGATATGTCGTGGCAGGAGGATGTGGTCAGTGTTGGGGATATTTGTATTGTCTTGTAATAGGATTTGTACTTGAGTTCATGTTTTTGTGTTTTTATATTTTTAACTTATATGTAATGGAAAATAAGGATCATAAAATAATAGGCTTTAATATCACTTTAATATGATAGCAAGATTAAAGTGATTCTAAAGGTTGTAATAAAAAAAAAAAAAAAAAAAAAAAAAAACAAACATGCTTTATTTACCTGCTCTGTGCAATGATTTTGCACAGAGCAGCCTTGATCCTTTTTTGGGGGGTTTCCTACAATCGGCCCTGGCTCCTCCCCCCTGCCAAATGCCCCCAAAAGCAAACCCCTTGAATATCAAACTTTGTGAACAACCTGTCCTGATTTCCTATGTACCTAGTAAATATGCTTTTTTCTAAAGCCTTAATCTTAGTCTTCCTTAATCTGCTGCCAATATATTTTTCCTTCTAAATCCCTAAAAATATACACAGCAAGCATTTGCCTGTAGGCGCAGCAATGAAAATGTCATGCTTGAAAGATATATTATTTATTTTTTTGCACCCAATCCAGGTGTCTCTGCTGTGCTCCTTATGACATGGATACCTTTTTCTTACCATAATACAGCTTGATGTTCTGACCCATCTACAAGGCAACAATAGGATCTAAGCTTGTGAATTAGAAAGATCAACAAATCTACAACATTGTCCTCCAAACTGTGGCTGGTGGGCCAGATGTGGCCCTTTGCTTGCCTCTATCTGGCCAGTGGGGACTATTTTTCCTCTGAAAGCAACAATGGTGCACCAATTCTCCCAGTGTTGCCACCAATAGTGCACCCTACTGATACAAACAAAGGGGTACTATTCATCATTCTGCTGACCACAGACATTATGTAATTTTTTTAATCCCACTGACCAGAAAGCCACCTGATACTGGTGCATTTTTTACTCCCACTGAGCTCAGTCTGGCCTCCCTGAAGTCTGAAGGACATTTAACTAGCCCTTTGTTTAGAAAGTTCAGAGACCCCTGATTTACAGCAATATATAGTTTAAGGTGTAACTGAAGTTTCTATTCATCAGTAAGGGCCAATTAACACTAGTGCATTGACCTACATTTTAGTGCACCGCTAAAACACGTGTTAATGCATGGACACAATTGTTTTGCACCTCAATGCTGCATTGACCTGCATTTCATTACGACAAAATGCAATATGTATGTGTGACGGACTGGGGTTTATATGGTCACAAAACAACACCCCAAAGCAAAGTACATATTCATTTTTTTTAATTTATTTCTAGAAAAGAAATACCTTCCTGCTATTCTATCAAGACCCAGTAGATGGCAGAGAAGGTACACAAACAGAGTTTATATAAGGCCACCCACAATGTGACTGGAGTCAAACAATTTCCAGCCATAAAACCCAGTGGTCTTGTCTCATGCTGTTTGTGTGATTCTTTGCAGGTATGTACTCTAAATCGTTCCTAATCTGCATTAAACTATAATAGAAAGATTCTTAAACATCTGGAGCAGATGCAGGGAAAGTTCCAGCAGACTGTATGCTATAGTTTTACTGATATTAGAAGTTTAGAACAGCATGTGTGAGAAACAAGTGAAAAGGGCATAAAAACATGAAAATACTGCATTAGTCAGAATAAATGACTATTAGAAGCACTAAACCGTTCTAAATAGTAATATTGAAACCTGGTTTATACAAGTTCCATAAAGTTAGAAAAGCACATGTTGAAAACTGATATTCTAATGAGTATTTGCCTATATGTAAAGCTTATGCATTGCTTCATGTGCACCATCTAGTGGTTAAAAAAGAGAACTACCGAAATAATGTTTGTATTAAAGCAGTATTGCACAGTTAAAGTATACCATAAAGATCATCATCTATGACACGGAATAACAGGAATATATATGTTATTAAAATATAACAATGTTTTTTGTGTAACTACGTTTTAAAATACTTCAGTTAAAATCTGTATTATATATTGTTAATAGTTATAAACATGTGATTATAAAAATGTAAAAGATGTATTGTCATGTAAAAGTCAAACAATTTCCAGCCATAAAACCCAGTGGTCTTGTCTCATGCTGTTTGTGTGATTCTTTGCAGTCCACGCCAAGCTGATCACCTTATCTCATCACGTCTACAATTATCGGCTCTCTTAATTCACATTTTGAGGCCGGTAACATTTTGGGGGCTCGTCCGGGATTCGTTGTGTTACCAGTGAGAGGGAAGCGCGAGACAAGCGTGAGCCTACTACAGAGCTACAAGGAGAGTCGTGAGTGTCGTCTGCCTTGTGAGTGCAAGTCTTCAGAGTGCAACAGATATGGCGTCTCCTCCTCGTGCGCTGATGTGGGATATCTGGAAACAACTTCATCTGCTTAGTGAAGAACAGCTGCATAGCTTCGCTATTACGCTGGAAGATGAAAGAGACGTGAACGTTCCATCAGTGACTGGTACCAATGAAATGGAACTCGTTGAATTTATTGAAGACTACTTGAGAAGTGATCAGCTGGAGAAGTTAGAAGATCAAGGCATGTTTTACCTACTCATCATCCAAGACAAGATCAATGAACTAAAACTTAACAAGGAAAGTACACCAACTGTGGACATTGCAACCGCTGCAAAAAAAATAAGTAGTGGGACTGCAAAGACTGAACAGGTATCGGAGGTGGTGAGATTAACTGACGTTGTTGCTTTATTGCCACGTAGAGAATTCAAAATGCATGGTGGTGTAATTTCAGATCATGGTTCGGACATGAGTTACAGTAGCGCATGCAGACAAATTGACAAGGGTCTAACAGAAAAATTCCCTGAATCTGAAATTATACGCACCGTGTTGAGAATAATCAAACCTGGTCATTTTAAAGATATGTTGACTGACAAAGATGATCTTACTGTTGCTGAATTGAAAAGGTTTTTGAAGTCACATATGAGAGAACGAAGTGGTAATGAGTTATTGCAGTACCTTAGCAATGCTACCCAGCAAGAAAGAGAAACAGCACAAAAATTTGTTTACAGGTTAGTGGGGTTAAAACAAAAAGTTCTGTCCACATCACAACATGATAGGCGAGAGCTTAACTATGACAAAAAACTGGTGCAAGGCATATTCCTTCATACACTGTATCAGGGACTAAACGAAAAAAACTCTAATGTTAGACGAGATATCAAGCCTTACGTGTCTGATTTGACAGTAACGGATGACTTTATCATAGAGCAGGTCACCAGATCAGTTGATGAGAAAACAGAAAGACAGAGACGCTTAAACAGTGCACCTAAACATAAACCTCTTACTGTTCATTCATCACAGACACCAGGTAATAGTGAAAAATACACCTTGCAAAAGAGAATTGAGGGAGATGCTAGAGCAAATCACACTGCATTAACGGAACTAACACAGGTTTCTGCTCTCACAAAGAACCTGGAAAAGATGATGAAGCAAACTCCTGTTGTTGGAAACCAAAGGACTAAGTCACTAACCAATGTTCAAGTTCCAGATACAGCTCACTGCAAACCCAGGTGTGATGATTGCATTAAACGAGAGAGTCAGAACTGCTACCACTGTTTCTACTGTGGTTGGACAGGACACGGAGCAGTTGATTGCTTGAAGAAAAGAAGGCAGTCGGGAAATGACAGTCGGTCACTGGGAAGGGATAACCAGTGACCACCTCAAATGATCTGTCCCGTGCAAAGGTAAACAGGGTATTCACCCACCGGTCAACTAGAACACTCCCAAAAGAGAAGGGATTCTCCAAACAACACGTAGCACAATTAATTGGAGGAAAATTCCTACTGTCATGCCAGATGAATGGTGTTCTGGTTGACATGTTGATGGACACAGGAGCTCAGGTCAGCATTGTCGGGAGGCATGGTTAGAAAAGTTTCTACCCAGCGTCTCCATTAGGCACATACAAGATTTACTTTGTGATGACAACTTATCTATTACAGCTGCAAATGGTTCTATCATTCCATTCATCGGATGGATTGAAGTCTGCCTGGAATTTGAAAGTAATGGACATGGAAACTCAGCCATCTATGTGCCAATGCTGGTGAGTGACTGCTGTAATGGCAATCCAATTCTTGGGTTTAATGTGATCGAAGAATTGATCAGAGAAAACCGTGACCGACCAAACAGCACCCAAAACCTGACTATCTTGCTGAGTGAAGCTATGAAAGTAAGACAGAGTGTAGCGAATAACATTGTCAATGCTGTCAGTCAAGCAACTGACCCAGTAGAAATATCCAATAGTCGTATGGTCAAAGTGGGGAAGAAGGGACTCCAGATTAAAGGAGGCTAGATCTGTGAAGTCAAATGCAGAATTAGAGCATGGCCAAAAGGAGGAATCATGCCATTTGAACCACTTCCAGAATATCCAGTTGAGGAAGGACTTGAACTATTTCCTTCAGTGGTAGATGGGTCAAATGGGTTCTCTAAACTGGTGAAGATACCTTTACTGAACCATGCTCAACATGACATCTATCTTCCGCCCAGAACAGTATTGGGTACCATTTCTCCAGCAGCTGAAATTCTACCATTGTCTCCAAACAAAAACGATGGAAAGGGAATTGACCAGAAGAAAAGGGCATTTCATGTAAACCAGTTGAATCAAGTGGACACTGGAAATCAGCTATCCACTAACAAATCTGTTAAGTGGCACCCACCTGTCAATTTGGAAGATCTCTCAGAAGAAGAACAGGAGATAGCGAGACAAATGTTATATGACAAATCAGATGTCTTTGCTCGAGATGAGGGAGACATAGGATGCATTCCTAACCTGAAATTGAGGATAAATCTGAAAGATGAAACTCCTGTCCAGAAACGCTACAATTCGATACCTAAACCCCCATACAAGGAAGTGAAGGAATATATCCAAAACCTTCTTGACCGAGGTTGGGTAACAAAATCTTCTTCCGCATTCTCATCACCGGTTGTCTGTGTTCGAAAGAAGGACAGTAGCCTACGACTATGTGTTGACTTTAGGGAGTTAAACCGAAAGACTATCCCAGATAGACATCCACTACCCAGAATACAAGATCTGCTGGATAGCTTAGGAGGATTTACATGGTTCTCAATCCTGGACCAGGGTAGTGCGTATCATCAAGGCTTTGTGCATGAAGACTGCAGACATCTGACGGCTTTTAGCACCCCGTGGGGACTCCTGGAGTGGAATCGTATTCCGTTCGGATTAACTAATGCCCCAGCAGCTTTTCAGAGATGCATGGAAAATGTACTAGAGGGCATCAGAGACAAATGTTGTTCTCCATACCTGGATGACGTACTTTGCTACTCCAAAACTTTTCAGGAGCATGTCAATGATATTAGGCAAGTGCTTAGTCGAATGCACGAGCATGGTATCAAACTTAGACAGAAGAAGTGTGAACTCTTTAAACGACAGATTCAATACCTTGGACGAATGGTGTCAGAAGAAGGCATAAAAATTGACCCAAAAGATCTTGAAGCGGTATTACAATTGAAAAGGAAAGAACCAAAAACAGAGGGAGGAGTCAGATCTTTGTTAGGATTCCTGAGCTACTACAGGTCCTTCATTCAAGATTTCTCTCGACTTGCTAAACCACTGTATGAACTTTTGCAGAACACTGAGAAAAAATCTGCTACATCCATTACCAAAAACAATCGAGGGGAACCTACAAAGAAAAACGGGAACAAAACACAAGTGCCATCTAAAACACTGATTCAATGGACACCCAAACATCAAGCTGTAGTATCCAGACTGGTGGACATGCTAACCAATCCACCAATACTAGCATACCCTGATTTTGACCTACCCTTCGTATTACACACTGATGCTTCCAATGAAGGCCTAGGTGCTGTACTGTACCAACGACAAGGAGAAAAACTTTGTGTTATCGGGTTTGGCTCCAGAACATTGACTCCAGCAGAGCGCAATTACCATCTTCACTCTGGTAAACTTGAGTTTTTAGCTCTCAAGTGGGCAGTCTGTGACAAATTCAGAGATTACTTGTACTACGCTCAAACATTCACAGTCTACACAGACAACAACCCATTGACATATGTCTTGAGTACTGCCAGACTGAATGCTGTTGGTCATCGCTGGGTTGGCGAGTTGGCCGATTTCAATCTTGATATCAAGTACAGGCCAGGTAAACAGAATGCAGACGCAGATACACTGTCACGATTTCCGGTGGAACTCACAAAGAATCTGAGTGAGTACACAGAGCTTGTACCATCTGAGGTTGTGTCAGCTATGTGGCAAGGGAGCAAAGCTGTCGACGAAGAAGAGGCACTATGGGTGGCTTCATTGACTTTTCACTCAGAAAGTGATGTGGCCGAAGAATTGCTGAAAGGACAGACAATCTGCCCAATGACTCAGGAGAACATCAGAGCATTACAACAAGACGATACCAACATTAGAGAAGTTGTCTGGTGTAAGGAGAACGACTGGATTCCAAACCACAAAGAAAAGGAGAGTATGACCAGTAAAACAAGACGTTTGATACATGAATGGAACAAACTCAGAGTTGATGAAGGAATCCTCTACCGACACGCTGGAACCCGAAAACAGCTAGTCCTACCAGAAAAGCTAAAACCATTGGTCTTAAAAAATCTTCATGATGACATGGGTCACATTGGTACTGACAAGGTAACCCACCTAGCACGTGAATGATTTTACTGCCCATTTATGCAAAGAGACATTGATGAATATGTGCTGAAGAAGTGCAACTGCATCAAGCAAAAGCGTCCAAATATCACCGAAAGAGCACCTATGGGTTCGATTACTACCAGTTCACCCTTGGAGTTAGTATCCATTGATTATCTTCACTTGGAAAAAAGCAAAGGAGGATATGAGTATATACTTGTAATAGTTGACCACTTCACACGCTTTGCACAAGCGTATCCCACTAAGAACAAATCTGGAAAAACGGCGGCAGAAAAGATCTTCAAAGATTTCATACCACGTTTTGGCTATCCAGAGAAACTCCACCATGACCAAGGAAGAGAATTCGAAAACAACTTGTTTCAGACATTGCAACGATTGGCAGGGATTTTTCATTCAAGAACTACTCCGTACCATCCACAGGGTACCCAGTGGAGAGACTGAACCGTACTTTGTTACAGATGCTTCGCACCTTAGAGGAAGAGAAAAAGTCAGATTGGAAAGAATATCTTCCACATATGGTTCATGCATACAATTGCACCAGGCATGAAGCCACAGGATACTCGCCACTCTTTCTATTGTATGGAAGATCTCCTCGTTTGCCTATTGACCTAATGCTCAACCTAAATTTGGAAAAGGAATCAGAAAGTCAACCAACATTTACTCAAAAATGGGCATCCAGAATGCAAGAAGCTTACAAAATCGCATCCGAGAATAGCCAAAAATCATCTGCTAAAGGGAAGAAGTACTATGACAAGAAAATAAAAGGAGCACCTCTTCAACCGGGTGATAGGGTCTTAGTACGAAATCTCTCTGAAAGAGGAGGACCTGGTAAACTTTGTTCATACTGGGAAGAATCAGTACACAAAGTGGTAGAAAGAATCAAAGATGGGCCTGTGTACAAAATTCAGCCTGAAAGTGGTAAAAAGACTATTCGAGTGCTGCACAGAAATCTTTTACTACCAGTAAATGACCTACCAATTGAAGGACACATTCCAAGAGTACCAATGAAACAAAGACAATCAAGTAACAGAAAGGAGACCAGAATGGATGTGAACCAAGAGGAGGAATGTTCAGATGAAGAAAGATGGTATTATCCTTATATACCAGAGACTACAGAAAGTCATGATCGTGTTGTGTCTCAACAAAACTCTCAAAACGTACAGAAAATCCCTTTAAGAGTTTCTGCTGAAGAGTTCTATCCTACAACTACCACACACAATCTTGAACAAGAACTAAATGATGGAACATTAGTTGGCGACCAAATCTGGGCTACAGACATGGTGAGACTAGACACTGCAGAATTACCCTCATTAAGTCAAGACTTACCTGTGAGCCAAGATATGCAAATGAAGAATGATGTTGATGGAGATGACTCAACTCCTGTCAGAAGATCTACCAGACAAGCTAAGCCTAAAGAGATCTTTACATATGACACACTAGGTCAGCCAAGATACATACCAATTCAGATTCACACCGTACAAACTCCTACAATGCTAGCTACTCCCATGACATGCCAAGTAGTTAACATAGCTCCTTGGTGGCAACAAGTACCTATCTGGGTTACTTAAATCACTAAACAGTGTTCAGATAACAATTGAGTTTAATGTCGGGAGCCATTAAACTGAAGGAGGGGAGAGTGTGACGGACTGGGGTTTATATGGTCACAAAACAGACACCCCAAAGCAAAGTACATATTCATTTATTTTATTTTATTTCTAGCAAAGAAATACCTTCCTGCTATTCTATCAAGACCCAGTAGATGGCAGAGAAGGTACACAAACAGAGTTTATATAAGGCCACCCACAATGTGACTGGAGTCAAACAATTTCCAGCCATAAAACCCAGTGGTCTTGTCTCATGCTGTTTGTGTGATTCTTTGCAGGTATGTACTCTAAATCGTTCCTAATCTGCATTAAACTATAATAGAAAGATTCTTAAACATCTGGAGCAGATGCAGGGAAAGTTCCAGCAGACTGTATGCTATAGTTTTACTGATATTAGAAGTTTAGAACAGCATGTGTGAGAAACAAGTGAAAAGGGCATAAAAACATGAAAATACTGCATTAGTCAGAAAAAATGACTATTAGAAGCACTAAACCGTTCTAAATAGGACTATTGAAACCTGGTTTATACAAGTTCCATAAAGTTAGAAAAGCACATGTTGAAAACTGATATTCTAATGAGTATTTGCCTATATGTAAAGCTTATGCATTGCTTCATGTGCACCATCTAGTGGTTAAAAAAGAGAACTACCGAAATAATGTTTGTATTAAAGCAGTATTGCACAGTTAAAGTATACCATAAAGATCATCATCTATGACACGGAATAACAGGAATATATATGTTATTAAAATATAACAATGTTTTTTGTGTAACTACGTTTTAAAATACTTCAGTTAAAATCTGTATTATATTGTCGTGGAAGAATTCCCTTGGGCTTTGTACGCAAATCCACACCGCGCCTAAATGTGGACTTCCAGCGTCTAAATGCACAAAAAGCACAAAACAATTCCTTCGTGCTTAAAAGCACGTTTGTATCAAGCTCTTTGGTACAAGGAATATGAAGTACTTCAATGGCACCAGGTAGAATCAGAAACGATGCTGCTTCAAGCTGGAGTCTCAAGCGTCTGGGCAGAGCTCAGCCACCCGGATTCTTTTATTCATCGGAAACAAAAGGATAACAAAACAGGAAGTGATGGCCCCAACAGCCAATCACTTCCCTTAATACAAAATGACATCACAGGAAATGACAAACAGTAAAGGGGAGGGCACTCACAGGAGGGAAAGGGGAGGAAGTGCACACCCCCCATCTTAATCAGCATGGAGCCCACACAATACTGTTCAAAGTAAACAGTATCTAGTGAGATCATTCTACTTGTTCTTATAGTTTTGGGACAATCTGCGGGGACATTGCTACTGCTGTTGTCAATATACGGTACAAGTACACCGACAAGGCAGATATCAATGTCCTCTTATAAATACAGATATGTATCCATAAAGCGGATAACGAAGTCTGCAAGAGAGAATTAATAGGTTTCTCTCATTATGCGGACTTCGCTTCTCTAAAGTGTATAGCCATTGGAAAGCATGCAGTCCAGCGCATTGCGCTTGATATCTACAAACCAACAAACGCCCACACACGCAGAGAACACGTTTCAATCCCATAAGAAGGTTTTCATACTGACCGTTTTTACAGCTGGTCTCGATTCAACCCAAGTGCGCTCTGCTAGAGCGCTCCTCGATTAAACATCAGACACAGGGAGACAGATGACAATCTATAAAACGCACATCCTAGAATAAAATGTCCACATAAATCTTATATAATAAAATTTCCACAACAGTCCCTCCTTTTTGTCATATGCTCCCATGTGTCTCTCAAAAGTTGATCTTCTTACACCTGGAAATGAATCAGTCCTTACAATCCATAAAAAGGAAAACGCGGCTTGACATGTAGATTCTGTTCTTCAGGAGACATGACTTATAAGGAGGGTACGAAATGGTGAGCTGTAGTAATCGCCGATCGGTCTGGAATCCTCTGCATCTGATACGTTGGTTGGGCTTCGGGGCGTCTTATCTCATTGAGGAAAATGTGGTCATCTGCTTGGGCTCTGGTCACGCGTCCAATCAGGCAACAGGAGCACCTCATCACGACATATAGAAGGAACAGAAACAAAAATGACATGAGTATATACACCCCTACTTCCTTCAACCACGATCCAATGGAAAATAAAAAATCCCCAAAGTTTCCCAAACCCTTAAAAGGATTCCAACCCTCACTAGTTATAGCTCTGGCTTTGCCTTGCAGGGATCTAGCCTTATCCATATGGGCCTGAACTTTGTCATTGGTATCCTCAATCCAGGTACAACAATCTTCACCTATGAATTCACAGAAACCCCCCTTGGATGCTAACAGATAATCAAGGGCCATCTTTTCCTGTAAAAGAAGGGTCCTGATCTGCCGTTGTTCCTGTGAGATTTCCCTTACAGCCTCTACGGTTTCATTGAATATCCCATCCACAATGGATGAGAAATTATTCAATCGTTTCATAAGTTCAATCCCCCAAACCGTCCAAGCAGGAAACCATGCCCAGGCCTGGTCAGAGTTGGTGAACAATTCCCTTCTAGCTTTTCCTGACGTTCTTACCTTCTCTCGTGCCATCAGATCCTCTCGATCATCCGCGATGTAAGATGCTGGGACTAGTTTAACCAGGACACATGAACCTCTTGCATTAGGGGGGATTACCTTATAAGCTGAGGTACCGCATAAGAAGTAGTAGGGGCCAGTCAGAGTCACACAGGGGGAACCACTCTGACGGTTACGTGCATTGAGTAGTAACAGGATAGACTGGGGGATTTCTCCCTCGGTCTGAACGTCACACCCTTCCTTCCAACAGATGTAATCTGGTCTATTAGTGTTATTAAAGAAGACAGGGGTTTCGTTGGTTAGATTAACTGTTATACCTTCTTTACAGGTGGTGGACCCAACAAAGTTATCCCCTCTACCGAAACTAAAGTTGAAGCACACTTGTGGGCTACCTAGTTGTCCCGATACCCATACTGGTTTTGTGAGGGAGGGGCAAAAGCCAGAGCTAATGTTAAAACTATAACTAATTTTACCCTCTAGGAATGTATCATTAAGTTCTATTGACAAGTGTTTGTTTGGAGTCTTTAGTTTCCTCATACCGATACGGACATCATATATCGCATGTACTGCTGCCATTGCCGGGGCATCAAGGCTTGGTGGAGGTTTGGAGCATACCCAGCAGTTGGTCCTGTTCGCCATTTTTGCCAGCTGGAGATGCATTTTAAACAATAAATTGGGATGCTTTTCATCATTACCCTTGCTAAAATACACTAAACTAAAACTATAAATAAAGAAGATACTCCTCATTCTTTGATGTAGTTGAGCAGCTTCTTGCAGTGGCTGGCGTGGATCCAGTTGTCCCGTTCTTCAAGCTTTAGTGAGGTCGGCGTGGTCAGCTGAACCTGGAATGGTCCGACGTATCTCGATTCTAGTCCCGTCCTCTGGTATTTCTTTACAACGACCCAGTCACCTGGTTGGATAGAATGTAAACCGGTTATTGAGTCAGGGTCTGGAAGGGACTCATGAACCCTGTGGTGGATTTTTTTTAGCTCACGTTGCAGTGACTGCACATACCCCGTCAGCTGAGAATGTAAAGACGACAGCTGCTGGGGAAAGTACAACCCTGTTTTTGGTTGACATCCGAACAAAACCTCATATGGAGATAACCCATGAGGTCGTCTAGGTGCATTTCTGATGGAGTGGAGAGCTATGGGGAGACATTCAGGCCAAGGTTTCCCAGTATCAGCTATTATTTTGGAGATTTTGTTTTTAAGGGTTCCGTTTAACCTTTCAACCTTACCACTACTTTGGGGGTGATAAGGAGTGTGTAATCCCTGATTGATATGGAGGGCTTTACACACTTCTGCAAATATTTGACCAGTGAAGTGGGAGCCTCGATCCGACTCGATCGTTTCAGGTAGGCCCCAGCGACACACTATTTCGGACAGGATCTTTTTGGCTGTGGTTGTGGCGTTTGCTTTCTGAACCGGCCATGCCTCTGGCCAACCTGAAAACATATCTACACAGACTAAGACGTGTTCGTACGGCCTGAACTTTGTCATTGGTATCCTCAATCCAGGTACAACAATCTTCACCTATGAATTCACAGAAACCCCCCTTGGATGCTAACAGATAATCAAGGGCCATCTTTTCCTGTAAAAGAAGGGTCCTGATCTGCCGTTGTTCCTGTGAGATTTCCCTTACAGCCTCTACGGTTTCATTGAATATCCCATCCACAATGGATGAGAAATTATTCAATCGTTTCATAAGTTCAATCCCCCAAACCGTCCAAGCAGGAAACCATGCCCAGGCCTGGTCAGAGTTGGTGAACAATTCCCTTCTAGCTTTTCCTGACGTTCTTACCTTCTCTCGTGCCATCAGATCCTCTCGATCATCCGCGATGTAAGATGCTGGGACTAGTTTAACCAGGACACATGAACCTCTTGCATTAGGGGGGATTACCTTATAAGCTGAGGTACCGCATAAGAAGTAGTAGGGGCCAGTCAGAGTCACACAGGGGGAACCACTCTGACGGTTACGTGCATTGAGTAGTAACAGGATAGACTGGGGGATTGCTCCCTCGGTCTGAACGTCACACCCTTCCTTCCAACAGATGTAATCTGGTCTATTAGTGTTATTAAAGAAGACGGGGGTTTCGTTGGTTAGATTAACTGTTATACCTTCTTTACAGGTGGTGGACCCAACAAAGTTATCCCCTCTACCGAAACTAAAGTTGAAGCACACTTGTGGGCTACCTAGTTGTCCCGATACCCATACTGGTTTTGTGAGGGAGGGGCAAAAGCCAGAGCTAATGTTAAAACTATAACTAATTTTACCCTCTAGGAATGTATCATTAAGTTCTATTGACAAGTGTCTGTTTGGAGTCTTTAGTTTCCTCATACCGATACGGACATCATATATCGCATGTACTGCTGCCATTGCCGGGGCATCAAGGCTTGGTGGAGGTTTGGAGCATACCCAGCAGTTGGTCCTGTTCGCCATTTTTGCCAGCTGGAGATGCATTTTAAACAATAAATTGGGATGCTTTTAATCATTACCCTTGCTAAAATACACTAAACTAAAACTATTGTGAGGGGGTTAGCTCGGCAGCGGGTGTGTGTGACCCCCGGGATGGGCTCCCCACACAAAACAGGCCCAGCAAACGGAGGTTGTGGTTTTCAAAATCAAAAAGGTGCGGTTTATTTTCTATTTACAGTGACAAAACACAGCAAAGCAAAAGAAACATAAACAAAATAAATCCTGGTCAAGTTGACCTCTGACTAAACATACAGGTTTCCTAACTAACAACTGGGATCAGCCTAGTGCTGTCCTAGTCCCTAAGTCCCTGGTTTTAAATGTCCAAGCAAATAGCCACACAGGCTTTGTCTCACCGCACAGGGGTTCACTCTCCCTAGACAGTCCACACAGGTCTGGGTCCAGGCATGAGCTAACATCTAATGAAGCTGGGAGTTCTTATAGAGGCCTAAATGAGCTGACAAGCTTCAGCTGGTCTCATCAACTCCCTGTCTGCACGACGCCCCACACTCTCCCTAGACATATGAGTCATCCATGAGCCCACTAGCCTTAGCTGGGCTTATACAACTCTCCACCTAGTTGTATAAGTCGGCGTAAAGCCTGAATCTGGGCGAAATATATCTACCCCCCTGGATGCAACCAGGTGACTTTACCTTCCTGCTGTCACATACCCCCCCTCTTGTTTTAACCTCGGGGTTGGAACACCAGCAATCAGGCATTCATGTACTCGAGACAAAGCATCCACATTCCCCATTTGAACGCCAGGGCGATGCTTTACTGTGAAGTTGAATTCCTGGAGGGCCAGGAACCACCTATTCACTCTTCTATTTGTTTCCTTGTTTTGAGCCATCCACTTTAACGGAGCGTGATCCGTAACCATGTCAAAGTGCCTACCTAGCAGGTAGTACCGAAGGGAATCTAGAGCCCACTTCACCGCTAAACACTCCTTTTCAACGGTGGCGTAATTTACCTCATGGGACTTCAACTTCCTGCTGAGGTAAATGACTGGGTGCTCTTCCCCGTTCCAGACCTGGGACAATACTGCTCCTAACCCCACATCTGACGCATCACTTTGTACGACAAAGTCTTTAGAGAAGTCGGGTGAGTACAACACTGGCTGGCTACATAAGGCTTGTTTCAAGAATTGGAATGCTGCCTCAGCCTCGGGGGTCCATTTAATCATGACCGACCCTTTCCCCTTCGTCAGGTTGGTTAGGGGCACAGCCTTAGAAGCAAAGTGGGGAATGAATCGCCGATAATACCCAGCGATTCCCAGAAAGGCTCGTACCTGCTTCTTGCTGTTGGAACGTGGCCAACTCTGGATGGCCTCGACTTTGTTGAGTTGGGGTTTTATTACTCCCCTCCCAATGGTGTACCCAAGATATTTGGCCTCCTCCTGCCCAATGGTACACTTCTTGGGGTTAGCCGTAAACCCCGCTTCCCGAACAGAGTCCAGGACTGCTTGCACTTTTGGCAGATGTGAGGCCCAATCTGTGCTATGGACAATTACGTCATCCAGGTAAGCCGCAGCATACTTCCGATGGGACCTCAGCATCTGGTCCATTTTCCGCTGGAATGTGGCCGGCGCATTCTGTAACCCGAACGGCATTCTTTTATATTGGAACGCCCCGTCTGGGGTTACAAATGCGGTTTTCTCTTTGGCCGACTTGGCCAGGGGGATTTGCCAATACCCTTTTGTGAGGTCAAGAGTCGTCATGTATCGGGCTGTTCCCAGCCGGTCGATCAACTCATCTATACGTGGCATGGGGTAGGTGTCAAATTTTGTAACTTTGTTCAACTGACGAAAATCGTTACAAAATTGCCAGCTCCCATCCGGTTTAGGCACCAACACGATGGGACTAGACCAATCACTTTGGGACTCCTCTATCACCCCCGGCCAATAGAATCTCTGTAATACCCTCTCTCGGGTTTTCTCTGTCCCCAGATGACCTCCAAGAATGTGCCCATGGGCCAACTCCAACACCAACTTCCTGTAAGGTTTGGGCACCACAAGCTGCTCAACGGTTTCTTCTGCCCTTTTTGCCACCCGATACAGTAGGTCCTTCTCTACGCTGAAGTATGGGTAAGTGCAGGTATTATCTGGGTTCACTAACTCGCCATCTATTTTCACTACGTTTTCCCGTGCCTTTATTAGGGCGGGGTCTTTCAACTGTTCTGTGGCAAAGTTTTCCCTGTGAACCTCAAGATCAGAAAACTCCACAGACGGTAGGTTTTCGTCTGAGGAGGTGGGCTCCTCTCCAGTTTCTTGAGTCTCCCCTGCCAATACTGATAAGGGAAATTCCGGAGAGTCCTCACCACTCTCAGGGGAGTTCTGGCTATCACATTCCTGGTACATAGGGGCACCAGTGAGGGGCTCAGGATCATCCCACAGTTCCCAGAACTTCGGAAAATCCCTTCCCACAATGGCGTCATGCGGTAACTGAGATACTAAGCCCACTGGATGAGAGAGGGTACCTTTGGGGGTCTCGAAACACACTGTAGTCACTGGATACTCTCGGGTGTCCCCATGCACACAAATAACAGCTACCTTGCTATTCCCAGAGACCTCTGTTTTAACTAACTCAGCCTTAATCAGGGTCACAAGGCTACCTGAATCCAGCAATACCACAACATTTCTACCATTAACACACATTTTGCATAAATGTTTCTCAGTTCCTCGAATGGCAGTGCATGCGACTGTCGCACACAGCGACTGACGTCTGCCCGTCAGAAAGTCACACTGCATGGGTTCCTCCACAACCGGGCAATTGGCTGCAATATGTCCCGCTTGCCGGCAGCGGTAGCAAACGATCCTTCTTGCCGCCTCTTGAGCCGCTGATTTCCCAGGCTGTTCTCGCCAAACTTGGGGTAGAGCTCCCACCCTCTCACTCTCTCCACCCTCACCCCTTGGAATCCTCTTATCCGCCCCTGGGGATGGTCTGGTCTTAGGGTGGAAAGTCCGAGTGTCTCTGGAAGAGGCCGTCAGGTTCTCTGTAGCCAGGTATTTCTCCACACGATCCACAAGACCATCGGCCGTCTCTGGGTCTCCATGGCTTACCCACTTTTGGATGGCAGTAGGAAGAGCTCTCAAAAACCGATCCATTACAACACGTTACACAATCTTTGGTGCGGACAAAGTCTCTGGCTGTAGCCACTTTCTGCTCAGGTGAATGAGATCATACATTTGAGACCTGGGGGGTTTTCCAAGCTGGAAAGTCCAGTTATGCACACGCTGAGCCCGGACAGCCTGGGTGACACCCAGCCTTGCCAATATTTCAGCTTTTAGCATCACATAGTCTTTTGCTTGGTTAGGCTCTAGGTCATAGTAAGCTTTCTGCGATTCACCAGTTAACAGAGGAGCCACCAGTCCAGCCCACTGCTCCTCAGGCCACTTTTCTCTTTCAGCGGTCCTTTCAAATGTGGTCAAAAATACCTCTGGATCATCCTCTCCAGTCATTTTTGTCAATAAACGACTCACCCCAAAGGACGCGGTATTAGTGGGACGGCTTTCCTCACTGGTCTGCGGACGTTGCTGCATTACTGCTTCCATCTGTTGTTGTAGTCTCTGCTCTTGCTTCTGCAACAGGTCTATGAAGCGGGCCTCAGATTGCTGCTGGGCTCGTTGCTGAGCCTCCAGACTCTGTTGCAAAGTTGCGTTTGTCTGCTGCTGGGCTGCAAGGCTCTGTTGATGAGCTTGCTGCTGGGCTGCGAAGTTCTGTTGTTGAGCTGCAAGGCTCTGTTGATGAGCTGCAAGGCTCTTTTGCAAACCTGCATTTGTCTGCTGTTGATTGGCATTTGCTAGAGCCAGCTGCTTCAGTATCTCCTCCATGCTGGCTTAAAAAAAAACTGCCACTGGTTCTCCACCAACTGTGAGGGGGTTAGCTCGGCAGCGGGTGTGTGTGACCCCCGGGATGGGCTCCCCACACAAAACAGGCCCAGCAAACGGAGGTTGTGGTTTTCAAAATCAAAAAGGTGCGGTTTATTTTCTATTTACAGTGACAAAACACAGCAAAGCAAAAGAAACATAAACAAAATAAATCCTGGTCAAGTTGACCTCTGACTAAACATACAGGTTTCCTAACTAACAACTGGGATCAGCCTAGTGCTGTCCTAGTCCCTAAGTCCCTGGT
Source organism: Rana muscosa (assembly GCA_029206835.1). NCBI lineage: Eukaryota > Metazoa > Chordata > Amphibia > Anura > Ranidae > Rana > Rana muscosa. Next base: position 110,963,403 of record CM055120.1, on the reverse strand, counting down.
TTTAAATGTCCAAGCAAATAGCCACACAGGCTTTGTCTCACCGCACAGGGGTTCACTCTCCCTAGACAGTCCACACAGGTCTGGGTCCAGGCATGAGCTAACATCTAATGAAGCTGGGAGTTCTTATAGAGGCCTAAATGAGCTGACAAGCTTCAGCTGGTCTCATCAACTCCCTGTCTGCACGACGCCCCACACTCTCCCTAGACATATGAGTCATCCATGAGCCCACTAGCCTTAGCTGGGCTTATACAACTCTCCACCTAGTTGTATAAGTCGGCGTAAAGCCTGAATCTGGGCGAAATATATCTACCCCCCTGGATGCAACCAGGTGACTTTACCTTCCTGCTGTCACACTATAAATAAAGAAGATACTCCTCATTCTTTGATGTAGTTGAGCAGCTTCTTGCAGTGGCTGGTGCGGATCCAGTTGTCCCGTTCTTCAAGCTTTAGTGAGGTCGGCGTGGTCAGCTGAACCTGGAATGGTCCGACGTATCTCGATTCTAGTCCCGTCCTCTGGTATTTCTTTACAACGACCCAGTCACCTGGTTGGATAGAATGTAAACCGGTTATTGAGTCAGGGTCTGGAAGGGACTCATGAACCCTGTGGTGGATTTTTTTTAGCTCACGTTGCAGTGACTGCACATACCCCGTCAGCTGAGAATGTAAAGACGACAGCTGCTGGGGAAAGTACAACCCTGTTTTTGGTTGACATCCGAACAAAACCTCATATGGAGATAACCCGTGAGGTCGTCTAGGTGCATTTCTGATGGAGTGGAGAGCTATGGGGAGACATTCAGGCCAAGGTTTCCCAGTATCAGCTATTATTTTGGAGATTTTGTTTTTAAGGGTTCCGTTTAACCTTTCAACCTTACCACTACTTTGGGGGTGATAAGGAGTGTGTAATCCCTGATTGATATGGAGGGCTTTACACACTTCTGCAAATATTTGACCAGTGAAGTGGGAGCCTCGATCCGACTCGATCGTTTCAGGTAGGCCCCAGCGACACACTATTTCGGACAGGATCTTTTTGGCTGTGGTTGTGGCGTTTGCTTTCTGAACCGGCCATGCCTCTGGCCAACCTGAAAACATATCTACACAGACTAAGACGTGTTCGTACGGCCCACTCCTTGGCAATGTAATGTAGTCTATCTGGATGCGCTGAAATGGATATTCTGGTCGGGGGGAATGTCGTTTGGGTACTGGTACCGTCCTACCTGGATTGTGCAATGCGCAAACCAGGCAGGCTGCTGCAAAATTAGCAGCTGCAGTAGTAAATCCAGGGGCGATCCAATGCTCATCCACCTGCGCACACATAACCATCTTTGACTGATGCCCTGGATAATGAGCCGAATGGGCCATCATTGGAAAAAGCGATCTTGGCAGACACCATTTTTTACCAAGACCCCAGATGTCATCTGGACCTCTCATGGCCCCTAGTGCTGTCCATCTCCTCTTTTCATGTAATTCCGCTTGTGACTGTAGTCTCTTAAACTCTTCCAGAGACACATCAGAGGGGATGGCTAGCATCAGGGTTTTCACAGGAGGGTGCAGAGCACCTTCTTTGGCAGCTCTATCTGCCAAGGCATTGCCATCGGCCTCCAAAGTCCTATCAGTCGTGTGGGCCTTAACTTTTAGAATGGCTATCTCACGCGGCAGGTTGAAAGCAACGAATAACCTTTTGATTAACTGCGCATGTTTCACGGGCTTCCCTGAACTAGTCAGAAAGCCTCTTGCTTTCCAGATAGGACCAAAATCATGGGCTATCCCAAAAGCATACCTAGAATCCGTGTAGATATTGATCCTTTGACCCTCTTGGGTCTCACAGGCTCTTGCCAGTGCCCACAGCTCAGCTTCCTGTGCAGACATGTTGGAACTCAATGAACCCTTTTCCACAATTTCACTGACTGTAGTCACTGCATAACCTGTGTGTGGCTTACCATCTGGGGTGTAATACCTGGAACCATCGACAAAAAGGTTTTTAGCGTTTGGGATGGGGGTCTCCTTCACCGGGCTGATGGTTGTTGACTCGAGTTCCATCAGAGAAACACAGTCGTGGTGATCATCAGCATGTTGTCCTTCTGAATTAACAAGTTGGTTAGAGGTAGAGAGGTTGGTATTGTTAGTCTGGAAGGTTTGAGTATCATTTTTAACACCATTATCTCCCCCCTTCTCTTCCTCCTCAGTAGGAAGAAGAGAGGCTGGGTTTAAAATGGTGCATCGTCTTAAAGTCAGGTTAGTAGGGGTTAGGAGAGCCACTTCGTACTTAGTCAATCTGGCAGCAGAGAGGTGTTTTGTCTGAACTTGATTTAGGATTTCCTGCACTGAATGGGGAGTATAGAGGGTCAGTGGGGAGTCCAAGACTATGTCACCTACCTTCTGTAACAATACAGCGCAGGCGGCTACGGCTCGTACACAACCTGGTGAACCTCGAATGACTGGATCTAGGGCAGTTGATAGATACATGATGGGTCGGTACCTGGACCCATGTAGTTGGGTCAGTACTCCAGTGGCGTGGCCTTTGCTTTCATAGCAGAAAAGGTAGAAGGGGAGGTCATAGTTGGGCAAACCTAAAGCAGGTGCTTTGGAGAGTTCTTGGATCAAGTCCTGTAGGGTTGACCAATTATCATCAGTCAGTTGAAAGGGAGTTTGGGATAGGATTTCGTAAAGGGGTCCTAAAGTCGAAGAGATGTTAGGGACCCAGTCTCTACAGTAGTTGATAAGACCAAGAATGGCTCTCGTTTGTCGTGCGTTTCGGGGTTTCGGGAAGTCTTTCAGTGTCTGAATTCTCTGGGTTGTCAGGTGTCGAGTACCCTGAGATATACAATGTCCTAAAAAGGTGACCTTCTCCCTACAAAACTGCAATTTCTCCTTGCTAGCTTTATTCCCCGTGGACGCCAGATGGTTAAGCAATGAGACAGTATGCTGATAACAGACATCCCTTGCAGGGCAACAAAGCAGCAAGTCATCAACATACTGGATCAGCACCACCTCTGGATTCGTTGGGGTCCATTGATCCAACACTATTTTAAGTTTGCAACTGTACTCCGAGGGACTAGTCACAGACCCCTGAACGAGACGTGTCCAAGTCAGTTGTCGACCCTGGAATGAAAAAGCATAAAGGTACTGGCACTGGGGGTCCAGTGGTACCGAAAAAAATGCATTAGTCAGATCAATAACACTGAAGAAAATTGCGTTAGGTGGTATAGAGGCCAACAAGGTGTGTGGGTTGGGTACCAAAGGGGCATCGCTGATAATGATTTTATTGATAGCCCTTAAATCATGTACTAAACGGAAAGTTGTTTCCTGACCCTTGACAGACTTTTTAGCCACTGGAAACAAAGGGGTGTTACAGGGGGATTTGGTTGGCGTAAGAACTTTTATCAGCAGGTACCGGTCTATTTGGATTTTAAGGCTATCCATCTGAGCCACACTCAAAGGGTATTGTGGTAATTGGGGCAAAATACTCCCTGGTCTGATGTTTACTGTGGTTGGCGGGACCGGCAGAAGACCCACATCATACTTATCAAACGCCCAAAGTTTGGGATCCACTTCTGCTAGCACATCCAACCCCAGAAAACAACCAGGTTCTATCATATACGGTAGAGCCACCATTGCACATAGGCGCTCATCTGTCAATGCACTGCTAACCACAACACCTGTTGGAGTGTACTCAATGACCGCTTGTATCTCAGATAAAATATCAGCTCCCAATAGGTTGATGGGAACATCATCCGATACCAGTACCGACTTAATGGCTTCTGTGTGTTGGCCCAACCTACAATGGAGTGGTTTGGTGGTATGTAGAGACACTGTCTGACCTGTTAGACCCACAGTGGGTATAGTCTCCCCAGAAAGGGGAACCTTGCCTCTGAGATCTTTGGATCTCAGAACAGTTCGAACGGCACCGGTGTCAATGAGGCAAGGGAGGGGATATTTTAATTCCTCGATAAACAGGTTGATATGTCCTGACACCGCTTTGCCAGCGTCCTATGAAGAATCATAGTCGTGGCTGGCCATCGCTACAACTGAAGTTGTTGGATCGCGTGAGCCTGGTACCGGATCGTCTGGGATGAACTGCCACTTACCCTTGGGTCTGTTAGGGCAGTCACGCCTTAGATGTCCTTCCTTTCCACAGATGTAACAAGTTCGGGCTTTCCAGCGTTGTGTCTTTTTCCCACCATCCTGGCCCGTTTGTCCTGCAGAAGGGGCTTGAGACACAAGGATTTTGGATGCTTTGTCCTGTTTCTTCCTATCCATCTCTCTCTCTATAGCGGAGAGAGTGGATAGAATGGCAGGTATTGTCATTTCATTAAATTCGGGTCTGGCTAATAATAGCCGGTCTCGAATTTTCATATGGATGCCTTCTAAAAATTTGGCTCTTAGCAAAAGGTGAATGGCGGATAACTTACCTCCGTCGGTTGGCACATCCGGACCAACCTCCAGATCTGCATCCAATGCAGCTTGTTTCAGGCGACGCCAGAAACAAGCACATTCCTCGCCTGGGTTTTGACTGAGTTTCATCACATCTGTGGTAGAAGATGCACCATACAACTCTGGAAGTTTGGCTAGCAGGGCTACACAGAATTGCTTACCTCCAGAAGTGGCTTGTTCGTGGGTGACAATGCCGCAACGGGAGATTATAACCCCTGCCAGTTCTTCTCCTACTTTCGCCCTCAGAACCTGGGCACAATCTGTTCCACTCATGCCGTAGCTAAATTGATTTTGACAAAACATTCTCGCGAACCCTCGTGGATTTGTTCTATAGTCAGGCAGTTCGGCCAGTATGGTCCTGATTTCTGAGGAAGCAAAAGGGACATGCCATACCACCCTTTCCCCCAAAGTCCTTTCACCGTTGGTATTTGGAACACCCTCATATTGTTGCACCCGGACTGGGTAAGTACCAGGTTCAGTGACATAAGTGGGGCTAGGTGTGTACTTTGGAGGTTGTGGCTTCATTGGTTGGCTAATGTGTGCTACCTTGCCCACAACGTTCCCTGTCTGGAAGCCAACCAATGAAGGGTAGATGGTAGGTATGACTGAGTCAAAAGCTCTCAGCGCAGTTATGCAATCCCCACGGTTCCTTAGTCTGGTCTCAATTCCCTTAGACTCACATAGCATCTGTAGATCACCAGTTGAAAATGATTCATAATCAGCCGCAATCGGCGGAGAAAATGCCCCAGATATGGGGAAAGGCGACTGATAGAGAGGGTTAGCTTGAGGTTTAGCGTCAGAGGTGACATGGTTAGATGGAGACGTGGGAGAGAGAGAGATGTTAGTTGGAGAGTGCAGAGTAGGGTTGGTTAGATTGGTGATGGCAGAAGCATCAGAGGAAACTACAACAGATCTAGTGTTGGTGGATCCAGCCTGCCTCAGCAGAGTTAGCCCAGAAAGAGCCTCTTCCGCTTCCAGCATTGGATCACCAGTCACTGCTATCCCCTCAGGCCAGGTGTACATAATGCGGTTCTTCCGGACTGAAACTGCCTTCTGTATACCCTGCCTGCTTACCATAATAGACTTCTGAAGCCACAGCTCAGCTACATCTAAGGTTTTTGCTGCCCAGAGCCTGGGTTTAAACTCAGTTATGAATTTCTCCCACCTCCAGGCATCAAATGTCCCCTCTAGAGGAATAGCCCAAGTAGTATCCTTGGACCAACTATGCCATTCCTTTAGAGGTTTCATGACCTTTGCCCCAAAGCTAGATTTCATGTACTGTGCAGCCGTCTGACTCTGGGAAGCCTCACATTCCTTCCCTTGCATGGACTTCAAATTGCCCATGGCGATTCGAATCGGCTTATAGTCTTATTCCTTCGTCCAGTAAAAACCCCTGCACCTATTTAGGAGAGCACCGTCAGGTGCCTTCTTCTACGGTGGATTGACGAACTGCAACCACTATATCTGGTCCAGTCCCCCAACTAGAAAACCTAACCGAGGTGTTATTAACTCTATGGCTTGTTGCCCCAACACTTTTGGCACAGAACTACAGAGTACTACTCTTTTACACCGCAATACTCGTAATAACTATGCCCAATGATTAGTCAACAACCACAGACCACCCCCCGAATTATGTCTCTACCCCTTACAGTGTATGCATACATACCTCTGTACGACTGTACACTGCGTCGTCAGATTAAACTGCACAGCACACATCCGTTTATTTTCGCTACAGAGCAATGTGGCTTCTCTAAATAATCACAAAAATAAAATAAAAAAAATTAAATGGGGATAGCTTTCTGTTGTCTATTTAAGCAGTTGTACGATGTCTCAGTAGTTACACGATCAAACTAATAAACAGTCTGATCGTGAACAAAAAATTGACTACTTGCTGCGCAAAAGTAACTCAACTAACAATAAAAGTGAATATAAAGCGAGTTTTAAAACCAAAGCCTTTCTTTCCTACCGCAAGCTATACAATAAAAGATGCAGCTCTAAAACCAAAAACAATGGGGGAGGGGCATGAATTGCCTTCTGAGAAACTCAAAGAAAATGCCCAAACAATTAAAAATTAAAATAAAAAAATTAAAACACACACCCCGTTAAGAGTACAAAAACTCAGTTAAAGTTAGTTTTACTATCTATTGAAATTCAGTGTAAAGCAAAATTTTCACTTTAAACTGAAATTAAAACCAAAAGAAAACACAATCGTTTTACAAAAAATATGCAAAAATAACCAAACCTGAAGATTGGATTCATACAAAGAAAAACAAAAATGGTGACTCAGACCACATGGCTGAACAAACACAAAGGAAAACAAAATGGTGTCTTCAAAACAAGATGGTGTCCTCAGGCCACATGGCTGAACAAACACAAAGGAAAACAAAATGGTGTCTTCAAAACAAGACCAAACCATGCCTCTTACAAACAAAAATCACTGTTTTAACACAAAACAGACTGTGCTACTTAACTCATACTAAACGTTAGACGAACTATAATAGCTACACACTTTACAAAAGTTATTTCACACGGTGACCAGCACTATGAAATAACTCAGCCACACAATGTTTTTTGTCATTCAATCTCTGCCGCACATTTAAAACATCAACTAACACACTCCATGCATACCGTCACGTTGTACAACAGGAAATGGTTTTACATTTAACATAAACCCCATACAAAGACCCTCTAGGCTGTATTGACTATGGGGTCTACACAGAGGACAGTAATATAGACTTCTATCCCAAGCCAATACAGCTATCCCTCCCAGTACAAATATAAATCCCCGTCCTTGTACACAAAGAGTGAAACCGCAAAAATTTGTTCTTTTGCTAAGCGGAGTTACCTGCAACAGCGAGCAGAGAGACCAGATTCCGGTTCTAGAACAACAAAAATTTCAAAAGTTGAAATGGAGTCTGTCTTACCAAACTTTGCCGGCCTTTTCCTGTCCCAGAACCGAGGACCCAATCTCTCCTCTCGGATCGCTGTGCTGGAACTACGTTGGCTCCAAGCTGGCTCGCCGAAATGTCGTGGAAGAATTCCCTTGGGCTTTGTACGCAAATCCACACCGCGCCTAAATGTGGACTTCCAGCGTCTAAATGCACAAAAAGCACAAAACAATTCCTTCGTGCTTAAAAGCACGTTTGTATCAAGCTCTTTGGTACAAGGAATATGAAGTACTTCAATGGCACCAGGTAGAATCAGAAACGATGCTGCTTCAAGCTGGAGTCTCAAGCGTCTGGGCAGAGCTCAGCCACCCGGATTCTTTTATTCATCGGAAACAAAAGGATAACAAAACAGGAAGTGATGGCCCCAACAGCCAATCACTTCCCTTAATACAAAATGACATCACAGGAAATGACAAACAGTAAAGGGGAGGGCACTCACAGGAGGGAAAGGGGAGGAAGTGCACACCCCCCATCTTAATCAGCATGGAGCCCACACAATACTGTTCAAAGTAAACAGTATCTAGTGAGATCATTCTACTTGTTCTTATAGTTTTGGGACAATCTGCGGGGACATTGCTACTGCTGTTGTCAATATACGGTACAAGTACACCGACAAGGCAGATATCAATGTCCTCTTATAAATACAGATATGTATCCATAAAGCGGATAACGAAGTCTGCAAGAGAGAATTAATAGGTTTCTCTCATTATGCGGACTTCGCTTCTCTAAAGTGTATAGCCATTGGAAAGCATGCAGTCCAGCGCATTGCGCTTGATATCTACAAACCAACAAACGCCCACACACGCAGAGAACACGTTTCAATCCCATAAGAAGGTTTTCATACTGACCGTTTTTACCGCTGGTCTCGATTCAACCCAAGTGCGCTCTGCTAGAGCGCTCCTCGATTAAACATCAGACACAGGGAGACAGATGACAATCTATAAAACGCACATCCTAGAATAAAATGTCCACATAAATCTTATATAATAAAATTTCCACAACATATATATTGTTAATAGTTATAAACATGTGATTATAAAAATGTAAAAGATGTATTGTCATGTAAAAGTCAAACAATTTCCAGCCATAAAACCCAGTGGTCTTGTCTCATGCTGTTTGTGTGATTCTTTGCAGTCCACGCCAAGCTGATCACCTTATCGCATCACGTCTACAATTATCGGCTCTCTTAATTCACATTTTGAGGCCGGTAACATATGCATTTTAACACAATGCATGTAAATGCATGCATATCAACACAATGTGGTGCAGGTCAAGTGTTTTGTCCCCTAGCAAGGACAGAAATCCTCTTTAGGGCCACTGATAAGGGAGGACCACTGGCCCTGCTGTAGGGGGCCAAGTCACTGTCAGTTTCAGGGGGCCGGGAAGCTAACAAGTCATTTTGCAGACGCTTAGCTCCATGAGATAGCTCAAAGGAGTAAGTAGAAAATAACACACAGCACACAGTAGTTAATTAACTTTAAACACTTTATTGGAATTTATTTTGGCCACGGTGCTATTTATGGGGTAGCCTTAATTAAACTAAAAAACTGATTTATTTATCCAATATATAGCAGTCTTTGGCTAAACCATCAACAATAAACAAAATTAGTCACGATGTCCGTCCAGATAAACTGGACAACTAATCCAGTTGCAGGATCACGGTGCTTCCCTCCGCACGCTGCAGACCAAGATGAAGACTAGGGATGAGCTTCGAGTTCGAGTCGAACTCATGTTCGACTCGAACATTGCCTGTTCGCCCGTTCGCCGAACAGCGAACAATTTGGGGTGTTCGCGGCAAATTCGAAAAATCTATGGGAGAAATCTAAAGTGCTAATTATAAAGGCTTATATGCAAGTTATTGTCCTAAAAAGTGTTTGGGGACCCGGGTCCTGCCCCAGGGGACATGTATCAATGCAAAAAGAAGTTTTAAAAACGGCCGTTTTTTCGGGAGCAGTGATTTTAATAATGCTTAAAATGAAAAAATAAAAGTGAAATATTCCTTTAAATTTCGTACCTGGGGGGTGTGTATGATATGCATGTGAAGTGGCGCATGTTTCCCGTGCTTAGAACTGTCCCTGCAAAAAATGTCATTTTTGAAAGAAAAAAATGCATTTAAAACTGACTCGCGGCTATTAATGATTGTCGGCTCCCGGCAATACATACAAAAGTCATTGATAAAAAAAAAAAAAAAAGCGTGGGGGTTCCCCAGAATTCAATTACCAGGCCCTTCAGGTCTGGAATGGATATTAAGGGGAACCCCGCCGCAAATTAAAAAAAAAATTGACGTGGGGTTCCCCCAAATATCCATTCCAGGCCCTTCAGATCTGGCATGGATTTTAAGGGAAACTCCACCCCAAATTTAAAAAAAAATGGCGTGGAGTCCCCCTAAAAATCCATACCAGACCCCTTATCCGAGCACGCAACCTGGCCGGCAGCAGGGGAAAAGGGGGGGACGAGAGAGCGGCCCCCCCTCCCTCCTGAACCGTACCAAGCCACATGCCCTCAACATGGGGAGGATGTCCCCATGTTGATGGGGACAAGGGCCTCATCCCCACAACCCTTGCCTGGTGGTTGTGGGGGTCTGCGGGCGGGGGGGCTTATCGGAATCTGGAAGACCCCTTTAACAAAGGGGACCCCCAGATCCCGGCCCCCCCCTATGTGAATTGGTAAGGGGTACATTGTACCCCTACCATTTCACGAAGAAAGCGTAAAAAAATGTTTAAAAAAACACACAAACACCTTGAAAAAGTCCTTTATTAAAAAAACAAAAAAAAACAAAACATTCCAGCGGTGAAATCCAGTGTCCCGCGGCGATCCCGATGTCCAGCGCTGTCCTTCATTGGTTGTGCCTGAGCGGACCTGATGGGGAACTCCCTCTCAGTATTTTAAATGTATAGACCCGCCCCTTCTTAAGTTCCCCATCAGGTCCGCTCAGCGGACCAGATGGGGAACATGAGAAGGGGCGGGTCTATACATGTATTACCAAAGTGAGAGCAGTTCCCCATCAGGTCCGCCCCCTCGGTATGTCGGACCCGCCTACGTCATTGGCTTGAGCGGGGAACTTCCTTCACTGTGTAATTTAAATTTACATAGTGAAGGAAGTTCCCCGCTCAAGCCAATGACGTAGGCGGGTCCGACATACCGAGGGGGCAGACCTGATGGGGGACTGCTCTCACTTTGGTAATACATGTATAGACCCGCCCCTTCTCATGTTCCGCATCTCGTCCGCTGAGCGGACCTGATGGGGAACTTTAGAAGGGGCGGGTCTATACATTTAAAATACTGAGAGGGAGTTCCCCATCAGGTCCGCTCAGGCACAACCAATGAAGGACAGCGCTGGACATGGGGATCGCTGCGGGACACTGGATTTCACCGCTGGAATGTTTTTTTTTTTTTTTTTTTAAATAAAGGACTTTTTCAAGGTGTTTGTGTGTTTTTTTTAAACATTTTTTTACGCTTTCTTCGTGAAATGGTAGGGGTACAATGTACCCCTTACCAATTCACATAGGGGGGGCCGGGATCTGGGGGTCCCCTTTGTTAAAGGGGTCTTCCAGATTCCGATAAGCCCCCCGCCCGCAGACCCCCACAACCACCGGGCAAGGGTTGTGGGGATGAGGCCCTTGTCCCCATCAACATGGGGACATCCTCCCCATGTTGAGGGCATGTGGCCTGGTACGGTTCAGAAGGGAGGGGGGCCGCTCTCTCGTCCCCCCCTTTTCCCCTGCGGCTGGCCAGGTTGCGTGCTCGGATAAGGGGTCTGGTATGGATTTTTAGGGGGACTCCACGCCATTTTTTTTTTTATTTGGGGTGGAGTTCCCCTTAAAATCCATGCCAGATCTGAAGGGCCTGGAATGGATATTTGGGGGAACCCCACGTCAATTTTTTTTTTAATTTGTGGCGGGGTTCCCCTTAATATCCATTCCAGACCTGAAGGGCCTGGTAATTGAATTCTGGGGAACCCCCACGCTTTTTTTTTTTTTTTATCAATGACTTTTGTATGTATTGCCGGGAGCCGACAATTCATTAATAGCCGCGACTCAGTTTTAAATGCATTTTTTTCTTTCAAAAATGACATTTTTTGCAGGGACAGTTCTAAGCACGGGAAACATGCGCCACCTCACATGCATATCATACACACCCCCCAGGTACAAAATTTAAAGGAATATTTCACTTTTATTTTTTCATTTTAAGCATTATTAAAATCACTGCTCCCGAAAAAACGGCCGTTTTTAAAACTTCTTTTTGCATTGATACATGTCCCCTGGGGCAGGACCCGGGGGCCCCAAACACTTTTTAGGACAATAACTTGCATATCAGCCTTTATAATTAACACTTTAGATTTCGAACGTTCGAGTCCATTGTATTTAATAGGGTTCTAAAGTTTACACGAACATTTTGTCTGTTCGCAGGTTCTGGTGCAAACCGAACAGGGGGGTGTTCGGCTCATCCCTGATGAAGACCCTGGAGGCACGAGCGGAGGACGCCAAAAACTGTAACCACAGGAAGCACCTTTGCATCGATGGGTTACCAGAGGAAGTGGAGGGCGCCGATACCACAGCATTTACAGAACACCTGCTGAGGGCCCTCCTCCCACATGCCCAATTCTCTTCTTTCTTTGTCATGGAGAGGGCACACAGAATGCCTGCTACCCGGGGGCCCCGGGAGCTCCTCCACGCACCTTTATCCTCCAGATTTTAAACTTCAGTGATTGAGACCTGGTCCTGATGGAAGCAAGGTAGACCTGTGCCATGAGGGAGCAATACTCATGATCTTTCCCAACTATTCGTTGGACACACAGAAGCTGCAGAGTTCCATGTGAAGCTTAACCTGCGTAACATGAAGATTAAATACAGCATGTTATTCCCCGCTCGGCTAAGGTACCAAGAGGAGGAGACGGTACGGTTTTTTACCTCCCCTGAAGATGCATCATGCTGGCTGGAGGCACTGCCGAGAGGATGACCATGACGGTTGAATGCCCTCCAATGCTATGATCCTACCTGTTCAGTTTCCATTTTGCACGGTTTGCAAAATTTTCCTATCAGCTCCCTCGGCTTTGAACATTAAAGGGCATGGTCCTTCCACAGGAACCTTTACTGTGAGTATGCAGAAGCACTGATTGTGTGCCTACATGCAGCACCATGTTGGAGTGATCTCCCCACTCCTGAATGTGTTAGTGGCAGATGCGGTTACACTTTAACGTTGGTAAAAAATGTAAGTGTTATGCCCCCGGAGTAATCCGGGTGAACTATAGACCTGCAGGGACTGTTCATCCTGTTTTTTTTCTTACAGTTGCACTCTCTAAGTACGAACTGAGATGTTTTGGTGTTCCACTGTTCACGTGCCTCATGGACAGTTGCCCTGAATATTTCTGGGAGGAAGGCATCCTGAAGTTTGGGGGGTGATGCTGGTGTAAGGGATGTCAAAATCAGGTACCCCATAAAAAAGGATTATTTTTCTGCTAATGGAGAAGTTAAAACTCATGGCATTTCTATTAAATCACCAGAAGATGGCAGCATAGAGTGAAAAGCCTGAATGACAGAAAGCACATTCTAATGGAACCATTGCTAATAAGCAGGTGGAACAAAGAAGACTGACCTTTGTTTCTGGTGGGAACACAATAGCAGTTGCTACCCAGTGAATCAGTCTGAAGGTCATGTGTTTGTGTCATTGCAGAAACTTTTTAATAAAAACACTTCTGGTTTCACCGGGCCGGCTCCCTTCGCACATTGAAATTGTTGACCATACTTTCAGCATATGTGCAACAAAATTGGCGCCCAACGCTGGGCCGGGTGAAGTAAACACGAAAAAGGTCACGGAAGTGGAAAAAAAACTGTTACGCTGTCCGTGGCGAAGCTGAGAGAAGATAAGGTATTAACCTCTGCTGCACAGGAATCGTACACATATGGATATAGAAAAGTTGCAATACGAAATCAGTGGGCACCTGATTCACCAGACAGTCAGTGATCTCATTAAGACTTGCCAGTTTATCAAGGCCTCCGAAGCAAGTATGGCGTAAGGAAAAAACCGGCGCCACTACATGCAGATAGTCAATGAGGTGATAGATAAACTGGTAGAGACTGAAAGTGAAGAGGCAGTGACACAATTTCTCCAAGCAACTAAGAGATTCATCTGTGAGCTAGAGAAGAAGAGATACAATGCTGAAGCACCAAACATCAGTGAGAAAGATCCCCAACCGGAACAGCAATTATCCGATTTGAAATGACAATATCACACTATGCAGGAGAAGTTCCAGGAAACCTCCAGAATGATTGAGGAACAGATAAATGAGCTGAGTACTAAAAACAAGGACTCGAGTGACAGTCATCCAAAACAAGAACCTATTCCAGTTACTCAGAGACTTCACCATGGTAACTTACCAGAGGTGACAATCAGGAAGGACTTTAAGATTGCTGGTCAGATAGGTTAAAAGGAACAGAAAGACAAGCTGTCCTATACAAACCTTATGCACCAGATCGACATGGGACTACAAAAAGGGTATTCCGAGTCTGAGATTGTGGAAGCTGTGGTAAAAGCCATTAGTCACGGCCTAAGTCTCAGAGGTAAGCTGGAAATGAAGAATAGATTAACTCTAGTGCAACTTAGGGAAATCCTAAAAAGCCATTGCAGGAGGAAAATGCTTCCGAACTGTACCAACAACTGATAAACATCTCACAGAACAGTAAGGAAACTCCTCAGAATTTCCCGTTCAGAGCTATTGAGTTGAAGGACCGCCTGTTGTTTGTCTCACAGGGAGAGGGCTTGTAAGAACACTTCAGGACTGAGCTGATACGAAATAAATTCCTATGGTCAGTCGGCACTGGACTGAGAAGTGACCACATCAAGTTCCTATTAAAGCAGTATTTAGACGATCCTTCCATTCCAGATGAAGGTGCTCATAGAGAAAATAAAAGAAGCCACTAATATGGAGATGGAAAGGGAACAGAAGCAAAAGAAAGCTCAGTCCAGCAAATCGATGAAAGGGAAAGAGTGTCAGTCCAATGTCTTACAGTGTCCTCAGGAACCAGGTGTCCTGACAACGACCGCCGACACAATATCTTGTTCCCCACCACAAGCAAGTAGCCCAACCTTCCAACAGCTGTCAAAGAGCAACTCTGAACTGGAAAAGCTGATGCTCCAGATTCAAAAAGAGAATATAGAGATGAAAACACTCCTCCAAGGTTCGAGATCTCGAAGACATCATGAATTCAGAGGGCCTCAGGTAACAGTGGGCATGAGCAATGGATGTTGTCAATCTTATAAAAGAACTGGTCAGAGAACTGCCTGTGACCATTGCTTCAACTGTGGTCAATCTGGACATTTAGCGAGATACTGCAAAACGACCAGACTCAACCAGTTAAACGGGAGAGAGTTGCTGTAAAGGGACTGACAGTAACCTGTGCTAGAACCAACCTTGTGTCCCAAAGTGCAACTCTTGTCGGAAGTAGACATGTGCGATTCGTTTGGTACGAATCACAAATTTGTACGAATTTCCGAAAATTCATTCATTCGGAAGCATCCGAAATACGAATTTATATGCTTCCTCACTCTGCACAAGTTTTTCTTTGCACAACGTGGAGCATTTTTGTATATACCTTTGGACTTTTTCTCATATTATTTCACAATTTTTTTTTTTATAAATCTTTTTATTTAATTTCTTAAACAGACAAAACATAACATAACATGACAACACATCATACACATTAAATCTAAAATATATTAGTAAAATAACACGATCCCATCACCTTGCATAGCAAAAAACAAGAAATAAAGAAATTATGATTATCACTATTATTTCCAATCATTTCTAAACACAAATATCCCATATAGGGAACATCCCTTCTATGAGTTGTTACCTCCCTCTATGTTAGATGCCGTATATGGCTTATCCAGCCACTTTGCCCAAACCTCATCATACTTACTAGGGCGACCCCTATTCCTATAGGTATCTCTGTACAATGGAAGATTATTATTAATTAGGGCTGTTACTGATTAAAATTTTCGTGTTCGATTAATCGTTTTTTTTTTTTATCGATTAATCGACTAATTTCGATTAATTATAACGCACATAGATCCAACTACTTTTAGCTGATCTCCTTGCAGGCCGATTCCCAGTGCAGCTACCAACCACTGGAAAAATGGATAGCAGGATACAAAAAACACACAAAGGCAGCGCTCAATTGGAATAGCATTACAACTTTTATAGTCTTCAAGTAGGCAACAAAATAAATATTGCACTGGAGATAAAATCGATGTAGCTACATAAACTGTAAAAATGGTGCGAGTAATACCAAACGGTAGCAAAAACAGTCATAAAAACCATGTAGCTAAGTATGATACTGGTATAAAAATGTGTACAACGATACCACTGCTGAATCCAGATGAGAAGGGGCTAACATCAGTCTCGGCATGTAGATGTCCCATGAAGGGAACTATCACAACTCCCAGTGGATGGCCGTAGAATCCCAGGTTGATAGAGGGAAGTGATAGAGGGAAGTGTAACAGCCCTTGCGTGTGGCAGATAGTAAGGTCCCGCCGGCATGCAGATATGAAGGCACAGCAAAGGAGCCCTTCAGATGGACACGGCAAGCCCCGCCGGTGTCCGTGACATCACCGGATCTCCCTGAAGACCCATAAGCCGGGGGAGAGGTGAGTACCAATCAAAAGAATTTTGATCGATCAAAAGAATTTTGATCGATCAAAAGAATTTTGATCGATCAAAACAATTAATCGATTAATCGAGGAATTAATAGTTAATTTCCACAGCCCTATTATTAATCAAATGTTTCCAATATATAAACGGAGGAGGATGAGGTTTCTTCCAATATAATGCAATAGATTTTCTTGCATAGAATAATGTTGTATTAATAAATATTCGTTCGGTCTCTATAGGGGTAATATCCTCTACTAAGCCCAGCAAACAGACTGACATTGAAAACGGTAAAGGAGCAGAGGTAATAGAGTTTAATAGATCCACTACCTCCATTCAAAATGTAACTATATATGGACAGGTCCAGAAGATGTGTGTGAAATCCCCTCGAGCTGCTCCGCACCTCCAGCACTTAGAGGAACAAGCAGGATTTATCTTTTGAAGTCTATATGGCGTGATATATGCTCTGTGTATGAGTTTAAATTGGATAACACGATCCCTCAAGGAGACCAGAGATCTCAAAGGGAAATCCCACACACAGCTCCAGTCCTCCATACTCAAATCTGGTATATCTCAAATCCACCTAGCTCGAAGACTCTCTAATGGCAGGATAGAAATTAAAGTAAGATGAGAATAGAGTCTCGAGGTAGGCTTATCCAGACACTCAGACCTAAGTACTAACTCCAAGGTAGATTGTATCATCGTTAAACTATTCTGTGGAAACTCTGCATGAAAAGTATGTGAAAGCTGGTAGTATCTAAATAGATAAGAGCTAGGAAGATTAAACATTGAGGTTAGTGTGGAGAAGTTGGATAACCTCTGATCAGTAACCACTTGGACAAGTAATTTAATATTGTATTTGGTCCATGCAATAGGCTCTGGTGTTTTAAGGAATTGAGGAAGGGTAGGGTTTAGCCATAGAGGGACATTTGGAGAAATTGCTCCCTTTGGATAACCCTCACATCTAAGGCCGGCCTCCCAAGCTTGAATAGTATTAAGCATAGGAATAGTCACCTGATGAAGTGCCCTACGGCCCCTAAATAAGACAACCTTGAGAGCTTCTACGGAACCTACTACAGCTGCTTCTAACCGGGTAGAAGAGTTATATAGATCTGGGTTTACCCACCATGCGGCCGTAACCAACTGAGTGGCCAAAAAATATTTGTATAGATCCGGAAAAGCTAGTCCTCCCTCTTCACAAGGGCGCATCAGAGTACTTAATTTATACCTAGGATTTTTTATCCCCCATAAAAAAGATGAAAACAACTGATTTAGTCTTTTGAAAAAGGATACAGGGAGCCATTGAGGAGAATGTCTAAATAGGTACATGAATTTAGGTATAATTTTCATTTTTAAAAGATTAATACGCCCCAATAGAGACAACGGTAGAGACTTCCATACTTTTAATTTAGACTCAGTATCTCCCAAAATTTGGGTCAGATTCAGAGACATAAATTCAGAAGATTGACGAGAAATTACCACTCCTAAATACTTAAAATGATCAACCCACTGCAGTGGAGTATCCTTCATAGCCGTACTGCGAGCCTCCATATCTATTGAAAACAGCAATGACTTAGTCCAGTTTACCTTCAGCCCTGTAACCGTTGAAAATGAATCCAGTATATCCAAGGCCCCTTGTAACGAGGGGCCAGCATCATTTAAAAATAATAAGAGGTCGTCTGCATACAGAGCTACCCTCTCCTCCAGCCAACCGATCCGCAATCCCCTAATATTAGGTGAAGTCCGTAGAGCCTCAGCCACCGGTTCCATAGCAATCGCAAAAAGGGCTGGAGAGAGAGGGCAGCCCTGACGGGATCCCCTAAATAGTAAGAAGGAAGCTGACAACCCTCCTCCCATCTTTACTGCAGCTCTGGGATTCTTATATAAGACCTGTAACCATTTTATAAATACCGTTGGGAAGCCCATTCTGCGGAGTACTTCCCACAGAAAGGGCCACTCCAAGGTATCAAAGGCCTTCTCAATGTCCAGGGAGGCAATAACCCTAGATCCCATATTAAGATGTGAAGCATAAATATTGGTATATAATCTCCTCAAGTTCACATCAGTGGATCTGCCTGGCATGAAACCAGTCTGATCTGAATCAATGATATTAGACATCAACGGTTGTAATCGTCGGGAAATTAACTTTGTCAAAATCTTGAAATCTACATTCAAGAGTGCAATAGGCCTATATGAAGCACAGGAGGATGGGTCTTTCGGATGCTTGTAAATTAGGACTATATGAGCTTGACTCATTGAGTCTGGCATGGATCCCTCCTTCAGACAATCTGAGTAAAAAGAGGCCAGTACAGGAGATAAAAGCTCTCCATGAGCCCTATAGAATTCAATAGGAAGACCATCAGGCCCTGGTGACTTCCCCAATGAAAAGGAGCCAATAACAGAAAGGACCTCCTCCGATGTTATAGGACGTACTAGCATCTCCCTCTCATTATCGGATAGCCATGCCAATGCGACTGGGTCCAGTAACTCCGCTAACTCAGTCGACTGAAAACTAGAAGGCAGCTGAGATGTATATAATGTCTGATAGAATTGTCGAAACGTCTCTAAAATTTTAGGCTGTGTACGGACCGTATCTCCAGAAGTGGTATGTATTTCCAAAATCTGGGTACTAGATTGTTCATGTTTAGCCATCATGGCCAAAAACCGTCCATTACGGTCCCCCTGCTCAAAAGATTTCTGTTTATTTTTATATAGATCTATCCTCGTAGCCTCTGTTATATGCAAATGTAGGGTCCGTTTACTATGTAATAAGGCATTAAAATTTAATTCTGAGGGATCCGCGGTATATTGGGCTGTTTGTTCCTCTACTATAACTTTCAAAGCGTAATTTTTTGCTCGTTGAGACTTAATAACCGCTTTAATAGCGGATATATATATTCACTATTTGTTTTTAACCACTTAAGCCCCGGACCATTTCGCTGGTCAAAGACCAGGCCACTTTTTGCGATTCGGCACTGCGTCGCTTTAACTGACAATTGAGCGGTCGTGCGACGTAGCTCCCAAACAAAATTGGCGTCCTTTTTTTCCCACAAATAGAGCTTTCTTTTGGTGGTTTTTGATCACCTCTGCGGTTTTCATTTTTTGCGCTATAAACAAAAATAATGCGACAATTTTGAAAAAAATGCAATATTTTTTACTTTTTGCTATAATAAATATCCCCCAAAAATATATGAAAAAAAACATTTTTTTTCCTCAGTATTCTTCTACATACTTTTGGTAAAAAAATCGCAATAAGCGTTTATTGAGCGGTTTGCACAAAAGTTATATCGTCTACAAAATAGGGGATAGTTTTATGGCATTTTTATTAATAATTTTGTTTTTACTAGTAATGGCGGCGATCATCGATTTTTATCAGACTGCGACATTATGGCAGACACATCGGACACTTTTGACACATTTTTGGGACCATTGTCATTTTTACAGCGATCAGTGCTATAAAAATGCACTGATTACTGTGAAAATGACACTGGCAGTGAGGGGGTTAACCACTAGGTGGCGCTGTAGGGGTTAAGTCAGTACTAGGGAGTGATTCTTACTGTTAGGGGGCGTGGCTACATGTGACACATCACTGATGACCGTTCCCGATCACGGGGAACAGCCCTCAGTGACATGTCACTAGGCAGAATATGCTTTGTTTACAAAGACATCCCCCTGTTTTTCCTTTGCCGACCACAATCACGGGCCGCCCGGGAACACAGAGTTCCCGGGACCCGCGAACACGCTCACATACGCCCATGTGCCTGCCCGTGCCATTCTGTCGACGTACATTTGCGTGCGGCGGTCGGCAAGTGGTTAATTGTATATTTCACTTATATGGTGCTGCTACACCTATATTGTTTTAATATTGATTTTTGTGGGAGCACATTAGTGGCAGCTGCAGTATTTTCTAAAGAAGTTTGTATTTTCATATGTTTAATTTTAAGGAATTGTATTAGCATTATATTTTATTCTTTTAGCCTTAACTGTAATAGTGCGCACCTACCACAATTCACAATGAGCTAATATGCATCACATACTAGCTCATTATGAAATACTTACCTTAGAATGAAGCTGTTGCAGCGGTCCCCGCACACCGCTGAGACAGCTGACATTTTACCCAGATTTACTTCCAGGTTTGTGGATTCCGGCGCTGTGATTGGCTGAAGCCGTATATGATGTCACTCCTATGCATGAGCCCAGGAGCCGCTGTTCACGGCACCGACTCGGAAGGAACGGCACCTGTGGGCCGTTCCTTCAAAGCGCATGCGCCAGTGATGTCACTGGATGCATGCAATGTAAATATCTCCTAAACTGTACAGGTTTAGGAGATATTTTCACTACCTATAGGTAAATGTCTGCAGAGGAAGCACTTGCTGTATTTCTCCACTAAGGCATTAATAAATAACCACCTATCCTTATCCTGCTAATCAGGTTTTAAATTTCTGAAGAAAATACGAACACTTCCATTCAGCAAGTTAGGATCTTACTATAACAAACCAGAATGGATTATATCAGTTTTGAATAAAGTGTTTCATAGGATACTTACCATCCACCACATCATTATCTATAAACGATACTTGGTTAAGTTGAAACACTGATCCCCTCTGGAGACACCTCCTCTCCTCCAACTTTTCCCCATGCCCCACTCCTCCCCACCCACCTATTATACTCTTGTTCTCAAAACCCATACTACCTGTGATCTGTCGATCCCCCAATACATAAAAACCCAAGTCAGTAAAGGTCACCCACTCATAGTTCAAAGATAAACAGAAGATTGGTATACTTGAGATAGTTGGGACCATTGATCCTACCTCCAGGATAAGCCAAGCCACATAGCCGGATCTTGGCCCTGGTTAAATGAATACCTCCCCCAACTATCCCATGAATGACCAACCTATTAACTAATAGGTAACCTTGTCTTCATCAATCCCATGTTTTAAGATATATTATAATACAATTTTAATTCTAACTCTTCTCTGTTAATTTCTTGTGACAGACGTAGCCTGAAGATATACGTAGTAGAATACTCGTTGTATTGCATAAATTAATGAAAATAAAAAATAACATTTGTTTTGTCTTAATTGATTACTGAGAAGCCTTTCTATCTACATCTGTTGACTTTGTTTTCTTTCAAAATCTGTACTAATAACATGTACTGTGTTATTCTCAATAAAATATTTGAAAACGAAAAAAAAAAAAAGAATAAAGTGTTTCATATGCAGAGAACAGACTGATTAGGTAATAGTATTGATAACACATTTTATGTAATATCGAAGTGTTAAGCAGCATGAAAACACCACATCTGAAGACTTTTCATGAACTGCTTAATAAAAACGTAATGCCGCGTACACACGATCATTATTCACGGCGGTTAAAAAACCGCCGTGAATAATGTCATTAAAAACGAGGTAACGGCTTGTTCCCCACACACGGTCGTTTTTCACGTCGTTTTTTCTCTTGTCGAGAAAAACGACCGTCTGTGGGCTCCGCGGCAGAAAGCATGTCGAAAAAAACGACCAGAAAAATTAGAACATGTTCTAATTTTTCTGGTCGTTTTTAATGCCGTTTTTCTCGTCGAAAAAAACGACAGAAAGCCCACAGACTATCGTTTTTCTCGTCAAATGGGAAATATGTTGTTTTTTTTCAATGAGAAAAACGGCCGTGTGTACGCGGCATAAGAGTTATATGCAGAGGCAATGTGTATCTTTCAAAAGGGAAACCCCAGCTCACAGTCTCAATAAATACATGCCTAAACAAACACTTTAATATATTGAGGTGATTGTAGTCTATTGCACTTGCAACAAAACCAGTTGAGTGTTCTCCATGATACTTTTTTATTTGCACTGATATCCACATTTTCAGGATAAGCTTTTGGGGTGTACCCCTGTAGCGGCCTCCACTCTCTCACTCTGCTGCTGGCTGGTTTCTGCTTATCTAGGGGTACCTTGGAGGAGAGAGTGCAGGGTCACCACGCCAAGCCTTCACCGCAGATGTTTGTGTGTTGTAAGTAAAGTTCCTTTACCTTCAGGTCGGTGTTCTGAGTTTGGAGCCTCCGCTTCTTCTGTGGAACAGTGTCTGCCAGTAAATGAGCCCCACACCAATAAAAGTCCAACACTCCTTTATTTTCCAATGTCAGGATGAAACACAATCAGTTGGACTCCCTCAAACGAACAGACAAGGGGTGTGGATATGAGAAGGCCCAGGCACAATGAGCTCTCCTATTCCTCTTTCAGCGAATAGGTTTGGCACATGATCTATGCCACCTGTTGAGAATCTTGGTCGCTGCCACCGACCGGATGAACGGTGAACCTTCCTCCTGACCGCACTCGGCCCCTGTTTGGGAAGATACCCCTCCGGGCGGTCTCCTGAGGATCACCCGGCACCAGCAATCTGCTTCACCAGGTCTTCGGGTGAGTAGCTCCTCCAGTCCCTTACGCCTCTGGATTCGGGTACCCCACTCCCGAGGTCCCCTAGGATATCCTTCCCTTACAGAGCCCAGCGGAGGACACTGGGCCCCAGGCCTCCAACCGAGTACCTCACCCCATGCTGAAGGTGCCTGGGGTGGAACACGAGCTCCGACCACGAACCACAGCCCTCAGGCTCAAGGTGCCTGGGACTCGACGACCCCGTCACCAAAATGGCCGACCCCTTTATACCCTCCCCCAGCAAGCCCAGCAGAGCCCCCGCCTCGCTGTACTCATGCTGCGAGAGGCCAAAAAGGGTATGCCACTGCAACGATGGCTCAACCCCGGGCCCAAAGTGACAGCGCCACCCACTGGGCCCCAGGGAAACACACATCACAGATCCCCACCAAATTCAAACATAATAGAAAAGCATATACCCGCTACACCCCCTTTCTCCAAGGTCCAAGCAGTACTTAAACACAAAATGTGTATTAGTAAAAGTAGCAGAATGATAAGTAAGAGTCTCTGAGAGATAATAACATAAACATGTTCAGCAATGGTAAATAAACTTCGATAGTTTGTGAGATTAGGAAAGGAGAGGGCTAAGGACTGGGAGTTGTAAATCAAAGGTGAGCATGGTCATAGAACTGTTGGATAGTTGTTTATAAATAGGATGAGCTTCGAGTTCGAGTCAAACTCATGTTCGATTCGAACATTGCCTGTTCGAACAGCGAACAATTTGGGGTGTTCGCGGCAAATTCGAAAAGCGGCGGAACACCATGTAAAAGTCTATAGGAGAAATCTAAAGTGCTAATTTTAAAGGCTTATATGCAAGTTATTGTCGTAAAAAGTGTTTGGGCACAATGCAAAAAAAGTTTTAAAAACTGCAGTTTTTTCGGGAGCAGTGATTTTAATAATGCTTAAAGTGAAACAATAAAAGTGAAATATTTCTTTAAATTTCGTACCTGGGGGGGGGGGTATAGTATGCCTGTGAAGCAGCGCTTGTTTCCCGTGCTTAAAACTGTCCCTGCACAAAGTGTAATTTCTGAAGGAAAAAAAGTCATTTAAAAGCACTCACGGCGGGGGGCGTGTCCTGGCTATGGAGGAGTGAGGACGTGCTTTGCCTCAGCTCCGCTCCACCGCCGCCATAAGAGAAGCTACTGAGGTGGTTTCTTACCTGAGACGACTTCCCCCATGTCCCAGCGATTGCGGCACTCATCCCAGCCGCCGCGGATGGATCATACTCGGCAGGCACCGCTCGAATCCTACTTCTCCGGGCTCCGAGGACAAGACAGCAGGGCCTCCAAGTTGGCGCCGACAGGGAAGACACAGAAGGCTGCTAAATCCAATCAGCCAGCCGCAGCTGCGGCGCAGCAGCAGAAAGGGACTGTATCCGCTGCCACTGCCTCCCCGGATTCATCTCCAGGGTCGGTGAGTGATTCGGCCCCCCCTGCCTCCCCTGCCTCCCCAGGGGGCCGTTCAGCAGCGTCTGACATCCTGGGAGATGAGGACCTCAGGCGCCATATTATGTCCCTCGCCACCAAAGAGGACCTAGAGCGCTTCACTAGCAGAGTGTAGTGATGAGCCGAACACCCCCGGGTTCGGTTCGCACCAGAACCCGCGAACGGACCGAAAGTTCGTACGAACATTAGAACCCTATTAAATACAATGGATGCAAACGTTCGAATTCTAAAGTGCTAATTATAACAACTATTATGCATGTTATTGTCCTAAAAAGGGTTTGGGAACCCGGGTTCTGCACCAGGGGACATGTATCAATGCAAAAAGAAGTTTTAAAAACGGTCGTTTTTCGGGAGCAGTCATTTTAATGATGCATAAAGTGAAAAAAAAAAAGTCAAATATTCCTTTAAATATCGTACCTGGGGGGTGTCTAAAGTATGCCTGTGAAGTGCCACGTGTTTCCCGTGTTTAGAACTGTCCCTGCACAAAATGACACTTCTAAAGGAAAAAAAAAGCCATTTAAAACTGCTTGCGGCTTTAATGTAATGTCTGGTCCCGGTAATATGGATGAAAATCTTTAAGAAAAATGGAATAGCTACCCCATGACCCCCCCCCCCCCCACCCCAGCCCATTACCAGCCCCTTTGGGTCTTGTATGGATATTAAGGGGAACCCCGCACATAAAATAAAAAAGGCCCTATATACTCTGAACAGCCGTATACAGGCGGTGCATACAAGACAGGGACTGTAGGTTTGTTCTTATGTAGAATCTGTTTGTAATTTTGAACAGGTACATTGTTTAAGTGTAGCTCCAGCCCAAAAATCTATTTTTAAACTTTTTGGAAAACATAGGTAAGGGTTATCACCCCTGTAACATTTGTTTTGCTGTCTGTGCCCCTGTTCAGAACATTTCACCTCACTTTCCGTCCCAATGACAACTGTTTTTGAAATGTGGTGTTTTTCTTGAAACAAGGATTGCTGATAAAGCATCAGTACAGAGGAGACACCTTTCTCCCATATTAATTCTTACAGGAGAGAATTTTCCTTCCAAGGGGTAGATTTCCTCTCACTTCCTGTTGTCTTCTTGCGTTTGCAAGTAGGAGTCGTTTGTAAGTTGGATGTTTGAAAGTAGGGACCTGCCGTATATACTCTGCAGAAATAGGCCCCTTAGTTGTTGGTGTTGGCACAACACTGTAAGCACTCACAGTTACTCTTGGTTGGTGCTGGAACGCCCTGCTGTCAACTATTATATCAGGAATTGTAATTACATATAATTGTTGAACAGTGGTAGTAAAAATTGGGCCTTTGATGGTGGTGCTGGTGCCACAACACTGTAAGCCCTGACAGTTACTCTTGGTGGGTGCAGCAATGGGCCCTGCTGTGAATTATTAGATCAAGAATTGTAATTGCATGCCCCTGTTGAACAGGGGCTGAAAAATTGGGCCTTTCGTGGTGGTGGTGGTGGTGGTGGTGTTGCCACAACACTGTAAGCCCTCAGAGTTACTCTTGGTGGGTGCAGGAATGGGCCTTGCTGTGAATTATTAGATCAAGAATTGTAATTACATGCCCCTTTTGAACAGGGGCTGAAAAATTGGGCCTTTCGTGGTGGTGGTGGTGGTGGCGTTGCCACAACACTGTAAGCCCTCAGAGTTACTCTTGGTGGGTGCAGCAATGGGCCCTGCTGTGAATTATTAGATCAAGAATTGTAATTACATGCCCCTGTTGAACAGGGGCTGAAAAATTGGGCCTTAGCCACTGGTGGCACAACACTACAACCCCTCACAGATACTGTACTTGGAGCACAGCAATGAGCCCTGTTGCAAAGTATTGCTTCAAAAATTGTAATGACACGCCCCTGTTAAACAGGGGCTGAAAAATTGGGCCTTAGGCACTGGTGCCACAACACTCCAACCCCTCACAGATACTGTACTTGGAGCACAGCAATGAGCCCTATGGCAAATTATTGCTAAAAAAATTGTAATTACACGCCCCTGTAAAACAGGGGCTGAAAAATTGGGCCTTAGCCACTGGTGGCGGCACCCATAAACAAAAATTATCTTCCAAGCTATCATCATCAATCGTATCATTGAGGACTCGGAGGAGGAGGATAGCCAGTCAACATAACAGCACAGGCACTCAGCATCATCATCAGTCTTGAAGGGATGTGACATGTTAAAATCAATTAGTCTGTTATATCAGCATCAGGTGTGTGGTAGCTGGTGGTGATCCAAGACTGGTTCATCTTGATGAAAGTCAGTCGATCAACCGAGTCGGTGGACAGGCGCACCCTGTGATCCGTGACAAATCCTCCAGCAGCACTGAATGTGCGTTCCGAAAGAACGCTGGATGCAGGACAGGCCAGTAGCTCAATTGCATACTGTGCAAGCTCTGGCCAGTGATCCATCCTCAAGACCCAGTAAGCCAGAGGATTTTTGGTGGGGAAGGTGTCCAAGTCTGACCTTGCCCCTAGATATTCCTGCACCATGTTTATCAGACGCTGGCGATGGTTGCTGGAACCGATCATACTTTGGGGCTGCGGACTAAAGAATTGTCTGAACGCATCGGTCAGACGGCCACCTTCCCCACCGCTCCTTCTTTGACTGGCCGAAGCCTCAGCAACTCGTTGTCCAGGACCAGGAGTTTGTAACCTCCCAGTCTCTGGGAACGCGTTGCACAGACCTTTCTGCAAGGCCTCCCGGAGTTGTCTCATCCTCTGCTCCCTCTGCGACGGTAACATAAGGTCCGCAACCTTACCCTTGTACCGTGGATCAAGGAGAGTGGCCAGCCAGTAATGGTCCCTCTCCTTGATCCGAAGAATACGAGGATCCTTCCGCAGACTTTGCAGGATCAGGGAGGCCATGCAGCGTAGGTTTGCTGAGGCATTCGCTCCGGAGTCCTCTGGGTCACTAAGGACGACATGATCCGCAGCCACCTCCTCCCAGCCACGTACAAGTCCACTGGTTTCTTGGGACTGTAAATCATCCCTAAAAGACTGCTGCTGATGATGCTGAGTGCCAGCCTCCACCTCTATGCTGACACAATCCTCCTCCTCCTCCTCCTCCTCCTCCTCTTCCTGTGCGATGGGTGGGACAGAAGGAACACTGTCTGGGTAAAGGGGGCCTTGAGAGGCAAGGAAGTCCTCCTCTTCCTGCCTCTGTTCTGCCTCAAGTGCCCTGTCCATTATTCCACGCAGCGTGTGCTCCAACAGGTGGACAAGAGGTACAGTGTCACTGATGCATGCACTGTCACTGCTCACCATCCTCGTGGCCTCCTCAAATGGTGCCAGGACAGTGCATGCATCCCTGATCATGCCCCACTGGCGTGGAGAAAAAAAACCAAGCTCCCCTGACCCTGTCCTGGTGCCGTAGTCGCACAGGTACTCATTGATGGCCCTCTGCTGCGTGTGCAGCCGCTGCAGCATGGCCAACGTTGAGTTCCACCTGGTGGGCATGTCACATATAAGGCGGTTCTTGGGCAGGTTCAACTCCTTTTGCAGCTCAGCCAGGCGAGCACTGGCATTATAAGATCTGCGGAAATGCACACAGACTTTCCTGGCCTGCCTCAGGACATCCTGTAAGCCCGGGTACCTGCCCAAGAACCGCTGCACCACCAGGTTAAGGACGTGAGCCACACAGGGCACATGGGTCAGTTGTCCCTGTCGGAGGGCGGAGAGGAGGTTGGTGCCATTGTTGCAAACCACCATTCCTGGCTTAAGATGGCGTGGCATCAACCACCTCTCGGCCTGGCCCTGCAGAGCAGACAGGACCTCTGCCCCAGTGTGGCTTCTGTCCCCCAAACACACCAGCGCAAGCATGGCATGGCATCTTTTTGCCTGCGTACTTGCGTAGCCCCTTGAACGGCTACGGAGCACCGCTGGTTCAGAGGACAAAGCACAGGAAGAGGCCATGGAGGAAGAAGAAGAGGAGGGGGTGGAGGAGAGAGGTGTGTCACAACCAGTAGTAGCATTTTGGAGGCGTGGCGGTGGAACAACCTCCAACACTACTGCACCTTGTCCTGCATCCTTCCCAGCTGCCAAAAGAGTGACCCAATGGGCCGTGAAAGAAAGGTAACGTCCCTGTCCATGCCTGCTGGACCATGAGTCAGCGGTAATATGCACCTTACCGCTGACCGCCCTGTCCAGCGAGGCCAAGACATTGCCTTCCACATGCCGGTAGAGAGCCGGAATAGCCTTCCGTGAGAAAAAGTGGCGTTTGGGAACCTGCCACTGAGGAACCGCACATTGCACAAACTCACGGAAGGGGGCCAAGTCTACCAACTGAAAAGGCAGCAGTTGAAGCGCTAGCAATTTAGCCAAGCTAGCATTCAACCGCTGGGCATGTGGATGGCTGGGAGTGAACTTCTTTCGACGGTCCAGCAGCTGGGGCAGGGAAATTTGCCTGCTAGAATCGGACGTCAGTGTACTGCTAGCAGAGTGGCCGCAACTACTTGGCTGTGACACACCTAATTCTACACCTTCATTCCTCTCAGTGCATGTTTCAGAGAGGACTGAAGTTATAGTGGGGTTGGAGATCCCAGCTGATGCGGTGCAAGGAGAGGTCCGCTTTGTTCTTTGGTGTGGGTCTTTGAGGTAGGCTTGCCAACGAGCTGCATGGCAGGTCAACATATGTCTGGTCAGGCATGTGGTACCCAAGCGGCTGATGTTTTGGCCACGCGATATACGCTTGAGACATATGTTGCAAACAGCAGCTGTGCGATCTGATGCACTAGCCTCAAAAAAGGCCCACACCAAAGAACTTTTTGAATGACGGGCAGAGGCAGCGCCCTGCACAGGCGGAGCTCTGCGGTGTGATTCCGTCGGTGTACTGCCCTTACGCTGGCCACCAAAGGGCATCCTGCCTCGTTGGAGATGTGCCTCCTCCTCATCCTCCTCCTCCTCCTCTCTCCTATTAGGCACCCACGTGGAGTCAGTGACCTCATCATCCCCTCCCTCCTCATCACTGGAGCCAATCTGGCAGTATGCTGCAGCAGTTGGAACATGACTGCCAGATTGGTGTCCTTCTTGAGCATCCCCTCTGTCTGCTCTCACGCTACTGCCTTCCTGTAGCTGGGTTTCATCATCAGACCCTTCGAAACGCTGGGCATCCTCCTGGGAATTTACCCAACACTGTGCTCAAACAGTTCGGGGGACTCATCAGGAGGAGGACATGGTGGGTCTAGGGAAGGAGTGACTGATGATGAGTCTGACATTGATACCAGGGAAGAGGACGCTTTGGCAGCTGCTTTGCCAGTACCCTGAGCCTGGGTGAGAGAGGATGAGGAGGAGGAGGAGGGCTTGGTCATCCACTCTACCAAGTCTTCGGCATGATGTGGCTCAACATGTCCAGCTGCCGAAAAGAAGGACAAGCGTGTCCCATGGCCATGTGCTGATGACAATGCACCGCGTCCACGACCAGCACTGTTGCCCCCAGACACAGAGCCTGCTTGCCCTCTTTTATTGCCTCCTGACTGTCTGCCTCTCCTTGTTTGCCTTCCAGACATTCTAATAGATGGCCTGCAGGGAGATGGGAAAAAAGCAATAAGGGCTACCTTCAGGTGTCCTTCTCTGTCCCTTTACTTAAGGATTTCTAAATATGGTTGAGGATGATTGCTTTTGCACAGAATAGCACAACGACAATTTCCCTGACTGTCCAAAAAACAAGGATTTCAAAGATGGTTGATGAGGAATGCTTTAGCACACCATAGCACAAGGAGAATTTCCCTCACTGTCCTTCCCTGTCCCTAGAAACAAGGATTATCACAGTGAAAGAAACTGACACTCTTCCTACCTATAGTTTTCTGTCCCTAGAAAAAATGTTTTTTTAAAGCTGATTGATGATCAATGCTTTAGCACACTATAGCACAAGTAGAATTTCCCTCACTGTCCTTCCCTGTCCCTAGAAACAAGGATTATCACAGTGAAAGAAACTGACACTCTTCCTACCTATAGTTTTCTGTCCCTAGAAAAAATGTTTTTTTAAAGCTGATTGATGATCAATGCTTTAGCACACTATAGCACAAGTAGAATTTCCCTCACTGTCCTTCCCTGTCCCTAGAAACAAGGATTATCACAGTGAAAGAAACTGACACTCTTCCTACCTATAGTTTTCTGTCCCTAGAAAAAATGTTTTTTTAAAGCTGATTGATGATCAATGCTTTAGCACACTATAGCACAAGTAGAATTTCCCTCACTGTCCTTCCCTGTCCCTAGAAACAAGGATTATCACAGTGAAAGAAACTGACACTCTTCCTACCTATAGTTTTCTGTCCCTAGAAAAAATGTTTTTTTAAAGCTGATTGATGATCAATGCTTTAGCACACTATAGCACAAGTAGAATTTCCCTCACTGTCCTTCCCTGTCCCTAGAAACAAGGATTATCACAGTGAAAGAAACTGACACTCTTCCTACCTATAGTTTTCTGTCCCTAGAAAAAATGTTTTTTTAAAGCTGATTGATGATCAATGCTTTAGCACACTATAGCACAAGTAGAATTTCCCTCACTGTCCTTCCCTGTCCCTAGAAACAAGGATTATCACAGTGAAAGAAACTGACACTCTTCCTACCTATAGTTTTCTGTCCCTAGAAAAAATGTTTTTTTAAAGCTGATTGATGATCAATGCTTTAGCACACTATAGCACAAGTAGAATTTCCCTCACTGTCCTTCCCTGTCCCTAGAAACAAGGATTATCACAGTGAAAGAAACTGACACTCTTCCTACCTATAGTTTTCTGTCCCTAGAAAAAATGTTTTTTTAAAGCTGATTGATGATCAATGCTTTAGCACACTATAGCACAAGTAGAATTTCCCTCACTGTCCTTCCCTGTCCCTAGAAACAAGGATTATCACAGTGAAAGAAACTGACACTCTTCCTACCTATAGTTTTCTGTCCCTAGAAAGAATGTTTTTTTAAAGCTGATTGATGATCAATGCTTTAGCACACGATAGCACAAGTAGAATTTCCCTCACTGTCCTTCCCTGTCCCTAGAAACAAGGATTATCACAGTGAAAGAAACTGACACTCTTCCTACCTATAGTTTTCTGTCCCTAGAAAAAATGTTTTTTTAAAGCTGATTGATGATCAATGCTTTAGCACACTATAGCACAAGTAGAATTTCCCTCACTGTCCTTCCCTGTCCCTAGAAACAAGGATTATCACAGTGAAAGAAACTGACACTCTTCCTACCTATAGTTTTCTGTCCCTAGAAAAAATGTTTTTTTAAAGCTGATTGATGATCAATGCTTTAGCACACTATAGCACAAGTAGAATTTCCCTCACTGTCCTTCCCTGTCCCTAGAAACAAGGATTATCACAGTGAAAGAAACTGACACTCTTCCTACCTATAGTTTTCTGTCCCTAGAAAAAATGTTTTTTTAAAGCTGATTGATGATCAATGCTTTAGCACACTATAGCACAAGTAGAATTTCCCTCACTGTCCTTCCCTGTCCCTAGAAACAAGGATTATCACAGTGAAAGAAACTGACACTCTTCCTACCTATAGTTTTCTGTCCCTAGAAAAAATGTTTTTTTAAAGCTGATTGATGATCAATGCTTTAGCACACTATAGCACAAGTAGAATTTCCCTCACTGTCCTTCCCTGTCCCTAGAAACAAGGATTATCACAGTGAAAGAAACTGACACTCTTCCTACCTATAGTTTTCTGTCCCTAGAAAAAATGTTTTTTTAAAGCTGATTGATGATCAATGCTTTAGCACACTATAGCACAAGTAGAATTTCCCTCACTGTCCTTCCCTGTCCCTAGAAACAAGGATTATCACAGTGAAAGAAACTGACACTCTTCCTACCTATAGTTTTCTGTCCCTAGAAAAAATGTTTTTTTAAAGCTGATTGATGATCAATGCTTTAGCACACTATAGCACAAGTAGAATTTCCCTCACTGTCTTTCCCTGTCCCTAGAAACAAGGATTATCACAGTGAAAGAAACTGACACTCTTCCTACCTATAGTTTTCTGTCCCTAGAAAAAATGTTTTTTTAAAGCTGATTGATGATCAATGCTTTAGCACACTATAGCACAAGTAGAATTTCCCTCACTGTCCTTCCCTGTCCCTAGAAACAAGGATTATCACAGTGAAAGAAACTGACACTCTTCCTACCTATAGTTTTCTGTCCCTAGAAAAAATGTTTTTTTAAAGCTGATTGATGATCAATGCTTTAGCACACTATAGCACAAGTAGAATTTCCCTCACTGTCCTTCCCTGTCCCTAGAAACAAGGATTATCACAGTGAAAGAAACTGACACTCTTCCTACCTATAGTTTTCTGTCCCTAGAAAAAATGTTTTTTTAAAGCTGATTGATGATCAATGCTTTAGCACACTATAGCACAAGTAGAATTTCCCTCACTGTCCTTCCCTGTCCCTAGAAACAAGGATTATCACAGTGAAAGAAACTGACACTCTTCCTACCTATAGTTTTCTGTCCCTAGAAAAAATGTTTTTTTAAAGCTGATTGATGATCAATGCTTTAGCACACTATAGCACAAGTAGAATTTCCCTCACTGTCCTTCCCTGTCCCTAGAAACAAGGATTATCACAGTGAAAGAAACTGACACTCTTCCTACCTATAGTTTTCTGTCCCTAGAAAAAATGTTTTTTTAAAGCTGATTGATGATCAATGCTTTAGCACACTATAGCACAAGTAGAATTTCCCTCACTGTCCTTCCCTGTCCCTAGAAACAAGGATTATCACAGTGAAAGAAACTGACACTCTTCCTACCTATAGTTTTCTGTCCCTAGAAAAAATGTTTTTTTAAAGCTGATTGATGATCAATGCTTTAGCACACTATAGCACAAGTAGAATTTCCCTCACTGTCCTTCCCTGTCCCTAGAAACAAGGATTATCACAGTGAAAGAAACTGACACTCTTCCTACCTATAGTTTTCTGTCCCTAGAAAAAATGTTTTTTTTAAAGCTGATTGATGATCAATGCTTTAGCACACTATAGCACAAGTAGAATTTCCCTCACTGTCCTTCCCTGTCCCTAGAAACAAGGATTATCACAGTGAAAGAAACTGACACTCTTCCTACCTATAGTTTTCTGTCCCTAGAAAAAATGTTTTTTTAAAGATGGTTGATGATCAATGCTTTAGCACACTATAGCACAAGGAGAATTTCCCTCACTGTCCTTCCCTGTCCCTAGAAACAAGGATTATCACAGTGAAAGAAACTGACACTCTTCCTACCTATAGTTTTCTGTCCCTAGAAAAAATGTTTTTTTAAAGTTGATTGATGATCAATGCTTTAGCACACTATAGCACAAGTAGAATTTCCCTCACTGTCCTTCCCTGTCCCTAGAAACAAGGATTATCACAGTGAAAGAAACTGACACTCTTCCTACTGTGACAGCAGGAAGGTAAAGTCACCTGGTTGCATCCAGGGGGGTAGATATATTTCGCCCAGATTCAGGCTTTACGCTGACTTATACAGCTAGGTGGAGAGTTGTATAAGCCCAGCTGAGACTAGTGGGCTCATTGATGACTCATACCTCTAGGGAGAGGGCTGGGCGTCGTGCAGACAGGGAGTTGATGAGGCCAGCTGAAGCTTGTCAGCTCATTTAGGCCTCTATAAAAAACTCCCAGATTCATTAGATGTTAGCTCATGCCTGGAAGCAGACCTGTGTGGACTGTCTAGGGAGAGTGAACCCCTGTGCGGTGAGAGAAAGCCTGTGTGGCTATATTTTGCTTGGACATTTAAAACCAGGGACTAGGACAGCACTAGGCTGATCCCAGTCGTTAGTTAGGAAACCTGTAAGTTTAGTCAGAGGTCAAGTTGACCAGGATTTATTTTGTTTATGTTTTTTTTGCCTTGCTGTGTTTTTGTCACTGTAAATAGAAAATAAACCGCACCTTTTTGATTTTGAAAACCACAACCTCCGTCTGCTGGGCCTGTTTTGGGTGGGGAGCCCATCCCGGGGGTCACACATACCCGCTGCCGAGCTAACCCCCTCACAGTTGGTGGAGAACCAGTGGCAGTTTTTTTTTAAGCCAGCATGGAGGAGATACTGAAACAGCTGGCTCTAGCAAATGCCAATCAACAGCAGACAAATGCAGGTTTGCAAAGGAGCCTTGCAGCCCAGCAGCAAGCTCATCAACAGAGCCTTGCAACTTTACAACAGAGTCTGGAGGCTCAGCAACAAGCCCAACAGCAATCTGAGGCCCGCTTCATAGACCTGTTGCAGAAGCAAGAGCAGAGACTACAACAACAGATGGAAGCAGTAATGCAGCAACGTCCGCAGACCAGTGAGGAAAGCCGTCCCACTAATACCGCGTCCTTTGGGGTGAGTCGTTTATTGACAAAAATGACTGGAGAGGATGATCCAGAGGTATTTTTGACCACATTTGAAAGGACCGCTGAAAGAGAAAAGTGGCCTGAGGAGCAGTGGGCTGGACTAGTGGCTCCTCTGTTAACTGGTGAATCGCAGAAAGCTTACTATGACCTAGAGCCTAACCAAGCAAAAGACTATGTGATGCTAAAAGCTGAAATATTGGCAAGGCTGGGTGTCACCCTGGCTGTCCGGGCTCAGCGTGTGCATAACTGGACTTTCCAGCTTGGAAAACCCCCCAGGTCTCAAATGTATGATCTCATTCACCTGAGCAGAAAGTGGCTACAGCCAGAGACTTTGTCCGCACCAAAGATTGTGGAACGTGTTGTAATGGATCGGTTTTTGAGAGCTCTTCCTACTGCCATCCAAAGGTGGGTAAGCCATGGAGACCCAGAGACGGCCGATGGTCTTGTGGATCGTGTGGAGAAATACTTGGCTACAGAGAACCTGACGGCCTCTTCCAGAGACACTCGGACTTTCCACCCTAAGACCAGACCATCCCCAGGGGCGGATAAGAGGATTCCAAGGGGTGAGGGTGGAGAGAGTGAGAGGGTGGGAGCTCTACCCCAAGTTTGGCGAGAACAGCCTGGGAAATCAGCGGCTCAAGAGGCCGCAAGAAGGATCGTTTGCTACCGCTGCCGGCAAGCGGGACATATTGCAGCAAATTGCCCGGTTGTGGAGGAACCCATGCAGTGTGACTTTCTGACGGGCAGACGTCAGTCGCTGTGTGCGACAGTCGCATGCACTGCCATTCGGGGAACTGAGAAACATTTATGCAAAATGTGTATTAATGGTAGAAATGTTGTGGTATTGCTGGATTCAGGTAGCCTTGTGACCCTGATAAAGGCTGAGTTAGTTAAAACAGAGGTCTCTGGGAATAGCAAGGTAGCCGTTATTTGTGTGCATGGGGACACCCGAGAGTATCCAGTGACTACGGTGTGTTTCGAGACCCCCAAAGGTACCCTCTCTCATCCAGTGGGCTTAGTATCTCAGTTACCGCATGACGCCATTGTGGGAAGGGATTTTCCGAAGTTCTGGGAACTGTGGGATGATCCTGAGCCCCCCACTGGTGCCCCTATGTACCAGGAATGTGATAGCCAGAACTCCCCTGAGAGTGGTGAGGACTCTCCGGAATTTCCCTTGTCAGTATTGGCAGGGGAGACTCAAGAAACTGGAGAGGAGCCCACCTCCTCAGACGAAAACCTACCGTCTGTGGAGTTTTCTGATCTTGAGGTTCACAGGGAAAACTTTGCCACAGAACAGTTGAAAGACCCCGCCCTAATAAAGGCACGGGAAAACGTAGTGAAAATAGATGGCGAGTTAGTGAACCCAGATAATACTGGCACTTACCCATACTTCAGCGTAGAGAAGGACCTACTGTATCGGGTGGCAAAAAGGGCAGAAGAAACCGTTGAGCAGCTTGTGGTGCCCAAACCTTACAGGAAGTTGGTGTTGGAGTTGGCCCATGGGCACATTCTTGGAGGTCATCTGGGGACAGAGAAAACCCGAGAGAGGGTATTACAGAGATTCTATTGGCCTGGGGTGATGAAGGACATAGAAAATTATTGTTCCTCCTGCCCTGTGTGTCAGAGGTCGGCCCCGATGCCACATTTCCGTAGCCCGCTGGTCCCTCTACCCATCATTGAGGTCCCGTTTGAGAGAATCGCAATGGATTTGGTAGGTCCTATAATCAAGTCCGCTAGGGGGCACCAGTACATATTGGTTATAATGGACTATGCCACCCGTTATCCAGAAGCGATCCCTCTCAGAAATACCTCGGCCAAAACCATAGCCAAAGAGCTATCTCTTGTTTTTAGCCGGGTGGGTATTTGTAAAGAACTGCTTACGGACCAAGGTACACCCTTTATGTCCCGGGTTATGAAAGAGCTGTGTAAATTGTTCAAAGTGACGCAATTGCGTACATCTGTGTATCACCCCCAAACCGATGGGCTGGTTGAAAGATTCAACAAAACCCTAAAACAAATGTTGAAGAAAGTGGTGGATAGAGATGGAAGGGATTGGGACTGTCTACTTCCTTATTTGATGTTTGCTATTAGGGAGGTGCCCCAATCCTCTACGGGATTCTCCCCCTTTGAGTTACTGTATGGGAGACACCCAAGAGGGCTGTTGGATATTGCCAAGGAAACTTGGGAAAGTGAGAGTTCTCCCCACAGGAGTGTGATTGAGCATGTCGCCCTGATGCAAGATCGAATTGCACAGGTAATGCCCATCGTGAAGGAACATTTGGCCCAAGCGCAGTTGGCACAGCAGAGAGTGTACAACCGTGGAGCCAAGACCCGTACCTTTTCCCCGGGGGATAGGATATTGGTACTTGTCCCTACGGTTGAAAGTAAATTCCTTGCCAAATGGCAAGGCCCCTACGAGATAATGGAAAAAGTGAGCGAAGTGAATTACAAGGTCAGACAACCAGGAAGGCGAAAGCCCGAACAGATCTATCACGTTAATCTGTTGAAAGCCTGGAGGGATAGAGAGTCCCTAGTCGCAGACACTTGGTCACCAGCTCAAACTGGTTGCATGATTCCTGAGGTTGGAATCGCAGCCACCTTGTCACAACCCCAACAACAGGAGGTTAAGGAGTTTGTACTTCGCAACA
Organism: Rana muscosa; assembly: GCA_029206835.1. Taxonomy (NCBI): domain Eukaryota; kingdom Metazoa; phylum Chordata; class Amphibia; order Anura; family Ranidae; genus Rana; species Rana muscosa. The sequence goes on along the minus strand of CM055120.1, from coordinate 110,926,563 downwards.
AGGAGGTATTCTCTGAGCTGCCGGGACAAACATCTGGGGTAGAGCATGACATTATTACCCCGCCCGGTGAAAGGGTGAAGTTAAAACCCTATCGGATCCCAGAGGCCCGACGGGAGGCAATACGGGAGGAAGTACAGAGAATGCTGAACTTAGGGGTGATAGAGGAGTCCCAAAGTGATTGGTCTAGTCCCATTGTGTTGGTGCCTAAACCGGATGGGAGCTGGCGATTTTGTAACGATTTTCGTCAGTTGAACAAAGTTACAAAATTTGACACCTACCCCATGCCACGTATAGATGAGTTGATCGACCGGCTGGGAACAGCCCGATACATGACGACTCTTGACCTCACAAAAGGGTATTGGCAAATCCCCCTGGCCAAGTCGGCCAAAGAGAAAACCGCATTTGTAACCCCAGACGGGGCGTTCCAATATAAAAGAATGCCGTTCGGGTTACAGAATGCGCCGGCCACATTCCAGCGGAAAATGGACCAGATGCTGAGGCCCCATCGGAAGTATGCTGCGGCTTACCTGGATGACATCATTGTCCATAGCACAGATTGGGCCTCACATCTGCCAAAAGTGCAAGCAGTCCTGGACTCTGTTCGGGAAGCAGGGTTTACGGCTAACCCCAAGAAGTGTACCATTGGGCAGGAGGAGGCCAAATATCTTGGGTACACCATTGGGAGGGGAGTAATAAAACCCCAACTCAACAAAGTCGAGGCCATCCAGAGTTGGCCACGTCCCAACAGCAAGAAGCAGGTACGAGCCTTTCTGGGAATCGCTGGGTATTATCGGCGATTCATTCCCCACTTTGCTTCTAAGGCTGTGCCCCTAACCAACCTGACGAAGGGGAAAGGGTCGGTCATGATTAAATGGACCCCCGAGGCTGAGGCAGCATTCCAATTCTTGAAACAAGCCTTATGTAGCCAGCCAGTGTTGTACTCACCCGACTTCTCTAGAGACTTTGTCGTACAAAGTGATGCGTCAGATGTGGGGTTAGGAGCAGTATTGTCCCAGGTCTGGAACGGGGAAGAGCACCCAGTCATTTACCTCAGCAGGAAGTTGAAGTCCCATGAGGTAAATTACGCCACCGTTGAAAAGGAGTGTTTAGCGGTGAAGTGGGCTCTAGATTCCCTTCGGTACTACCTGCTAGGTAGGCACTTTGACATGGTTACGGATCACGCTCCGTTAAAGTGGATGGCTCAAAACAAGGAAACAAATAGAAGAGTGAATAGGTGGTTCCTGGCCCTCCAGGAATTCAACTTCACAGTAAAGCATCGCCCTGGCGTTCAAATGGGGAATGTGGATGCTTTGTCTCGAGTACATGAATGCCTGATTGCTGGTGTTCCAACCCCGAGGTTAAAACAAGAGGGGGGGGTATGTGACAGCAGGAAGGTAAAGTCACCTGGTTGCATCCAGGGGGGTAGATATATTTCGCCCAGATTCAGGCTTTACGCTGACTTATACAGCTAGGTGGAGAGTTGTATAAGCCCAGCTGAGACTAGTGGGCTCATTGATGACTCATACCTCTAGGGAGAGGGCTGGGCGTCGTGCAGACAGGGAGTTGATGAGGCCAGCTGAAGCTTGTCAGCTCATTTAGGCCTCTATAAAAAACTCCCAGATTCATTAGATGTTAGCTCATGCCTGGAAGCAGACCTGTGTGGACTGTCTAGGGAGAGTGAACCCCTGTGCGGTGAGAGAAAGCCTGTGTGGCTATATTTTGCTTGGACATTTAAAACCAGGGACTAGGACAGCACTAGGCTGATCCCAGTCGTTAGTTAGGAAACCTGTAAGTTTAGTCAGAGGTCAAGTTGACCAGGATTTATTTTGTTTATGTTTTTTTTGCCTTGCTGTGTTTTTGTCACTGTAAATAGAAAATAAACCGCACCTTTTTGATTTTGAAAACCACAACCTCCGTCTGCTGGGCCTGTTTTGGGTGGGGAGCCCATCCCGGGGGTCACACATACCCGCTGCCGAGCTAACCCCCTCACACTACCTATAGTTTTCTGTCCCTAGAAAAAATGTTTTTTTAAAGCTGATTGATGATCAATGCTTTAGCACACTATAGCACAAGTAGAATTTCCCTCACTGTCCTTCCCTGTCCCTAGAAACAAGGATTATCACAGTGAAAGAAACTGACACTCTTCCTACCTATAGTTTTCTGTCCCTAGAAAAAATGTTTTTTTAAAGCTGATTGATGATCAATGCTTTAGCACACTATAGCACAAGTAGAATTTCCCTCACTGTCCTTCCCTGTCCCTAGAAACAAGGATTATCACAGTGAAAGAAACTGACACTCTTCCTACCTATAGTTTTCTGTCCCTAGAAAAAATGTTTTTTTAAAGATGGTTGATGATCAATGCTTTAGCACACTATAGCACAAGGAGAATTTCCCTCACTGTCCTTCCCTGTCCCTAGAAACAAGGATTATCACAGTGAAAGAAACCGACACTCTTCCTACCTATAGTTTTCTGTCCCTAGAAAAAATGTTTTTTTAAAGCTGATTGATGATCAATGCTTTAGCACACTATAGCACAAGTAGAATTTCCCTCACTGTCCTTTCCTGTCCCTACAAACAAGGATTATCACAGTGAAAGAAACTGACACTCTTCCTACCTATAGTTTTCTGTCCCTAGAAAAAATGTTTTTTTAAAGCTGATTGATGATCAATGCTTTAGCACACTATAGCACAAGTAGAATTTCCCTCACTGTCCTTCCCTGTCCCTAGAAACAAGGATTATCACAGTGAAAGAAACTGACACTCTTCCTACCTATAGTTTTCTGTCCCTAGAAAAAATGTTTTTTTAAAGCTGATTGATGATCAATGCTTTAGCACACTATAGCACAAGGAGAATTTCCCTCACTGTCCTTCCCTGTCCCTAGAAACAAGGATTCGCACAGTAAAACACACTGACACTCTCCCTACCTATCCTTCTCTTTCCCTAAACTAAAGGAATCCAGGTTAAGCAAGAAAAAATAAATGTCACTGTCCCTGCCTATGCTTCTCTTTCCCTGCTCCGGAACACACTACACTAGGCCGCCGTGCTGGCGGCCTTTTATAGTGTGGGGCGTGTACTAAACACCCTCAGCAATAATTGGCCACAGGCATCCTGCCTGTGGCCAATCATTGCTCTCCTCGCTGCCGGCGCTGTGATTGGCCAAGCATGCGGGGTCACAGTGCATGCTTGGCCAATTTACAGCGCCTGGATGACACTGCGATGGCGTAGTGCATTGTGGGCCGTTCGCGTCACTCGAATTAGGCGCGAACGGCCCAAATCGTTCGATCTTCGTCGAACGATCGAACAGCCGATGTTCGAGTCGAACGTATGTTCGACTCGAACACCGAGCTCATCCCTAGCAGAGTGGAGAAGGCATTCACTGCTGACATTGCCCAGTTAAAAACTGACACTTCCCACCTTGGCAATAGAGTGGAAGCCTTAGAAGAGAAACTTGAGGAGGCTCTCCCCACCATTGCGCTGCTGCAAGCAAAATGTCAGATGCAAGACCAACAGATTGAATCCCTGCTCTGCCAGTTAGATGACACGGAAAATCGCAGCAGGAGGGCCAACATTAGGATTCGGGGACTGCCTGAAGCTACCGCCTCACGTGACATTATTCCCACGCTGCAAGATGTCTTTCGGGACATATTGGGAATGCCAGCGTCTGCTCCTATTGAAATAGACCGCGCTCACAGGGCCCTGAGACCGCCATCCCAAGACGTGGATAACCCCAGAGACATTATTTGCAAGCTCCATAAATACACTCTCAAGGACCGTATTATGCAAAAGATGCACGGCAAGCCTTTTTATGATTTTGATGGGGCACGCTTATTTTTCTATCAGGACATTTCTAGGCGCACTTTAGTGCAACGCAGGGCGCTCCGCCCCCTCCTGAATGCGCTTCAAGATGCTGGCTTGCCGTACCGTTGGGGCTTCCCTTTCTTCCTGCAGGCGACTAAAGATGGGAAACAGGTCACACTGCGCTCTAAAGACGATCTTCCACACTTCCTCTCTGCTCTGGGACTAGAGCCTGTTGACTTCCCTGACTGGAGGGCCTCGACCGGTGCCTTGCCGGTAAAGCTTCCTGAACCATGGATGACAAATACTCGCAGGAGTCGCAGACATGACAGACAGCGTCAGAATCAGAACCCCCGAACGGACCCTTCCACGTCTCAAGATTGACGGTGATGTCCCTTCTGGCCGCTTAAATGGTTAGAGTGGCCTTTTCCTCTTCAGCCGCAGGAGCGGTGACCCTTCCACATGCCCCAGGACGCCATACTGATGCACCCTCTTGATGTGAACTCTTTATAGGCACTAAGCCTCGGGCTTGTTGGTCTGGTTACGCGCCAGATGATCACTAGTGATTGTGCATGAGTTTATGCTGTGCCGCCCCATTGCTACCCTACCGGCCCTGTTGAACTGCGTACGAACTCACTCCTGCAGATATGACCACCCCCCCTCTACCTTAGTGCTTTGTAAGATGCAGTGGAGGGAGATGGGACTCCTTGCCTTCTTCCCCCATGTTGGCACACGTTCCCCACGTAGGCCCCCCCTTTTTGGGTACTGTTCCCTATTAGGACATAGAGCCGAGGTCTGGGACTCCCACCATAGTGGTGGCGGGCCCCACGCCAGGTTTACTGATGTTTATTTTGTTCACATGTGTATGGCTATGGCTTAGGCCAATGTACTGTGCTTACCCTGCAGTATTTAACTGTTTTATATGTTTGTTTCCCCCTTTCTTTTTCACCGCTCTCTTCTCTTTCCCTCTTGCTACCCCTTCCTTCACCATACCTCTTCGTCTGCACCGGTCGGGCTGGCAGATTTGGTACCACTTATTCCCTCCTGATCCTCCATGTCTTTGCTGAAAGTCGTATCTTATAACGTCAGAGGCCTCTGCTCCCCAGGTAAGCGGAGCAAACTATGGTGGGAACTGAAAAAGCTAGGGGCACAGGTGGTTTTCTTGCAGGAAACCCATTTCACCTCCCTTTCTATGCCTAGACTGCCCACCCATCTATATAACCAATGGTTCCACAGCACCTCCTCAACTTCCAAATCCAAGGGTACCGCAATAGCGATCCATAAGACCTGTCCTTTCCAACTTGTAGATAGCAAAATTGACTCGCAAGGCCGCTACATTTTCTTAAAGGGGACTATAGCCGGGAAGAAATACACGTTGGCCACCATATACGCCCCTAATTCCAACCAACTGTCTTTCATTGACGCAACCCTGGACCTCTTGGCGGACTTTAAAGAGGGCTTTGTAATCCTCGGCGGAGACTTTAATGTTAGCCCTGATCCTCTCTTAGACACATCTAGCTCCCGACCTTTCAACTCTTATGCCTTTCTCAAACACTTTCGCAAGACACTCCAGTCACACCTACTGCTAGACGGCTGGAGGGTACTTCATCCCACGGATAAAGACTTTAGCTACTATTCTGCTGTGCATGATGTGTACACCCACATTGATCACATTTATGTTGACCGCCCCACTCTGGAGCTTTTGCAGTTTGCGTCCATCGGTAACATAACGATCTCTGATCATGCACCGATCGGGATGACTCTCACATTACCGTCAAGCCCTCATAGGGCCTGGACGTGAAGATTGAATGACAATCTGTTGGACGGTACGGTGGTGACGACCAAGGTGAGGGAGGTTATCTCTAACTATTTTAAGGAAAAGACGACAGAAGATGTTAGTAAGGGGATAGTGTGGGATAGTCACAAAGCGGTGGTGCGGGGAGAACTGATATCCCTGGGCTCCAAGCTTAAGAAAGACCGCCAGGCAGACTTTAAAAGAGTGCTAGATGCCCTTCAGGAAGCAGAAATACAACATAAACATAATGGGGACCCTGGGGCACTGAAGAGGCTGACTGAAATGAGGATACTGTTCCTGAGATTGTTGGACAGACAGGTACGAAAGCAGGCCAGATATTTATCCCATAAATACTATGAGCATGGCAACAAGTGTGGCCGCATGTTGGCGAGGGCCCTGCGTAAGAAACATGCTCAGACGTATGTCCAGAAGCTCCGTTCCCCATCGGGTGCGGTTGTGATTCAGTCCTCTAAAATTGCCTCAGGGTTCCAGGAATATTATTCCCAACTGTATAATTTGACCCCCGAGTGGCCTTTAACTGCCCCTACGCCCAGGGCAGTAGCCATTCAGGACTACCTGGCCTCGGCTGGCATTACACCTCTGACTGAACTCCAACACATGGACTTGGAGCTACCAGTTACCCCCGGTGAGGTTGAGTTGATAGTGAAGTCCCTGCCCAAAGGGAAAAGCCCGGGGACCAGATGGTTACACCAAGGCTTACTATACGGCTTTCCTACCCCTATTGATATCGCCTATGTGTAGCTACTTTATTCCGTAGCTGAGGGATCCCCTATTCCCCCTGAGGCGTTACTGGCCCACATCACTGTGCTACCTAAAGAGGGTAAGGACCCAATGGTGCCCCAGAGCTACAGACCCATATCCCTCCTAAAGTTGATGTTAAAATTCTGGCGAAGGTCCTTGCGAATAGGCTAAAACATATCCTGCCCCAACTGATACATCCTGACCAAACTGGGTTTATTACTGGAAGGGAGGCTAGAGATAATTCCATTAGAGCCATACAACTTATTGACTGGGCCCGCTCTCATTCGGATAAACAGTCCTATGTAATTTTGTCAACTGATGCGGGGAAGGCCTTCCACAGGGTCGACTGGTCGTACCTACAAGCAGTGCTAGAGGCCCAGGGGATGGGAGCATGTATGTTGACGTCAATTATGGCCCTATACTCCACTCCGTTTGCGCAGGTCAAGGTGAATGGGGTGCTTTCCTCTAGGTTCCCAATCGGGAATGGTACGAGACAGGGATGCCCTCTTTCCCCCCTCCTTTTCGCCCTGGTGCTGGAGCCCTTACTCTGTACTGTTAGGGCGAACTTGGACGTGAAGGGACTGAGGGTTGGAGATGTTGAGCACAAACTCTCAGCCTATGCTGATGATGTGCTCTTCTACCTCTCGGAACCCCTGACTTCATTGCCAAACCTGATGGGAGAGCTTCAGAGGTTCGGGTTGCTTTCCAACTTCAAAATTAATTTTTCAAAGTCTATGATCCTCCCCATTAAACTATCCTCCTCCCTGGCAGAGAGCTTGCAGGCGGCCTTTCCCTTCACCTGGGCCAAATCTTCCTTTAGATACTTGGGCATTCAATTAACGGACCGCTTTGACACCCTGTACTCAGCCAACTACCCTCCCCTTCTTGAAACGGTTAAAAGAGACTTGGCCCAGTGGACTAAGACTGCATTCACCTGGTTTGGCCGTATAAACATTATAAAAATGAATATTTTGCCACGCATTCTCTTCTTCCTTCAGATGCTACCGATCCCCCTGCCCAGAGTTTTCTTTACCCGAATTTCTAGTATGCTGTCTGGGTTTGTGTGGAATGCACGGAAGCCCCGCATAGCTTTGCGGATACTGAAGCGCTCAAAACATGATGGTGGTCTGGGAGTCCCAGACATAGCAAGGTATTATAGAGCGGTCGCATTGCAGAGGATCCTCAACTGGCGTTTTCACACTCAGTCCAAGCTATGGGTCTCCCTGGAAAAACGCTTAGCTGGGAGGAACTTATCGTACGCACCGTGGCTGTCCGGGGCTCATAGGGGGCTGTCAGATACCACCTCCCTTTTGACGGTGCATGCCCTTTCGGTGTGGGACCGAACCAACACGACCCTACACTTGTCCCCCCCTGTGTCCCCGATGGCCCCGCTGGGTGGATTCCTTTGGTTCCCACCGGGTGAACAAATGGCCTTTTTTGGCCCTTGGGTGGATGATGGCAACGCCAGCTGTTGGAAACTCATGAGCAATGGCAAACTATTGAGTTTTGAGACCTTACAAGCCAGACATACTGGCTCGCCGATGAATTTTTGGCGTTATAGGCAACTTCACAATTTTTTTGAAATCCAGGGCCATTCTATAAGAGACGTCGCCTCCCTCACCCCCTTTGAACGCCTTTTTTCAGAGAATGACCCGCTCCCCCATCTGGTCTCTGAACTGTACCATCTATTGGGCTCTGCTGCTCTAGACCCTAGGCCTGCTCATGTGCGTGCCTGGGAGAGAGACTTAAATCTTCATTTTTCAGAAGCTCAGCTGGCTCACCTGTACCGGCTCACTCACTCCAGTTCTGTGGAATCTAAAACTCAAGAAACCAATTATAAAATTTTGTCGCGCTGGTATAGGGTGCCAGCTGATTTGCCACGTATCTATCCCTCGGTGTCTGACCGATGCTGGCGGGAATGCGGGCATAAAGGCACGCTTTTGCACATATGGTGGGACTGCCCCCGGATTAGACTGTTTTGGGAAGATATTCAACTCCAGATAAGGGAGATCTTAGATTTAGACATTCCCCTCGCCCCGGCCCATTATCTCTTCCATTTTCCTCAAATCCCGATAAGTAGATACAAGAAGAGTGTGTTACCCCACCTTCTTAATGCAGCTAGACGTTTGCTTCCCATCTACTGGAAACAACCTAGAATTCCGACAAGGGAGGAATGGGTGGCAAAGGTTAATGACATAAGAGAGGCCGAACACTGGATCGCGACTTGTAAGGACACATTAGACCGCTTTGATGCTGTATGGGCACCTTGGGTGGCTCATGTAACTGACCCTGGGGGGGTTTCCTCTAGCATAGACCTAGCGCTCTTGGAGTTGGCTGAACCGGTCCTCAGATCCCGGGTGGCGGGAGATACTCAGACGACTTGAGGACAGGGGAGGCTCAGCCTTGGATGTGGCCCGCTCGGTGCAGACTTGGAAAACTCTACCTATATCACAGGTATGCTCCAACCCCTCCCTACCTCCTCCCCTTCCCCTTTTTTACCTCTATTTTTCCACCAATCTTTCCCTCTCCTATCTTTCTCTTTTGGCCTTTCCTATCTACCAGTCTAAGTGGTTATATGGTATAAGTATTTGTTTATATGGTGGCTTTCCTCGGGCCTGTGGTTGCAATATGTTGCTGTCATGGGAGGAGCCCACATGGTTTAGTGGGCATCTTTTTCCTCCCCTGGCAACGAGCATTTGTCCCGAAGGGCCGCCTACTGGGTGGGGCGACAGGGGAGTGTTGCTGTCATGGGAGGAGCCCACATGGTTTAGTGGGCATCTTTTTCCTCCCCTGGCAACGAGCATTTGTCCCGAAGGGCCGCCTACTGGGTGGGGCGACAGGGGAGGTTTGACGGAGGCCGATTTGGCCCCCCTCTGCTGGCGCTGTTGCTGGTGGGCTGCCTCGTGCCCTTTAGTGGGACTGGACTATCATGTGTTATATCGTACTAGGTCTGGGAGTATGTTGAAGTGATTACCATGTACTACTGTTAAGCCCTGTACACACGATCGGATAACCTATGGATTTTCGTCCAATGGATTTGACCATCGGAAATCCGATGAAACTGTTTTTCATCAGTCTTGGCCACACACCACCAGTTTAAAATCCGACGGCAAGAAAACGACAGCACGTACAAAACGTACGACGTGCTATAAAAGGGCCGAACAAATCTAATGGCGCCACCCCTTGGGCTGCTTTTGCTGATTTCGTGTTACCGCGTGTTAGTAAAAGTTTGGTGAGAGCCGATTCGCGCTTTTCAGTCTCTGGGCTTGGTGTTGCAGTTAACACTGAAACCCGAGTTCAGTCTGTGAACAGGGTGAGGAGGAGTTCATGGACTAAGAATTGGTTGCTCCAGCGGGACCAATTCTCTCATATGCCTCTGCTGCGGGAAATCCATGAGAATAATCCTGATGATTTCAGGAATTATCTCAGGATGACGGACCCCGTATTTCACCGTCTGTTGGATTTGCTGTCCCCCTATATCACGAGGCAGGACACTGTGATGCGCCAGGCCATCACTGGCGAGCAGAGGCTTATTGCCACGTTGAGATACCTGGCGACTGGGAGAAGCTTGCAGGACCTCAAGTTCTCAACAGGCATCTCCCCCCAGGCTCTCGGGATCATTATCCCTGAGACGTGTTCAGCCATCATTCAGGTCCTGCAGAAGGACTATATGAAGGTAATTTTGCTCCTTTAACCTCACATTATATGTTTTTATTGTTATAGAATCTTCTTATTTTTCCCATTTCTAACCCAAATTTGCCTTTTTGTAATATCCTGGTAATGTCCCCATTATCCCCATGCATGTTTTTACCTGTAAAGGCCTTTTTGGGCCCTACATGCCTATTTCCCTTCACTAACCTCTCCAGCATGCTATCCTGGGCGCAAACCCAGCTAGCCTACTATTTTCCTTTTCATTTTTTTACGGTCATTGTCCGCGTAGTTTGACAACCCCCCCCCCCCCAAAGATGTTAAAAAATTTAAAGTTCTCAATAAAGCTCAGCAGAGTGCTTTTGCCTTTTTTTGGATCCCCCACAATCACCTTAGCCCCCCCCCTTAGTTTATTTTAGAATGTCCACTCAGTGGGGGTGAGGCATCTGCTAAGTGGGCCTTTGTTTATTGGTAGGAAATACTCCCCTAAATAATAATGTTAGAATGATGTTGGTCAACAATGTTTTTGTGTGTAATCTGCTTGCACTGTAAACATAAACCGTACTAATGTCTTCTTTTTGTTTGCCTCCACAGTTCCCTAGCACACCACAGGAATGGCTGACTGTGGCCTCCCAATTTGCCCAGCGGTGGGATTTCCCCAACTGCGGAGGGGCAATTGATGGGAAGCACGTCCACATAGTGCCGCCACCCCGTTCGGGGTCATACTATTTCAACTATAAAGGTTTTAATAGCATAGTGTTAATGGCGGTGGTGTCGGCACAGTACGAGTTCCTATATGTGGACGTGGGGAAGAACGGCCGGATGTCCAATGGCGGAGCATTCGCAGAGACGGAGTTCGCTCACCGTCTGCAGGCTGGGGGTCTTGCACTGCCTCCAGATGCAGAGAACGTGGAAGGGCTACCGTTCGCTTTCATTGCAGATGAAGCTTTTGGACTAGGACCACACCTCATGCGGCCGTTTCCCCAACGCACCCTCACCCCGGAGAGGAGGGTTTTTAATTACCGGCTGGCCAGAGCCCGGAGAGTTGTGGAGAATGCCTTCGGGATAATGGCAAGCCGGTTCCGCCTGTTCTAGACAGCTATAAATTTGGCGGATTATAAACTCAACAACATTGTGTACTGCTGCTGCTTGTTGCACAATTTTTTAAGGAAATTCTCCACAAATTATGTGTCATCAGTTGGGCCTGAGGCCGGTCCCTCTGAACTGATAAATCTGACCGGCCTCAGCACTGCCCGTACTGGCTTGGCCCCCCAAAGTGCCCGTGAAGTACGTCAGAAATACGTTGAGTACTTCACGGGTAGGGAGGCCATCGCAATGCCAGACCACATCTGACCTTTGATTTTACCTTTTTAAAATAAAAAAAATATTTGATTTACTACTAACTTGTGTTGTCATTCTTGTATTTGTGGTTTACGTGTCTCCCAGGTTCTAGTAGTGCCAAGTGTATTTGTCCTTAGTAAATAGCCTCAAATCTCAGAGGTAAAAACACTCTTTTTGCATCTTCAGAACTGCTATTGCGCATAGAAAGAAAAAGGCACACCTTTTTTAGACTTCCCGAATGTTTTTATTGATTGCACCACAGTTTTGGTTGTTTTTGTATTTTTTTTTTTTTTTTTTTTGTGCGGCTTTTTTGGCAGAAACATGCATGGGTCAAAAGCCAAAATTTTTTAACTAAAAAAGTAATAAAATAACACAGTGAAAAAGACAAACAGGAGATGGGGTGATGTTACCCCTGATCCATCCCAAATGTGAAGAACCACACTTTATTTTTGGGGCTCAAATGGGTATCTTCAACATGATCCCATGGCTAAGGTAAACATGTGCTATCTGCCATCATGGGGGATCAATGGACGTGCTTTGGGGGTGAAAACCCTTCCTCTCCCCTACTTGATGAGGGAGGAAGAGGTTGCACCCCCAAAACAGGGACATAGATATCCTGTGACGGCAGATAGCACATGTTGAGTCAGTGTGTGCATCTTCACATTTGGGCTTGTGGAAATCCCATAGAAAATTTCGGACGCATAACAAAAAACATAAAAAGGGGGGGGTTCACACTATTCTCCCCAAAATATCTATCATGTTTTTATATTTTTGCTCAATCACAATCATTCTCTTTCTCATAATGTCCATTTCGCTACTGCATTCCATGATTTCCTGAATGATTATTTTGGCACTGGCACTCGAGAATGGAGGATTTGGACTTCCTGACACACCCCCACGTTCAGTCCCTAAAAAGAAACAAATATTTTAAAACTATGCAGGCCTACATCTGTATTTACCTTGAAGTTGTGGTGACAGACACTGACCTGTTGTGCTGATAAGCTCCACCTCTCCTTCCTCCACCTCCCCTTCCTCCACCTCCGCCTTCTCCCCCTCTGCTTCTTGAACCTGCTGAACTTGGTCTGCTTTGGGATCTTCGGGGAGTTTCTGTGGTGTTGGGTTCCTCGTCTCCTGAGCATGGTGTCCTCCCAGTCTCCTCTCCTCTATGGGAATTGAAAAAATAATGTATCCTTTAGCACACAGACTTTTTAGGCCTGAAAATGGATTCTCAATGTTTTAAAGTGGGGTCCAATTGATATTTGGCCCTGAGTTTCAAGATGAACATATGAGATCTTGCAAACTCAAAAAAGCAACATGTTATTTTTGAGGACACTCACAAATACACTTGGATAACCACCAAGGTATCCACTGGAGCACCTCTGTGTGACACCGTTAAGAAATTTGGTCATGTGGCCCAGAGTATAGTATCTTGATCAAGATTAAAAAAAAGTACACAACTGCTGGAGTGTCATCTCCTTTACCCAGAATACAGTTTATCCTTTCATTCACATTTGAATTTTCCTTACAACACATCATCTTGCCAACAATGTGTAGATACACATTGTTGAAGTAAAATGAGGCATGCCCACATGTAGTTTACGTGGATATGTGCCAAACATGTTTGGGGGAAGAGCAGCAATATTTTTATCCACACATTTAGCAAATAAGTGGACTCTCCACTTAACATAAAAGTTGTGATTTTAAAATGTGAAACCAGTCAAGCCAAGCACATGTTGCAAAACATGAAAGAATACATATTACAATGTGAAAGAACACAGTAAAATAAACTTACTTTTTTCAATGCTTTTTATAAGCTTCCTATACTGCTCCGGCTCCCTGAGCTTCAGGTCTGACCACCTTTTACGGAGTTGTTCCTTGGATCTCCTGACCCCATATTTTTTATAGAGAGTCTTCGCAACTTTGTCCATAATTTGTGACTTCCGGAGATTAGGGGTGTCGTATGGGCCATGCTTGCCGTCGTAATCCTTCCTCCGCAGAATGTCCACCATCTCCGCCATCTCAGAAAAAGACATATTAGTCGCCTTGTATCTTTTTTTACTGGATCGTGACATTTCCGCCTCTGGGCTTTCCTCGTCGGTAATTTCTAGCAAAGAAGCCACCTGTGTCTGCGACATGTCGCCGTCTCACACTGTGCGCCGTTCGTTAAGGGGCGGGGAAATGCTGAAAAAGTCCGTCATGGGCGGGCGACGAGGGCGGAGTTACACGCATGCGCAGGGTATAAAAAGGGGAAAGAAGTTATTAGGGATGCGCGGAGTAAGGACGACCGGAAGTGAACCAACGAAGTGAACTAAGGTAAGAAGGGAACTCGGGCCTGCAGTGGCCTCTAATGTTTCATGATTGTAAAGGGCAATATTGTGATAAGTTGAGGAGAATCAATTCTGATCCTTTTCTTTTTTTTCTTTTGTTTTTTACTTGTTGTTCCAAAAAGATGCATAAACTTTGAGAGCCGGAGGTGATGCTGATTTTTATAGAAAAATATAAGGAACAGCGCAACCTGTGGAAACTGAAACACCCAGCGTACCACAAGAGTGATGTACGTCGGGCAACTATTTGCAAATTAGCAGAGGATATGAAGCCATGGATCCCAGATGCAGACTACACTATGATCAATAATAAAATCAACAACCTGCGTAATTCCTATAAAAAAAAATACAAGGAAGTGCGCCAGTCAAAGAGATCAGGAGCAGCAGCCGACAATGTAGTAAAGCCCAAGCTGTGGTACTACAGATATCTTCAATTTCTGGATGACCAGATCGAGGCCAGGAAATCTATTTCCAGCCTTCCCTCAACCCTTCCTTCCACCCTTCCCTCCAGCGTTCCTTCCACCCTTCCCTCCACCCCTGCAGAGGCGGAGGAGGAGCCTCTAGAGCTAGAAGAGCCAGATCTTCAGCCAGGTATAGTATTTTTGATCATAATTATTGTCCACTAAGTAATATTGTGTTGAACTGTTTGGATTAGCCATAAATGATATCACCCCCCCCCCAAAACAAAAAAAAAACAGGAAAGAGATCAAAATTGTGTGTGATAGATTCCCCAAATAATCAAATTTGTCATTTTATTTTAAAAACAGGATGAGACAAGCCAGGAGGAAGAGGGTCAGGAGTGTGGCAGGCAGGAGGAGGCAGGGCCAAGTGGGACTCAGCAGGTCCCCAGGCCTAGTGGCAGCACCATCTCCCAAGTGGCTCCCCTCCACGTCAGACCGCCAAAACAACGGCAGATGACACAAGTGGAGGAGGAGTCACTAAAGATGATTCAGGAGGCTGCTGCTATCATGAGGGCCCCCTCAACCCTATGGAGGGGTTTAGCACCTATCTGGCGTGTAAGTTGCTCAGAATGGAGGCGGGACAACGGGCCCTTTGTGAGCACCTTTTATATATGGCCGTACACATGGGGGCGAGGGGGCTGCTGACTGAGGCCACCCATATCTCGCAGCAGGCCAATCCCTCTCCTCCTTCTCCTCCTCCTCCTGCCACATCACCACCCACAGTGGCCCAGCCTGCAAGGGTGCGTGGACGGGGCCGTGGAGAGAACGCTGCAGAGAGGCGTGGAAGGAAGGCTACAGGGAAGAGCAGGAGGTGATTCCCTGGCCTCGAGCTGCTCATCCAGAAATTGAAGGTTGATGGAGTACCACAGCTTAGGATGATGTTTGTCTTTGGCTGCTGCTCCTGATTTCATGCTGTTGTTGATTTTATTATTGATCATAGTCAGGTCTGCATTTGGGATCTAATGACTTTATATTCTCTGCTAATTTCTGAATAGTTGCCCTTCGGTTTTTGTTTGTTTTTTTTCCGAAATAAAGGGAAATTTGATTTCAGCCAACATACATGCCTGATGTGTTTTTTTTTTTGGAAGTAGCAATAAGATTTCATAAATACAATGTGTAATTAATAACAAGGGACACCAACCTCCATGAGTAAAAAATAAAAATAATATGTTGTTCTGAGAAATTGACACACCAAAAAATGCACAACAAATTTAAAGACAAAAACAAAAAAAATGTGTAATTTGGGAGGTCGGCCTAGAAGAATTAAACAAATTATTCCTAAGATCACAAGAAAGAAGAAAGACATACGTTGGTCAGAACTCAGGAGAAAGATCTGCTGCCAAAATGACATTTTAAAGACCGTTCAAAAGCAACAAAACATGCTCTGCATTAAACGAAGCAATAACTTGCAGAATGACGAATGTGCTCTCTCCATTAGGAACGCTAGTTTTAACAGAACGAGCGCTCCCGTCTCCTAATTCAGTCTGAGCATGCGTGGGTTTTTTAACCGATGGACTTGCCCATAGACGATCGGAAATTCCCATCGGTTTTTTATCCATCGGAAAATTTTAAAACAAGTTCTATTTTTTCCAACCGATGGAAAAAAGACCGATGGGTACCATACACGATCGGTTGGTCTGATGAAAACCATCCATCGGACGGTTTTCATCAGTCAAACCGATCGTGTGTACGGGGCTTTAATGTGCATCTTGTACTATCATTTTCTATGTACTGTCTTTGTTTTCTTTCAAATAAAATACAGATTATACAAAAAAAAAAAGCACTCGCGGCTATAATGAATTGTCAGCTCCTGGCAATACAGAGAAAAGTAATTGATAAAAAAAATGCGTGGGGGTCCCCCCAAATTCAATTACCAGGCCCTCCAGGTCTGGTATTAATATTAAGGGAAACCCTGCGTCAAATAAAAAAAAAAATTTGTTTGGTTCCCCCCAAATATCCATATCAGACCCTTCTGGTCTGGTATGGATTTTAAGGGGAACTTCACGCCAAATTTAAAAGCAGCGCTTGTTTCCTGTGCTTAAAACTGTCCCTGCACAAAGTGTAATTTCTGAAGGAAAAAAAGTCATTTAAAAGCACTCGCGGCTATAATGAATTGTCAGCTCCCGGCAATACAGAGAAAAGTAATTGATAAAAAAAATGCGTGGGGGTCCCCCCAAATTCAATTACCAGGCCCTCCAGGTCTGGTATTGATATTACGGGAAACCCTGCGTCAAACAAAAAAAATAATTTGTGGGGTTCCCCCCAAATATCCATACCAGACCCTTCAGGTCTGGTATGGATTTTAAGGGGAACTTCACGCCAAATTTAAAAAAAAAATGGTGTTGAGTTCCCCCCAAAAATCCATACCAGACCCTTTATTGGAGCACGCAACCTGGCAGACCGCAGGAAAAGAGGGGGGGACGAGAGAGCGCCCCCCCTCCTCCTCCTGCAACGTACCAGGCCACATGCCCTCAACATGGGGAGGATGCTTTGGGGGTCTGTGACCCCTCAAAGCACCATTGTGATTTTTTTAACCAAAAATATGTAAAAGAATACATATCGGCCTAAACTGAGGAAAAAAATATTTTTTTAAAATATTTTTTGGGGATATTTATTATAGAAAAAAGTAAAATAATAGTTTTTTTTGTTATATGGCAAAAAATAAAAACCGCAGAGGTTATAAAATACCACCTGAAAAAAGCTCTATTTGTGGGAAAAAAAGGATGCCAATTTTGTTTGAGAGCCACGTTGTACGACCGCACAATTGTCAGTTAAAGCATCGCAGTGCAGAATCGCAAAAAGTGCTCTGGTCTTTGGGCAGCCAAATGGTCCGGGACTGAAGTGGTTAATAGGGATGGAGGCTCATGTTCTGTTGACCATGTGCCTCATTATATTCCAAAAAAAACCCCTCTTCCTACAAATATCCCCAGGTATAGCTCCTCTTCTCCCATTGGGGGGCTTTTTATGATTCCCTCTGATGTATGCTGGGAAATTACACCTTTTATGCCCTGTACACACAATCGGTTTTACTGATGGAAGCCGTCCGGTGGACTTTTTTCATCGGACAAACCGATCGTGTATGGGCCCCATCGGTCTTTTTCCATCGGTGAGAAAAAATAGAACATGTTTTAAATTTATCCAATGGAAAACAAACCAATAGCAAATTCCGATCGTCAGTGTGGAACTCCATCAGAGAAAAAACCCACGCATGCTCAGAATCAAGTCGACGCATGCTCAGAAGCATTGAACCTCATTTTTCTCGGCTCGTCGGATTGTTTTACGTCACGGCGTTTGAGACGGTCGGATTTTTGACTGATGGTGTGTAGGCAAGACTGATGGAAGTCAGCTTCATCGGAATTCCGATGGAAAAAAACATTGGATTTGAATCCATAGGAAATCCGATCGTGTGTACAGGGCTTTAGGGGAACTTAGAGAGGTTTATGGACTATTCTCCTTAGATGCCTTGTGACACCAACAGTTACAGCATTTTATTGCCCCGCACCTAGGGGGATTTAGAATGGCAGAGTTCCTAACAGGATTTGAATCTCACTGGCTTAAGCTTACAGTTGATAAGGGACTGTTATCCATCTTTTATAATTTACTGAATCATTGTGGACCATACACAGACCTTAGTTTTTCTGGGTAATGGGAGGTGGAGCTAATTTTGTCATAGATGTAGAGGAATGGATATATACCTGCAAGAGTAGATACCAAGGACGTGCGGTGAGGCCAGGGGCTGGTGAGGCACTGGCTAGTATTAGAGCCAGATACACACAGGTTACATGCGCCGCGATCGTTATAGCGAGAGCAATAATTCTAGCACTAGATCTCCTCTGTAACTCTAAGCATGTAACCTGTAAAAAAATTTAAGCGTTGCCTATGGAGATTTCTAAGTTCTGAAGTTTTGGCGCCATTCCACGAGTGTGTGCAATTTTGAAGCATAACATATTAGGTATCTATTTACTCAGCGTAACATCATCTTTCAAAGTATACAAAAAAATTGGGCTAACTTTAGTGTGTTTTTTTTTTATTCGTGAAACCGTGTCTTTTCCAAAAAAATGCGTTTGAAAAATTGCTGCGCAAATATTGTGTAACAGAGTAAGTTGCAATTACCACCATTTTATTCCCTAGGGTGTCTGCTACAACAACATATATAATGTTTGGGGGTTCTGAGTAATTTTCTAGCAAGAAAAATATGATTTTTACATGTAGGAGAGAAGTGTCAGAATGGGTGGCAAGGGGTTAATTACCATGAGTAAGTAATATACAAATAATTATTATATATTATTTTTAAGGTAATTTACTATATTTTTAAAAACTGTACTCAAGCTGGTGGCTTAATGGACAAATTACTGAAGTTTGCAGTTATAACTTCAAACCAGTAATTTCACAGTAAATAGATAAATAATAAATGATTATGTTATAACATATAGCATAATAATATATGATTTAGCTTGTACATTTTCAGCAGCAGCAGATTCTCATTCTCTCAACTGTGTGAGAAAAACATGGAATTATGGGTAAATCTTATACCCACAAACCCATGTTTTTTCCTTGTAGTTAAAGCGGAGCTCCACCCTAAAGTGGAACTTCCGCTCATCGGAACCCTCCCCCCCTCCGGTGTCACATTTGGCACCTTTCAGGGGGAGGGGGGTGCAGATACCTGTCTAAGACAGGTATTTGCACCCACTTCCGGGAGTCCTCTCTGCGAGTTTTCTGCGGGTAGTACGTCACTTCCCACAGAATACCCGTTGTGTCCTGGAAAACACTCGGCTCCCAGTACACAACGGGGACCAGTGAGAACGGCGCAGTGCGACTCACGCATGCGCCGTAGGGAACCGGGCAGTGAAGCGCAATGCTTCACTTCCTGGTTCCCTCACCGAGGATGGCGGTGGGGGCAGCAGAGTGACGAGCGATTGCTCGTCTTCTGCTGCCAACGTTGATGGACTCCAGGACAGGTAAGTTTTCTAATATTAAAAGTCAGCAGCTGCAGTATTTGTAGCTGCTGGCTTTTAATATTTTTTTTCGGCGGAGCTCCACTTTAAAGGGGTTGTAAACCCTCGTGTTTTTTCACCCTAATGCATCCTATGCATTAAGGTGAAAAAACTTCTTCTAGTGACCGGCCCCCCCAGCCCCCCCGTTTTACTCACCTGAGCCCTGGAATTTCCCGCGGCGGAGACGTGCTCTTCCTCTGCCCGGGTTCTCGGCTCTTCATTGGATAGATTGATAGTGGTGCAGCCGGGGAGGCAGGGCCGAGTCCTACATTCGGCGTCTATGGACACTGAATGCTGGACTCGGGAGCGCGCCCGCAAGGTAAACCCCCCAGGAGAGCGCTTCTCCTAGGGGGTTATAAGATGCAGGGAGGAGCTGCCGAGGGAACTCAGAAGTCGAGGATCGGGGGCCACTCCATGCAAAAGGAACTGCACAGTGGAGGTAAGTATGACATGTTTGTTATTTAAAAAAAACCTAGCTTTACAATCACTTTAAGAGGGCTGTGCTGGAAGGGGGCATTTGTCTTTTAGATATGTCCCCTTCTATAATACTGCAGTGAGAGGCGAACCTCCACTGCAACATTTTTATTAGACAGCTTGGGCCAATGGTGCTTTACCATTGGTCCAAGACTCCAAGCTGTCCATTAAGCTCAGTTCCTCTGACAAGAAGTGAGGAGAGGCACTGTGAGCTCATCCTCTCAGTCTGCTGCAAACGGAATGTGCCAGCTTGTATTTAAACTGACTGCTCTGTATGTAGCTTCTGACAGGCTGAGCAAGGAGCCCCGTATCTCCGGAACCATAGATGATAAGAATAAAGAGTAAAAAACTGCACTAGCCCTAGAAATTACTAAACTAAATATAAATATAGGCAGCAGCAATAGTGTGACAGCACCAAAAGCAAATAAAAAGAAAATACTGTGCCAACCCCCTCAAACTGAGCCCAAACCCATTCCAACACCAAATGAAGATGATAATTTAGTAAATGGCCAGGATAAAAAGTCCAACAGGTATTGCACTAATTGAAGTCCAACAAATATTGCACAATATATAAAGAGAGTCCACAAATCCTTTTGATAGGCAAAACACAGAGTATAGCACCACGGTGACTTTACAAAACTTAGTGTGAGGTATCCACCACCAGAGTAGGGAAGCAGCTTACCAGAAGGCAAGCGGTTTAGGGCATTCGACTGTAACCCAGCCGCGGCCTTTAGTACTGTAGCAGTAATCCTTCCTTAATCAGCAGGCATACTCCATTCGGGTTACCCCCGCACACATCCAGTTGGTGAGTCCCCAAACATGTAAAGCATAAAAGGGCAGACCAATAGCGTAACTCTGTTTGGCAAAAAATATTTATTTTAAAAAGCGTAAGTTATACTTACAAAGTGGAGCATTAAAAACAGCATATAATAGTAAGGTTGCTGGCCAGCATAACAGAAGCCTCACTCCTCGAGCGTGGTGACGTCACTGAGCATCCTCCTAGACGCGTTTTGTCATCACGTAGACGTTATCAATAGGAATGGGCGCTGCAGAGACGCATCACGCTTAAAAAGGCCGGACCCCATTGTGAGATGCACGGAACGGCCATCTTGGTTGTGGGCAAAAATGCCCATTTCTAGATACAACAACTAATAAACTCGCGGCTTCATGTCCAAAGCGCGGCGAAGAAGGTGACTACATGGAACTAGTGGGCCCCATCTTGGAGAAACACAGGACTCAGCCTGCGGGCAGAAAAAGATGGCTAACCCACTCGGGGAAGGCAATATAGTTGGCCCAATTGGGATTATAAATAAACCAAAAATACGCAAACCTCATGGATACGTATTTAAAACTAAAATAAACCATATCTTTTAAATAGATATATAGCGGACACAATTATATGTCCCCTATATAACAGTGTATTAACATCATTCAACTTAACTTTATTTAAACTCAAAAATGACATCTAGTGGAAAGAACTGAAATAGCAACAAATTAAGTTCAGTATGAGTGCTCTGACGCACAAATATAGCCAAGAATTACCCGTGATCCCATCATAAGTGATAATACTTAAATGAATAAACATATATGAATATTTTATAATTAAGTGAATAATTTTGTACCAATGTGTAAACATATAAATTAAGTGTGTCAAAAAAATAATAATTAATGTGTCAAAAAAAGGGGAGGTGGTAAAAAAAGGGGGGTGGTAAAAAAAACCATCAATAACCAGCCCTCATCCGTGCATCACACATCGGGTTTACATAGAAGATATTATTGCTAAGCATTATTTATAAACGCATTCACATCAGTTTCTATGTTTAACCCATAGGGTGAATAGGTCTTCAAACGATGGATCCAGGACATTTCAAGCCTTGAAATTTCCCTAACTAAATTACTCCCCCTCCAGTTAGGTTTAAATTTGTCTATACCCAGGAAAAGGGTGTTTGAGGGGTCTTTTTCGTGTTTAAGCAAATAATGCTTCGACACGGAGTGGTTCTTAAAACCTACCAGAATATTTGTTATGTGTTCGTTGAGTCGTACCTGAAGTGGGCGTTTGGTCCGTCCCACATACTGCAGGCCACATGGGCACTGCAGCAGGTACAGGACTCCAGCAGAAGCACATGTGATGCGGGGTTTGATGACATGTTGCAACCCTGTAGCAGTAGATGTAAAAGTGGTCGTTCGTCTTTCAAGATTCGAATTCAAAGAACAGACCATGCATCGCCTGCATTTGTAGTATCCTGTGAGTTGTTCGAAAAAAACACTCCCATTCCTCAGGGGGTTCACAACTCCTGGAGCGATACGATTTTTCAAAGACTGAACCCTTCTAAAAATCACCCTCGGCCTATCCGTAAGTACATCTTTCAGCACATTGTCATTAGCCACAATGTGCCAGTGCTTCCCCACCATCTGTTTTATTGCCCTATGCTGGATGGAATAGGTTGTTATAAAGGGTACCCCAAGTGGAAAAAAACCACCTGCTCGTGGGAAATTTCAAGGCTTGAAATGTCCTGGATCCATCGTTTGAAGACCTATTCACCCTATGGGTTAAACATAGAAACTGATGTGAATGCGTTTATAAATAATGCTTAGCAATAATATCTTCTATGTAAACCCGGTGTGTGATGCACGGATGAGGGCTGGTTATTGATGGGGTTTTTTTTACCACCCCCCCCCCCTTTTTTTACCACCTCCCCTTTTTTTGACACATTCATTTTATTTATTTTTTTGACACACTTAATTTATATGTTTACACATTGGTACAAAATTATTCACTTAATTATAAAATATTCATATATGTTTATTCATTTAAATATTATCACTTATGATGGGATCACGGGTAATTCTTGGCTATATTTGTGCGTCAGAGCACTCATACTGAACTTAATTTGTTGCTATTTTAGTTCTTTCCACTAGATGTCATTTTTGAGTTTAAATAAAGTTAATTTGAACGATGTTAATACACCGTTATATAGGGGACATATAATTGTGTCCGCTATATATCTAATTAAAAGATATGGTTTATTTTAGTTTTAAATACGTATCCGTGAGGTTTGCGTATTTTTGGTTTATTTATAATCCCAATTGGCCAACTATATTGCTTTCCCAGAGTGGGTTAGCCGTCTTTTTCTGCCCGCAGGCTGAGTCCTGTGTTTCTCCAAGATGGGGCGCACTAGTTCCATGTAGTCACCTTCTTCGCCGCGCTTTGGACATGAAGCCGCGAGTTTATTAGTTGTTGTATCTAGAAATGGGCATTTTTGCCCACAACCAAGATGGCCGTTCCGTGCATCTCACAATGGGGTCCCGTCTTTTTAAGCGTCTCTGCAGCACCCATTCCTATTGATAACGTCTACGTGATGACGAAACGCGTCTAGGAGGACGCTCAGTGACGTCACCACGCTGGAGGAGTGATGCTTCTGTTATGCCGGCCGGCAACCTTACTATTATATGCTGTTTTTAATGCTCCACTTTGTAAGTATAACTTACGCTTTTTAAAATAAATATTTTTTGCCAAACAGAGTTACCCTATTGGTCTGCCCTTTTAAGCTTTACATGTTTGGGGACTCACCAACTGGATGTGTGCGGGGGTAACCCGAATGGAGTATGCCTGCTGATTAAGGAAGGATTACTGCTACAGTACTAAAGGCCGCGGCTGGGTTACAGTCAAATGCCCTAAACCGCTTGCCTTCTGGTAAGCTGCTTCCCTACTCTGGTGGTGGATACCTCACACTAAGTTTTGTAAAGTCACCGTGGTGCTATATTCTGTGTTTTGCCTATAAAAAGGATTTGTGGACTCTCTTTATATATTGTGCAATATTTGTTGGACTTCAATTAGTGCAATACCTGTTGGACTTTTTATCCTGGCCATTTACTAAATTATCATCTTCATTTGGTGTTGGAATGGGTTTGGGCTCAGTTTGAGGAGGTTGGCGCAGTTTTTTTCTTTTTATTTACATAGATGATAAGAGCCCCAATTTTTTTTACCAGTTGTGGGGTAGGACTTCAGCTATTTGGGGTTTTTGTGACACCAGGTCGCCCAACTATGAACCTCAAAGTTGATTTAAAAAAAATATATATATATTATGTTCATGGCAGGAGAGGCTCTGCCTCACCTGCCTCCCCTGACTGCACGCCCCTGGTAAATACAAGAAGTTGAATCAAAAGTAGGGGATATGGAACCATTTTGCCTCTCTGAGAGGAGGGCGGCAAGGAACAAACTCAATTTAATAAATGCTGGAACATATACAAATACAATGCATACTAGGATTTCTTATTTAGTATATGGAAAAAGGTTCTCTGAGCTCTCTCTTATCTTTTTTTTCTCTGTATTATTTTTTTCCTTCCAACTATTTGTTCATGTAGTCACATGAAAAATGTGGTAATATACCTGATATAAGACCTAGCAGGAGGATGTGGTCAGTGTTAAGCCTCGTACACACGGTCGGACTTCCATCAGACTTTTCTGTGGATTTTTGTCCGAACGGAGCTGGCCAGGCACACCCATAGCATACACACCACAGAACTTTTCTGCAAACTTTCCCAAAACTTTTTCCAACATCACATGGTTTTTCTGCTCTTTTCTGCTCTTTACCGCCACCCTTTGGTCAACTTCTGCTATTGTTGGTTGATTTTAACATTATTTGTTTTGTCCATCGGAAAAAAGTCTGATGGTTTTCTGTACACACGGTCGGACTTTGCTCCATCGGACTTCTGTTGGCCAAAAGTTTGTCCGTTTGCAGACCGAACTTTTGTCCGATGAAAACCAAAAAAGTTTGTCCGATGGAACGTACACACGGTCGGATTTTTTGACAAACTTGCTCAAAATGAAGTTTGTTGGCAAAAAGTCCGACCGTGTGTACGGGGCTTAAGGGATATAGGTATTGTCTTGTAATAGGATGTGTTCTTGAGTTAATGTTCTTGTGTTTTTATATTTTTAACTTGTATGTAATGGAAAATAAGAAAAATAAAGATTAAAAAAATAGGTTTTAATATCACTTTAATACGATAGCAAGATTAAAGTAATTCTAAAGGTTGTATTTTTTTTTTTAAATAACAACATGCTATATTTACCTGCTCTGTGCAATGATTTTGCACAGGGCAGCCCTGTTCCTCTTTTTTGGGGGGTTTCCTACCAGCGGCCCTGGCTCCTCCCCCCTGTTAAAAAGCAAACCTCTTGCTTTGGGGACACTCGAGCAGACTCGCTCCTGAGCCGTGTTTCTGTGAATGGATATTGCCCTTTCGTATACAGAGTGTGGCTCGGCCCCGCCCCGCTATCTCCTCATTGGCTCACTGGCAACCCCTATTTATTCTCCTTTACTCCACCTGACAACTATATATACTATATATACGGTTATGAAGGGAGGAGAGAAGAGGGGCAGATAACCCTGGCCAGAACAGACCATAGTTAGAAAATCCCTGAAAAGAAGAGCGCTATGACGTGCAAGGAGAGAGGGGGCTGTACCAAAAATTAAATTTTCCTGAAAAAAAAATTTTTTTTAGGGAGTTCAAAGGCAAATTTCAACTGAAAGAAAACTGCTTATGGTAAATAAGCATTTAAATAGTTAGGACTTGGAGCAATACAACAATTAAAATGTTCTGTGTATTATAAGAAGTCCCAGCAGAGACGTGTTGTCTTATGCCCCATACACACGATCATTTTTAATGTCATTTTTAAAACTGACGTTTTTCTTGTCATTTTTTTTCTTGTTTCCTCTCAAGCCTGTCTTGCGTACACACCATCATTTTAAAAAATGTTCAAGAAAAGCGCAGTGACGTACACCACGTACGACGGCACTATAAAGGGGAAGTTCCGTTCGAATGGCGCCACCCTTCATGTTAGTAAAGTTTGTTGAGAGACGATTCGCTCTTTTCAGTCTAGTGCTTTTCAGTCCGTTACAGCATGACGAATGTGCTATCTCCATTACGAACGCTAGTTTTACCAGAACGAGCGCTCCCGTCTCATACTTGATTCTGAGCATGCGCATTTTTTTTCACGTCGTTAAAGCATACACACTATCGTTTTTCACGTCGTTAAAAAAAACGACATGAAAAACGACGTGAAAAAAGAGAGCATGTTCGAAATTTTTAATGCCCGTTTTTCACGTCGTTAAAAATGCTCTGGAGCATACACACGATCATTTTTAATGGCCATTTTTTTTAATGGCATTTTTAACGGCATGAAAAATGATCGTGTGTATGGGGCATTAGGCATTGAATGTTGTGTGCTGTTCAATCTCCAGTGATGAAAATCAAACTTTGTGGGCAACCTGTCCTGATTTCTTATTTACCTATTAAAGATGCTTTTTTCTAATGCCTCTGCCAAATGAAGTCAGGCTGTAGGCTTCCTTAATCTGCTGCCAAGATATATTTCCTTCTAAATCCTTATGTAGCACACAGATCCTTTTCCCCCTTACCTTCCTTTTAGGGGGGTCAGACACACCATGCCACATGCCCGCGTCCTCTGGATTAGAGGTCAGACGGTGTTATGTATTTTGGTCCTGCAGCAAATTGCTTGCTTTCTTTCACTGGTTCTTCCCTCTAGATTATAGAGGCAAGTCTTTACCTTTCCCAAAGAAGGTCAATGTCCACACAACACTTCAACTCCAACAAGAGTTTATTTTCTCTTTGCTTCAGTAACCAGAAAGTTGAAGAGAGGAAAAGGGTTAGCAGAATAGAATGGATTCAGGCGCACTCTTGGCTCCGTCGCCACTCGGTCCCGAGTGGGTATAGCTCACCCGGATAGTCACTCAATAGCACTAGCAGCCGGCATGAAGCTCGAACAGTGACTTAGTCCCCTCCAAGGACAAAGTCAAGGAGATCCCTCCTTAAGTTACGACACCCCGCAAGGGCAATCTATGAAGAAAGGAATCCTTCCCTCCGACAGATCACCAGGCCTCTCCCGAGGAGAGCAATCTTGTAGTACTCGTCTCTTCTATGGGACCAATCCTCCCCCGGTTTCCTCTATGTCAGAGCGGTCGCCCTCACCTGGGCTCCCTGGGTTTCCTTTCTGGTTTGTAGACCCAGTTGAAGGTACTGGGCCTACCTGGAACTCCGCAGCCTCGGGCCGAAGGTGCCCGAGACTCCTTAGTCAAAGTTGGGCGCACCCCCCCTTAGAGGAGCACACTCCTCCGAGTACAGGTCCCCGGGTACTACTCCCTGAACAATGGCATCTGCCCCTTATATACCCTCTCCCGGCTTGCACAGCAGGCCGTAACCACCCACCGCACGGCAGCCGAGAGAGGACATCCAATAGCCACTCCATCACCTGTGGTTCAACCCCGCGTATAAGTGACAGCACCACCTATAAGCCTAAAGGGGAACTGCACGCCAGGTGACACAGCAGCAAGGCAGAGTCCAAACAATTAGAAGACTTAGCACATTCACAGGAATCTAGAAGTTATACATGCAAAGTGCTCTATCCACATAGAAAGCCTTACGGTAGTTTATAAATCAAAATTCTACCTATAGTAATGACAATTATAAATGGCAATAAGGCTGATTAAAAATGAAGCTCCTCAGAGGCTAAATGAAAATAATACTCCATTATTTAGAGTTAATTAATCAAACTATAATTGGATAAGGTGATCACTGCCTAATATGCATATACTTTATTCAAAAACAGAAAACATTTGTAATTATAAACTGCACACACTTGCCTCTATAGGGTTTAATTAAGAATTACATCTTCAAGAGAACTAAATGATGATACTAGATTCTATTGTATATATGATCCTTTCTCTATGTGTGAACTGGTCATTGTCTTTATGATTTAAAGGGGTTTTAAAGGTTCGTTTTTTATTTTCTAAACAGGTTCCTTTAAGCTAGTGCATTGTTGGTTCACTTACCTTTTCCTTTGATTTACCTTCTAAATGTTTTTTTTCTTTGTCTGAATTTCTCACTTCCTGTTTCTCCTCAGTAAACTTCACACCATCATCCGAGTGGTGTGGAGTCATCCAGAACAGCTTACTGAACAGCTTACTGAGGAGGAAGAGGAAGTGAGAAATTCAGACAAAGAAAACAAAGAAAAAAAATATTTAGAAGGGAAATCAAAGGAAAAGGTAAGTGAACCAACAATGCACTAGCTTAAAGGAACCTATTTAGAAAATAAAAAACGAACCTTTACAACCCCTTTAACTTTCAGTAAACATTCCTTTAAAATGATTTTTATTCCCTTGCCTGAGATTCCTTTATATAACTGTAGAAATTTATGTTACTCTAAATTATTCTAAAACTAATAGGTGCACTTCCCCAAATTATGTTGTTATGAAGTGCCAATACTGAATTAACAAATAATAAATATGCAACAAATATTTCATAAAAATATAATGAATCAAAATTGAAAAACGATCGAAAAAGGTGCATGCGTGATTCAGCAGATATATACATAAAATGTCTCTGAAAAATGAATCACTAACTAAAGCGCTTCAATGAAAATAAATACTACAACTAAAAATATAATCACAAATAAAAAAAGTCTAAATAGGCAATCAATATTGTGATCATCAGGCCTTGCAACCTTCATCCACCAGGTGCAGGAAAACAAACAGGTAAGTGCCAAGCTTGTGACTCCTCCACCAGAAAACACACTGCCTCTTATTGAATCACAAAATCAATATATGCTCAGTGTGGATGTATCCTCCAAACAGCCTCCTCCTCCATAAAAGTCACAACCAAA
The DNA here is from genome assembly GCA_029206835.1 of Rana muscosa. Classification (NCBI taxonomy): domain Eukaryota; kingdom Metazoa; phylum Chordata; class Amphibia; order Anura; family Ranidae; genus Rana; species Rana muscosa. The sequence goes on along the minus strand of CM055120.1, from coordinate 110,898,291 downwards.
TTGCAGCTGACATATTGTAATGCTGTTAGAAGGATCACTTTATTGCACACAGGAGATTAACTTGCTCTATCCCCCTGACAATGCTGGTTGGTTAGCAAAAAATGTTGGGTGGGGCTTGGCTGGTGACATCATCATGCCTGCAGATTCCTGGAAGCGCTGCGTTCTCTGTTTGTTTTTCTCTGCATCTGTTTGCAAGTACCTCTTATGTATGCAATAAAGTGATCCTTCAAGTGACTCCTTCAGGGGTAGCGATACATAAAGAAATCCTTAGCTCGAGGACACAAAGATGTTTTTTATGGTTTGGATGGTTTACCACATTTGTGCAGCAAACCTCCTTGAAATTTGGGCTCAAAATACAGATAAAGTAAACTTTACGCCAACCCAGGAGACACTACATACTGACAAAGCTGCAGTAGCCAGGACCGTCCTAATGAGCGGGCACCCTTGGGCACAGCCCAAGGGCCCCAGCTGCATGGGGGTCCCCTGCAGTTTTCCTGTCCCCTTGTAAACATGTACTTCTTCCTTTTGCTTAGGGGGTGAATTCATATATTTTTTTTCAAGGCCCCATCAGTTCAATAGAGGGGCCCAGAAGGTGGGAGCTGAGGGAATATTTTTCCATTTTCGGGCGGAGGTACACAATCTTGTGCCCAGCTGCATACCCTAGAGTTCCTGACTGCGGGGCTATTGGAGCTGCAGCTCCAAGCCCCTCCCTTGATATAGTTCCATGGCAGTGGCTTATCTGTGTTACGTCCTGGAGGAAGAGGAGAGGAGCCCTCTGTGCACACATGGAGGAGACAAGTCTCAGCCGCTGCAGCCGAGTCCTGTCTCAGCCTATGCCTGTCTCCTATCACAGGATCTGTTCCCCTCACACAGATCCTCAGTGTCTGAGAACTGCACGCAGATGTCTGGAAGAGGAGCACTGATGTCATCCTAGCCCACAGGAGCCCAGGAGGAATGACATCTACCATGCTGTTGAGAATACATGAGGTTAGTAAACTTATTAGGGAGGGAGCATTGTGTAGAAACTGACCTGGGTGGGTGTAATTATTGTGGTAGGGGACAGACTGCTGCTCAACCCCCCCCCCATGTAATGTGCTCTCTTGTGCCCACTATGTCATGTGTTGTGCCCACTATGTCATGTGCTGTGCCATAAAGTGCCCACTATGTCGTGCCGTTCCTACCATGTAATGTGCATTGCCCACAATGCCATGTGCATTGCCCACCTTGCTATTTCATGCAGTGCCCACCATGTCATGTGATGTGCCATGCAGTGCCAACCATGTCATGTGCTGTACCATGAAGTGCCCACCATGTAATATACTGTACCCATCATGTAGTGTGCTGTGCCATGTAGTGCCCACCATGTTGTGCAGTGCCCACCATGTAAATTGCTGTGCAGTGCCCACCATGTCATTTGCTGTGTTGCGTCCACCATGTCATGTGCCTTCCATGCAGTGCCTTCCATGTAATGTGCTGTACACACCATGTCATGTGCCATGTAGTACCCACAATGGAACGTGCTGTGCAGTGCCCACCATTTAATGTCCTGTGCCCACCATGTAATGTGCTGTGTCGTGCAGTGCCCACCATGTCATATGATGTGCCATGCAGTGTCCACCATGTCACGTGGTGTCGTGCAGTGCCCACTATGTAATGTGCAGTACCCACTATATAATATGCTGTGCCCACCATATAATGTGCTGTGCAATGCCCACTTGTAATGTGCAATGCCCACCAGGTAATGTGCTCAGCTGTGCCCACCATCTCACATGATGTGCCCACCATATAAGGTGCTGTGCTCACTGTGTGCATGTGCTGTGTTGTGCCCACCATGTAATGTGCTGTGTTGTGCAGTACCAACCATGTCATGTGCTGTGCCCACCATATGTGCTGTGCCCAGCACGTAATGTGCTGTATTGTGCAATGCAGGTAAAAGCACCTTGCTAGAGGATGAATAGCGCAGCAAAATTTACGGTAATTTACCGCCGACACACCCACCGCCCCAGTGTGAAAGGGGTCTAATTCATGGTCTCCTACACTAGCAGTTTCTTTTAATTCTGTGATTTTTTATATTTATGCTTAGGTCATAGAGCCGCATAATTAATAATTTGCAGTCACTTGGCGACTGACGGGGGAAATTTATTTATCCCCATTTCCAATACCTATGGTTTAATAATAATATATATTATAATAATATTAATATATATATAACGATAGAGTGTATTGTAGAGGAGCAGGTAGATTTAGGGCTGCCACCTTTTCTTCAAGCCAACCCCGAACACTTTAGCAGTGCGCAGCAATTTTTTTTCTAGTACATTCAATTCAGTACCTCTGTACAATGCAATGCATGGCAATTTTTTATATAGTATACACTGTACATATAGTCCCCCTTTACATTAGAGTCAACAGAGTTCCACTTTAGATCTGAATCAGCAGAGTTCCCTTTTACAGTGGAATCCATAGGGTTCATTACCCTTTACATCTGATTCTGCAGTTTCCCCTTACATCTGAATCCACAGAGTTTTCCTTTACATCTAAAATGACAGTGGGCAGTATGTACAGGAGAGGAGTGTGGAGGGTATGACAGTGTGCAGGAGAGGAGTGCAGAGGGTATAACAATGGGCAGTATGTACAGGAGAGGAGTGCAGAGGGTATGATAGTGGGTGGCATGTATAGGAGAGGAGTGTGGAGGGTATGACAGTGGGCAGTATGTACAGGAGAGGAGTTCAGAGGGTATGACAGTGGGCAGTATGTACAGGAGAGGAGTGCGGAGGGCATGGCAGTGGGCAGTATGTACAGGAGAGGAGTGCAGAGGGTATGATAGTGGGTGGCATGTATAGGAGAGGAGTGTGGAGGGTATGACAGTGGGCAGTATGTACAGGAGAGGAGTGCGGAGGGTATGACAGTGTGCAGTACAGGAGAGGAGTGTGGAGGGTATGACAGTGGGTGGTATGCACATGAGAGGAGTGTGGAGGGTATGACAGTGGGTGGTATGTACATGAGAGGAGTGTGGATGGTATGACAGTGTGCAGTACAGGAGAGGAGTGTGGAGGGTATTATGGGCGCAGTATGTACAGGAGAGGAGTGTGGAGGATATGACAGTAGGCAGTATGTACAGGAGAGGAGTGTGAATGGTATGACAGTAGGCAGTATGTACAAGAGAGGAGTGTGGAGGGTATGACAGTGGGCAGTATGTACAGGAGAGGAGTGTGGAAGATATGCTAGTGGGCAGTATGTACAGGAGAGGAGTGCGGAGGGTATGACAGTGTGCAGTACAGGAGAGGAGTGTGGAGGGTATGATGGGGGCAGTTTGTGCAGGAGAGAAGTGGAGAGGATATGACAGTAGGCAGTATGTACAGGAGAGGAGTGTGGAGGGTATGACACAGGGCAGTATGTACAGGAGAGGAGTGCGGAGGATATGACAGTGAACAGTATGTACAGGAGAGGGGTGTGGAGGGCATGACAGTGGGCAGTATGTACAGGAGAGGAGTGTGGAGGGTATGTCAGTGGGCAGTATGTACAGGAGAGCAGTACAGAGGGTATGATGGGGCAATATGTACAGGAGAGGATTGTAGAGGGTATGACAGTGGCAGATATGGGAGGGGTTTCTTGCAGTGTCTGTTTGGTGACCAGGGAGTGATGTTGGGAAGATAAGGGAAGGAAAGTGACCATGGGATGATGTTCTTCAGCTGGGGGGTAGGAAGCAGCTGTGAGTGATGTCCATGAGCTAGTTGTATGAAGTGGCCTGGGGGTGATGCAAGCGGGGGGGGATTTGGAGGCTGAAAAGTTGTCAGATAGTGAGGTCTATAATCAAAAAAGCTATTGTGCTCACCTACTAATATGCACAACAATCAACAATAGAACAGTACTACTCAATGAAAACAACCTCCTGTTAAAAGATGCCTGCCTCTAGCACTCTGTATGCCCAGATCATGTGAAGGCAATTTATGACCATTCATATAATCCTGTGTTATCCAAGCTCTGAAGCCCTGTACACACGATCGGATTTCCTATGGATTCTAGTCCGATGGATTTGTCCATCTGAAATCTGATGAAACTGTTTTCCATCAGTCCAACGGCGCTATAAAAGGGAAGTTCAAATCTAATGGTGCCACCCCTTGGACTGCTTTTGCTGATTTCGTGTTACCGCGTGTTAGTAAAAGTTTGGTGAGAGCCGATTCAGTCTCCGTGCTTTGCAGATCGTTTCCTGGTGTTCAGTTTGTGCTTGTGGGTTCGTATTTGTTATTCAGTGCGTGCAGTCAGATCATTACTGTTTTGCAGTGCCTTCTTGACCGTTCTTTTACTGTTTTTCAGGTCGTTCTTCTCAGGCCTTGCTGTTCCATGGTGCATTCTGTTTGAGTTCGTTCTGACCAGGCGACCGGTTTAAGAGCATGTTTGAAGTGCGTTCTCGTTCTCGAGCTCGTGCTGGCTATGGACTTGGTGTTGCGGTTAACACTGTAACCCGAGTTCAGTCCATGAACAGGGTGAGGAGGAGTTCATGGACCAAGATTGGTTGCTCCAGCGTGACCAATTCTCTCATATGTCTCTGCTGCAGGAAATCCATGAGAATAATCCTGATGATTTCAGGAATTATCTCAGGATGACGGACCCCGTTTTTCACCGTCTATTGGATTTGCTGTCCCCCTATATCACGAGGCAGGACACTGTGATGCGCCAGGCCATCACTGCCGAGCATAGGCTTATTGCCACGTTGAGATACCTGGTGACTGGGATAAGCTTGCAGGACCTCAAGTTCACAACAGGCATCTCCCCCCAGGCTCTCAGGATCATTATCCCTGAAACATGTTCTGCCATCATTCAGGTCCTGCAGAGGGACTATATGAAGGTAACTTTGCTCCTTTAACATCACATTATATGTTTGGATTGTTTGCTAATGTATTTTATTTCTTTCCTCATTCACAAATTACCCTGTTTGGAATATGCTGGGAATGTCCCCTTTCTCCCCATGCATGTTTTTACCTCTAATGGCCTTTTTTGGGGCCTACATGCCTATTTCCCTTCACTAACCTCTCCAGCATGCTATCCTGGGCCCAAACACACCTAGCCTAGTTTTTTACTCCCGTTTTTTGGGGCAGTGCCATAGTAGTTTTGAACCACTCCCCCCCCTAAAATGTGTACAAATGTTTTAATTCTCATTCAAGTTCACCAGAGTGGTGGAGCCTTTTTTTGGGGCCCCCAAAATCACCTCTAACCCTCCCCCCCCTTAGAATCTTTTCTAATGTCCCCTCAGCGGGGGGGGGGGGGAGTCATCTGATAAGTGGGCCTTCTATTTTTGTGTTGAAATACTCCTTAAAATAATAAATGTTATACTGATGTTGGTCAACAATGTCTTTGTGTAATCTGTTTGCATTGTAAAGTGAAAACGTATTAATGTCTTCTTTTTGTTTGACTCCACAGTTTCCTTGCACACCACAGGAAGGGCAGACTGTGGCTGATCAATTTGCCCAGCGGTGGGACTTCCCCAACTGTGGAGGGGCAATTGATGGCAAGCACGTCCACATAGTACCGCCACCCCGTTCGGGGTCATACTATTTTTTTTTTAAAAACGGCCGTTTTTTCGGGAGCAGTGATTTTAATAATGCTTAAAATGAAAAATAAAAGTGAAATATTCCTTTAAATTTCGTACCTGGGGGGTGTGTATGATATGCATGTAAAGTGGCGCATGTTTCCCGTGCTTAGAACTGTCCCTGCAAAAAATGTCATTTTTGAAGGAAAAAAAGTCATTTAAAACTCACTCGCGGCTTATTAATGAATTGTCGGCTCCCGGCAATACATACAAAAGTCATTAATAAAAAAAAAAAAAAAAGTGTGGGGGTCTCCCAGAATTCAATTACCAGGCCCTTCAGGTCTGGAATGGATATTAAGGGGAACCCCGCCGCAAATTTAAAAAACAAATGGCGTGGAGTCCCCCCAAAAATCCATACCAGACCCTTATCTGAGCACGCAACCTGGCCGGCCGCAGGGGAAGAGGGGGGGGCGAGAGAGTGGCCCCCCCTCCCTCCTGAACCGTACCAGGCCACATGCCCTCAACATGGGGAGGATGTCCCCATGTTGATGGGGACAAGGGCCTCATCCCCACAACCCTTGCCCGGTGGTTGTGGGGGTCTGCGGGCGGGGGGCTTATCGGAATCTGGAAGACCCCTTTAACAAAGAGGACCCCCAGATCCCGGCCCCCCTATGTGAATTGGTAAGGGGTACATTGTACCCCTACCATTTCACGAAGAAAGTGTCAAAAAATTTTAAAGAAAACACACAAACACCTTGAAAAAGTCCTTTATTAAAAATAAATTAAAAAAAATAAAAAATAAAAACCATTCCAGCGGAGAAATCCAGTGTCCCGCGGCGATCCCGATGTCCAGCGATGTCCGTCATTGGTTGTGCCTGAGCGGACCTGATGGGGAACTTCCTCCGCAGTGTTTTAAATGTATAGACCCGCCCCTTCTAAAGTTCCCCATCAGGTCCGCTCAGCGGACCAGATGCGGAACATGACAAGGGGCGGGTCTATACATGTATTACCAAAGTGAGAGCAGTTCCCCATCAGGTCCGCCCCCTCGGTATGTCGGACCCGCCTATGTCATTGGCCTGAGCGGGGAACTTCCTTCACTGTGTAATTTAAATTTACACAGTGAAGGAAGTTTCCCCGCTCGGGCCAATGACGTAGGCGGGTCCGACATACCGAGGGGGCGGACCTGATGGGGAACTGCTCTCACTTTGGTAATACATGTATAGACCCGCCCCTTGTCATGTTCCGCATCTGGTCCGCTGAGCGGACCTGATGGGGAACTTTAGAAGGGGCGGGTTTATACATTTAAAACACTGAGGAGGAAGTTCCCCATCAGGTCCGCTCAGGCACAACCAATGACGGACAGCGCTGGACATCATAACGCCGCGGGACACTGGATTTCTCCGCTGGAATGTTTTTTTTTTTAATAAAGGACTTTTTCAAGGTGTTTGTGTGTTTTTTTTTACATTTTTTTTACGCTTTCTTCGTGAAATGGTAGGGGTACAATGTACCCCTTACCAATTCACATAGGGGGGGCCGGGATCTGGGGGTCCCCTTTGTTAAAGGGGTCTTCCAGATTCCGATAAGCCCCCCGCCCGCAGACCCCCACAACCACCGGGCAAGGGTTGTGGGGATGAGGCCCTTGTCCCCATCAACATGGGGACATCCTCCCCATGTTGAGGGCATGTGGCCTGGTACGGATCAGGAGGGAGGGGGGGCGCTCTCTCGTCCCCCCCTCTTCCCCTGTGGCCGGCCAGGTTGCGTGCTCAGATAAGGGTCTGATATGGATTTTTGGGGGGACTCCACGCCATTTTTTTTTATTTGGGGTGGAGTTCCCCTTAAAATCCATGCCAGATCTCAAGGGCCTGGTATGGATATTTGGGAGAACCCCCACGCATTTTTTTTTAAATTTGCAGTGGGGTTCCCCTTAATATCCATTCCAGACCTGAAGGGCCTGGTAATTGAATTCTGGGGGACCCCCACGCTTTTTTTTTTTTCTCAATGACTTTTGTATGTATTGCCGGGAGCCGACAATTCATTAATAGCCGCGAGTGAGTTTTAAATTACTTTTTTTCCTTCAAAAATGACGACGAAGTTGAGGTCCCTGCTAAGGTCAGGCGTACCCGATCCCGATCTTCTGAGGTTGTTGAGGAGCAAGAACCGCAGGGCTCTCGTATCATGGAGCAGAGTAGTATTAGCGCCGCTATTCCTTCTGGTGAATTGGCAAGCACCAGCGGCCTAGTACAGCCTGGGCGTACATCCAGCACTGCAGTATCACGTGGTGACGTGGCGAGTCCCATAAGTGCAGTTCAAGCTGGCGAGGTGGCAAGCACAAGTAGTGTCCCGCTGCCACCAAGAAGACAAAGGCAGGCCCGTCGTGCCCATAGTGCCCTTCCTGCAGAATTCGCCTATCCTGATTGGGTCCCCACCACTTCTGCAGAACCCGTACTTCCCCCATTCACTGCCCAACCCGGTATTCAGGTGGAAACAGCTGATTTTATGCCAATCGATTATTATTCGCCGTTTTTCACGGAAGATCTCTATAGATCTATTGTGGACCAGTGTAATTTGTATGCTGGTCAATTCATCGCCGCTAACCCCCAGTTGCCTAAAATTGACAAAGATTGGAAAACAATTACGGTTTTCGAATTTAAGACCTTTCTGGGCCTTTCCCTCAACATGGGCACACATAAATTCCCGTCATTGCGTGCTTATTGGTCCACGCACCCAATTGACCACATGGCCGTGTTCTCTGCCTCCATGCCCAGGACACGATACGAGCAGATTTTGCGATTCATGCACTTCAACGACAATGAACTTTGTCGTCCACGTGGGGACCCTGAATACGACCGGCTCTATAAAATTCGGCCCCTCATAAACCACTTCAACGAACGTTTTGCAGCCTTGTTTATTCCCGATCAAGCTGTCTGCGTTGATGAGTCCCTGATTAAATTTTCTGCCCGCTTGGCTTTCAAGCAGTACCTTCCCAGCAAGCGTGCCAGATACGGGGTCAAGCTCTATAAGTTCTGTGACAGGGCAACAGGCTATGTATGGAGCTTTATGGTTTATGAGGGAAAAGATAGTCAGGTTGAGCCGGTCAACTGCCCGGATTACATAGGGAGCGCTGGCAAGATAGTGTGGAAATTGGTGTCACCCTTATTCGGAAAGGGGTACCACTTGTATGTGGACAATTATTACACGAGCGTGCCACTGTTTAGTCACTTGTTTGATCATCAGATTGGAGCATGTGGCACCGTGCGACCTAATCGCCGGGGCTTTCCCCAGCGGCTTGAAGATGCCCGTCTTAGGCTGGGGGAGAGAGCCTGCTTGAAGTGTAATAACTTGCTCGCTATGAAGTGGAGGGACAATAAGAATGTTTTCCTTCTTACCTCCCTTCATGCAGACACGACAGTCCAAATTCGTACGGCGACTGGTGTTGTGGAGAAACCCCTCTGTGTCCACGAATATAACAAAAATATGGGAGGGGTGGACCTCAACGACCAGTTGATGGCGCCGTATCTAATTGACCGTAAGGCGAGACGCTGGTACAAAAAAGTGTCTCTATCCTTATTCCAATTGGCTTTGCTGAACGCTCATGTGCTATACAGAGCTTCAGGCGGGACGTTATCTCTTCTAAAATTCCAGAATGAGATAGTCACAGAACTCCTGTATCCAGTCGGTTCTGCACCTCACCATCCCCTACCAAATGCAGTAAGCCGGCTGCATGACAGGCATTATCCGTATGCCCTCCCGAGTACCCCTACCCAACGAACCCCCCAAAAAATATGTCGTGTCTGTAGCAAGCGCGGATTTAGGCGTGACACCCGTGTTTTTTGTCCACTCTGTCCTGACAAACCTGGTCTTTGCCTTGGTGAATGTTTTGATCGCTACCACTCAAAAGTGAAGTTTTAGCGTAGGGTACAGCATTTCACAGACTAGGACACACTTACACAGGGTCTCCCAAGATGCCATTACATTTTGAGAGACCCGAACCATTACAGTTGTTAAAGTTACAAAAAAAAGTGTAAAAAAGAAAAAAAAAAACGTAAAAAACAAAACACAAAAAAAATATAAAATAAAAAAACCAAAAATAGTTCTCGTTTTATTGTTCTCTCTCTCTCTCTATTTTCTCTCTATTGTTCTGCTCTTTTTTACTGTATTCTATTCTGCAATGTTTTATCATGCTTGCTTTTCAGGTATGTAATTTTTTGTTTTCAGGTACGCCATTCAGTTGCAGCGCGGATCTATTTATCTTGACAGCAACAGCGTTTGCTCCCACGATACATAAAGCCGTGACTCCAACGCTGTAGGAGGTGATTTCACCACCACAGTTAAAAAAAAGAGCATATATGCCGAAGCATGGGGGCAGCAGGGGCGGAGGAGCGATTTTGCTCCTAATGCCGCGTATATACGGTCGAAATTCCGACGGAGGCTTGCCCGTGGAAAAGTCCGACCGTGTGTACGCGGCATAACTTTTTTGCGGGAGGATGCCCCCATGCTTCGGCATATATATATTTTAGGCACAGGTTGCGTTAAAAATTTTTTTTATTTTTTACTAGGTTTTGTTTTGGTATTTTCTTTGCAGGTATGGTATGGTAAGGTCTTACTGTTGTACTGTAATGTTACTTTGTTTTAATGTTAACCATCATTTGCTTAGCAGGTACGCCATTCAGTTGCATCGCGGATTTATTTATCTTGACAGCAACAGCGTTTGCTCCCACGATACATAAAGCCGTGACTCCAACGCTGTAGGAGGTGATTTCACCACCACAGTTAAAAAAAAGAGCATATATGCCGAAGCATGGGGGCAGCAGGGGCGGAGGAGCGATTTTGCTCCTAATGCCGCGTATATACGGTCGAAATTCCGACGGAGGCTTGCCTGTGGAAAAGTCCGACTGTGTGTACGCGGTACAACCTTTTATGCCGCGTACATACGGTCGAAATTCCGGCAAAGGCTTGCCCGTGGAAAAGTCCGACCGTGTGTACGCGGCATAACTTTTTTGCGGCAGGATGCCCCCATGCTTCGGCATATATATATTTTAGGCACAGGTTGCGTTAAAAAAATGTTTTATTTTTTACTAGGTTTTGTTTTGGTATTTGCTTTGCAGGTATGGTATGGTAAGGTCTTACTGTTGTACTGTAATGTTACTTTGTTTTAATGTTAACCATCATTTGCTTAGCAGGTACGCCATTCAGTTGCATCGCGGATTTATTTATCTTGACAGCAACAGCGTTTGCTCCCACGATACATAAAGCCGTGATTCCAACGCTGTAGGAGGTGATTTCACCACCACAGTTAAAAAAAAGAGCATATATGCCGAAGCATGGGGGCAGCAGGGGCAGAGGAGCGATTTTGCTCCTAATGCCGCGTATATACGGTCGAAATTCTGACGGAGGCTTGCCCGTGGAAAAGACCGACCGTGTGTACGCGGCATAACCTTTTATGCCGCGTACATACGGTCGAAATTCCGACGAAGGCTTGCCCGTGGAAAAGTCCGACCGTGTGTACGCGGCATAACTTTTTTGCGGGAGGATGCCCCCATGCTTCGGCATATATGCCCATCATTAGAAGTGGGTGGATGAAGGGAGGTATTTTAATGGTGGGCATACCCACCGATCAATCTCTTTTTTTCGTTCAGCCAACAGGCTGCATGAAAAAAAAGATTACAATACATGTCCAACAAGGACCAGCAACGTACTGGTATGTTGCTGGACTTTGAATGTTTATACCAGAATGATGCCTGCGGGTTTAGGTATCATCTTGGTATCATTCTTTTCAGCCAGTGGCCGGCTTTCATGTAAAAGCAATTCTAGCAGATAATTAGCCTCTAGACTGCTTTTACAAGCAGTGGGATGGAATGTCCCCCCCCCCGGATATAAACAGCGCCATTGGGAAATTGGGAAAGCATTTTATCACACCGATCTTGGTGTGGTCAGATGCTTTGAGGGCAGAGGAAAGATCTAGGGTCTAACCCCCCAATTTTTTTCAAAAAAAGAGTACCTGTCACTACTTATTGCTATCATAGGGGATATTTACATTCCCTGAGATAACAATAAAAATGGTAAAAAATAAATAAATATGGAAGGAACAGTTTAAAAATAAAAGAAAAAAGAAAAATAAATAATAATAAAAAAAAAAATACACCGCTGTCCCCCCCTGCTCTTGTGCAAAGGCGAACGCAAGCGTCGGTCTAGCGTCATATGTAAACAGCAATTTCATCATGCATGTGAGGTATCATCGCGAAGGTCAGCTCGAGGGCAGTAATTTTAGCAGTAGACCTCCTCTGTAAATCTAACGTGGTAACCTGTAAAGGCTTTTAAATGCTTTTAAAAATGAATGTAGTTTGTCGCCGCTGCGCGTTTGTGCGCAATTTTAAAGCATGTCGTGTTTGGTATCCATGTACTCGGCCTAAGATAATCTTTTTTATTTCATCAAACATTTGGGCAATATAGTGTTTTTTAGTGCATTAAAAATAAAAAAAGTGTGTTTTCCCCCCAAAAAATGCGTTTGAAAAATCGCTGCGCAAATACTGTGTGAAAAAAAAAATGCAACACCCACTATTTTAATCTGTAGGGCCTTTGCTTTAAAAAAATATATAATGTTTGGGGGTTAAACATAATTTTTTTGCAAAAAAAAAAAATGTTTTCATGTAAACAAAAAGTGTCAGAAAGGGCTTTGTCTTCAAGTGGTTAGAAGAGTGGATGATGTGTGACATAAGCTTCCTAATGTTGTGCATAAAATGCCAGGACAGTTAGAACCCCCCCCCCCAAATGACCCCATTTTGGAAAGTAGACACCTCAAGCTATGTGCTGAGAGGCATGTTGAGCCCATTGAATATTTATTTTTTTGTCCCAAGTGATTGAATAATGACAAAAAGAAAAAAAATTTTACAAAAAGTTGTCACTAAATTATATATTGCTCAAACATGCCATGGTTATATGTGGAATTGCACCCCAAAATACATTCTGTTGCTTCTCCTGAGTACGGGGATACCACATGTGTGAGACTTTTTGGGAGCCTAGCCGCGTACAGGACCCCGAAAACCAAGCACCGCCTTCAGGATTTCTATCTGTGTAAATTTTTGATTTCACTCCTCACTGCCTATCACAGTTTCGGAGGCCATGGAATGCCCAGATGGCACAAAACCCCCCCAAATGACCCCATTTTGGAAAGTAGACACCCCAAGCTATTTGCTGAGAGGTATGTTGAGTATTTTGCAGATCTCGCTTTTTGTCACAAAGTTTTGAAAATTGAAAAAATAAAAAAAAATAAAAAATGTCTTTCTTCATTTTCAAAAACAAATGAGAGCTGTAAAATACTCACCATGCCTCTCAGCAAATAGCTTGGGGTGTCTACTTTCCAAAATGGGGTCATTTGTGGGGGTTTTGGGCTATCTTAGCATTTTATGGCCTTCAAAACTGTGATAGGCAGTGAGGAGTGAAATCAAAAATCAAGCCCTTAGAAATCCTGAAGGCGGGTGCTTGGTTTTCAGGGCCCTGTACGCGGCTAGGCTCTCAAAAAGTCCCACACATGTGGTATCCCCGTACTCAGGAGAAGCAGCAAAATGTATTTTGGGGAGCAATTCCACATATAACCATGGCATGTTTGAGCAATATATCATTTAGTGACAACTTTTTGTACATTTTTTTTTTCTTTTTGTCATTATTCAATCACTTGGGACAAAAAAAAATATTCAATGGGCTCAACATGCCTCTCAGCAAATAGCTTGGGGTGTCTACTTTCCAAAATGGGTCATTTGGGGGGTTTGTGCCATCTTGGCATTTTATGGCCTTCAAAACTGTGATAGGTAGTGATAGGTAGTGAGGAGTGAAATCAAAAATTTATGTCCTTAGAAACCTTGAAGGCGGTGCTTGGTTTTTGGGGTCCCGTACGCGGCTAGGCTCCCAAAAAGTCCCACACATGTGGTATCCCTGTACTCAGGAGAAGCAGCAGAATGTATTTTGGGGTGTAATTCCACATATGCCCATGGCATGTGTGAGCAATATATCATTTAGTGACAACTTTGTGCAAAAAAAAAAAAGTTTGCCATATTCCCGCAACTTGTGGCAAAATATCAAATATTCCATGGACTGAACATGCCTCTCAGTAAATATCTTGGGGTGTCTACTTTCCAAAATGGGGTCATTTGGGGGGGTTTTGTGCTATTTTGGCATTTTATGGCCTTCGAAACTGTGATAGGTAGTGAGGAGTGAAATCAAAAATTTGCGCCCTTAGAAATCCTGAAGGCGGTGCTTGGTTTCTGGGGTCCCGTACGTGGCTAGGCTCCCAAAAAGTCCCACACATGTGGTATCCCTGTACTCAGGAGAAGCAGCAGAAAGTATTTTGGGGTGCAATTCCACATATAACCATGGCATGTGTGAGCAATATATAATTTAGTGACAACGTTTTGTAATTTTTATTTTTTTTTGTCATTATTTAATCACTTGGGACAAAAAAAAATATTCAATGGGCTCAACATGCCTCTCAGCAATTTCCTTGGGGTGTCTACTTTCCAAAATGGGGTCATTTGGGGGGGTTTTGTACTGCCCTGCCATTTTAGCACCTCAAGAAATGAGATAGGCAGTCATAAATTTAAAGCTGTGTAAATTCCAGAAAATGTACCCTAGTTTGTAAACGCTATAACTTTTGCGCAAACCAATAAATATACGCTTATTGACATTTTTTTTACTAAAGACATGTGGCTGAATACATTTTGGCCTAAATGTATGACTAAAATTGAGTTTATTCGATTTTTCTTATAACAAAAAGTAGAAAATATCATTTTTTTACAAAATTTTCGGTCTTTTTCCGTTTATAGCGCAAAAAATAAAAATCGCAGAGGCAATCAAATACCATTAAAAGAAGTCTCTATTTGTGGGAAGAAAAGGACGCAAATTTCGTTTGGGTACAGCATTGCATGTTCGCACAATTTACAGTTAAAGCAGCGCAGTGCAAAATTCTGAAATCACCTCTGGTCCTCTAGCTACCAAATGGTCCGGGGCTTAAGTGGTTAAGCATTAATAAAATCACTGCTCCCGAAAAAACGTCCGTTTTTAAAACTTCTTTTTGCATTGATACATGCCCCCTGGGGCAGGACCCGGGTCCCCAAACACTTTTTTAGGACAATAACTTGCATATAAGCCTTTATAATTAGCACTTTAGATTTCGAACGTTCGAGTCCATTGTATTTAATAGGGTTCTAAAGCTCACACGAACATTTTGTCTGTTCGCAGGTTCTGGTGCGAACCGAACAGGGGGGTGTTCGGCTCATCCCTGCATATAACTAAAAAAATTTAAATGTGCTGTTTAGTTGGCCAAAGGGTCTGAGTTGAAGTAGCCTAAAGTGTGTGTCAGAAAAGACCGCACTAAATTCGCACTAAACATCAAAATCTGCCCCAAAGGCTGAGAAATTCCACCAGCAAAATAGCCGACGAATGCCACATGGTATAGCGCCCAAAAGAAAGGTGGCTGCACCTTCCCTTATATGATGCCCACAGGCCAAGGAGAAACTGTGCCTCAAAATAGCAGACAAACCACAAGGCCAACAACAAAAGCCAGGAATGGCGCCATTAACGCATGTACTTTTTCCCGCCAAAACCAGATGCAGATGTGGCATTCGTCGGCTATTTTGCTGGTGGAATTTCTCAGCCTTTGGGGCAGATTTTGATGTTTAGTGCAAATTTAGTGCGGTCTTTTCTGCGTTGGAATCTGGGGGCCATTTTTGTTTTTCTTTGTGTGTGGGAACCCATGTGGTGTTCATTGTGATGTCCCATGCTGGTTTTGGCGGGAAAAATTGCGGTGTCATCCACCATTTTGTTGTCCATGAGTTGTGCGGTGGTCATCCACCATTTTGTTGTCCTGGCTTGTCGGCCATCTTGAGAGACGTTTACAGTTTGAGATAGGAAGTTCCAGTTTAGCAAACACCGCCCCTGGATATGCTGTATTGGCATTTGTTGATTGGCGCAGTTTTGTCCTGTTTTATGCGTTTGCAGTTTGACCTGTGCACTGCTGGGGAGAGTAGTGAGACACCAGGGTAACATACTGAGAGGCTGTTGTTGTTTAATGTTGAATTCGCTGGTTTAAATTGTTTTTCTAAGCATCACCTTTTGAGGTGAGTAGAGTGGTATCTTGATATAGCCCGGTCTTACCCCGAGGGGTCCCGACGCGCTTGCAGACACATGCTGGGGCCCATTTATAGAGGGAATCTTGTTGACCTACCAGCATGTCTTTGGAGTGTGGGAGGAAGCCAACGCAGACACAGGGAGAACATGTAGACTCCATGCAGATGGTGTTAGGATGGGGATTTCTCTGTTTTCATGACTTTGCAGTATATGAGCCACGGTTTTTGTATTGGATTTCGTTTTTAAGTAAAAACTCCATTTTACACAGAATTTTGATAGATTGTAAGACTAACTGAGAGTTTTTGTACAATGATGTGTGTTTTTATGTTTAAATATTTGGGAGTTTCCCAGAAGGCAATTCATTGTTTTTGAAGCTTGTATTGTATAGCCTGCAGAGGAGGAGTGGGGGTTTGGTCGAAACTCCTAGAGCCATCTTTTTGCAGGAGTTTTGTATTTGAGTCTCGAAACGTGTGGTTTGATCTTCAGGGGATGTGTGGGTCATTAGCCATTATTCCATCCTTTCCCTTGCCAAGGTTTTTAAATTGTTGAAATATATATGATGTTTAGCCATGGAGTTTTGGTGCCTTGATGAACAAGGCGATGTGGCTGGGCTCCCCCTCCCCCTCCCTCTTCCTGAACAAATGATATGTAAATAAACCAGTTTGGGTTTTTTGAGAGCTGAGCATGTAACATGAGGTTTTTTTTCAGCATTTTTATGTATCAGCAGAAAGTTGGTGGGAGGAGCTTGTGGTTATCTGAAAGGTTGGCCAATGAGATTTGTGTTTGGAAGGAAAATGGAAAGCATTTTGGCGTTTAAAAGTGTTTTATATTTTGTTCCAGTTTTGTGAAGTTTTGTACTGTAATACAGTTTTGGGTAGAGAGCAAACAGGGGGGCATCACCATTATTGTAACATCTGGATACAGAGAGAAGCCACATTGTTCTGCAGGTGGTAAACGGGCGTAATGTTCTGTGTGGTTTAGTCTGGCGACAGTGTATGGGTGTATAGCGGAAAATGCTTGTGTATGCATACACTGTGAGGGGTAGAGGCCTAATTCGGGGGGGGTGATAACGCTTCAGTTAGGGTTTCTAGTTGGGGGACTTGACCAGGTAGTGGTTGTAGTCCCTCAGTCCACCGTAGAAGAAGACACCGGGCGGTGCTCCCCGAAATGGGTGCAACGGTTTCTCCTGGACGCGGGAGTAAGACGATAAGCTGATTTGAATCGCCATGGACACAAGGAGGTCTGTGCAAGGGAAGGAATGGAGGCTTCCCACAGTCAGACGGTCACACGGTGCACGAAGCCTAGTTTTGGGGCAAAGGCCTTTGAACCCCAAAAAGATTAACATAGGTGGTCCAAGGATACTATTTTGGGTATCCCTCTGGAGTGGATGTAGTTGAGCTGCGGCTTCAGAAATCTGTAATGATGAGTGTTGATGGAGGTGTAGTACACGCTTTCGTGATTCTCAGAGGAGGAACGGTGGTTAAATTCTCATGCCCGTTTGTTTGAACTTTGTATGGCTGGTCCATGCAAGGTTCTCGAGCTGCTCTCAGGTTCCCATTGTATTTTTTTCTATTGCTGAAAGAGTAAAGGTAGAATTCTGGCTGTTTTTGTTTTTTCATTTTTGGTTTTGGAAACCATGAAGTATCTCCCCCACATTTGTATCTGAATGTTTGTATGTAGTAACGTGAATATGTTCAAACTTACCGCGGCGATCCTTCGATGCGTCGCGGCTGTTGTATTTTTGTAGGAACGTACAAAACGGACGAACGGAACGAACGGAAAAGTAAAGGTTACAGAGGGTTTTGTTTGAATTGGTTTTTAAAGAATGCCATTGACAATTTACCAATGTACAGGAATGTCATTATTGTTTACCATTCTTTGCAGGTTAAATATGAAGGATAGAGTAATGATTTTGCTTATTAGTATTTTTCAGGTCCAAGGAGTTTGAACACAGAGAACAGGTGTATGTAGACAGCTGTACATATGGATAAATACATGAGTCTAAGGGAGGTAAAAGTATCATAGGCTATTTCATTGTTTCTTTTTTCCTGCACCACGCATTTCTTCCTTCAGTCTGTAATGAGGAAGAAAAGGGGGGAGAAGTGATAAATGTAAGAATGACAGTTTTTTTTTTTGTCAAACAAATAATGTTAACCTCTGTAATTCTAACCAAGTTTGTGCCAAGACTGTCTTTCTTTGATAGAATTTGAATCGATAAGCAGCAGTCTGGTGAATAAGGTTCCCATCCCAGATGCTAAGAACCTTTTGTCATCGGTTCCAGGTATTGTAAGTCACGCACAGGTTATGCAGTGAACACAGTCCCGATGTCTGGGTTATTATCATATGAGGGTTGTTTGGAGGTCAATCAAAACCAGAGTCGTACTTTCCTCATTAGCTTTCACTTATATTCTCGGCTGATGGGGTGGGTGCGATCGCTGTGACATGAACTTCAAAATGTCCACCACAGGGTTCACGAGTCCCTCCTGGAACCTGACACAATAACCAGTTTACATTCTTTCCAACCAGGTGACTGGGTCGTTGTAAAGAAGCTTGAGGGATGAGACCACCACGCCAGCCACTACAAGAAGCGGCTCAACCACACCAAAGAACTGAGTAGTATCTTCGTCTATTTATATTTTTGTTGTTTAGTAAATTTTAGAAAGGGTAACGATAAAAAGCATCCCAAGTTATTATTTAAAGTGTATTTCCTGACTAGCTCAGAAAGCGAACAGGACCGATTGCTGGGTCTGTTCTGAGTCTCCACCAAGGTTTAGTCCCCAGCGATGACCACGGTACATGCCATTTATGATGTTATTATTGGTATGAGGTGTTTTGATTAACTAGTGAAGACTCCGAACAGACACTTGTCAATGGAATCTAACGATGCATTTTTAGAGGGTAAAATTGGTTATAGTTTTAATAGCTCTGCCTCTTGTCAGTTTGGGTATCTAGATAGCCCACAAGTGTGTTTGAACTTTAGTTTGGTGCTTCTGTGGATCTGCAGCTTATAAAGGTAATTCCCCCAAAGCAAGAGGGTCATGCGTGATGGTGAAGCTGTCCCAGCATCTTATCTCGTGGCCGATCGTGAGGATCTGATGGCGCGAGAAATTAAGAATGGCAGGGATAGCTAGAAGGGAATTGTTCACCAACCCCGACCAGGTCTGGGCATGGTGTCCTGGATGTACAAGGTGGGGGGGGGGCTCGAGCTTGGGATACGATTGGACAATTCTCATCCGTTAAGGATAGGGTTCTTCATGTAACTGTTGAAGCCAGAGCTGTAGCTAAGTGAAGGTTGGGAGTCCTTTTACGGGTCTGGGAATCTTTGGGGATCTAATTTTTATTTTAAAGCGGATCGTGGTTAAAGGAAGTGGGAATATATATACTCATGTCGTTTTTATTTCTATTCTTTCTATGTCGTTACGAGGTGCTCCTGTTACCTGATTGGACGCGTGACCAGAGTTTCCTTGATGAGACGCCCCGAAACCGGACCCACATACAAGACACAGAGGATCACAGACATATCGGTGATTACTACAGCTCACCAAGTCGTGTCCTCCTTTATAAGTCATGCCCCTGAAGAACAGAGTCTACATGTATAGCGTGTTTTTTCCTTTTTATGGACTAAGGACTGATTCATTTCCAGGTGTAAGAAGGAGATCAAGTTTCATCGATGGACATGGGGTACATATGACAAAAAAGGGAGGACTGTTGTGGAGAATTTTATGAAGATGTATTTAATATGTATTGTCATAGTGTCACCCAGTGTTAGTACTTCCGCAACCCACTCTAAAGAGCTGACTGGAGCAGTCTGAGGCTGGTTGAATCCCGTCTGGTAGGGGAAAACGTCTTGAGGTTGGAGTGTGATGTTTCTAGGGTGCGGATATGTCCGCCGACGAGGGCCCTCTGTGCATTAGCATGGACGATCGTTAAGGAGGGGATATGCTCGCCCTGCAACGACATCATTGGTTATAGGCAGATGCGTGCTCTTGTCTCTGCTGTGTCTGATCAACATTGATCGGGATTCGTAGCGCGCGCCTGCAGATAGCCTCCCTCCCCCATTCAATAATAGTATAATCTGAATATGCGTTATTCTATGGAATAGCACAGAATAAGGATTCCTTTCAGCGGTAATATGAGAGCGTTGTCAGAGCCAGGGAAGGCTTCCATGTTTTAAAGCAATACGGCTTCGTTTGCTGGGAGCATGCGCACTTTCCCTGCCTGGACACGCCCATAGGACTTTAGCCATCATGCATTATTGTGTTCATTATTGTGTTCATTATTGTGTTCATTATTGTATTCATTATTGTATGTATTTAAATAACCCTGTTGGAAGGGATGTCCTTGTATGGTCATTCTCCTGTGTGGAGGGGACATCCTGTGATGTCCCCTCCCATGGAGGAGGTGATTGATTGCTGCAGCCAATCACCTCCTGTCTGTGAGATCTTTGGAGTTTAATAAAAGCCTTTGAGGAGGCGTCGGCTGGACACTCTGCTCTGGGATGCCTTGATAATGAGACCTGTGTGGTGATGCTACTTTCCTTGAATGAATGGATGGGACGAATGATGGTGAGTGGAACTTAGCTAAAGATAGCATTGTTGCAAAAGGATGGAATCTGAAGTCTGTTCTTATTTGGCACAGGAAATATAGGCTGTGTGCTCTGCATACAACCTATATTTCCATGGCAGAGAGGACATAAAGGGGGCGGACATCTTGCGCACAAGGTCTATTCCCCAGGCACCTTCAGCCTGGGGGCTGCTGCAGTTTGTCTGTGCCCAGGCGCCTGGAGTCGAGTTCCAACCCAGGCACCTTCAGCCTGGGGTGAGGTACTTTACAAGGAGGCCTGGGTCCCAGTACCTTCAACTGGGTCCCGCAAGGGAGAAGCATTCCTATGGTCCCCCCGGTATTGGGTGCCTGAATCCAGGGCGTAAGGGACCCGAGACGTGACCCTCGCGTAGAGCCAGTGCAGCATTTGGCCGGTGACGGTGTGGGCCTCTGGTAACCGTCCGGATGGATGTCTTCCCCTGACTCCTCACCACTTTGCCCATTATTTTGGCCTTCCTGAGATTAGGGGTGTTGTATGGTCCATGCTTCCCATCATAATCTCTCCTCCGAGGAAGAACGTCAGGGGCGGGAATGTCAGGGGCGTCCGACGTGGGCGGAGATTCACGCATGCGCAGGGAATATAATGATAACACGCATGTGTCGTAACGACGTTGTGTGCACTGAGTAAGGAGGACCGGAAGTTCCGAACGTCACTGACGAAGGTAAAAATTAAAGTTGGGGCATCAGTGGCCTATACTGATTCATGATTTTAAAGGGCTAGATTGGGATAATATTAGGATAGTTTAGGCTGACCTAGTGTTTTTGTCTTGTGTTTTATCTTGCAGAAAATATGCAGAGATTCAAAGATCCTGTCATATTCAGAGCTTTCATAGATAAATATAGAGAGCTCACCAATTTATGGGAGCTTGAAAACCCATTATACTACAATCGTGATGTAAGGAGGGCAACAGTTGTCAAATTAGCAAAATATATGAAGACCTGGATCCCAGAGGCAGGCTATAACATGATGAACAATAAAATCAATAATATGAGGAACAGCTACAAAAAACAATACAAAGAAGTCCGCGCATCCCGGAGATCAGGAGCAGCAGCAGACCAAGTACATGTCCCCAACCTGTTGTATTACAAACACCTGCGATTTCTGGACGACCAGATTGAAGCCAGGGAATCACTTTCCAGCCTTCCCTCCCATGTTCCCTCCACCCTTCCCTCCAGTGTTCCCTCCACCCTTCCCTCCACCCCTGCAGAGGGTGCAGAGGAGCTAGCTGACCTTGAAGATCCGGATCTTCACATCTATAGTCAGGTTGTCAGGGACATACTGGGCTTGAACCTGGGACCTCGTCGGTGTCTGGCATTGACTCTTCCCACTGAGCTATCTGGGATGCTGGACAGTTCCCTGCCTGATCTGCTGGATAACCTATCTAATGGATTAGACTACTCTGCTTGGTGTCTTGATTGATGTTGAACCCTGAACCCCTTGCTCCTCCCATGAACTTCCTATAAAAGACGTTCCAGAGATGTTGCCCCTTGCGGTTTGATCTGCTTCTGTTCCTGACTCTGTGCCTGTATCGTGTTCCTGTGTTTGACCTGGCTTCCTGACCTCCCTCCTATCTCCAGTCCTGACTCTGGCTTGTTTGACCCTGCTAAGTTACCTGTCTGATCATCTGTTGCCAAGACCCAGCCTGGACTCTGACTACTCTCTGCCTGCCGTTTATGCTGTTTACCCTGATGTGAATGACCTGGCTTGCCTGACTGCGCTGCTCTGCATACCTACACCTGCTGACCTGCATCCGCGGTCCCGCACACCTGCACCTGCTGACCTGCATCCACTGCTCTGCTGACCTGCATCCACTGCTCTGCATACCTGCACCTGCTGACCTGCATCCGCTGCTCTGCATACCTGCACCTGCTGACCTGCATCCGCTGCTCTGCATACCTGCACCTGCTGACCTGCATCCGCTGCTCCCAGTTCCAGCTGTTCCAGCTTTCGCTTGGCTTTACTACACCCAGCCAAGAGGACCAAGCAGGCACCCTTACCTCACCGCGCTCTTACCACCACTGTCCCCACTCCAGTGGTCTCCGAGCCGGGGTTGTACGGGAGGTCTCCCTCTGCACGTCAGGCTCACACCAAAGGTACGTGACAGTATCAAACCGCCATGTCTGAGCCTGCAAGAGGGACCTCGCCTATGGATGACGTCAGTCAGCACCTCGCAGCCCTCACCCGGGTCGTGAAGTCTCTACAAGGCAGTTATGTTCAAGTGGATAGGCAGACGCAAACCCAGACCATCACTGCAGACGCACCTTCAGTCCCAACTTCCTCCTCTGGAACGCCACCACCTCCTGAGCCTAGGGTCCCCGTTCCCGATAAGTTTTCTGGGGATCGAAGCAAATTCCGGGCGTTTCGCAACGCATGTGAACTATACTTTTCCTTACTACCTCTGACTTTTTCATTAGAGGTCACCAAAGTAGGGTTTGTTATCGCTCTACTACAGGGGGAACCTCAGGCTTGGGCCCACAATCTGCTGGAAGTCCGCCATGAAGCTCTGGACTCTCTCTCATCTTTTCTTGATGCCATGGCTCGACTCTATGATGACCCTCAACGGACTTCCACCGCCGAGGCTGCCCTCCACGCGCTCCAGCAAGGCCGCAGAGCGGTCGAGGACTATGTGACTGATTTCAGACGCTGGAGCGCGGATGCCCAGTGGAATGATGCAGCCCTACGGCACCAGTTCCGTCTCGGTCTCTCTGAGGGACTGAAAGACGAGTTAGCCCGGGTCGGTGTTCCTGATGCCCTAGAGACTTTAATCACCCTGTCTATTCAGATAGACCGACGACTTCGGGAGCGCAGAACAGAGAGGGCTACTCAGCAGCTCCGTCCGGCCTGGATGCTACCCCGTGTATCTCCTGCTGTTGCCAGTTCAGTTCCAGTTAACTCCTTACCTGCCAATCAGACTTCTGTTACCATAAAGCCGAGACAGCTTGGACTGATGAGACCTTCCCTGTCGGCCGAAGAACGACTTCGCCGGCGACAGAATGATCTTTGTTTATATTGTGGAGGAGCCGGCCATTACGTTTCCTCATGTCCTGCTAAGCTGCGCAAGGTCCCAGCTACCCCTTCTCCAAGTGGTCCACCTCCCTCTGCCAACACCACCCACCTGGCCCTACCTATCTCGTTCCAATTGCCAGGAAGGACAATACCAGTCACCGCGATAATTGACTCAGGAGCATGTAATTGTTTCATCGATCTTAACTTTGCAGCACAACAGCACATCCCACTCCAGCCAAAGACCCAGGGACTTTCCATCTTTTTAGCAGACGGGTCCCGTATTAAGTCAGGAGTAGTGACTCAAGAAACCCCTCCTTTGCTTGTAACCACCTCTACAGATCATAAGGAACTATTAAGCCTGAATGCCATTGCATCCCCTCTGTTTCCAGTCATCTTGGGTCTACCCTGGCTTCAGGCCCATAACCCACAGATCGATTGGGGGTCCGGGAGTATTAGGTTCCAGTCACCTTATTGCCAACACCACTGCATGCCTCCATGTCTCAGCACTTCTGGTCCTCTGTTATGCCTGGAGCCGGATTCAGATGTACGCGCAGCTGTGCCCAAACAATACCATGGATTCCTGGACGTTTTCAGCAAACGGGGAGCTGAGACCCTTCCGCCTCATCGTCCATACGATTGTCCAATCGAGCTTCTCCCTGGGGCTGAAATTCCCTTTGGACGGATCTTCCCCTTATCTGAACGGGAGCTAGAGGTTCTGAAAGAGTATGTTGATGAAAACCTAAAGAGGGGGTTCATCCGTCCTTCCACTTCTCCAGCAGGGGCGGGAATCTTTTTTGTGGAGAAAAAGGACCATTCTCTCCGGCCCTGTGTGGACTACCGGGAATTAAATAAAATTACAGTCAAGAATCGGTACCCTCTGCCCCTGGTACCCGAACTCTTTCAGAGGCTTAGGACCTCTTCTGTGTTTACCAAGCTAGACCTGCGGGGGGCGTACAACCTGGTCCGCATCCGCGCAGGGGATGAATGGAAGACTGCTTTTCGGACCAGGTTCGGCCATTACGAATACCTAGTAATGCCCTTTGGCCTATGTAATGCCCCTGCTACTTTTCAGCATCTAGTCAACGACATTTTTAGGGACTGCCTGGACATTTACGTAATTGTCTATCTAGACGATATTTTGATTTTTTCCACTTCAATTGAGCAGCACCGGGAACATGTCAAGGCTGTACTCTGTCGACTCCGTCAACATGGACTGTACGCAAAACCAGAAAAATGCGAATTCGAGCGACAGAGTATTCAGTTCCTCGGCTTGGTAATTTCAACAGAGGGATTCAAGATGGATCCGCAAAAGGTTTCAGCTATTCTGGATTGGCCTGCACCTTCAGACAAGAAGGGGGTGCAGCGCTTCGTTGGCTTTGCCAACTTCTACCGGAGGTTCATCAAGGGATTCTCCGCTATTATTTCCCCGATTACGCAGCTGACCAAGCAGAATGTCCGGTTTTGTTGGAATCCTGAGGCACAGGCTGCCTTCACAAATTTAAAAGGACTGTTCACGTCAGCTCCTATTCTGAGTCACCCTGACCCTGCTCTACCTTATCTACTCGAGGTAGATGCCTCAGAGACAGCGTTAGGAGCCGTTATCTCTCAACGCCAGGGTCTCAAGGACTTGATGCACCCAATAGCCTTCTTCTCTCGTAAGCTTACTCCGGCCGAAAAGAACTATGACGTGGGGGACCGGGAGCTCCTGGCCATCAAGTCCGCCCTTGAAGAATGGAGGTATCTGTTGGAAGGAGCAGCGCATCCTATACTCATTTATACAGACCACAAGAACCTGGAGTATTTGAGAGCTGCCAAGCGTCTGAGACCACGCCAGGCACGATGGGCCTTATTCTTCTCTAGGTTTTCATTTCACATAACTTACCGGCCCGGCTCAAAGAACACCAAACCAGACGCCCTTTCTCGCATGTTCGATGATCCGAAAGAAGTGTCAGCCCCTGATACCATTCTATCGGAAGGTAACTTTCTACTCTTGCAAACAAATCTAATGTCCGGCTTGAAACAAGCTTCAGCAAATATGTCAGGGCCTCCTGGGATTACCCTGTTACCCAAGGATGGGTTACTATGGAAAGACAACAAGATCTTTGTACCAGAAGATGTCAGAGTAACAGTATTAAATCTGTGCCATGATCATCCCCTGGCCGGCCACTTCGGAATGCATAAAACCCAGGAACTAATTCAACGCACATTTTGGTGGCCGGATCTTGAAAGGAACTGCAGGGAGTATGTAAATTCATGTGCCACCTGTACCCGTAGTAAGACCGCTAGAAGCAAGGCCTGGGGTCTGCTCAGACCCTTACCAGTTCCTGATCGACCCTGGCAAAGGATTGCTATGGACTTCATAGTGGAACTTCCCCCGTCAGAAGGTTGCTCAGCCATTTTTGTAGTGGTCGACCGTCTATCTAAAATGGCCCACTTCGTGCCACTGAAGAGCACGCCATCTGCCATGGAAACTGCCCAGGTCTTCATAAAAGAGATAGTAAGGTTACATGGGGTTCCAACAGACATTGTTTCAGACAGAGGGGTGCAGTTCACCTCTCGCTTCTGGAAGGCTTTGTGCAAGGTCCTGAAGATCGAGCTGTCCATGTCCTCTGCCTATCACCCTCAGACCAATGGGCAAACCGAGAGGACGAACCAAACGCTCGAGCAATATCTCCGATGCTTTACCACCTTTGTTCAAGATGACTGGGTAACACTACTACCCCTGGCGGAGTTTGCCTTTAATAATGCCAGTCACTCGGCTACAGGTCAGTCTCCGTTTTTCTCCAACTACGGGTTCCACCCGACCTTCCTACCTGATCTAATTTCTGATTCAACAGTCCCAGCAGTCCAGAGTACCGTTGATTTCCTGACCCGTAACAACAAAATATTACAGGAAGCCTTGACCAAGGCGCAGGCAACCAATAAAAGGATGTTTGACAGAAAGAGGAGAGGGGAATTATGCCTTCAACAAGGCGATCAAGTATGGCTGTCTACCGCCAACCTTAGGATGACCTGCCCCGCAAGGAAACTGGCACCCAAGTTCATCGGCCCCTTCCCAGTAAAACGGAGATTAAATGAAGTCTCCTATGAACTTTCTTTACCAGATTCATTGAAGGTTCACCCAGTGTTTCACGTGTCACTACTGAAACCTACAGTGCCGGATCCCTTCCCAAACAGGGGATCAGGACCGCCTGAACCTGTAATGGTTGACGGGGATGAAGAGTTCGAGGTGGAGGCCGTCTTGGACTGTAGAAGAAGGGGGAACCAACTTCAATTCCTGATTAAGTGGAAGGGGTATGGTCTGGAGGAGAACTCCTGGGAACCCCAACGGAACATTCATGCCCGAGAGTTAATCCAGGCATTTTTTCGCAGTCACCCCCAGAAAAGAGCTCTCTTGGGCACCCGGAGGTTGCCCTTAAGGGGGGGGCACTGTCAGGGACATACTGGGCTTGAACCTGGGACCTCGTCTGTGTCTGGCATTGACTCTTCCCACTGAGCTATCTGGGATGCTGGACAGTTCCCTGCCTGATCTGCTGGATAACCTATCTAATGGATTAGACTACTCTGCTTGGTGTCTTGATTGATGTTGAACCCTGAACCCCTTGCTCCTCCCATGAACTTCCTATAAAAGACATTCCAGAGATGTTGCCCCTTGCGGTTTGATCTGCTTCTGTTCCTGACTCTGTGCCTGTATCGTGTTCCTGTGTTTGACCTGGCTTCCTGACCTCCCTCCTATCTCCAGTCCTGACTCTGGCTTGTTTGACCCTGCTAAGTTACCTGTCTGATCATCTGTTGTCAAGACCCAGCCTGGACTCTGACTACTCTCTGCCTGCCGTTTATGCTGTTTACCCTGATGTGAATGACCTGGCTTGCCTGACTGCGCTGCTCTGCATACCTACACCTGCTGACCTGCATCCGCGGTCCCGCACACCTGCACCTGCTGACCTGCATCCACTGCTCTGCATACCTGCACCTGCTGACCTGCATCCACTGCTCTGCATACCTGCACCTGCTGACCTGCATCCGCTGCTCTGCATACCTGCACCTGCTGACCTGCATCCGCTGCTCTGCATACCTGCACCTGCTGACCTGCATCCGCTGCTCCCAGTTCCAGCTGTTCCAGCTTTCGCTTGGCTTTACTACACCCAGCCAAGAGGACCAAGCAGGCACCCTTACCTCACCGCGCTCTTACCACCACTGTCCCCACTCCAGTGGTCTCCGAGCCGGGGTTGTACGGGAGGTCTCCCTCTGCACGTCAGGCTCACACCAAAGGTACGTGACACAGGTATAGTATTTTTCAACATATTTGTTGTCCTAGAATAATTGTTGGGAACTAGATGTTATTATTCAAAAGGAAAATAAATAAACCAATATATATATATATATATATATATATATATATATATATATATATATAGTGGGCAGAATTGTTTGGGACAAGAATGACAAATGAGAGTCTTTTCTATTTATTAACATTTAATTTGCAACAGTCATGGGCTGGAAATTGTGTGTGATTGATGAACCAAAAACTCAAACTATGTCCCTTTTTTATACACAGGATGAGGTCAGCCAGGAGGACGAGGCTCTGGAGTGTGGCACCCAGGAGGAGACAGGGGTGAGTGGCAGCCAGGAGTGAGTGGCAGCCAGGAGGAGGCAGGGCCAAGTGGCAGACAGCAGGTGCCCAGGCCAAGTGGCAGCACACAGTCACATGTGCTTCCCCTCCAGGTGAGACCGAAAAAGCCCAGGAGGATGACTCGGGTGGAGGAGGAATCCCTGAAAATAATAAGGGAAGCAGCAGAGATCATGAGGGCCCCCCTCAACCCAGTTGAGTCCCATGGGTGCTATGTGGCCGATAAACTCCTTAAAGTGGAGTAGGGCCAAAGTGC
This sequence comes from Rana muscosa, assembly GCA_029206835.1. Classification (NCBI taxonomy): domain Eukaryota; kingdom Metazoa; phylum Chordata; class Amphibia; order Anura; family Ranidae; genus Rana; species Rana muscosa. Next base: position 110,870,150 of record CM055120.1, on the reverse strand, counting down.
CCTCTGTGAGGAGCTTATATCTATGGCCCTTCACAGGGCGGGAGGGGCCAGCCGACAGAGGCCACACATCTTTGTGATCTGGCCCACCCTTCTCCTCCTTCTCTTCCTCCTCCTCCTCCTGCCACATTCCCACCACCAGAGCCACAGCCTGTAAGGGGGCGTGGAGGGAGCCATGGAAGGAATGCTGCAGGTAAGCGTGGAGGGAACACTGCAGGGAAGCGTGGAGGGAAGGCTACAAGGAAGACCAGAACGTGATTCCCTGGCTTCAAGCTGCTCTGCCAGAAGACACAGTTTTTTGGAGTACCACAGCTTGGGGACATGTATGACATCTGCTGCTGCTCCTGATTTCTGCGATTCGGGGACCAGATTGTGATCCCAATTTGAGGCTCTCCTCATGTTATTGATTTTATTTGCCTTCATGTCTGCCTTTGGGGTCCAAAGTCTGCACATATTCAACTAATTTCTCAATTGTTGCCCTTCATCTTTATTTGTTATCCAGAATAAATGGATATTTGATTTAATTAAAATAGTTGCCTATGTGTTTTTCTTGTGAGTAGGAAGGTACATTTCATAAATACAATGTGTAATTAACAAGGGACTCCAACACCAACCTCCTTGAGGGAAAAAAAATCAGAGATAATAACGTTGTTGTGATAACTTGACCATAAAAAAAATATGGACATCACTATAAAATATTAAAAGGCCAGAAAAAAATGAGTAGATCTTGATTCAAAACAACAACAAAAAAAAAGATTTTTGGAATCCTACCTTTAAAATAAAATACGAAGATTCATGAGATCTCAAAGAAATAATTTTGTCCGAACTCTGTCTGAATATCCGCAACAATTTTTTTTTTGGGGAAAACCATTTAGAAAGAAGAAAAGAAAGCGCTACATTTAACAATGCAAAAATTTGCAGCATTACGAATGTGCTATGTCCATTACGAACGCTAGTTTTACCTGTGGCAGACACAGCACTATGAAGTGCCTTTATGCGTTGTGGCATTAGAAGAATTTGATTTCTCTGATCTTTTAGTCCAAACAAGACTATCTGTTACTTTATAATTCCTCTAGCGCCGGAAGCAGTAGGTTTAAAGAGCACACCAAACTTTTAAGATAACTTCTTTATTCACTTCAGCTTTTCTTCTTATATAACACTGACAATTTAGCAGCAGGAAGTCCATGTACAAACAGGTGTTGAATAAAGTATAACAAATGTCGGTTCAACTGTTCAATCTTGTAATTCTACATAAAATGGTAGATATATTTCTCTCTTCAGTATCTGTACTTTCACTTTAAATACTTTAGACACTTTATGATCTCTATGGGACTTGCTCTATATTGCTGTTTGCTATTGCTGTTTGCTCTGATGTTTGGTTTGTAACTTGGTTTGCAACTTGGTTTGTTTGCTGGTTTGTTGGTTTGAAACCTGGTTTGGTGGAACTACAAGTGAACACATAGCTAGTTTCAGTATACAGTTCTAATCACATTATTAACAATAGGAACTTATATAACTGTATTAAATACCTATTTTGGCCACTTGCTTCCATAAAACTGGATTCTGATGGATCTAAACTGTTCAGATCTACTCTCTCTGATGTAAAATGAATTCTAGCAATGTGCTAGGAGATTTCCTAGATAGAACATGAGTGTAATTCTGGCTGTAGTTGGCCAAAGACTCTTGCTCAGTGAGATTGGTTGTGATTGACTAAAACTCCTGATGAGTCACAAAAGCTTAACTCTATGCTTTCTGGTTGCAATTCTGCTCTGTCATTAAGCTTACCTTTCTGTATATAATAATCTTAAAGGCATATTTTTTTATTTTTCTTCTGTGAACACAATATACAACTGTTATATGACATACATATATAAAGTCACAGTAAATAACTCTGCTTTTATCTCTCACAAATGAGCATATGCACTGTATTAACATTATTAGCAGGTCTAGCTATATATGTGCATGTAAGCCACATTAGCAACCTAGTACAGGTTTTAGCTGGCCAGCTACACTCTCACCAAATTGTCTATAATTCTATGTTCTCTATAGTAGGATTTGAACATGAATTTGGGGAATTTTCCATCAGGTTCTCAACTTCCAAGTGTCTTTTATCACTTTCAAGTATGTCATCTTGACACTTGGCAGCAGTGCTCAATGTTTGTACAACTTTTACTTCTGGATCACCCATAGACAATTCTGTGTAACCTTCACTGGGTATGATTTCCTTTTCCCAAAGGAACTCTGGACCGGTGAACCAGTTTGAATTTTTCAATTCTTTTACATTCAGGCCTCTTGAAGCATGATCTGCTGGGTTAGGCTTGGTATCAATGTGATGCCAATGTTCCGGATTTGTTATTTCCCGAATTTTCTGAACTCTGTTGGCGACAAAGACATGGAATCTTCGAGCTCCGTTGTTTATGTATCCTAGGACAACTTGCGAGTCTGTCCAAAAGTATTCTTCATCTATTTTTAACTCTGATGCCGCGTACACACGGCCGTTTTTCTCGTCGAGAAAGACGTCATTTTTCCCATTCGACGAGAAAAACGATAGTCTGTGAGCTTTCTGCCGTTTTTTTCGACGAGAAAAACGGCATTAAAAACGACGAGAAAAATTAGAACATGTTCTAATTTTTCTCGTCGTTTTTCCTGACATTTCTTCCGCGGCAGTGTTTCCCATAGGGAAACACTGCCGCGGAGCCCACAGACGATCGTTTTTCTCGTCATTTTAAAAAATGACGAGAAAAATGACCGTGTGTGGGGAACAAGCTGTTCCCTCGTTTAAAATGTCATTATTCACGGCGGTTTTTTAACCGCCGTGAATAATGATCGTGTGTACGCGGCATAATTCTTCTCTCAGAAACTTGCTTACTGATGCTGAAACAACAGCTGCTGTCAGTTCAAGTCTTGGTATTGTCTGAATACTGGTAGGTGCAACTCTGGTCTTTTACATAACCAGGGCACAGTGTATTTTTCCTTCTCCTATCACTCTGATGTAGGAGCACTGTCCATAACCATAACTATTGGCGTCTGAAAAGTGATGAAGTTCTATTTTCTTGTACTCTCCGAAATCATGAGGTACAAAACATCTAGGTATCCGAACTTCTCTCAAATTTTGCAAGTCTTTTATCCAAGCCTCCCACCTTGGCCTCAAATCTTCAGGTATGGGTTCATCCCATCCCAACTTCCGTCTACATAATTATTGTAGTATTTCTCTTGCTTTGAGGATTACTGGTGCCAAGAATCCTAATGGATCATATATAGAAGCCACTGCGGAAAGAATGGCATGTCTAGTTGCAACTTTTTCTTTCAAGGATGTTTCAAAGAAGAACTCGTCATTCTCTACATTCCATCCCAATCCAAGTACATTCTGAACTGGAAGATGATAATAATTGAGATCTACATTCTTTATTGTTGATGCACGTTCAGAGTCACTGATGGATTCCAGTACCTCTCTGTTGTTTGAGATGAATTTGTGAAGGCGCAGGTTTCCTCTTGCGCATAACTCTTGGCTTTCTTTCACTAGTTTGATTGCAGATTCTGAGGACTGTAAACCTTTAAGACCATCATCTACGTAAAAGTTTTTCTTAAGAAAATTTGCTGCTGATGGACAATCCTTTTCATTTTTATTGGCAAGGTACTTCATACCATAATTGGCGCAACCTGGAGACGACGCTGCTCCAAACAAGTGTACTTTCATTCTGTATTCTGCTGGCTCTGTATCTGTATCTCCGTCCTCCCACCATAGGAATCTCAGGAAGTCTCTATCTTCATTCTTCACATGAAACTGGTGGAACATCTTTTCAACGTCACACATGACCGCTACGGGATACTTTCTGAATCTACAGAGTACTCCAGGCAGAGTGTTTGTAAGATCTGGTCCTTTTAGTAGATGATCGTTCAATGCAACACCATCATACTTTGCTGAGCAATCAAATACTACTCTAATCTTCTCTGGTTTCTTTGGGTGGTAAACACCTTGATGTGGGATGTACCACACTTCTCCTTCTTTAGGTTGGTTATTAACTTTTTCTGCATGTCCTTCTTCAAGGATGCCTTCCATGAATTTCAAATAGTCCTTCTTGAATCTGAGATCTTTTCCCATCCTTTTCTTCAAACATTTCAATCTCGCTAGGGCAAGATTTTTGTTATTTGGCAGACCAGGTCGTTCTCTAAAGGGTAAGGGTATTTCAAGATAACCTCGTTGATTCTGTTGAATACTTTCTTCTAGAATGTGTATGAACTTTATGTCTTCTTGGGATACACTCTTTTCTTTAGAACTTATGTCTGCAAAGTCAGATTCAAGGATCTTAATTACTGCCACTGAACTTACAGCTGGTAACTCTTGGACAGATATTCGATGACACAATCCTGTCACCTGTCTTGAGTTTGCAATCTGCTGTTTTCCTCCAACAATGCCTCATCCTAGATCAGTTTGAACAGCGTAGGGTTCACCCTTTCCTCCTGTGATTACCCTTCGTAGTACCAAGGCTTCGGGACAATCATAACCTATCAACTGTCCAACACAAAACTCCTTCAGCGGGGACATTTCATGAGATATGACAGATAGGTGCTCCCATTTATTGGCTGTTTCACAGGTAGGTATGCAATCTCGATCTAGAGGTATATCGTCTTTCGTATAAGCTGGAGGTAGATCCAATGTGAGGTTTGAATGAAGTCCTCTAACTCTCAATCCTTTGACCCTTTGACTGTTCACTAATGTGTCTCTCCCCGTCATTGTGGTGAGTTTGAGCTTCACTGGTTCTGTAGCCACTTGCAATTTCTTGCAGATTTCTTGATCGATGAAGGTGACATCGCTTTGGGCATCCAGGGTAGTGCATAGGCATATACCTTCTTATTCTTCCTTTTTAGGATTTGAAATGCACACTGGTACAACCATTGATGTGCCGTTGCTTTCCTTCACTCTGCAAGAAAATACCGATGCTTTCTTTTCTTCCTCAGCATCTTTAGGTATTGAGGATTTATCCTTCTTTGGACGTTCTTCATGTAGTGGTGTAGGATGGCGTCCTTTGTAAACGCTGCATGTGGCCCTTTTATTACACTCCTTAGTAATATGGCCTTTTCTTAGGCACCCAAAACACAGTTGGTTTACAAGTACAAACATTTTCTTTTCATTTGGGGATTTCTCCTTCAATTGTTGGCACTTGTGTATAGAGTGGTTCTCTCCACAGAACATACACTTAAAAGTAGTCTGAGGATTTGTCGGTTCTGTCTCTCTACTGATCCCAGTAGTAACTTTGAACTTTCTCTCGTAGGTATCTATACCTTTCTCTGTTGTGTCGGTTGCAAAGCTAGTTGCTCTTGCACGTCTTATATCTCTCGCAGGCCTTTCTTCTATGGACTTTAAGGAGTAAGATCCTGTTACAGGATTACATACTATTCGTGCTTCCTTAATAACGAACTCAGAGAACTTTTCAAAACTTGGGAAGTCCTTACTTAGATCTAACTGTTCAGTCACATAGTGATTCCATCTAGAAGCCACTTCTTCAGGTAGCTTAGCTAGCATCCTGTGGTTTTCTAGATAGTCGTTCAGTACTTCTAGTCCTCGTACATGTGGGATGGCATTGCTGCATGCTTGCAGGAAGTCACCATACTCTTGAGCCCTGTATACACGATCGGATATCCTATGGTTTCTAATCCGATGGTTTTTTCCATCGGAAATCCGATGAGACTGTCTTCCATCAGTCTTGGCCACACACCATCAGTCAAAAAACCGACGGCAACAAAACGACAGGACGTACAACACGTACGACGGCGCTATAAAATGGAAGTTCAAATCTAATGGCGCCACCCCTTGGGCTGCTTTTTCTGATTTCGTGTTACCGCGTGTTAGTAAAAGTTTGGTGAGAGCCGATCCACGCTTTTCAGTCTCCGTGCTTTTCAGATCGTTTCCTGGTGTTCAGTTTGTGCTTGTGGGTTCGTATTTGTTCTTCAGTGCGTGGAGTCAGGTCATTACTGCTTTGCAGTGCGTTCTTGGCCGTTCGTTTACTGTTTTTCAGGTCGTTCTTCTCAGGCCTTGCTGTTCCACGGTGCGTTCTGTTTGAGTTCGTTCTGACCAGGCGACCGGTTTAAGACCATGTTTGACTTGCGTTCTCGTTCTCGAGCTTGTGCTGGCTATGGACTTGGTGTTGTGGTTAACACTGTAACCCGAGTTCAGTCCGTGAACAGGGTGAGGAGGAGTTCATGGACCTAGAATTGGTTGCTCCAGCGTGACCAATTCTCTCATATGTCTCTGCTGCTGGAAATCCATGAGAATAATCCTGATGATTTCAGGAATTATCTCAGGATGACGGACCCCGTTTTTCACCATCTGTTGGATTTGCTGTCCCCCTATATCACGAGGCAGGACACTGTGATGCGCCAGGCGATCACTGCCAAGCAGAGGCTTATTGCCATGTTGAGATACCTGGCGACTGGGAGAAGCTTGCAGGACCTCAAGTTCTCAACAGGCATCTCCCCCCAGGCTCTCGGGATCATAATCCCTGAAACGTATTCTGCCATTATTCAGGTCCTGCAGAAGGACTATATGAAGGTAAATTTGCTCCTTTAACATCACATTATATGTTTGGATTGTTTGCTAATGTTTTTTATTTCTTTCCTCCTTCCCAAATTTTCCTGTTTGTAATATCCTGGGAATGTCCCCATTTTCCCCATGCATGTTTTTTTCTCTATTGCCCTTTTTTGGGGCCTACATGCCTATTTCCCTTCACTAACCTCTCCAGCATGCTATCCTGGGCCCAAACACAGCTAGCCTAGTTTTTTACACCTGTTTTCTGGGGGTCAGTGCCATCGTAGTTTTGCACCCCCCCCAAAATGTGTTCAAATGTTTTCTTTCTCCTTAAAGCTCAGAAGAGTGGTAGAGCCTTTATTTTGTGCCCCCCAAATCACCTCACCCCCCCCCCCCTTAGAATATTTTCTAATGTCCCCTCAGCGGGGGTGAGTCACCTGCTAAGTGGGCCTTCTTTTTTGGCCATGAAATACTCCCTTAAATAATAATGTTAGCCTGATGCTGCTCAACAATGTCTTTGTGTAATCTGTTTGCCCTGTAAACTGAAAACGTAATAATGTCTTCTTTTTGTTTGACTCCACAGTTTCCTTGCACACCACAGGAATGGCAGACTGTGGCTGATCAATTTGCCCAGCGGTGGGACTTCCCCAACTGTGGAGGGGCAATTGATGGCAAGCACGTCCACATAGTTCCGCCACCCCATTCGGGGTCATTCTATTATAACTATAAAGGTTTTAATAGTATTGTGTTAATGGCGGTGGTGTCGGCACGGTATGAGTTTCTGTATGTGGACGTGGGGAAGAACGGCCGGATGTCCGATGGCGGAGTATTCGCCCAGACAGAGTTCGCTCACCGTCTGCACTCTGGGGGTCTTGCACTGCCTCCAGATGCAGACAAGGTGGAAGGACTACCGTTTGTGTTCATCGCGGATGAAGCCTTTGGACTGGGACCACACCTGATGCGGCCGTTTCCCCAATGCACCCTCACCCCGGAGAGGAGGGTTTTTAATTACCAGCTGGCCAGAGCCCGGAGGGTTGTGGAGAATGCCTTCGGGATAATGGCCAGCCGGTTCTGCCTGTTTCAGACAGCAATACATATGGCGGAATACAAGCTGAACCACATTGTTTTATGTTGCTGCATCTTGCACAATTTTTTACGACATTTTTTGCCAACATATGTCTCAACAGTTGGGCCTGAGGCCGGTCCATCCGAGATGTCCATTATGACCGGCCTGGACACTGCCCGTACTGGCTTGGCCCCCCAAAGTGCCCGTGAAGTACGTGAGAAATACGTTGAGTACTTCACGGGTAGGGGGGCCATCACAATGCCAGACCAGATCTGACCTATTGGTTTTTTAAATAAAATATTATTATATTTCAAAAAAACTTGTTTTGTCATTCTTGGTTTTTGGGTTGATGTGTCTCCCAGGTTCTTGTAGTGCCAAGTGTATTTGTCCTTAGTAAACAGCCACAATTGTCACTATAAAAAGCATTGTTTTAGCTTTTTCAGAACTGCTATTGAGCATAGAAAGAACAAGCCACACCTTTTTGAGTGTCCCAGAAACTCTTTACTCTGTGCACCACATTTTTTTTAAGGTTTTATAGAAATACAATGTAGAAAGTTTCACCTCCCCCAAACTTTTGGTTTTATTTGGAGGTTTGATTTGCAGAAACATGCATGGGTCAAAAGAGTAAACATTTGTCCAAAAAAGGAAATATAAAAATTCAACGTGAAAAGGAGAAACAGGAGATGGGGTGATGTCACCCCTGATCCATCCCAAATGTGAAGAACCCCACTTTATTTTTGGGTCTGAACTGGGGATTTGCCACATGATCCCATGGCTAAGGTAAACATGTGCTATCTGCCATCATGGGGGATCAATGGGCGTGCTTTGGGTGTGCAAACCCTTCCTCTCACCTACTTGAGAAGGGAGGAAGAGGTTGCACCCCCAAAACAGGGACATAGATATCCTGTGATGGCAGATAGCACCTGTTGAGTCACTGTGTGCATCTTCACATTTGGGCTAGTTGGAATCCCAGTGCAAAATTTTAAGGGAAAAAAAACCACAAAAACAGGGGGGGGGTCAGACTATTCGCCCCAAAATATCTATAATGTTTTTATATTTTTGCTCAATCACATTAATTCTATTTCTCATAATGTCCATTTCGCTACTACATTCCATTATTTCTTGAATAATTATTTGGGCACTAGCACTCGAGAATGGAGGATTTCGAGTTCCTGACACACCACCACGTTCATGCCCTAAAAAATAAAAATAAATTAGAAATATGCAGGCCTACATCTGTATTTACCTGGAAGTTGTGGTGACAGACACTTACCTGTTGTGGTGATAAGCTCCACCTCTCCTTCCTCCACCTCTCCTTCCTCCACCTCCGCTTCCTCCACCTCTGCTTCCTCAACATGCTGATCTTGGGGTGCTTTGGGATCTTGGGGGTGTTTATGTGGTCTGTGCTTCCTCGTCTCCTCATATTGGTGTCCTCCCAGTCTCCTCTCCCCTATGGGAATGTAAAAAAAAAAAAACCTTGAGCACACAGAGATTTGAGGGCAGAAATTGTATACATTCATTTGAAGTGGGGTGCAATTGATAGTTATGCCTGAGATCCAAGATGAACACATGAGATCTTGAGAACTCTACTAAGCTGCATGTTTTTTTTTTAGGGGCATAAAAAACACACTTGGAGAACCACCAAGCTATCCACTGGAGCACCTGTGTGTGACACCCTTAAAAATTTGGGCATGTGGACTACACTATAGTATATTGCTCCTGAGCAAAAAGCTCTGTAACCAACTGCTTGAGTGTCATCTCCTTTACCCAGAATCCAGTTTAGCCTTTCATTCACATTCTACTTTACTTACAACACATCATCTAGCCAAATATGTGTAGAAACGTTGTTTTATTAAAATGAGGCATGACCACATGTAGTTTACATGGATATGTGCCAAACATGTTTTGGGGAAGACGATCAAGTGTTTACTACGAAACATTACCAAATAAGTGGTCCCTCAACTTAACATAAAAGTTGCCATTTGCAAATGTGAAACCAGTCAAGCCAAGCACATGGAGCCAACACATGCAAGAATACATATTACAATGTGAAAGAACACAGTAAAAAGAAAAGCTTACTTTTTTCAATGCTTTTGATAAGCTTCCTATACTGCCCCGGCTCCCTCAGCTTCAGGTCAGACCACCTTTTACGGAGCTGCTCCTTGGATCTCCTGACCCCATATTTCTGATAGAGAGTCCTCGCCACTTTGTCCATTATTTGCGACTTCCTGAGATTAGGGGTGTCGTATGGCCCATGCTTCCCATCGTAATCTTTCCTCCGCAGGATGTCCACCACCTCCGCCATCTCAGCAAATGACATATTAGTCGCCTTGTATCTTTTATTCCTGGATCGGGACGTTCCCGCCTCCGGGCTTTCCTCGTCGGTACTTTCTAATAAAGAAGCCACCTGTGTCACGACATGTCGTCGTTCCCCACTGTGGGGCTGAACGTGAAGGGGCGTGGAAATGCAGGAAAAGACCGTCATGGGCGGGCGACGTGAGCGGAGTTACACGCATGTGCAGGGTATAAAATGGGAGCAAAGTTATTAGGGTTGCGCGGATTAAGAACAAGCGTAAGTCCAGAAAAGACCACAACTATAATAAGGTAAGAAGGAAACTTGGGCCTGCAATGGCCTATAATGGTTCATGATTGTAAAGGCCAATATTGGGATAAGTTGAGGAGAATGGAATCTGACCTCTCATGTTTTTTTATGTGTTTTGAACTTGCAGACAGTCGGCAATGCATAAACACCGCGAGCCGGATATCATGTTGGTTTTTATTGAAAAATATAAAGAACTCCGCAACCTGTGGGAACTTAAACATCCAGATTACCACAAGAGTGGTGTACGTCGGGCAACATTTCAAAAATTGGCGGATTGTATGAAGCCCTGGGTCCCAGAGGCAGACTACAGTATGATGAACAATAAGATAAACAATATGCGGAATGCATATAAAAAAAAAACACTGAATACCACGCTTCCATGAGATAAGGAGCAGCAGCAGACGATGTAGTACAGCCCAAGCTGTGGTACTACAAGCACCTGCAATTTCTGGAAGACCAGATTGAGGCCAGGGAATCAATTTCCACCCTTCCCTCAACCCTTCCTTCCACCCTTCCCTCCAGCGTTCCTTCCACCCTTCCCTCCAGCGTTCCTTCCACCCTTCCCTCCACCCCTGCAGAGGTGGAGGAGGAGCCACCTGTGCTTGAAGAGACGGATCTTCGCATCTTTAGCCAGGTATAGTATTTTAGAACATAATTATTGGCCTGAAAGTACTATTGTGATGAACTTGATTTATTCTCCCAAAATGATAATATCCCCCTCCCCCAAAAAAAAAAAAAAAAAAATAGGGCACATAAATGATTGTTAAAGTATCTAAAAAGAACGGGGACAGAATAAAACTCTTTGCTAGTTTTCTAAATAGCAGATTGCACCAGTCATGAGATCAAAATTGTGTGAGATTGCTTACCCAAAATATCTAACTATGTGCCTTTTTTCTACACAGGATGAGGCCAGCCAGGAGGAAGAGGCACAGGAATGTGGCAGGCAGAAGGAGGCAGAGGTGAGTGTCAGCCAGGAGGAGGCAGGGCCATGTGGCATGCAGCAGGTCCCCAGGCCTAGTGGCAGCACAGTGTCACAAGTGGCTCCCCTCCACGTCAGACCTCAAAAAAAACGTAGGATTACACAAGTGGAGGAGGAGTCACTCAAAATGATACGTGACGCTGCTGCCATCATGAGGGCCCCCCTCAACTCTGTGGAGGGCTTTAGTACATACCTGGCGGACAAATTAGTCCAAATGGAGGCGGGACAACGTGCCCTCTGCGAGCACATTATCTATACAGCCGTACACATGGGGGGGGACAGCTGACTGAGGCCACCCGTCTCTCACATCAGGCCAATCCTTCTCCTCCTTCTCCTCCTCCTCCTGCCACATTACCACCCACAGTGGCACGGCCTGCAAGGGTGCGTGGACGAGGCCGTGGAGGGAACGCTGCAGAGAGGCGTGGAGGGAACACTGCAGGGAAGCGTGGAGGGAAGTGTACAGGGAAGAGCAGGAGGTGATTCCCTGGCTTCAAGCTGCTCTTCCAGAAGTTGCAGTTTGATGGAGTACCACAGCTTGGGATGATGTATGTCTTCAGCTGCTGCTCCTGATCTCATTATGTTGTTTATCTTATTGTTCATCATACTCATGTCTGCCTTTGGGGTCCAATGACTTCATATTTTCCACTAATTTTTGAATTGTTGCCCTTCGTTTTTTATTTTATATTTGGCCAGAATAAATGGAGATTTAATTTCAGCCTAAATACTTGCCTGGTGTGTTTTTTTTAGGGAGTAGCAATAACATTTCATAAATACAATGTGGAATTAATAACAAGGGACACCAACCTCCATGAGGGAAAAATCAAAGAAACATATGTTGTTGTGAGAAATTGACACCCAAAACAAAAGCAAAAAAAAAAAGGATTCTAAAACTTTGAAAAAATTTGTGAGGTCTGCCTTCAAGAAAAAATCATAATTATTGAGAAGATCACAAGAAACAAGAAAGACATAAGTTTGTCAGAACTCGTGATAAAGATCAGCATCAAAAACAACATTTTAAACGCCATTCTAAAGCAAAAAACAATGCGCTGCATTAAACGAGGCAATAACTTTCAGAATGCGCTCTCTCCATTAGGAACGCTAGTTTTACCAGAACGAGCGCTCCCGTCTCCTAATTCAGTCTGAGCATGCGTGGCTTTTTTATCCGATGGACTTGCCCATAGACGATCTGTAATTTCTATCGGTTTTTGATCCATCGGACAATTTTAAAACATGCTCTATTTTTTAAAACCGATGGAAAAAAGACCGATGGGTCCCATACACGATCGGTTTGTCAGATGAAAAAAAACCATCAGACGGTTTTCAACGGTAAAACCGATCGTGTGTACAGGGCTTTGGAGTTTGAAATGTTCTTTAGGACCTATTTTAGGCCAGTTATTCAATTTCTCCCTAAAGGCTCTTTGTACTAAGAAAGGATGACCATATCTTGCATTTAACTTTTCCCAAGCTTGCTTGTAGGCTTCTTCATCTGTTCTATAGAAGTTAACTTCAAGAGCTTTCTTCGCTTCTCCACCAACATATTTCTGAAGGTAGAATAATTTGTCAACTGGCCTGGAGCAATGATGCTCAATGATCATTTCAAAACTTGCCTTCCACTCTATGAACTTCAGTATGTCTCCTGAAAATACAGTAGGTTCTGGAACGGGAAGTCTTGCTGGGACTGTAGTCGCAACATTCTCCTGATTTTTGCAGTGACATCTAGTAATAGAATTATCCTGTTTTATTTTTTCACTTAGTTCTGAATTGGGTGAGTCTCTCTTTTCGTCTTTCTGAGCAGGGATGGAAGAGCAATGACTTTTTTCTTCATTACATACTGGAGATTTCCTTCCATTCTCCTGGGCGTATGAAAGGAAGTAGGAGTCTCCATCTTCACTTAGTACAGATTTGGACTTATGATTACTATTCATGTCCTCTTCGTGTACTCTTAAGCCCCGTACACACGATCAGTTTGACTGATGAAAACCGTCCGATGGATGGTTTTCATCAGACCAACCGATCGTGTATGGTACCCATCGGTCTTTTTTCCATCGGTTGGAAAAAATAGAACTTGTTTTAAAATTTTCCGATGGATAAAAAACCGATTGTAATTTCCGATCGTCTATGGGCAAGTCCATCGGTTAAAAAACCCATGCATGCTCAGACTGAATTAGGAGACGGGAGCGCTTGTTCTGGTAAAACTAGCGTTCCTAATGAAGAGAGCACTTTCGTCATTCTGCAAGTTATTGCTTCGTTTAATGCAGCGCATGTTTTGTTGCTTTAGAACGGTGTTTAAAATGTCATTTTGGCAGCAGATCTTTCTCATGAGTTCTGACAAACGTATGTCTTTCTTCTTTCTTGTGATCTTAGGAATAATTAGTTTAATTCTTCAAGGCCGACCTCACAAATTCCCCCTTTTTTAATTTCTTTTTGTCTTTAAATTTGTTGTGCATTTTTTGGTGTGTCAATTTCTCAGAACAACTTTTTTTTTTTTGGTTTCCTCATGGAGGTTGGTGTCCCTTGTTATTAATTACACATTGTATTTATGAAATGTTATTGCTACTTAAAAAAAAAAACACATCAGGCATGTATGTTGGCTGAAATCAAATTTCCCTTTATTTCGGAAAAAAAGCAAACAAAAAACGAAGAGCAACTATTCAGAAATTAGCAGAGAATATCAAGTCCTTAGATCCCAAATGCAGACCTGACTATGATGAATAATAAAATCAACAACAGCATGAAATCAGGAGCAGCAGCCAAAGACATACATCATCCCAAGCTGTGGTACTCCATCAACCTGCAACTTCTGGATGAGCAGCTTGAGGCCAGGGAATCACCTCCTGCTCTTCGCTGTAGCCTTCCCTCCACGCTTGCCTGCAGTGTTCCCTCTACGGCCCAGTACCACGCACCCTTGCAGGCTGGGCCACTGTTGGTGGTGATGTGGCAGGAGGAGGAGGATAAGGAGGAGAGGGATTGGCCTGATGTGACAGATGGGTGGCCTCAGTCAGCAGCCCCCTTGCCCCCATGTGTACGGCCATATATATGAGGTGCTCACAAAGGGCCCGTTGTCCCGCCTCCATTTGGAGCAACTTATCCGCCAGATAGCTGCTAAACCCCTCCGTAGGGTTGAGGGGGGCCCTCATGATGGCAGCAGCCTCCTGAATCATCTTTAGTGACTCCTCCTCCACTTGTGTCATCCGCCGTTGTTTTGGCGGTCTGACGTGGAGGGGAGCCACTTGGGAGACGGTGCTGCCACTAGGCCTGGGATCCTGCTGAGTCCCACTTGGCCCTGCCTCCTCCTGCCTGCCACACTCCTGACCCTCTTCCTCCTGGCTTGCCTCATCCTGTTTATAAAATAAAATGAAAAATTGTATTATTTGGGGAATCTATCACCCACAATTTGGATATCATTACTGGTGCATATTTTTTTTTGGGGGGGGGGGGTGATATCATTTATGGGTAATCCAAACAGTTCAACACAATATTACTTAGTGGACAATAATTATCATCAAAAATACTATACCTGGCTGAAGATGCAAAGATCTGGCTCTTCAAGTTCAGGAGGCTCCTTCTCCGCCTCTGCAGGGGTGGAGGGAAGGGTGGAAGGAACGCTGGAGGGAAGGGTGGAAGGAAGGGTTGAGGGAAGGCTGGAAATAGATTCCCTGGCCTCGATCTGGTCATCCAGAAATTGAAGATGTCTGTAGTACCACAGCTTGGGCTGTACTACATCGTCGGCTGCTGCTCCTGATCTCTTTGACTGGCGCACTTCCTTGTATTTTTTATTATAGGAATTACGCAGGTTGTTGATTTTATTATTGATCATAGTGTAGTCTGCATCTGGGATCCATGGCTTCATATCCTCTGCTAATTTGCAAATAGTTGCCCGACTTACATCACTCTTGTGGTACGCAGGGTGTTTCAGTTCCCACAGGTTGCGCTGTTCCTTATATTTTTCAATAAAAGTCAGCATCACCTCCGGCTCACGTAGTTTATGCATATTTTTGGATCAGCAAGTAAAAAAACAAGGATAAAAAAAAAAAAAGATCAGATTTGACTCTCCTCAACTTATCACAATATTGCCCTTTACAATCATGAACCATTATAGGCCACTGCAGGCCCGAGTTCCCTTCTTACCTTAGTTCAGTTCGTTGGTTCACTTCCGGTCGTCCTTACTCCGCCCATCCCTAATAACTTCTTTCCCCTTTTTATACCCTGCGCATGCGTGTAACTCCGCCCTCGCCGCCCGCCCATGACGGACTTTTTCTGCATTTCCCCGCCCCTTAACGATCAGCGCACAGTGTGAGACGGCGACATGTCGCAGACACAGGTGGCTTCTTTAGTAGAAATTACCAACGAGGAAAGCCCGGAGGCGGAAACGTCCCGATCCTGTAAAATAAGATACAAGGCGACTAATATGTCTTTTTCTGAGATGGCGGAGATGGTGGACATTTTGCGGAGGAAGGATTACGACGGCAAGCATGGCCCATACGACACCCCTAATCTCTGGAAGTCACAAATTATGGACAAAGTGGCGGAGACTCTCTATAAAAAATATGGGGTCAGGAGATCCAAGGAACAACTCCGTAAAAGGTGGTCTGACCTAAAGCTGAGGGAGACGGAGCAGTATAGGAAGCTTCTAAAAAGCATTGAAAAAAGTAAGTTTTTTTTACTGTGTTCTTTCACATTGTAATATGTATTCTTCCATGTTTTGCAACATGTGCTTGGCTTGACTGGTTTCACATTTTAAAATGTACACTTTTATGTTAAGTGGAGAGTCCACTTATTTGGTAAATGTGTTGTAAAAAAAACTTGCTGCTCTTCCCCCAAACATGTTTGGCACATATCCACGTAAACTACATGTGGGCATGTCTTATTTTACTTCAACAATGTTTATCTACACATTGTTGGCTAGATGATGTGTTGTAAGGAAAATTAGAATGTGAATGAAAGGATAAACTGTATTCTGGGTAAAGGAGATGACACTCCAGCAGTTGTGTACTTTTTTTTGTTCTTGATCAAGATACTATACTCTGGGCCACATGACCAAATTTCTTAACGGTGTCACACACAGGTGGTCCAGTGGATACCTTGGTGGTTATCCAAGTGTATTTGTGAGTGTCCTCCAAAATAACATGTTGCTTTGTTGAGTTTGCAAGATCTCATATGTTCATCTTGAAACTCAGGGCCAAATATCAATTGTACCCCACTTCAAAACATTGAGAATCCATTTCCAGGCCTAAAAAGTCTGTGTGCTAAAGGATACATTATTTTTGACATTCCCATAGGGGAGAGGAGACTGGGAGGACACCATGCTCAGGAGACGAGGAACCAAACACCACAGAAACTCCCCGAAGATCACAAAGCAGACCAAGATCAGCAGGTTTCTGAAGCGGAGGGGGAGAAAGCGGAGGTGGAGGAAGGGGAGGTGGAGGAAGGAGAGGTGGAGCTTATCAGCACAACAGGTCAGTGTCTGTCACCACAACTTCAAGGTAAATACAGATGTAGGCCTGCATAGTTAAAAAAAAAAAAATTGTTTTTAGGGACTGAACGTGGGGGTGTGTCAGGAAGTCCAAATCCTCCATTCTCGAGTGCCAGCGCCAAAATAATCATTCAGGAAATCATGGAATGCAGTAGCGAAATGGACATTATGAGAAAGAGAATGATTGTGATTGAGCAAAAATATAAAAACATGATAGATATTTTGGGGAGAATAGTGTGAACCCCCCCCCCTGTTTTTGTGTTTTGTTATGCGTCCGAAATTTCCCTTGGGATTTCCACCAGCCCAAATGTGAAGATGCACACACTGACTCAACATGTGCTATCTGCCGTCACAGGATATCTATGTCCCTGTTTTGGGGGTGCAACCTCTTCCTCCCTCCTCAAGTAGGTGAGAGGAAGGGTTTTCACCCCTAAAGCACGTCCATTGATCCCCCATGATGGCAGATAGCACATGTTTACCTTAGCCATGGGATCATGTTGAAGATACCCATTGGAGCCACAAAAAGAAAGTGTGGTTCTTCACATTTGGGATGGATCAGGGGTAACATCACCCCATCTCATGTTTGTATTTTTCACTGTGTTATTTTGTTACTTTTTCCGAAAAAAAAATATTGGCTTTTGACACATGCATGTTTCTGCAAAAAAAGCCGCACAAACAAAAAAAAGGCTAGAATTTCGCAAACCAACCAAAAATGTGGTGCAATCAATAAAACCATTCGGGAAGTCTAAAAAAGGTGTGCCTTGTTCTTTCTATGCTCAATAGCAGTTCTGAAGATGCAAAAACAGTGTTTTTACCTCTGAGATTTGAGGGTATTTACTAAGGACAAATACACTTGGCACTACTAGAACCTGGGAGTAGGGATGAGCTTCGAGTTCGAGTCGAACTCATGTTCGACTCGAACATTGCCTGTTCGCCCGTTCGCCGAACAGCGAACAAATTGGGGTGTTCGCGGCAAATTCGAAAAATCTATGGGAGAAATCTAAAGTGCTAATTATAAAGGCTTATATGCAAGTTATTGTCCTAAAAAGTGTTTGGGGACCTGGGTCCTGCCCCAGGGGACATGTATCAATGCAAAAAGAAGTTTTAAAAACGGCCGTTTTTTCGGGAGCAGTGATTTTAATAATGCTTAAAATGAAAAAATAAAAGTGAAATATTCCTTTAAATTTCGTACCTGGGGGGTGTGTATGATATGCATGTGAAGTGGCGCATGTTTCCCGTGCTTAGAACTGTCCCTTGAAAAAATTTCATTTTTGAAAGAAAAAAAGTCTTTTAAAACGGACTCGCGGCTATTAATGAATTGTCGGCTCCCGGCAATACATACAAAAGTCATTGATAAAAAAAAAAAAAAAGCGTGGGGGTTCCCCAGAATTCAATAACCAGGCCCTTCAGGTCTGGAATGGATATTAAGGGGAACCCCGCCGCAAATTAAAAAAAAAATTGACGTGGGGTTCCCCCAAATATCCATTCCAGGCCCTTCAGATCTGGCATGGATTTTAAGGGGAACTCCACCCCAAATTTTAAAAAAATGGCGTGGAGTCCCCCTAAAAATCCATACCAGACCTCTTATCCGAGCACGCAACCTGGCCGGCCGCAGGGGAAAAGGGGGGACGAGAGAGCGCCCCCCCCTCCCTCCTGAACCGTACCAGGCCACATGCCCTCAACATGGGGAGGATGTCCCCATGTTGATGGGGACAAGGGCCTCATCCCCACAACCCTTGCCCGGTGGTTGTGGGGGTCTGCGGGCGGGGGGCTTATCGGAATCTGGAAGACCCCTTTAACAAAGGGGACCCCCAGATCCCGCCCCCCCCTATGTGAATTGGTAAGGGGTACATTGTAACCCTACCATTTCACAAAGAAAGCGTAAAAAAATGTTTAAAAAAAACACACAAACACCTTGAAAAAGTCCTTTATTTAAAATAATAAAAAAAAAAAAAAACATTCCAGCGCTGAAATCCAGTGTCCCGCGGCGATCCCGATGTCCAGCGCTGTTCTTCATTGGTTGTGCCTGAGCGGACCTGATGGGGAACTCCCTCTCAGTATTTTAAATGTATAGACCCGCCCCTTCTAAAGTTCCCCATCAGGTCCGCTCCCTCGGTATGTCGGACCCGCCTACGTCATTGGCTTGAGCGGGGAACTTCCTTCACTGTGTAATTTAAATTTACATAGTGAAGGAAGTTCCCCGCTCAAGCCAATGACGTAGGCGGGTCCGACATACCGAGGGGGCGGACCTGATGGGGAACTGCTCTCACTTTGGCAATACATGTATAGACCCGCCCCTTCTCATGTTCCGCATCTGGTCCGCTGAGCGGACCTGATGGGGAACTTTAGAAGGGGCGGGTCTATACATTTAAAATACTGAGAGGGGGTTCCCCATCAGGTCCGCTCAGGCACAACCAATGAAGGACAGCGCTGGACATCGGGATCGCCGCGGGTCACTGGATTTCACCGCTGGAATGTTTTTTTGTTTTTTTTTAAATAAAGGACTTTTTCAAGGTGTTTGTGTGTTTTTTTTAAACATTTTTTTACGCTTTCTTCGTGAAATGGTAGGGGTACAATGTACCCCTTACCAATTCACATAGGGGGGGCCGGGATCTGGGGGTCCCCTTTGTCAAAGGGGTCTTCCAGATTCCGATAAGCCCCCCGCCCGCAGACCCCCACAACCACCGGGCAAGGGTTGTGGGGATGAGGCCCTTGTCCCCATCAACATGGGGACATCCTCCCCATGTTGAGGGCATGTGGCTTGGTACGGTTCAGGAGGGAGGGGGGCCGCTCTCTCGTCCCCCCCTTTTCCCCTGCGGCCGGCCAGGTTGCGTGCTCGGATAAGGGGTCTGGTATGGATTTTTAGGGGGACTCCACGCCATTTTTTTAAAATTTGGGGTGGAGTTCCCCTTAAAATCCATGCCAGATCTGAAGGGCCTGGAATGGATATTTGGGGGAACCCCACGTCAATTTTTTTTTAAATTTGCGGCGGGGTTCCCCTTAATATCCATTCCAGACCTGAAGGGCCTGGTAATTGAATTCTGGGGAACCCCCACGCTTTTTTTTTTTTTTTTTATCAATGACTTTTGTATGTATTGCCGGGAGCCGACAATTCATTAATAGCCGCGAGTCAGTTTTAAAAGACTTTTTTTCTTTCAAAAATGACATTTTTTGCAGGGACAGTTCTAATTTGCAAACTGACACGCCCAGTCCAGTGTAAACGCACCTCCAGCAGTAACGCAGGAGCCAGAGCCCAAGGTTAACTTGTCTGATCATTTTTCTGGTGACCCCGCATATGTTTTCCAAATTTAAAAATAGTTGTATGCTATACTTTAAACTTAAACCAGACTCTTCTGGTTCTGAAGCACAGTGGATCAGCCTGATTTTTACATGGTTACAGGGGGATCCCCGGTCTTGGGCTTTTAGTCTCCCTGCAGATGACCCAGCCAGAGGGTCAGTTGAAGCTTTTTTCAAGGCCTTAGGTTAACTGTATGATGATCCTGACCGTGCCCACTCAGCTGAAGCTAACATTAGGTCATTACATCAGGATAAACGCATCCGCTGAACAATACTGTTCTGATTTCCACCACTGGGCACCCGACTCAGGGTGGAGTGACCCAGCTCTAAGAAGCCAGTTTAGGTTAGGCTTATCAGACTCCATCAAAGACTCCTTAGTACATTACTCTGAACTAAAGTCATTGAATAAAGCCATGCAAGTAGCCATCTGTATAGACAGGCGTTTACGGGAAAGGAGTACAGAGTGGTTTGTTTCTGTGCCACCTAGTACGCTGCTCACTTTTTCTTCATTTCCTGAGCCCTCTCAACCTCTCCAGAGGTGCGGGTGGGATCTGCTTCTATAGACTATACTGGATCAGTTTCCCTCAGAGATAAACTATTTGTTCCTCCACAACTTAGTTCTGCCAAGTTTTCTCACCACCTCTAAGCTTTCATAGGTTATGGTGCTGCTAGCAATTTCATCAATAGGGACCTAGCACACCGTCTACAGATTCCTGCGACTAAGGTGCACAGACCCTTCACAGTCTTAGCTGTTAACTCTCCCTTGTCTATGGGCCTGGTCACCTTGTGCACTGTACCTATTACCCTGACCGTTGGGGAATTTCATAGGGAGACAATCAGCTTCTACTTGATCTCATCTCCTGCTTATCCCCTTATCTTAGGATATCCCTGGCTTAAAGGGGTTGTAAAGGTTTGTTTTTTTATTTTCTAAATAGGTTCCCTTAAGCTAGTGCATTGTTGGTTCACTAACCTTTTCCTTCGATTTCCCTTCTAAATGTTTTTGTTCCAGCGCCCACCAAGAGTAACTGTGAGGGCTTACAGTGTTCTGGTACCACCAACACCTAAGGCCCAATTTTATGCAGAGTATATAGGGCAGGCCGTATAGTATATATATATATACAGGCGGTCCCCTACTTTCAAACATCCGACTTACAAACGACTCCTACTTACAAACGGAGGGAGACAACAGGAAATGAGAGGAAATCTACCCCTGGGAAGGGAAATTCTCTCCTGTTAAGCCCCGTACACACGATCGGTTTAACCGATGAAAACCGTCCGATGGATTGTTTTCATCAGACAAACCGATCGTGTATGGGACCCATCGGTCTTTTTTCCATTAGTTTTAAAAAATAGAACATGTTTTAAATTTTTCCGATGGATCAAAAACCAATAGAAAATACCGATCGTCTGTGGGGAACTCCATCGGATAAAAAACCCACGCATGCTCAGAATCAAGTTGACGCATGCTCAGAAGCATTGAACTTCATTTTTCTCGGCTCATCGGAGTGTTTTACGTCACCGCGTTTGGGACGGTCGGTTTTTGGACTGATGGTGTGTGGCCAAGACTGATGAAAAACAGTTTCATCGGATTTCTGATGGACAAATCCATCGGAAATCCGATCGTGTGTACAGGGCTTAAGAGTTAATATGGGGAAAAAGGTGTCTCCACTAGGGATGAGCTGAACACCCCCCGGTTTGGTTCGCACCAGAACCTGCGAACGGACCAAAAGTTTGCGCAAACTTTAGAACCCTATTAAAGTCTATGAGACTCGAACGTTCAAAATCAAAAGTGCTATCTATGAAGGCTAATATGTAAGTTATTGTCCTAAAAAGGGTTTGGGGACCCGGGTCCAGCCCCAGGGGACATGTATCAATGCAAAAAAAGTTTTAAAAACTGCAGTTTTTTCGGGAGCAGTGATTTTAATAATGCTTAAAGTGAAAAAAAAAAAGTGAAATATTCCTTTAACCACTTCCTTACGGGGCCTATTCTGGCACTCCTCTCCTACATGCAAATATCATAATTTTTTTGCTAGAAAATTACTCAGAACCCCCAAACACTATATATGTTTTTTTAGCAGACACCCTAGGGAATAAAATGGTGGTAATTGCAACTTTTTATCTCGCACGGTATTTGCGCAATTTTTAAAACACCTTTTTTTGGGAAAAAAACGGTTTAATTAATTAAAAAATAACAAAACAGTAAAGTTAGCCCAATTTTTTTGTATAATGTGAAAGATTATGTTACGCCGAGTAAATAGATACCTAACATGTCACGCTTTAAAATTGCGCACACTCATGGAATGGCGCCAAACTTCAGTACTTAAAAATCTCCATAGGCGTCGCTTATTTTTTTTTTACAGGCTACCAGTTTAGAGTTACAGAGAAGGCCTAGTGCTAGAATTGTTGCTGGCGCTTTAACGCACGCGGCGATACCTCACATGTGTGGTTTGAACAGCGTTTACATATGTGGGCGGGACTTGCTTGTGTGTTCGCTTCTGAGCGTGAGCTACTGGGGACAGGGACGTTTTAAAAAAAAAATATTTATTATTTTATTTTTTATTTTACTTAATTTTTTTTATTTTTACACTTTTTTTTTTATTATTTTATTTTTGATCACTTTTATTCCTATTACAAGGAATGTAAACATCCCTTGTAATAGGAATTGTTCATGACAGGGACTCTTTATGGAGAGATGTGGGGTCAATAAGACCCCACATCTCTCCTCCAGGCTGGAAAGCATGAGATCGCGAAAAAAAATTCACCGATCTCATGCCGACAGCCGCAATTGTGGCTTTGTTTACTTCCGGGTACCCGGGCGTGACGTCATAATGCCTTCTCCCGGCGCCGGCAGATCGTTTCTCCGGGTCCCTGATGGCACGGGAGAGCCCAGAGAAGCACCGGATGGCGGCGGGAGGGGGGGGCATCCCCTCCCGCCGCCTATAAGAACGATCAAGCGGCGGAACTGCCGCTATGATCATTCTTATGGTGCACAGAATCGCCGGCTGAACAGATGGATATGTGAATGATGCCTCTAGCTGCAGTCATCATTCAGATATCCCCACTGAAAGTCCAGGACGTCATATGACGTCCTTGGGCGGGAAGTGGTTAAATATCGTACCTGGGGGGTGTCTATAGTATGCCTGTGAAGTGGCACGTGTTTCCCGTGTTTAGAACTGTCCCTGCACAAAATTACATTTCTAAAGGAAAAAAAGGCATTTAAAACTGCTTGCGGCTTTAAAGTAATGTCTGGTCCCGGCAATATGGATGAAAATCATTGACAAAAATTGAATTTTTAAGCTTTTTGAAAAACATAGGGAAGGGTTATCACTAGAGTTGAGGGGACACCTGGATGTTCGAGTACGACGGGTTCGGCCGAACTTCGTAAAAAAGTTTGAGTTCGGGACCGAACTTGACCCGAACTTGACCCCGAACCCTAACCCCATTGAAGTCAATGGGGACCCGAACTTTTGAGGACTAAAATGGCTCTTAAAAAGTAATGGAAAGGGCTAGAGGGCTGCAAATGGCAGCACAATGTTGTTAAGAGCACGGCAAGTGCTTTGCAAACAAATGTGGATAGGGAAATAACTTAAAATAACATAAAAAAATAAAAATAAAAAAATAATATGCTGGAGGCCCCCTTCTCAGCAGAAGAGGTACAGGAAGTCAATAAGAACCTCAGAAACTCAACGGCACGATGCCACACATATGGTGGGAATGCCCCAGAATACACCCTTTCTGGAAAAAAATTATTCAATTTAATGGATAAGCTGGTGGGAAAATAAAATACTTTGAAATTAAAAAAAATGTAAATTATAATCTTGACCTAGGAGGACGAGGTCCATATGGAGAAGGAGGTTGAGGTGGCGGTGGATGTGGCTGTGTAGATGGAAGCAGCGGTGGAGGAGGACGAGGTAGCCAACACTGGTTCAAAAATACAACAATGCCTGGGTAAGGCCGGTGATGTGTCGAATTCTGTCCCCCGTTGGATAGTGTCCGCCCTGTACTGCGCTTGCTCAGTACATAGGACAAGGGGATTTCGAAAATCTCCGAAGACGAACGGTTCAAGCCACCCCATCCGAGGTTCAAGCCGAGCCAAGCGAGGCCGTCCCCGAAGCGTGGCAAGCCAAGCGAGCCCGCGAGGGGCCTTGTTACTATGTGCTACCGTATGTCCACTTGGATGGTGGGGCTTGAACCTGCACTCACGGCGCAGGCGCCGTTCATCTTCGGAGATTTTGTGAATCTCCTTGTCCTCCGTACTGTGCAAGCGCTGCGCCTGCGCAGTACGGGCCGGACACTATCCGATGGCCGGACAGTTTTTGTCACAACACCGGTATACATGTGTATTCTGCACAACGTACGGACAAGTCCTGTGGGATCCATGCCTGGTTCATTTTAATGAACGTGAGCTTGTCCACATTGGCTCTGGACAGACGGCTGCGCTTGTCTGTGATAACGCCCCCTGCCGTGCTAAATACACGTTCAGATAATACACTGGCTGCAGGGCAGGCCAGCATCTCCAAGGCGTAAAAGCGCAAGCTCAGGCCATGTGCCCAATTTGGAGAACCAAGAAGTTGAAGGGGGCAGACATGTCATTCAGTACGTGTAGGCGTGTGCACACATACTGCTCCACCATGTTGGTGAAATGCTGACGTTCCATCTCAGCTGGTGGTGCTGATTGCTGTGGCATGCTGACAAAGCTTTTCCACATTTCGGCCATGCTAACCCTGCCTTTTGAGGTGCTGGCGGTGCCCCGGCTGCGTTGGTGACCTCTTCCTCCTCCTCTGCCTTCACCTTGTGCTTCCACCGTACCCCCGCTGTCAGGTGGGAATGCCACCAGCAGCGCGTCTACCAGCGTGCACTTGTACTTGCGCATCTTACGATCACGCTCCAGTGAGGGAATTAAGGACGGTACGTTGTCCTTGTAACAGGGATCCAGCAGGATGGCCACCCAGTAATCAGCACCAGTTAGAATGTGGGCAACTCGGCGGTCGTTGCGGAGACACTGCAGCATGTAATTGCTCATGTGTGCCAGGCTGCCCAGAGGCAATGAAAAGCTGTCCTCTGTGGGAGGTGTATCGTCTGTGTCCTCTGTATCCCCCCAGCCACGCACCAGTGATGGCCATGAGCTTGTCTGGGTGCCACCCTGCTGTGAACATGGTTTCTCCTCCTCCATCTCCTCCTCCTCATCCTCCACCACGTCATCCTCCTGAACTGTGCCCTTGCTGCCGGACAATTGTGTATCTGGCGTTTCTTGGTGCAGGAACCTACCCTCGTAGCCACTTGTGAATGACTGCCCTGAAAGCCTTGGAAATTATCCCGGTTCCTCCTCCTCCTCCTCCTGTGCCACATCCTCTTCCATCATCGCCCGAATCGTTTTTTCAAGGAGGCATAGAATTGGGATAGTAACGCTGAGAACGGCGTCATTGGCACTGGCCATGTTGGTGGAGTACTCGAAACAGCGCAACAAGGCACACAGGTCTCGCATGGAGGCCCAGTTATTGGTGGTGAAGTGGTGCTGTTCCGCAGAGCGACTCACGCGTGCATGCTGCAGCTGATACTCCACTATCTCCTGCTGCTGCTCGCACAGTCTGGCCAGCATGTGCAAGGTGGAGTTCCACCTTGTGGGCACGTCACATATGAGGCGGTGAGCGGGAAGGCCGAAGTTACACTGCAGCGCTGACAGGCGAGCAGCAGCAGGGTGAGAACACCGAAAGTGCGCACATATGGCCCGCAGTTTTTGCAGCAGCTCTGGCATATCGGGGTAATTTTTCAGGAACCTCTGGAACACCAAGTTCAGCACATGCGCCAGGCAAGGGATGTGCGTCAAACCGGCTAGGCCCAGAGCTGCTACAAGATTTCGCCCATTATCGCACACCACCAGGCCGGGCTTGAGGCTCACTGCTACCAACCACTCATTGGTCTGTTGTTCCATGTCCCTCCACAACTCCTGCGCGGTGTGGGGTTTTTCCCCCAAACAGGAAAGTTTTAAAACTGCCTGCTGTCGTTTACCCCTGGCTGTGCTGAAGTTGGTGGTGAAGGTGTTACGCTGACCGGATGAGGAGGCGGTAGAGGATGAGGAAGCGAAGTAGGAGGAGTTAGCAACCGGAGGCAAACTGAAGCGCCCTGCAATCCTCGGTGGTGGAAGGACTTGCGCCAAACTGCTATCTGCCTCAGGCCCAGCCACCACTGCATTTACCCAGTGTGCTGTTAGGGAGATATAACGTCCCTGACCGTGCTTACTGGTCCACGCATCCGTAGTTAGGTGGACCTTGTCACAGATGGCGTTGCACAGTGCACACCTGATTTTGTCCCCCACTTGGTTGTGCAGGGAAGGGATGGCTCGCCTGGAAAAGTAGTGGCGGCTGGGCACGACGTACTGTGGGACAGCCAATGCCATCAGGCTTTTAAAACTCTGCGTCTCCACCAGACGGAATTACAGCATTTCAAAGGCGAGCAATTTTGAAATGCTGGCATTCAGGGCCAGGGATTGTGGGTGGCTAGGGGGGTACTTCCTCTTCCGCTCCAGTGTTTGGGAGATAGAAAGCTGAACGCTTCCATGGGACATTGTGGAGATGGTTGGTGACCCAAGTGCTTGTGTTGCTGGCAGATCCTCTGTTTGCAGGTTGGCAGGTGCCACTGTCACTACAGAGGTGGATGAAGAGGCAGAGACTGCAGCAGAAGAGGAAGCAGGAGGAGCCAGAGACCTTTCTTGGTTTTTGAGGTGTCTACTTCACTGCAGCTCGTGCTTTGCACTTAGATGCCTGGTCATGCAGGTTGTGCTCAGGTTGAGAACGTTTATGCCTCGCTTCAGGCTCTGATTGCACAGCGTGCAAACCACTCGTGTCTTGTCATCAGCGCATTGTGTGAAGAACTGCCACGCTAGGGAACTCCTTGGACCTGGTTTTGGTGTGCTTGGTCCCTTGCTGCGTTGGGAAGTAGCAGGCGTACTGTCTAGGGGACGGACGCTCCGCTTTTGCACCCTGCTCAGTTTCTGCTGTGCTGGTGGGTCTGTGCGACCACCGCCTCTTCCTCCGAACTACACAGGTCACCTGCATGACGTTGATTCCATGTGGGGTCGAGGACCTCATCGTCCTCCACATCATCTTCCACCCAGTCTTCACCCCTGCCCTCCTTGTCGGTCTGCACAATTGCGAAAGCAGCAGCAGTTGGCACCTGTGTTTCTTCATCATCCGAGACGTGCTGCGATGGTCCTCCCATGTACTCATCTTGAAACATAAGTGGTTGGGCATCGGTGCACTCAATCTCTTCCACTTCTGGGGCAGGGCTAGGTGGATGGCCCTGGGAAACCCTGCTAACAGAGTCATCAAAAAGCAGAAGAGACTGCTGCATGACTTGGGGCTCAGACTTCTTGGCTGATTTGCAAGGGGGTGAGGTGAAAGACTGATGGACATCGGCTGCAGGTGCCAACTCTGATCTTTCAGCAGTAGACTGGGTGGGAGACAATGTGAAGAAACTGGAGGCACTGTCAGCAACCCAATCCACTATCGCATGTACTTGTCCTGGGCCTGACCTCAACATTCGTAGAGCAGCATTAGGCCCGACCAAATACCGCTGCAGGCTCTGTCGCCTACTCGCACCTGAGGAAGGTGTTTCACTTGTGCGTGTAGCTGGCACAAATCGACCACATCCTCTCCCTGCAACAGGAGCTCCACCAGCAGCACCACGACCGGGGCCACAACCCTTCTTTGACGTTCTCCTCATATTTTCCAAATTTAGGCTCTTGCCCTAAATGGGTGTTTTTGCAATAGCAAAATACACACATAGTATGTAAACGGTGTATCTCACACCTACAGAAATGCAGAAAATGCTATAAAAAAATGTTTTTGCCGTATTTTTTTTTTTTTGAATAGGACAATAGAAGAAAAATATCTAAATTGTGTATCTCACACCTGCAGATATGCAGAAAACACTGCAAATTTTTATTTTTTTGAACTAAATGTGTGTTTTTGCAATAGCAAAATACACCCAGAGTATGTAAACGGTGTATCTCACACCTACAGAAATGCAGAAAATGCTATTTAAAAAAATGTTTTTGCCCTAAAAAAAATTATTTGAATAGCACAATAGAAGAAAAATATATAAATTGTGTATCTCACACCTACCTGCAGATATGCAGAAAACACTGCAAAATTTTTATTTTTTTGCACTAAATGTGTGTTTTTGCAATAGCAGAATATACCCAAAGTATGTAAACGGTGTATCTCACACCTACAGAAATGCAGAAAATGCTATTCAAAAAAATGTTTTTGCCCTAAAAAAAATTATTTGAATAGCACAATAGAAGAAAAATATATAAATTGTGTATCTCACACCTGCAGATATGCAGAAAACACTGCAAAATTTTTATTTTTTTGCACTAAATGTGTGTTTTTGCAATAGCAGAATATACCCAAAGTATGTAAACGGTGTATCTCAAAACCTACAGAAATGCAGAAAATGCTATTCCAAAAAAAATGTTTTTGCCCTAAAAAATTTTTTATTTGAATAGCACAATAGAAGAAAAATATATAAATTGTGTATCTCACACCTGCAGATATGCAGAAAACACTGCAAAATTTTTTTTTGCACTAAATGTGTGTTTTTGCAATAGCAGAATACACCCAGAATATGTAAACGGTGTATCTCACACCTACAGAAATGCAGAAAATGCTATTAAAAAAAAATGTTTTTGCCCTAAAAATTTTTTATTTGAATAGCACAATAGAAGAAAAATATTTAATATTAAACGGTGTATCTCACACCTCCAGATATGCAGAAAACACTGCAAAATATATTTTTTTGCCCTAAATGGGTGTTTTAGGAAGAGCAGAATACACCCACAGATATAGTTATATTTTCTCTGGCACTGGGCTCATGGCAGTGTAAAAAGACTGTGCACTGCAACCCAACCAGGTAAATCTATGTAGATCGCTGAGTTATTAGAATAGATTTCTGAATCTGCACTCCTAGATAATTCTCTCTCCCTAAAAGCAGCAACAGGAACCTTGCCCTACACTGCCTATGTTTTCTCTCAGTGCAGTGTAAAAAGCTTGTGCACTGCACCCACACAACTAAATCTATGTAGATCGCTGACTAATTAGAATATATTTCAGAATCAGGACTGACTCCTATCATGTAATTCTCTCCCTCACAGCAACAGCAGCCAGGAACCTTTCCCTACACTGTCTAAATCAGAGTGACGTGCTGTGCTGTGTGCCTCTAGGTTATATAGAGGCTGGGTCACATGCTGCACTGGCCAATCACAGCCATGCCATTAGTAGGCATGGCTGTGATGGCTTCTAAGGGCACACCAGTTAAACAAAAGTTGATTGGCTGTCCTGCAGCTTTTAAAAATGCGCCATTACATCGCCGAACACCGGACCCGAACCCGAACATACAGTCAATTGTTCGGGATTGGGTCCGGGACCCAAAAACCCATAAGTCCGGTACGAACCCAAACTTTACAGTTCCGGTTCGCTCAACCCTAGTTATCACCCCTGTAACTTTTTTTCTGTCTGTGCACCTGTTCAGAACATTTCACCTCACTTTCCATCCCAATGACAAATGTTTTTTGAAAATTTGGGGTTTTTACGTTCAAAATTGTATTAAAGAATTTCACAATAACATCAGTATAAGAGGTGACATAAAACGAGTAAGTACTACATTCCAGAAAGGTAGTGTACAAATATACATCTCAATCTCCACATTTATATATTGACATATAATATCATCTCATTAGTATCGTAGGTAAAGATTCAATAAATGTCATAGCTGTATGTATCATTCATATAGCATGAGGTGTCTCAAAACCTGGTTAAATACTAGAACCTTCACCCCCCCCCCCGGATGCCCCAATAGGGAGCACGCTGCATCCCGGGGG
The DNA here is from genome assembly GCA_029206835.1 of Rana muscosa. Taxonomy (NCBI): domain Eukaryota; kingdom Metazoa; phylum Chordata; class Amphibia; order Anura; family Ranidae; genus Rana; species Rana muscosa. The sequence continues at coordinate 110,840,330 of CM055120.1, read as the reverse complement.
CTGGGGCCCCAGCGTCCTCGTACCTGATGTTCAAAATGGCCAACCAAAGTGGGCGATGAGTGACATACAAACCATAGTTATAATAGTAAAACTGTGGATAACTTTACCTAACCTCAAGAGTCGTCCATAACTATAAAGGTACTCTACAACACCAAGGGAGGTGTCAGAAAAGAGAAGAAAAGTAAAACGTGGGAGAAAGGAGCAGGAAGAAAGAAGAATAGGTTTGGGAAGAATCAGTTAAGATGATATAGGGATGACCAAACTTCCAGGATGTACTCCGGGAATGAGTGAAATATTGCAGAAGGTGGCCCAGGGTTCCCAAATGGTTCTAAATCTTTCAGTTTTGTCATGTATTCTAGCTACAATTTGTTCTTGCACCATGATCCAGGAGACTTTCCGCTTGAACCCTTGGAAGGAGATGGTAGGTTTCTTCCATGCTTTGGCTATGGTCATTTTTGCGCCCAATAAGAGAAAGAACGACAGTGTTTGTGAATATTTAGTCAAATTTGGAATATTATGATTTAGCAGAGCTAAACTGGGATGAGGGATTACTGTTACCTCCATCAAGGAGCCAATTGTGTGGAATAACTTCCTCCAAAAGGATCTAATGTGTGGGCATGTCCACCAAATGTGGAGCATTGTACCTTCTAACTCACAACCTCTAAAACACACAGGGGAAGTTCCCGGGTATATTCTTGCCAGCCTGGAGGGAACGTAGTACCACCTGAGCAACACTTTTAAGCTTGCCTCTATAAGAGATATGTTAAGAATACCTTTAAATGCTCTATGTGAAGCGTGGAACCAAACTGCGGCGTCCCATGAGCCGCCTGTGTCTTCCTCCCAGGCCCGGGCATAGGTTGGTATATCCCTCTTAGTCATCAGGGCCGAATAGATGAGTGAGATACCTCCCCTTTGTTCCATTGCATTCGTGCACCAATGCTCATAGGGAGTAATAGTGGGGGGCATTGTCTTATCTACCCAAATGGAGTGTAGAAAGTGGGAGATTTGGGAAAATCTAAAATGTTCCGAGTCAGGCATGTCCAGTTATTCCTTGCAATGTGATAGGGAAAGGGGACCTGCTGGAGAGAGAAAGTGTCCTATTCAATATAGGCCTCTATCTGTCCACCATTGAAATGCCTCGATGTTCATCCCAGGGGGAAAATCAGTGTTATGAAATAAGTGTGTTAAGGGCCTTAGTGGAGATATTAGTGAACAGAGGGTGAAGAGATTGGAACAAAGAGCTATTGAGTGAGAAAGAGTGGGAGACAGAATAGCTGGTCTGCATTTGGGGTCACACCCCATAGGGTGACTCTTGTGAGATTTCGCCATCTTACGAAAATCCTCTGTAAGCTGTAGTGTGTTTGCTTTGTGTTCCGCCTTCAGTTTAGATGATATTTGAATGATTTATGTGCCACCCAAACAATAGAAGGGGATATCTTGCCCATTGCGTTAATAAGAAAGTCATCTTCAATAGCCTCCTCCAATAAGGAGCATTGGATTGGATCACTTAAGAGGGATTCTCGTAAGCGCCAGCGGGGGGGACCATCAGACCCAGTGGGTCTAAGCGTTATCAAAGTGACCATGGCGTGATCCGAAAGGGGGGATCCCACAATTTTGGAGCTTCTGATTAGAGGAATTGTATGGGCGTGGGTGAATATATGGTCAATTCTGGCGTAGGAGTTGTGAGGTGCTGAAAAGTGTGTTTAGTCTTTCTTATGTGGGTTGGACTCTCTCCAAATATCTATCAATTATGCAGAATTAAGCAGTTTAGCTATTTTAACACTCTGTTTGGACGGGCATTTGGGTTTAGATGTGCCGTTCCAATTTTTGTCAAGGGAGAAATCAAAAGCAGTGTTTGAGTCTCCGCCAAGGAAAACCGTACCCTTAAGATGATTCAGTTGCTTGTGTAATAGGGAGTCAAAAAGGGTTTTTGCCTTTTGTTAGGTGTATAGTAGGAAATAAAAGTGTAGAGCTCCCCATCAATATGGCCTGAAACTAGAATATAGCGGCCTAGCAGGTCAAGTATAGTCTCCATCTGCGAAAAGTTTATATGCCTAGCAAAACAGATAGCCACCCCTTTTGTTTTGTTGTCCACTGATGCTAGGAAAAATTGGGGGTAACTCTTATAGATAAGCGTGGGCTCATAGGTAGAGGGGAAGTGGGTTTCCTGCAGTAAGAGAATGTCAGCATGCATGGTGTGATAGAGTTGGAGGAGTTTTCTGCGCTTAACCGGGGAGTTGAGGCCCTGAGCGTTGTGAGAAACTATTTTAAGGGATGGTGGGGGTTGAGGCATGTCAGGCATGGAACAAATGGGAGAAATCTACTTGTTGTCTCTTCAACTTACCCTGATCGCGAGAGAGGTGCTCCCCGCGATGCCCTGAGATCTGAATAAGCCATGACTCGGAACCTGGGAAGAAAGACCTGAAGTCACCAAAGAACCTGTGTGCGCTCGGAAGGGCATTAGTAAGAAGAGGAAGAAGGAAAGAAATGAAAGAGGAAAGAGCAGGAGAAAAGAAGAAAATATTAATGTACACCTGATGTAGCAGTCTAACAGAAGTAAAAAAAATACGAAACAGTACTGGGGGGTCCTCTGACCCTCTCCCACCCCTGGGGTGGGGTGTACTAGCCATCCCCTACCCCAAAACCTAAGAGGACCGGAATACCCTTGTGACAGGGAAACCGGGTATGGATCCAGAGGCACCAAATGGGCTTCTGATCCGATGGAGGTACATTGAGTCCACCACAGCCCCACCACCTCATATCAAGGTTAACTGAAGGTCCCAGAGGCACCTATGATCCTCAATAGAGATGGCCTTGCGGTTCACCCCGCGGTTGGTTCGCGGAGAACTTTAAGCTGTTCGCGGCCGCCATATTCTTTTACATTGTGAAGAACTTTGACCCATGACACATCCATCATGTGGTACAGGACAGCCAATTGAGACATTTCAGCACATGGACATACCCCCTACCTTATAAATAGACCTGATTCTGTCTTTTGTCAGTGTAGGGAAAGGTTGCTGTGTGGAGCAGGGACAGACTGTAATCACTAGCTATTGGGTCCACAAAAGTCCTTTTAAGGACTGGTATAGGTGTACTATTTGGTGTGCAGTATATAGGGGTGTAATACACGTCTAAAATACTTTCAAATATAGAAAGCATAGTAAAGTGCATTTCTACTGTGCAGCATTGTGACTGCTGAGCGGTTCTGCAGCTCTTTTGTCAGTGTAGGGAGAGGTTGCTGTGTGTCGCAGGGACAGACTGTAGCTACACAAATCGCTAACGATTATAGGTCCACAAAAGTCCTTTTAAGGACTGGTATAGGTGTACTATTAGGTGTGCATCATATAGGGGTGTAATACACGTATAAAATACTTTCAAATATAGAAAGCATATTATAGTGCATTTCTACTGTATAGCATTGTGACTGCAGTGCTGAGCAGTTCTGCAGCTGTCTTTTGTCAGTGTAGTTAAAGGTTGCTGTGTGTCGCAGGGACAGACCCAAGCCAACTATTGCTCAGGTCACCCCTAAATTTGGGATACCCGCTACAATAACTTATAAAAAAATAAATAAAAAAAATATGGCAACTTTTCCAATAGCAGGATCATCTCCTGCACCCACTTCATAGCCTGGCCTTGCCTCTCCTACATGGCCTTCATGCGTTCCTGAATTGATGAAATTTTGCAGGTAAAAAAAGAATGCTTGTCGTTGTCGATCGCAGATTTGCTTAATACTTCTGGTATGTCAGTGTCCATGTTGTGGGAATATGTGTGCACAGCTAGTAAGTATTTTGTGGCTGCAAATATGACCTGGAGGTTTTTAATGTTCGCCTGCCATTAAAATTAATGGGACCAGCCGCAATCGCGTTTGCGAACAATCCCGTTAGATGTTCGCCCATCACTAATCCTCAAAGTATAGAACGCTCCCTAGTGATGAGAGCAGAAGGAAACCATAGCAGTAAAATACCATATAAAACTGCAACGTTAGACCCGTTCAGGCCCTTCCCGCCCCCCGTCCACCCCCTCTGGGGTTAAAGGGCTGGTGGGTGGTCAGTTCCCGCCCAGGTACCCGACCAAAAACATTAACATTAATCCCTGGGAGAAAGTTCAAACATTGTAAAAGTGATTGTCCCCATAACCCGGGTAATAACTATGACCTACATATCTAAAGCCTATGACACTCACCCCGGGGGGTGAATGCCAGTGAAGCCGGCCCTACAGATAAACATCATATTAACAGTGTGCAGTCAACAAAAAGTTCTACACTAGTGTCGCATGGTACAGTTAGGGAAATACAAACTTTAGGCTGGTGATTAGCATGTAACACCCCCTCTGAACGTCAGGGGCTTAAAGGGGTTGTAAAGGTTTGTTTTTTATTTTCTAAATAAGTTCCTTTAAGCTAGTGCATTGTTGGTTCACTTACCTTTTCCTTAGATTTCCCTTCTAAATATTTGTTTTCTTTGTTTTCTTTGTCTGAATTTCTCACTTCTTGTTCCTCCTAAGTAAGCTGTTCAGTAAGCTGTTCTGGCTGACTCCACACCACTCGGATGATGGTGTGAAGTTTAGTGAGGAGAAACAGGAAGTGAGAAATTCAGACAAAGAAAAAAAACATTTAGAAGGGAAATCGAAGGAAAAGGTAAGTGAACCAACAATGCACTAGCTTAAAGGAACCTATTTAGAAAATAAAAAACGAACCTTTACAACCCCTTTAACCACTTCCATACTGGGTCATTGACCAGATGGTCACCAGTCATCTCTATGACCGTCGGAGGCCCGGGAGCAATGTGATGATGTCACGCCTGGGTTCCAAAAGGTAAACAAAGCCGCGATTGCGGCTGAAAGCATGAGATCAGTGATTTATTTTTCCCGATCTCATGCTTTCCAGCCTGGAGGAGAGATTTGGGGTCTTATTGACCCCGCATCTCTCCATAAAGAGGACCTGTCACACACCATTCCTATTACAAGGGATGTTTACATTCCTTGTAATAGGAATAAAAGCGATCAAAAAAATAAAATAAAATAAAAAAGTGTAAAAATAAAAAAAATGAAGTAAAATAAAAAAATAAATAAGAAAAACATTTTTTAAAACCCCCCTTTCCCCAATAGCTTGCGCTCAGAAGCGAACACACACGTAAGTCCCGCCCACATATGTAAACGCCGTTCAAACCATATATGTGAGGTATCGCCCCATGCGTTAGAGTGCGTGCAACAATTCTAGCACTAGACAATGACATCCTCTGTAACTCTAACCTGGTAACCTATAAAAAATTTCAAAGCGTCGCCTATGGAGATTTTTAAGTACCATTCCATGAGTGTGCGCAATTTTAAAGCATGACATGTTAGGTATCTATTTACTCGGCGTAACATAATCTTTCATATTTTACAAACAAATTGGGCTAACTTTACTGTTTTGTTATTCCTTAATTCATGAAACCATTTTTTTTCCAAAAACTTATTGCGCAAATACCGTGCAAGATAAAAAGTTGCAACGACCGTCATTTTATTCCCTAGGGTGTCTGCTAAAAAAAACATATATAATGTTTGGGGGTTCTGAGTAATTTTCTAGCAAAATAATGATGATTTGTACATGTAGGAGAGAAGTACCAGAATAGGCCTGGTATGGAAGTGGTACAAAAAGCCCTGTATTGAAAGGGTTAACAATCCCAGCCCACCCCCAGCCCGGATGAAACCCCAAGTAAACTGTATATATAATTAAAAAAAAAGGGGGTGAATAACCTCCTAAACCTGTAAAGATAAAAAGAAGTTGGTAGCAGTACGGTTATTCATTGCCAGGGGGGAGCATGAGGGTTCCCTAAAACAATCCTAGAAAGGGAGAAAGCATCCTAGATCAGGGCCCTGATCCAAGAGAAAAAAATTAAAAAAGAAGGGATATAAAAAAAAGTGAATTGAGTCTCATGGCGGGAGGTTTTCTTTAGTGCGTTTGGAGCCGTGTTTTAGCCAGGTTTGTTGCAGCGGGCTCGCTGGCAGGGGCCTTTTAGTGGAAGTGGGGGTGCCCCTGTTGGCCTGTGAATCAGGGGGTTCCAGACGGATCAGTCCAAGATGAGTCAAGAGACGTTCCCCTTCCGTGAAAGAGGAGAATCCAAAGTTTTTGTTCTTGTAGGAAAAGTTCAGGCGAAGAGGAAAGGACCATCTGTATGTAATTTCTTTGTCCAGAAGAATTTGAATAAGTGGTTTGAGAGGACGCCTCTTCTGCACCGTGTATAGAGAGAGATCAGCGAATATTCAAATTTTATGTCCATGCAGAGTAATATTGTCAGAATTTCTGGATTTTCTAATCAACTCCTCTTTGACTGAATAGTAGTGCGGTTTCACAATGATGTCTCTGGGCAGACCATCAGAGCGCGGTGCTTGGAGGGCTCTGTGAGCCCTATCCAGCTCAAGGTGGTGTTCAGATTTGTTAGGGATCAGGCTCTGTATAAGAGATTTAACAGCAGATTGTTTCTCTGTTTCTGGGAGACCCCAAATCCTAAAGGTATAACGTCTGTATAACGTCTGGATCTATTCTCGAGGTCGTCGATCTTCGCAAAAGCAGTTTCCAATTGGTCCTGTACCTCCTGTAACCTGGTAGAATTCTGATTAATCCGTGTCACAGCTTGATGAGCTTTCTTCTCAATTGTGTCCATCCTCATCCCTATTTGCTGCAAATCGGCATGAAAAGAGGATGTAATCTGTGCTGCATTCAAAGCCAGGCTTTTGGATAACATGTGAGAGAAAGCAGTCATCATGGAGGGAAAGTCAGTGGTGGGGGTTGGGGCCTCCTCCTGTGCTTCACTGACAGAGAGAAGCAGTCTTGTGTGGGGATCTGTCATGGGTGTAGTAGGACAGCCAGGGCCCATCCTGCTTAATAAGGACTCCGTGGAAGTGGGAGATATGGCCTGTGCTAGCGGGGGGTACTCCGTACCTGGGAATTGTGGTGGGGCCAGGTCCTGGTCAGCAATGGATTCCTCTGCCAGATCTAAGGAGAGAGGGCCTCGTGTAGCCGCCGCCATCTTGGCGTAGCTGAGGGGCCCGGGAGCTGCTGTCATCCGGCTTGTGAGGTCCCTCCTGGCGAGCAGGGAGGACATCCGCTTGTTCAGGGGGGTTTCCCCCCAGTTGACCATACAAATCGCTCACGAAGAACCCCCAATAAACCCCCAATAAAAAGCGGTCCGTTTTTCAGACACTGAGGGTGAACCTTTCAATGACACTCTTGCAGCAACTGGTTCTGACTCCTCTCCTGATATCAGTCCGAGATCTGAACACACACGCAAAGATGCATCGGCATCGGCTTCTTTAAACCAGCATGGCCAAAGCCACAACAAGAAAGGGAAGAAAAAAGCAAAAAGACAAGGAGAGGCGGTAAGAAACACAGAAGACAACAAAGGAACTCGCTACCCCCTACGGGATCGCAAATAGAAGGAAAGTTAAATGTGATGAATCTGTCGGCTTGTTCATTGACAGATACGGATATTTCTCTGCTATCAAGAGGTTTGAATTTTTGCCCATCTAACCACTTCAATCTTTTCAACACCATCATAGATGTCAACAGATTGGCACGAATTCTCACACTACAAAAACATTATTTTTCTGAACAAGATGAAGCATCATCAAATCTTTCAACAGACAACTCTTCTATGGGTGAGTTTATACCTTATTCTAATTGCTTTCCTGATATGTGTGCTCTCATGGATTTGACAGACCTTGCTCACGAATCTGACACAGCTGGTGAAGCCATAAACAATCTCAGTTCTGGCTGCAATCCGGTCTGTTTTAAAGTCAAATCAGACTTTTATCCTATAAATTCAAGGGGCAAAGATATGGATCTGTACCAAAAATTAGTAGAGAGAGATCTGTCACTTCTGGCAAAAAACCTGCTTAAAAATAATAAGAAAATTGAGAACTTGACTGCAGAAGAAAAAATGGCACTTGATAATCTACATAAAAACACATCTATAGTCATCAAAAACGTAGATAAAGGCAGGGTAGTGGTTGTCTTAGATGCCACTACATACACACAGGAAGCTTTGAGACAATTGTCAGACACCACTACCTATCACAAACTCAGGGGTGACCCCACAGAATCTTTCAAAAAAGAACTTTCTGTATTGTTGGACAGAGCCATCTGCATAGGAATCTTTACAGACAAAGAAAAATAAACTTTGATCCCTTCTTTTCCTGTTATGCCTATTTTTCATCACCTCCCCAAACTACACACGGGTCTTTCACCACTCACAGGCAGACCAATTGTCGCAGGAATCAATTCCTTAAACGAACGCCTAGGACAGTGGGTGGATGAACAACTTCAGCCTTTAGTTATGGATCTACCAGGCTACATCAGTGACACTAATGATCTCCTGTCTAAATTAGATGATATTGTAGGGGATGAAAATTGTCAATGGATCACCTGTGACGTTTCTAATCTGTATTCTTCCATACCACACACTCTAGGCTTACAAGCAGTTTCTTTTTTTCTACAGAGATCAGGTTGTTTTTCACCCACTACACAGGAATTTGTCATAATGTGTCTAGAATACCTATTAACCCATAATTTTTTTATGTTTGACGGGGACTATTACCTCAAAGTGCGGAGCCTCGATGGACGCTAAATTCTCACCATCCTTAGCCAACCTCTATATGGGGTGGTGGGAGAGGCTCCGCATTTTTGGACCATATAGCCCCCGCCGTAGGGACGCTATATTCTTTTGTAGATTCATAGACGATCTTTTGTTTATTGTCAATGACCCACAGTGTGATCTAGAAACATGGCTTCTATACATGAACGATAACCCACTAAATCTGCATTTTACTGGCACACTTGGTATCAACACCATTGAATTTTTAGATGTCAGATTAACAGGTGAAAACAATACCATCTCTTCTAATCTGTATAGAAAACCTAGCGCAGGCAATACTCTTTTAAGAGCAGACTCAAGCCATCCTGGACACACCATTCATAGCATTCCCATTGGACAATTCCTCAGGTTGAGAAGACTATGTAGTAAAGACACAGACTTTGAACAAGAAGCGATAGCCATGTCCACCAGATTTAAAGAGAGAGGATACCCCGTATCTATAATCAATAAAGGATTATCAATAGCCAGGGGAACATCCCGTGATGCCCTTCTTGGCAAAGCAGTGGATACCACTCATGGTAAAAGTGGAGATGGATGTATAAACCACAAAAATAAATATAAAAAGAAAATAAATGGTTTTGGTAATTCCATTCCCACCTTCTCCACTCCTTACAGTGCAGAGTTTCAGAAAGTAAAACAAATCGTCACAAAGTACCTTCCAGTATTGTCACATGACCCAACATATGAAAAAATCCTTAAGAAAGGCATTCGTACGGTATCCAGAAGAGCACCGTCCTTGGGCAATTTGTTATCCCCCAGCCTTTTTTCCAGCAAGAGTACCACTAGTAATTGGTTATCTTTTAAAGGAACATTCAAATGTGGAGGTCACAATTGTGTCTATTGTACATTCATCCAAAAGGGTGACACTGTTACCTCCATGTCCACTGGTAAATCACACAAAATAGGTTCCTTCATTAATTGCAATACTAGTTACATTATTTATGCCATTACTTGTAAATTATGTTCCATACAATACGTAGGCAGAACCACTAGACGTCTAAAGGATCGGTTATACGATCACCTTTATGACATCGATAAAAATCACATGACCAACGTAGCACGGCACTGGAATGAGGTTCACCACAAAGATACTTCTAGTTTAAGTATCCAGGGAGTAGAAAAAATTACCAAACCTCCCAGAGGTGGAGATAAATTTAATCTACTTTGTAGACAAGAAGTCCGGTGGATCTTTATTTTGGATACTAGGCGCCTACAGGGCTCAACCATGAATGGGATATCTCACATTTGTATTAAATAGTTTAAACATATGTCTTTACCTGCCGTTGTCAACCTATTGTATAAAATCTCTTTATCATCCTCATTTTGAGGGTCTCTTTAAATATTATTATTTTTTACTATTAATCACTTAAGCCCCGGACCATTACGCAGCTTAAAGACCAGAGGTGTTTTCAGAATTTGGCACTGCGCTGCTTTAACTGGAAATTGTGTGGACATGCAATGTTGTACTGAAACAAAATTTGCGTCCTTTTCTTCCCACAAATAGAGCTTTCTTTTAATGGTATTTGATTGCCTCTGCGATTTATTTATTTTTTTGCGATATAAACGGAAAAAGACTGAAAATTTTGAAAAAAAATGATATTTTCTACTTTTTGTTATAAGAAAAATCGAATAAACTCAATTTTAGTCATACATTTAGGCCAAAATGTATTCAGCCACATGTCTTTAGTAAAAAAAAATGTCAATAAGCGTATATTTATTGGTTTGCGCAAAAGTTATAACGTCTACAAACTAGGGTACATTTTCTGGAATTTACACAGCTTTTAATTTATGACTGCCTATCTCATTTCTTGAGGTGCTAAAATGTCAGGGCAGTACAAAACCCCCCAAATGACCCCATTTTAGAAAGAAGACACCCCAAGAAAATTACTGAGAGGCATGTTGAGCCCATTGAATATTTTTTTTGTCTCAAGTGATTGAATAATGACTAAAAAAAAAAAAATTAAAAAAATTACAAAAAGTTGTCTCTAAATGATTTATTGCTCACACATGCCATGGTTATATGTGGAATTGCACCCCAAAATACATTTTGCTGCTTCTCCTGAGTACGGGGATACCGCATGTGTGGGACTTTTTAGGAGCCTAGCCGCGTACGGGACCCCGAAAACCAAGCACCGCCTTCAGGATTTCTAAGGGCACAAATTTTTTGATTTCACTCACTACCTATCACAGTTTCAAAGGCCATAAAATGCCAAATAGCACAAAACCCCCCCAAATGACCCAGTTTTGGAAAGTAGACACCCCAAGATATTTGCTGAGAGGCATGGTGAGTATTTTACAGCTCTCATTTGTTTTTGAAAATGAAGAAAGAAAAACATTTTTTTTTTCTTTTTCAATTTTCAAAACTTTGTGACAAAAAGCGAGATCTGCAAAATACTCACCATACCTCTCAGCAAATAGCTTGGGGTGTCTACTTTCCAAAATGGGGTAATTTGGGGGGGTTTTGTGCCATCTGGGCATTCCATGGCCTCCGAAACTGTGATAGGCTGTGAGGAGTGAAATAAAAAATTTACACCCTTAGAAAGCCTGAAGGCGGTGCTTGGTTTTTGGGGTCCCGTACACGGCTAGGCTCCCAAAAAGTCTCACACATGTGGTATCCCCGTACTCAGGAGAAGCAACAGAATGTATTTTGGGGTGTAATTCCACATATGCCCATGGCATGTTTGAGCAATATATCATTTAGTGACAACTTTGTGCAAAAAAAAAAAAATTGTCTTTTTTTCCGCAACTTGTGTCAACATATAAAATATTCCATGGACTCAACATGCCTCTCAGTATATAGCTTGGGGTGTCTACTTTCCAAAATAGGGTCATTTGGCGGGCTTTTGAACTGTCCTGGCATTTTATACACAACATTAGGAAGCTTTTATACACTCTTCTAATCACTTGAAGACAAAGCCCTTTCCTGGTGCCTCCATGGCAGCATACCTGTGATAGAGCTCCGCCTCGACTCCTTCTTCAGGACTAGTGAATAGCATAAATTAAAGGCATAGTCCCTCCCCCAACATTCTCCTTTTTTTCCTCATACCTTCTTGTGCTGGTGAAGAGTAGCAGTATGTCCATACCTCTGCAGTCGGCAGCGTCCGCCGGGTTTAGCCTTTCCCGTGCGCAGTCCCTGTTCTTGGGCCACTCACAGCTCTGATAAGACTGGGAACCCCTCTGTGGATCTGTTGGGGTCATTTCGCAGAGTTTCCTCACAGGAACGCAGTCTGCTATCACATCCATGATGAATGCAGTGGAAGTCGCAAAAGGATCGGCTCCATCTTCCCAGGCTGGTGGTTTCCATTTTTTTTTTTTATTACAGGCATTTGTGTTTTTCCCCTTTCTTTTCCTCTCTTCCCCTCCCCTCCCCTTTCCTTTGCTTGTTAGGCGCCTTCAAAATGATTATTGTCTTACTTTTTTGTTTCTTTAAAACTGTGTAACTGGATAGGGCAGGTGTCTCTCTGTGCAACAACATTGTGGTGCTTATTTCTGAGTTCAGGGGGGGCTACAGGTGCTCTGTACGTCCCGCCAGGTAGGAGAGTGTCACGGCGCGGTGTCCTTGCTGCCGTTTGCGCATGCGCGATTCGGGAGTGATACAGAGCCGTAGTTTCTCGGCTCTCTGTACTGGGTGACGCTGGATCTTCTGCGCGTGCGCATGCATGGTCGCTTGGTTCAGTGTAGGCCATCTTGGATTCTGGAACGAAGGCTAGATTTGCCCTTTTTTTCAATCCATTCCAAATAGTGGTTTATGGGATTAGCCTACGCACCTTGAGCCTATTTAGGTTCAGATTCAGGGATTGCTGTCAGTCTCCTCAGCTGTGCCCTGTTAGGTCTCTCTGATGCTGCTTTGTGGTAGGTACTTTTTATTTTCTCAAAAAAAAAAAATGTTGCCGATCAAAAATGTTTATGTTTAAAAAAAATAAAAAAAAAAGATGACGATATAAAAATGTTTATGTTTAAAAAAAATTAAAATTAAAATTAAAAAAAAGATGACGATATAAAAATGTTTGTTTAAAAAAAAAAAAAAAGTGACGCCAAAAACTCCTGATTCTTTTCCCTTTCTTACTATATTTCCGGAGCTGATCCTTGTGCCCAACTCAGCAATGAGTCATTCATCTCACAGCAAAGATCCTCACACTTCTATTAGGTATGTGACCAACTATACGTGAGTATAAAAAAAAAAAAAAAAAGTGCGCTCACTGGTCTAGCGTGAGTTCCTTACATCGTAGCCCTACCCACTCCAAGGGGTCCGCTCATCAGGGCGTAGGTCCCATTCTTCACATCGTAGATCAGAGAGGTCAAGATTCAGAGGACATGATCGGTCCCCCTCTCCTAGGACCTATAGCAAGAGAAATGCTGGACATGTGGGGCTACACCGCTACCAGACAGAGTGGTCTGTAAGGACTGTTTTACGGACTATGCGTCCAACCGCGAGCTAGAAAATCAGCACGCTGTAGATCTGCTCAAGCGAACAATGAAGGACTCCTTCTCTGAGCTTTTGACTTTGGTCCCCGCTCAACCACTTCAGCAGATATCCCAGGTTCAGGATATAGAACCTAATCTCCCTGGTCCGTCAGCAGTCAGTACACCTCTGCCACCGTCAGGCCGACCAGCTAGAGATTCACCACCTGAAGACTCTTCAGGGGACTCTTGAGAAGAGTCAGAAACTTCTGGCTTCAGTCTCTCCTTGGCTTGGCAGGCTTCTACTCCACCCTATTTCTGGTCCCAAAGAGGACAGGTGGGTGGAGGCCTGTGATAGACCTAAAGAGGTTCAGCCGGTATATCTGCCCCGAAAGCTTCAAAATGGAGTCCCTGCAGACGATTATTCAGGCAGTCCAGCCATCAGATTGGATGATTTCGGTTGATCTGCAGGATGCGTACCTACACGTGCCAATTCTACCTGCATTTCAAAAATAACTGAGATTTGCAGTGGGACGGACCCACCTACAATTTCAAGCCCTGCCTTTCGGTCTGTGCACCTCTCCCAGGGTGTTCACCAGGATACTAATCTGCTTTGGTTCCCCTGGGGGAGAGGGGCTTGAGGATATACCAATACCTGGACGAAATCCTCCTCCTAGCAAGCAATCCGGATCAGTTGGTACGTCACCGGGAAATTCTTCTACAGACCCTAAAAGAACTAGGGTGGCTGGTGAATTCTGACAAGAGTCAACTAACGCCAACACAGCAGATAATCTATGCGCAACGTTCTACACTCAGGAGGGGACAGTGTCATTACCACCGCCGAAGGCAAGGATTGTCAGCCAGAGAATGATCAAAGTCATCCGGAGCCCGTATCTGACGGCTTCACAATGCCTGAGCCTCATTGGCACAATGTCTTCCTGTATACCCATGGTTCCTTCGGCACATTGGCACTTGAGGTATTTCCAGACTGGTTTCTTGGCGCAGTAGAAGAAACGACTATCTCAGACGATCCTGCTGACGGGAAAAATGCGCAGGAGCCTTCACTAGTGGACAGTTCTGGAAAACCTCTCCAAGCCTCATCACCTGGGCTCCCTTCCTTGGATCACAATTGCGTCCGCTTGCAAGCAGACAGGGCTGGGGAGCCCATTGCGGGCAAACCAGAATACAGGGGAGATGGTCATACACCACCCAGGGAGTGGTATCCAACATCTTTGGCGAGGAGGGCAGCCTTCTTGGCACTGACCTCTTTGGCACCCCAAATCAGAGGCCAGAGAATACTCCTACGCCTAGACAACAGGGCAGCTGTCGCTTATCTGCAGAAGCAGGGAGGCACTCGCAGCAGGTCACTCCTCAAGGAGGTAGAGCCGATCATGCTCTGGGCGGAGCAGAACCTCCTAGACCTCAGAGCAATGTATCTGCCAGGCAGGTTGAACACGGAAACAGACACGTTATCCAGAAACTTCCTGGACAACAGCGAGTGGGCTCTCCACCCTCATGTCTTCCTTCAGATTGCCAACATATCGGATCCCCCTCAGGTAGATCTGTTCGCCTCCCCGAAGAACGTCAAGCTGGATAGGTTCTTCTCTCGGCTGCCGCACCCACAAGCCGAGGCAGTGGATGCCCTGTCATGTCCCTGGAGGTTCACCACGGCATATGCCTTTCCTCCCAGGCCATTAATATTCAAATTCCTCCTAAGGCTCCTCAGAGAGCCAGTCCAGGTGGTGGCAGTACTTCCGTATTGGACCTCAGTGTGGGCTCTCCAATCAAGATCCCTCCTTTCCCTCAACTTCTGTCGCAGGGCAGTCTAGTTCATCTAAACCCTCAGAAGTTGAATCTTCGAATCTGGAGGTTGAGAGGCGAAGGTTCGAATCCCTAGGGTGTTCCCCAGGAGTCATAACAACCCTTCTAAAAACCAGGAAGCCTGCAACTAATGCCATATATTCAAAAATCTGGGACAAGTTCTTGTCATTTGCTTCCGGAAATGGATTTGATCCAATCCTTCCCTCTACTTCCCATGTTCTAGGATTCCTTCAGACAGGACTTGATCTGGGACTTGGTCTGAGCTCCCTCAAAGTGCAGGTAGCAGCAATCTCTGCCGCAACAAATAAGAGATGGGACGGAGGATCCTTTAGTAGTCACTTACCTCAGAGGTGTATTGAAGATTCACCCTCCTGTCAGATGATCATTTCCTAAGTGGGATTTGTCCCTGGTCCTTGAAGTTCTATCTGACCATCCCTTTGCTCCAGTGGAACAAGTACCAATATGGAACCTGACACTAAAGACGGCTTTTCGGCTTGCCATTACATCTGGCAGAAGGATCTCGGAACTTCACCCTTTAGGGATAGGTGACGACCACATCTCCTTCTTCCCCGACAGAGTGGAACTTCGCCCCCTTCGGGGGTTCACACCAAAGGTCACTACTCCAAGCCACCTGTTGGAACCCTGGGCACTACCAGTGTTTACAGACACGGATTCAGAGTCTTGTCACGAACTGGATGTATCCAGAGTGCTCAGGGCCTACCTAGAAGCGACCGGCCCCTTCAGAAATTCTGAGAGACTTTTCATCGTATCGTTCGGTAAATACAGGGGCAAAGAAGCTTCCATCAGAACTCTGGCATCTTGGGCTGTAAAGTTAATCCAGAAGGCCTACAGGGTGAAGAATATGGAGCCTCCATCCCGAGTGAATGCTCATTCTACAAGGGCAGTCTCAGCCTCCTGGGCAGCAAGGGCTAATGTTTCGTTGGAGACGGTGTGCAGGGCTGCCACCTGGTCTTCTCACCATACGTTCCTCAGACACTACCATATTGATCCAGGAGCGCTCACGACTGTTGAGTTTGGTAGGAGGGCAGTTCAGGCTGCTATGTCCTCTTCTAATTAAACATTTATTGTTAAGCAATTATCCCACCCATGTCAGCTAGTTATTTATCACAGGTATGCTGCCATGGAGGCACCATGAAAACGGAAAATTGTATCATACTTACCAGTAATTTTCCTTTCCTGGTGCCTATCCATGGCAGCATACGCTCCCACCCTCGGTATTCTATATTACAGAGAATGTTGGGGGAGGGACTATGCCTTTAATTTATGCTATTCACTAGTCCTGAAGGAGGAGTCGAGGCGGAGCTCTATCACAGGTATGCTGCCATGGATAGGCACCAGGAAAGGAAAATTACTGGTAAGTATGATACAATTTTCCGTTTTCTGACACTTTTTGTTTACATGAAAACATATTTTTTTTTGCAAGAAAATTTGGTTCACCCCCCAAAAATTATATATATTTTTAAAGCAAAGGCCCTACAGATTAAAATGGTGGGTATTGCATTTTTTTTTTCGACACAGTATTTGCACAGCGATTTTTCAAATGCATTTTTTGGGGAAAAAATACACTTTTTTTTATTTTAATGCACTAAAACACACTATATTGCCCAAATGTTTGATGAAATAAAAAAGATGATTTTAGGCCGAGTACATAGATACCAAACACGACATACTTAAAAATTTCGCACAAACGCGCAGTGGCGACAAACTACATACATTTTTAAAAGCCTTTAAAAGCCTTTACAGGTTACCACGTTAGATTTACAGAGGAGGTCTACTGCTAAAATGACTGCCCTCAATCTGACCTTTGCGGTGATACCTCACATGCATAATGCAATTGCTGTTTACATATGATGCCAGACCAACGCTTGCGTTCGCCATTGCGCAAGAGCAGGGCGGGACAGGGGTGCTTTTTTTTTTGTTTTTTTTTATTACTAATTTTGCTTTTTTATTTTATTTTTAAACTGTTCCTTCCATATTTTTTGTTTTTTTATCATTTTTATTGTTATCTCAGGTAATGTAAATATCCTGTATGATAGCATTAGGTAGTGACAGGTACTCTTTTTTTGAAAAAACTGGGGTCTATTGGACCCTAGATCTTTCCTCTGCTCTCAAAGCATCTGACCACACCAAGATCGGTGTGATAAAATGCTTTCCCAATTTCCCAATGGCGCTTTTTATATCCGGGGGGGACATTCCCTCCCACTGCTTGTAAAAGCAGTCCAGAGGCTAATTAGCCACTAGGATTGCTTTTACATGAAAGCCGGCCGCTGGCTGAAAAGAATGATACCAAGATGATACCTAAACCCACAGGCATCAATCTTGTATAACCATTCAAAGTCCAGCAACATACCAGTACGCTGCTGGTCCTTGTTGAACATGTATTGTAATCTTTTTTTTCATGCAGCCTGTTGGCTGAATGAAAAAAAGAGATTGATCGGTGGGTATGCCCACCATTAGAATACCTCCCTTCATCCACCCACTTCTAATTATGGGCATACATGCACCATTTATATATGCCGAAGCATGGGGGCATCCTCCCGCAAAAGTTATGCCACGTACACACGGTCAGACTTTTCCACGGGCAAGCCTCCGTCGGAATTGTGACCGTATGTACGTGGCATTAGGAGCAAAATCGCTCCTCCGCCCCTGCTGCCCCATGCTTCGGCATATATGCTTTTTTTTTTAACTGTGGTGGTGAAATCACCTCCTACAGCACTGGAGTCGCAGGGATCAGGCCTGTCTCTGCGAACGCTGCAGTTATGCGTGTTGTGTTTTGTAAGTGACAGTGATCGATCGATACTGCACTTGGGTGGCCTGGGCTGGACGGAGGGGCAAAACGCAGGTGCTAGCAGGTATCTGGGCTGATCCCGCTAACACTGCATTTTTGGCAACCCTAAACTGCTGGGGACGCTAGTATAGATCTGATCAGATCAGATATTGATCTGTTCAAATACTATACCACTAAGGGAGGTGTATGCTTTGCGCGTGGGTGTTAGCGCTACTGGCACTAACCTGACGCTGCCTGGGGCGACGCAGACCTTCTCTGACGCTAAAACCTAATTGATATCACCCGCCGGGCGATCAGGGGGTTAAATCTTTATTGGGTTATATACAGCGGGTGCCCTGACACTATAAAAAGCAAACTAACTAACTAGCGTCACCCGTAACACTTATATGGTGATCACTGGTAAAAGGGTTAACTAGGGGCAATCAGGGGGTTAAACCTTTATTAGGTAATATATGGGGGTACCTGACGCTATATAAAAACCTGACGGAGAACCTAAAAAAAATAACTGGCTACCTATCGGCATCACCGACACTAAGACAGCGATCAGAAAAACGATCGCTTAGTGACACTGGTAAAAGGGGGTGAAAGGGTTACCTGGGGGGCGATCAAGGGGTTAAACCTTTATTAGGTAATATATGGGGGTACCTGACGCTATAAAAACCTGCGGCAAACCTAAAAAAAATAACTGGCCACCTATCGGCATCACCGACACTAATACAGCGATCAGAAAAACGATTGCTTAGTGACAGCGGTGCTAGGGAGTGAAAGGGTTACCTGGGGGCGATCAAGGGGTTAAACCTTTATTAGGGGGGTTAGGGGGCTACACTGGACCTAAAACTAACCTGCCCTGACACTTTTACAGTCACAAATGTCACTGATTGCAGTGATCAGAAAATAAATGGTCACTACAATCAGTGACACTGTGACTGGGGGCTGGGGGGTGATCTGGGGGGTGATCTGGGGGTGTCTGGGAGGGCCTGGGGTGGGCGATCGTGTGCCTATGTGTCCTGGTGTCAGTGTGCTGTTTAGTGCACTAACCTGATGTCTTCTCTCAACGGCGCTCGGTATATGTGAGCACCGCATGAGAGATGACATCACTTCCTCCTGCCTGTGTAAACATTACACAGGCAGAGGAAGATTTTCATTCGCCGGGAGCGATCGCGAGGGGGTGGCCGGAAACGAATGGCCGTCCCCTCATCACGGATCGCTCCCGGAATGATGCCGACCGCTCACTGTATAGAAGGGGGGTCCGATCAGACCCCCCAACTATACGAAGGCAGGCACGTACAGGTACGTGATTGTGCCTGTCCGTGCCATTCTGCCGATGTATATATACAGTGGGCGGTCGTTAAGTGGTTAAATAATGAGTTTTACAATAGGCGCTTTATCCAATCAGATTGTTGTGCATCCTTTATGCAATTTTTGTGCATTTTTATTATTTACTACATGTTTGCCTTTCTGCATGCTCTGCAGTAGTTCCTGCGTTTTTTTTTTTTTTGTGCATTCTGGCAATATGAAATAAATCTTTGCATAATTTTACATATTTCTTGCACACCCTGCAATCTTTACACCTTGCAGTTTTGCACTTTTTGCATTCTTTTTGCACCTCCCAGAGGTGGAGATAAATTTAATCTCCTTTGTAGACAAGAAGTCCGGTGGATCTTTATTTTGGATATTAGGCGCCCTGCAGGGCTCAACCATGAATGGGATATATCACATTTTTATTAAATAGTTTAAATATATGTCCTTACCTGCCATTGTCAACCTATTGTATAAAATCTCTTTATCATCTTGTTTTGAGGGTCACTTGAAATATTATTATTTTTTACTATTAAATAATGAGTTTTACAATAGGCGCTTTATCCAATCAGATTGTCGTGCATCCTTTATGCAATTCTTGTGCATTTTTTGTGCATTTTTATTATTTACAACCTTTTTTCCCTTTCTGCATGCTCTGCAGTAGTTCCTGCGTTTTTTTTTTTTTGTGCATTCTGGCAATATGAAATAAATCTTTGCATAATTTTACATATTTCTTGCACACCCTGCAATCTTTACACCTTGCAGTTTTGCACTTTTTGCATTCTTTTTGCACCTTTCTGCCATCGTTCATATCTCCTACAACCTCCATGGTTTGCAATTTTTGTAACCTTTTTCTAGTTTAGTTGTTGACTTTGGTTCTGACATTGCTGCAAGTCGGCCACACTATTGTATGACTATCATATTTCAGCAACCATGCCATGCACTTCATTATCTCTACTATCTTTAGTATTATTGGATCTCTCTCTTTTTTACTTTTTGTTCTTTGATTTTGCGATTTTTTTCGCCAATCATTGTAACTACCATATGAGATAAACCAATTATCTAAAATGGTCCTTCTAATACCTTTTAGATCAGTGAGTCATAGGGTTCGGCTCCCAATATATATCAGTCACCATATATATTCTAATTATACATTCATATTGTATGGATATACTGCATAGACATATTTCAGTCTTTTGCCAAATAAAGCACGGTGACTCATATATATTTTTAAACACTTATTTTAATAACTAGGGTAATATGATAAAAAGTTTTTTTAGATTTGGACTTATACTGGATTCAAACCTAGACATTATAGCACGGCTCCTTCTTTCATATACATGCTTTCCACCATGATGTATGTTTAATTATCACCACACTAGCATACATCTGAACATGTATCGGCCGACCTATATATACACATATACATATAGATATTTTTTGTTTGTTCATTTTCCAGTTTATCTTCATTTTTATTTCTATTTTCTTATTTTCATGTCCACTCATGTCCATTTTCAGTTTATGTGTACATCCAGCTTTAGACTACATTGTATCCACTGGCCCTAATATCTTGGGTTACCATTTTGGGTGGATTTTTTTGTATTATTTTTTGTATCTGTATCTATGTTCATATTTACGTTTACATACATGGACACATTCTACACATATACTAGAATAATACACATGGACTTTTTTGGTCATACAAATATACTCATATTCTCACCATTAAGTATATATTTATAGTTTTTGGTCTAATATATAGTTATTATAAATTTCTGTTTAGTTTAAGCACCTCAGCATATAGATTAGTATAGTTTGTATATCTAATAAGATTAAAGCAAAGGTTTTAATTTTTTGTTCATTGATACCAACAATACTATATGCTAACACTTCTAATTCATATATTTATATATATATATATATATATATATATATATATATATATATATATATATATTTGAACACACACACACACATGTTGTCCTTCCACTTAATTAGCCTTTCTCTTTAGGCTGGGTTCACACTAGTGCGACACGACATCTGTCCTACTTTGGATCCGACTTTTCCCTGCGACATGAAGCCGACATATGTCCGACTTTCAATGAACGGGGATCCGACTTGGATCCCCGCCAATATCAGGCACTGTGTTTGGTATGAATCTTGAGGGGGAACTCCAGGCCAAATTTTAAATAAAAAACCGGCATGGGTTCCCCCTCCAGAGGCATACCAGGCCCTTGGGTCTGGTCTGGATTTGAAGGGACGCCCCTATGCCGAAAAAACGGCGTGGGGGTCCCCCCCAAAATCCAAACCAGACCCTTATCCGAGCACACAACCTGGCCAGCCGCAGGGGAAGAGGGGGGGACGAGAGAGCGGCCCCCCTCCTTTCTGAACCGTACCAGGCCGCATGCCCTCAACATGGGGGGCTTGGTACTCTGGGGCAGGGGGGCGACCTGCGGTCCCCCCACCCCAGAGCACCCTGCCCCCATGTTGATGAGGACAGGGCCTCTTCCCGACAACCCTGACCGTTGGTTGTCGGGGTCTGCGGGCGGGGGGCTTATCGGAATCCGGGAGCCCCCTTTAATAAAGGGGCCCCCGGATCCCGGCCCCCCCACCCTATGTGAATGAGTATGGGGTACATCGTACCCCTACCCATTCACCTGGTGGAAAAAAATTGCAATAAAAAAAACACACAGCTTTTTAAAGTATTTTATTGCACAGCTCCGGGGTCTTCTTCCGACTTCGGTGGTCTCCGGTGTCGTCGCCGCGCTCTCCGGTTCTTTCTTCCGCCGGGCCTCCGCTAACTTCTTTTTAGCTCTTTTGCTAACGGAGGCCCGGTCTTCTCCGTCGTCTCGTCCGGCTCTCCTTTGTCCTTCTGCCGGCCCCTCCACTAACTTCTTTAGCTCTTTTGCTAGTGGAGGGGCCGGTCTTCCCGTAGTCGTCGTCGCCGTCTTCTTCCCTCTTCTCCTTCTCGATGTTGACGGGTCGCTTCCTCCCACTGTAATACTGGCTGTCCGCTCCGCTCCGCATTAATATAGGCTTCTCATGACGTCACAGTCACATGTTTCCATGACGTCACAGTCACATGCTCCGGGGCCATGTGCCCCGGAACATGTGACTGTGACGTCATGAGAAGCCTATATTAATGCGGAGCGGACAGCCAGTATTACAGCGGGAGGAAGCGACGCGTCAACATCGAGGAGGAGAAGAGGGAAGAAGACGCCGACGGCGACGACGGCCAGGTTGTGTGCTCGGATAAGGGTCTGGTTTGGATTTTGGGGGGACCCCCCCGCCGTTTTTTTGGCGTAGGGGTGCCCCTTTAAATCCAGACCAGACCCAAGGGCCTGGTATGCTCCTGGAGGGGGAACCCATGCCGGTTTTTTATTAAAAATTTGGCCTGGTGTTCCCCCTCAAGAGCAGCACAGCACAAGTCGCATGCCAAAGTCGGATCATGCAAGACTGCGGTCCGACTTTGATCCGACTTCAATGATAGTCAATGGGCTGAAGTCGGATCAAAGTCGGACCAAAGTAGTACAGGGAGCATTCTCAAAGTCGGACCGACATGTGTCGGACCAGTTAAGACGGCTCCCATAGGGAAACATTGATTTTCACACGTCATGCGACATGAGCTCCCAATGTCGGAGCGTTTGTCGCCCCAGTGTGAACCAGGCCTTAGACACAGGTGTGTATATACACACATAGTGGTGTTCTTTGATACTATGGCTTTTTAAACCTATTTTCACTTGTATAAAAATGACTAGATTTTGATTATATTCTCTGTCTTGTTCACATATTTTGGATTCACATGTATGTTCTACATAATATGTTTATGTCATTTTATTTATATATAATTTTTGCTTTTCATACAGGTGCTTTTCCTACTTGGAGTGTGTTGGAGACAATCAGAAGCTCATTCTATTCCACTGTGTTCAGTGAATCTGATTGGTGCAAAGTCGGCTTAATTTCCCATATATACTCTGAGGGGTCCCCCCACACACTTCAGCTGTGAGTAAGCATCTATCTTTGATGTGAAACGTGTCAGATATCCACCACCCCTGCATGTCAGTTTTCTGTTTTTGCTTGTTTTTGGACTTTTAAACCCATGTATTACCTTTGGATTTTAATTTTGGAATTTTGGAAAATAAATCGTTTATACAGAGTGCGGCAGTCCAGGGCTCTTTCCTTTTCTATGGGTCAGTTGTCCCTGTCGGAGGGCGGAGAGAAGGTTAGTGCCATTGTCGGAAACCACCATTCCTGGCTTAAGCTGGCGTGGTGTCAACCACCTCTGAACCTGCCCCTGCAGAGCTGACAGAATCTTTGCCCCAGTGTGGCCTGCATCCTTCCCAGCTGCCAGCAGAGTCACCTAATGCACCGTGAAAGATAGTTAACGTCCCTGTCCATGCCTGCTGGACCATGAGTCAGCAGAAATATGAACCTTACCGCTGACCGTCCTGTCCAGCGAAGCCAAGACATTGCCTTCCACATGCCGGTAGAGGGCCGGAATCGCCTTCCGTGAGAAAAAGTGGCGTTTGGGAACCTGCCACTGAGGAATCGCTCATTCCACAAACTCACGGAAGGGGGCCGAGTCTACCAACTGAAAGGGCAGCAGTTGAAGTGCTAGTAATTTAGCCAAGCTAGCATTCAACCGCTGGGCATGTGGATGGCTGGGAGTGAACTTCTTTCGGTGGTGCAGCAGCTGGGGCAGGGAAATTTGCCTGGTACAATCTGACCTCAGTGTACTGCTAGCAGATTGAATGCAAATACTTGGCTGTGACACACCTAATTCTACACCTTCATTCCTCTCAGTGCAGGTTTCAGAGAGGACTGAAGGTATAGTGGGGTTGGAGATCCCAGCTGATGAGGAGCAAGGAGAGGTCCGCCTTGTTCTTTGGTGTGGGTCTTTTAGGTGTGCTTGCCAACGGACTACATGGCAGGTCGACATATGTCTGGTCAAGCACGTGGTGCCCAAGCAGGTGATGTTTTGGCCACGCGAGATACGCTTTAGACATATGTTGCAAATGGCAATGGTGCGATCTGCTGCACACGTCTAAAAAAAAGGCCCACACCAAAGAACTTTTGGAATAACGTGCAGAAACAGCAGTGTCCTGCACATGCGGAGCTCTACGGTGTGATGCAGTCAGTGTACTGCCCTTAAGCTGGCCCCTGGAGGGCATCATGCCTCGTTGGAGATGTGCCTCCTCCTCCTCTTCCTCTCTCCTATCAGGCACCCATGTGGAGTCAGTGACCTCATCATCCCCTCCCTCCTCATCACTGGAGCCAATCTGGCAGTATGCTGCAGCTGGGGGAACATGACTGCCAGATAGCTGACCTTGTTGGGCACCCCCTCTCTCTGGGCTCACGTTACTACCCCCTCTCTCTGAGCTCACGTTACTGCCTTTCTCCAGCTGGGTTCCATCATCGGAGCCTTCAAAACGCTGGGCATCCTCCTGGAGCATGTACCCAACACTGTGGTCAAACGGTTAGGGGGACTCCTCAGGAGGACATAGTGGGGCTAGAGAAGGAGTGACTGATGCCATTGAGCCGAGGGAAGAGGCCGCTTTGGCAGCTCCTTTGCCAGACAAAGTACCCTGAGCCTGGGTGAGAGAGGAGGAGGAGGACGGCTTGGTCATCCACTCTACCAAGTCTTAGGCATGTTGCGGCTCAACATGGCCAGCTGCCGAAAAGGACAAGCGTGTCCCACGGCCACGTGCTGATGAGGATGCACCGTGTCCACGACCAGCACTGTTGCCTCTAGACACAGAGCCTGCTTGCCCTCTTTTATTGGCTTGTGACTGTCTGCCTCTCCTTGTTTGCCTTCCAGACATACTAATGGCCTGCAGTGAGATGTAGCTGCACAAAGGTGGGATGTATATATATAGATCTATAGTGATTATACTGCAGCTAGCACAATCAACTGCCTGCTGTGGTATTAGTATGAGAAAAGCAGCAATTGTCTTTAGTTAGTTTTAGGTGCACACTGTGCAGAGGACACAGTACACTAACTAAAAATACAACAGCTCCCTGCCTGTGGTATTGGTATGAGAACACCACCAATTGTATTCAGGTACCTTTAGGTGAACACTGTGCAAGGGACACAGTACACTAAGTGAAAATAAAGCAGATCCCTGCCTGTGGTATTGGTATGAGAACACCACCAATTGTATTCAGGTACCTTTAGGTGAACGTTGTGCAAAGGACACAATACACTAAGTGAAAATAAAGCAGATCCCTGCCTGTGGTATTGGTATGAGAACACCATCAATTGTATTCCGGTACCTTTAGGTGAACGCTGTGCAAAGGAAAAGTACACTAAGTGAAAATAAAGCAGATCCCTGCCTGTGGTATTGATATGAGAACACCACCAATTGTATTCAGGTACCTTTAGGTGAACGCTGTGCAAAGGACACAGTACACTAAATGAAATCAATTATGGGCGAATGGCCCATAATGTTCACAATTCGGCGAACAACCGAACAGGCGATGTTTGAGTCGAGATCTACACATGGATCGGTTGAAATTCTGGAGGCGGTCACTATAAAGCTGAATCCCACAGACTGCAGACACTTCAGTAATCTTTCAAATACCGTGAGGTGAGTATTGTGTATTATATAACTCACGTTTTCCAAATACAGCAAGCAGAGATTAGCATCCAGAAGTCAGCAGTCAATTACCAAAAAGAAGGAAGAAGAAAGAATCCTCATGGTGCAGTATTTCTTCATAAAAAATATTTATTGCACAGGCTTCATAAAACACTGACATCCATGGAACAGAGACAATTTTTCAAAAACAGCCGCGGTTAGCACCAGTTGGCTGGATCGTGATGACGTCAGAGACTTATAGCTCCACCCTACATGTTTTCCTGTTGTAAGGGTATGTACTTACCGAGGCCGAGATGCCGAGAGTGGTTCACCTTTGCGACTTGACGCACTCCACCCCCTGGAGTTGAGACAGGGAGTGGATGGCGAGAAGCGGCACCGGCTACCGGCAGGTGGTGGGTACTTGTAGACGGTCCGGTAGTGCTGAGTAGACTGAAGAACAGGCTTCAAGCAGGAACTAGCCGGATTGGTAAAGTTCAAACAGCAGGAGATAATGGAAGCCGGTGCAGGTTGAGTCCGGGTTGCAATTGCAAGGTAACAGTCCCGGCTGGGGGTCTAGCACAGTAAAAGGTAACAAGTCCAGAGAATACCGGGAACCAGGCAGGAGTTCAAAGGAAACGCAGAAGTCCAAAAGGTACAAGCAGGAGGTCAAGGATTGTAGACAGGCAGCAGATCCGAGTCACAGGCCGAGGGTCAAACACAGGAGAAGGCAGAAGTCCGTATAACAAGCCGAGGGTCAGGTCCAGGAGAGAGATCAGAGGAATCAAGCCAGTCCGGGTCACAAGGAGATTTTCAAGATAGTTTTCCAGAGTCTTGGGTATACAGGAAAGCTGACAAACCAGCAACTTGTCAGTGCAACTGGGTCTCTTTAAATAGGCCCGCCTGGATTCCTATTGGTGCGCCGCCGCACCCGAGAACGTAGAAGCGCCGTCCCGCGCACGCGCATGCGCAGAAGCATCATTCCGCCGCGCGTGCGCATTGGGCGCTGATTGGCGCTGTTGGACGGATTTCCCTGACAGTGCCCCCCTCCTAGGGGCGAACTCCGGACGCCCAGACTAGACATCAACTCGGGATGTTCCTGGTGAAAGACTCTAATTAGGCGGGGAGCATGTAGGTTCCTAGATGGTTCCCAAGAGTTGTCCTCTGGGGGATACCCCTTCCATTTGATTAAATACTGTAACTGCCTGCCTCTTTTCCTGCAGCCCAAGATAGATTCCACCACGTACTCGTTTTCACCATCAACCTCCACAGGTGGAGGAGGTGGCTCATCCCTTCCCGGGAAGGAGCTGGAGACTACCAGTTTCAACAGAGACGTGTGGAAGACCGGGTGTATCCTGTAGGAGTCGGGCAGTGCCAATTCAAAGGCCACAGGGTTGATTACTCGCTTGATTTTAAAAGGGCCTATAAATCTTGGTCCCAATTTCCGTGAAGGGATCGGCAATTTGAGGTTGGTGGCGGAGAGCCATACTTCCTCCCCAACTTTGAAGACTGGATTTTCCTTCCTACCCTTGTCATAGTGTCTCTTGTAAGACTCCTGGGCGTTTTGCATCATTTCCTGGAGTCTCAGAAAATTAGATTGAACAAAGGCTATCCGATCTTGAACAGCAGGAACAGAGCTCTCCGGAAAGTCATCAGGGAGGAAGGAAGGATGGAAGCCAAAGTTGGCCCAAAAAGGAGTTTGACTGGTGGCTGAATGCACCGAGTTGTTATATGCAAATTCAGCGTAGGATAATAGGGAGGACCAATCGTCTTGTGAGGCTGAGCAAAAACAACGGAGATATTGTTCTAGGGTTTGATTGGTTCTCTCTGTCTGTCCGTTGCTCTGGGGGTGATATGCCGATGATAGGCAAATCTTGACTTCTAAAGATTTGCAAAGTTCCTTCCAGAATTTCGACGTGAATTGAACGCCTCTGTCAGAGGTGATGCTCTTAGGCACCCCATGGAGCCTGATTATCTCCTGAAAGAAGGCTTTGGCTGTATCTGCAGCAGAGGGGGTACCGATCATGGGCACGAAGTGTGCCATTTTGGAGAGGCGGTCAATTACGACCAGAATCGTGGTAAAACCTCCAGAGGGCGGTAGATCTACAATGAAGTCCATGGACACATCTGCCCACGGACGTTCAGGGATAGGCAAAGGTTTGAGTAGTCCCCAACTCTTGGTTTTGGGCCCCTTATACCGTTGGCAACGGGTACAGGAGGCAACATAGGACTTGCAATCTTGTCTCCAACCAGGCCACCAGAAGGAGCGAGAGATTAGTTCCATGGTTTTTTTGGTTCCAAAGTGACCAGCTAGTTTGTGGTCGTGGAAAGTTTTCAGAATCAGTTGCCTTGTTTCCAGAGGGACGAAGACTTTACCTTGGGACCAGAGCAAGTCATTACGCTTCTCTAGGGAAGAGGTTACTTGGTCAGGACAATGCTTAGAGGCGGCTTTTATGGAGGTTAGTAGATCAGCCTGTGGGATGAGCAGAAAGTTTTGTGCTGATAGGATAGTACTTGGTTCCTCTGCTTGAGGGGTCTCGGGAAACATCCTAGAGAGTGCATCCGCCTTCACGTTCTTGGAACCGGGCCTATAAGAGATATGAAAGTTAAACCTGGTGAAGAAGAGGGCCCATCGGGCTTGTCTGGGTCGAAGACGTTTTGCTGTTCTCAGATATTCTAGATTCTTATGATCCGTGAATATCATGACAGGGTGAGGGGCTCCCTCCAGAAGGTATCGCCATTCTTCCAGGGCGAATTTGATAGCTAATAGTTCCCGGTCTCCGACGTCATAATTACGTTCCGGAGAAGTTAGTTTACGAGTGGCAAAGGCTACTGGATGAAGAAGGGATTTGGGGCCCTGCCTTTGAGAGAGGATGGCCCCAGTGGCTGACTCTGAAGCATCTACTTCCAGAGTAAACGGTAGTAGCGGATCTGGATGCTTCAATACAGGTGCCGATGTGAATGCATTTTTTAGTTTATCGAAGGCATCCTGAGCTTCTGGTGACCAGTGAAAGCGGTAGCCTTGGCGTGTCAGTTGGGTTATAGGTGCCACAATAGAGGAGAACCCCACAATGAACCTCCTGTAGAAGTTGGCGAAACCTATAAACCGTTGTACCCCTTTCTTGTCTGTTGGGGCTGGCCATTCCTGGATAGCTTTGACTTTCTGCGGGTCCATTGCGACCCCATTGGTAGAAATAATAAATCCCAAAAATTGCACAGTGGTTTTCTCAAAGTCACATTTCTCGGCCTTGAGGTAAAGTCTATGTTCTCGGAGAATAGTGAGGACCTTGATGACATGGATTCGATGCAGTTCAAGGGAGGACGAAAAAATAAGAATATCGTCTAAGTAGACTACTAGGAAGTCGTCCAGGTGTTCACGGAAAATGTCATTGACCAGGTGCTGGAAAGTAGCTGGGGCGTTGCAAAGCCCGAATGGCATGACCAAGTATTCAAAATGACCGAACCTAGATCTAAAAGCCGTCTTCCATTCGTCTCCAGCCCTGATCCAGATGAGGTTGTAGGCCCCTCAAAGGTCCAGTTTAGAGAAGATCCGAGCTGATCGGAATCGTTGGAACAACTCCGGGATGAGAGGAAGCGGGTATCTATTTTTAATAGTAATTTTATTTAATTCCCTATAGTCGATGCAGGGCCTCAGAGTCCCGTCTTTCTTTTCAACGAAAAAGATTCCGGCACCGGCTGGGGAAGAAGAGGGGCGAATGAATTTCTTTTCCAGATTTTCCTCAATGTAAGACTTGAGGGCCTTCAACTCAGATTCGGACAAGGGAAAGATGCGGCCGAATGGAATTTTGGAGCCAGGCAGAAGGTCAATGGGACAATCGTAGGGACGATGTGGAGGTAGGCGGTCGGCCTGCTGTTTGTCGAAGATGTCCCGGAAATCTAAGTATGCTGATGGAACATGTGGTAGGTTATCCGGTTGAGGGGTTAAAGTAGCACAGACAGTTGGAAGTGCGGAAAGACAGTGTTGGGAACAATACGAAGAAGTGAAGTTAACTTCCCTTTTGGCCCAGTTTATATGAGGCTCATGTGCTTGTAACCAGGGGAGGCCCAGGATGATGGGAAACATGGGAGATGGGATGAGGTCAAATCGAAGGTATTCTTGGTGGCCTGAATCCGTGATAGCAAGGACGGGTTTTGTTTCTTGCGTAATTACCCCTGAACGAGGCAGGGATCCATCCGCCAGACGAACCTGAAGATAACGGTCCTTGGTTTGCAGAGGAAAGTGAAGTTGGGAAGCAAGTGAAGAGTCCAGAAAGCAGCTGCAGGCTCCTGAATCAATAATCGCCGGTAGGCGGGTTGCTCCTGTTGGTAGCTGTAGAGAAATAGAAAGAACAACATAAGTCTGTGGTAAGCCAGAAACTTGGTAGTTCAAAGTGTCTTTGAGGGTACACTTACTAGGTCTCACTGGGCAGCACCGAAGGAAATGGCCAGTACCCCCGCAGTAAAGACACAGATTGGCCTGACGCCTGCGCTGCTTTTCCTCAGGAGAAAGGGGAGGACGAACCAGACCAAGCTGCATGGGTTCAGGCTCGGGAGGAGAAGATGCTGTAGGAACTTGGATGGGTGGATAGGCAGAAGCTGATCGGGGCAAAGTCCAGTTTGGACGGGTAGTCTGGAAACGCTCAGAACGCCGCTCCCGCAGGCGTCTGTCAAGCTGAGTGACAGACTGGATCAAATCTTCCAGAGTAGTTGGAACACCAATCCTGGCCAGCTCGTCTTTAAGAGCCTCAGACAGTCCTTGGCAATATTGGTATTTAAGGGCCGTCTCATTCCAGCCAGTGTCAGCTGACCATTTCCGGAATTCTGCCGTGTAGTCCTCCACCGGCCTTCTCCCCTGGGTTAAACTGTGGAGAACAGACTCAGCTGTAGCTGATCGCTGAGGATCGTCATACAGCTGCGCCATACTCTCGAAGAAGGTGTCCACGGAATCTAGTATGGGGCTGCTTTGCTCCATCAGGCCATGGGCCCAGGCCTGAGGTTCGTCGGTTAGAAGGGAGATGACGAACCCCACCTTTACCACTTCTGAAGAGAAAGTCCTGGGTTGAAGGGCGAAGTAAAGAGAACATGCGTTTTTGAAAGCCCGATATTTCTTACGGACGCCAGAAAATCGCTCAGGCAGGGGGACCCTGGGTTCAGGGGTAGCCATTACCACGGTGGGATTTGCCTGATTTTGAGACGTGGAGGCAACATTGGCAACGGTAGCAGCTGGTGATGCTGGTCCTGTAGCTCCAGTAAGTAGCTGAAAGCGGCCATCCATTTGGACATAACCTTCTTGTAATTTCTGAACCGCATCGGTTAGTGCGGTGACTTGCTGACATAGGGTCTCGAACGGTGAACGCACCCTGTCGGCCTCAGACATCTGGCTGGTTTGTACTGTAAGGGTATGTACTTACCGAGGCCGAGATGCCGAGAGTGGTTCACCTTTGCGACTTGATGCACTCCACCCCCTGGAGTTGAGACAGGGAGTGGATGGCGAGAAGCGGCACCGGCAGGTGGTGGGTACTTGTAGACGGTCCGGTAGTGCTGAGTAGACTGAAGAACAGGCTTCAAGCAGGAACTAGCCGGATTGGTAAAGTTCAAACAGCAGGAGATAATGGAAGCCGGTGCAGGTTGAGTCCGGGTTGCAATTGCAAGGTAACAGTCCCGGCTGGGGGTCTAGCACAGTAAAAGGTAACAAGTCCAGAGAATACCGGGAACCAGGCAGGAGTTCAAAGGAAACGCGGAAGTCCAAAAGGTACAAGCAGGAGGTCAAGGATTGTAGACAGGCAGCAGATCCGAGTCACAGGCCGAGGGTCAAACACAGGAGAAGGCAGAAGTCCGTATAACAAGCCGAGGGTCAGGTCCAGGAGAGAGATCAGAGGAATCAAGCCAGTCCGGGTCACAAGGAGATTTTCAAGATAGTTTTCCAGAGTCTTGGGTATACAGGAAAGCTGACAAACCAGCAACTTGTCAGTGCAACTGGGTCTCTTTAAATAGGCCCGCCTGGATTCCTATTGGTGCGCCGCCGCGCATGCGCGCGCGCCGCTGCGTCGGCGCGCGCACCCGAGAACGTAGAAGCGCCGTCCCACGCAAGCGCATGCGCCGAAGCATCATTCCGCCGCGCGTGCGCATTGGGCGCTGATTGGCGCTGTTGGACGGATTTCCCTGACACCTGTATAAGGATTGGCCTCCATTCCCAGTAGAATCCTTATACAGGGAAACATGTAGGGTGGAGCTACGTTAGTTATATAATACACAATACTCACCTCACGGCAATTGAAAGATTACTGAAGTGTCTGCAGTCTGTGGGATTCAGCTTTATAGTGACCGCCTCCTGAATTTCAACCGATCCATGTGTGGTGAACACCAAGGATAGATCGCTGAAGGCAGGTCGGCCTAATCCTGAGCCCAAAATCATCCTATATCTGGTAAGCAAGCCATTTACTTATCAGTAATCCATTGGATGTGAAGCTTATACTATCAACTTGTCTGAGTATCATGCCTTCTGCCGCATAAGAACACCTTCACGGCAACAATCCTATGTGTTTCATCCAGGGCCGGACTGGCCCACTGGGAGACCGGGAAAACTCCTGGTGGGCCAGCTGCCTGGCTGCTTCTGGGGCTGCTGTGAGGGCAGCGGCGCCTGAAAAAAAAATGGCGGCCGGGCCGGGCCGACATGCAACTGCGCATGCGCCAGCGCAGTTCCGAGACTAGCCGTGCTTGGGAAAGCCCGTCCACGCTCGGCAAGTTCCGGAAAGGCGGGCGCATGCGCAGTGACATGATGGCGCCAAGCGGCGCCATTTTTAAAAGTTTAGCCGTAGCGCGCGGCGCCGCTCAGCCTCTTCCTACATCCCCCGCAGCCTCTGAATGCCCCCCCCGCAGCCTCTGACCTCCTGGTCCCCCTGCAGCATCTGACCTCCTGTCCCTCCGCAGCCTCTGACCTCCTGCCTCCTGTCCCCCCCTCCGCATCCTCTGACCTCCTGTCCCCCCTCCACAGTCCACAGCCTCCGACCTCCTGTCCCCCCTCCACAGCCTCCGACCTCCTGTCCCCCCCTCCGCAGCCTCCGACCTCCTGTCCCCCCTCCGCAGCCTCCGGCCTCCTGTCCCCCCCCCTCCGCAGCCTCCGACCTCCTGTCCCCCCCTCCGCAGCCTCCGACCTCCTGTCTCCCCCTCCGCCTCTGACCTCCCCTGTACCATCCGCAGCCTCTGACCTCCCCTGTACCATCCGCAGCCTCTGACCTCCCCTGTACTACCCACAGCCTCTGACCTCTCCTGTACCATCCGCAGCCTCTGACCTCCCCTGTACCATCCGCAACCTCTGACCTCCCCTGTACCATCTGCAGCCTCTGACCTCCCCTGTACCATCCGCAGCCTCTGACCTCCCCTGTACTATCCGCAGCCTCTGACCTGCCCTGTAACATCCGCAGCCTCTGACCTCCCCTGTACCATCCGCAGCCTCTGACCTCCCCTGTACCATCCGCAACCTCTGACCTCTCCTGTACCATCCGCAGCCTCTGACCTCCCCTGTACCATCCGCAGCCTCTGACCTCCCCTGTACTACCCGCAGCCTCTGACCTCCTGTCTCCCCCTCCGCCTCTGACCTCCCCTGTACCATCCGCAGCCTCTGACGTCCCCTGTACTACCCGCAGCCTCTGACCTCTCCTGTACCATCCGCAGCCTCTGACCTCCCCTGTACCATCCGCAACCTCTGACCTCCCCTGTACCATCTGCAGCCTCTGACCTCCCCTGTCCCATCCGCAGCCTCTGACCTCCCCTGTACTATCCGCAGCCTCTGACCTCCCCTGTACCATCCGCAGCCTCTGACCTCCCCTGTACCATCCGCAGCCTCTGACCTCCCCTGTACCATCCGCAGCCTCTGACCTCCCCTGTACCATCCGCAACCTCTGACCTCTCCTGTACCATCCGCAGCCTCTGACCTCCCCTGTACCATCCGCAGCCTCTGACCTCCCCTGTACCATCCGCAGCCTCTGACCTCCCCTGTACCATCCGCAGCCTCTGACCTCCCCTGTACCATCCGCAGCCTCTGATCTCCCCTGTACCATCCGCAGCCTCTGACCTCCCCTGTACCATCCGCAGCCTCTGACCTCTCCTGTACCACCTGCAGCCTCTGACCTCTCCTGTACCATCCGCAGCCTCTGACCTCTCCTGTACCATCCGCAGCCACTGACCTCTCCTGTACCATCCGCAGCCTCTGACCTCCCCTGTACCATCCGCAGCCTCTGACCATCTCTTGTCCTATATCAGGTCTGGAGAGGAGTCAAAAGTGGGAGTGCCGCCAGGATGGGGGTCATGGGAGAAGTCAGACATGTATGGACTGTGGAGAGGAAACTATGGGATAAAACCAGAGCCACCAAGCTGGAGCCGAGTGACTGAGCCCTGCACCGTGCACCTGAGAGGAGGTCAGTGACAGCGCCGCCAGGCCAGTCTGAGCTGGGAGTCAATACAATAATGTAAGGGGGCACTGATCTAAAGGTTTCCCCCTTATATCAGTAAACCCCCTTACCTTAGGGTTTTCTTTTTGCGGAAGGTGGTCTCTGGTCACAAGAGTCCTCCCCACATTCCCAGAGTTCCCCTTTAGTCTGCAGGATTCCACCCTTCAGTGCAAGGGGGCACTCTGATGTAAAGGGGAATACAGTGGACTCGGATATAAGTGGGGTCTCTGGTCACCAGTGCCCCCTTTATATCAGAGTGCGACCCCTTTCACACTGAGGCGCTTTGCAGTCGCTATAACGCTAAAAATAGCGCCTGCAAAGCGCCCTGAAAAAGCCGCTCCGCACACTCCAGTGTGAAAGCCCGAGGGCCTTCACACTGGAGCGCTGTGCTGGCAGGACGCTAAAAAATGTCCTGTTAGCAGCATCTTTGGAGCAATGTGTATACCGCTCCTCCACCGCTCCTGCCTTTTGATATGAATGTGCACCGAAGCTATACCGCCGGAAAAGCGCATTTTGCTGGTGGTTTTAATACCTTTTTTCGGCCGTTAGCAGGGATTAAAAGCGCCCCGCTAGCGGCCCAATAGCGCCGCAAAATTGACGGTAAAGCGCCGCTAAAATTAGCGCCGCTTTATCGCCGACACATGGGGCTGGTATGAAATTATTTCCAAGGCTGGTTTTTATTCCCAGTCCGGCCCTGGTTTCATCTAGGGAACATTCCCCTATAGATATAACATCACATGGACTTTTATCAATTGAGAGTTTACATGTTATAAGTTTTATTTGTTTTCATTATTTAATTTTCACACTTTTTTGTTTCACATTTTTTTGTTTCACTTATATTCCAATTTGGTGATATCGTTGGGATATCAGTTGGAATTTCTCAGTCACATTGTTCCAGTGATTTTTCACTGATATCAATCTTGTTGGGTTGCGCTTTTTTTAATTTCTTTTTTCCATATGTTTTGAGTCTTTTTCAGGCTAATTGAATAGCAGCACCCACCCGTCAGGTGAAGGTCATATTGTTCACCACCCTCTCACATATTTAGAGTATCACACTCACCTTATATTTTAACCACTTCAATACCATGCACTTACGCCCCTTCCTGCCCAGGGCAATTTTCAGCTTTCAGCGCTGTCACACTTTGAATGACAATTGCGCGGTCATACAACGCTGTACCCAAACTAAATTTTTAGCTTTTTCTTCCCACAAATAGAGCTTTCTTTTGGTGGTATTTGATCACCTCTGCGGTTTTTATTTTTTGCTAAACAAACTAAAAAAGACCAACATTTTTGAAAAAAAAAGAGTTTCTGTCATAAAATGTTGTTTTCCCCTTCACTGACGGGCACTGATGAGTTGGCACTGATGAGGCGGCACTGATGGGCACTGATGAGTTGGCACTGATAAAGTAGCACTGATGGGCACTGATGAGGAGGCACTGATATGTAGAATTGATGGGCACTGATAGGCGGCACTGATATGCAGCACTGATGGGCACCAATAGGCGGCACTGATAGGCGCCACTGATCGCCACTGATAGGTGGCACTGATGGGCACTGACAGGCGGCACTGATGGGCACTGACAGGCGGCTGTGATGGGCACTGACAGGCGGCTGTGATGGGCACTGACAGGCAGCTGTGATTGGCACTGACAGGTGGCACTGATGGGCAGCACTGATGATGAGGTACTGGCAGGTGTTACTGCTGGGCAGTGATTGGCACTGTGGTGGGCAGGGATTGGCACTGTGGTGGGCACTGGCATACTTTATTGTGGGGGAACTGGTTGGCAGGTGATCTTTTACATTTGAGGGGGCTGTGCTGATAATCAATGTGCTGATAATCAGCACAGACCCCCCTCTGACAGGGAGAGCCGCCGATCGGCTCTCCCTGTCAGTGTGAACCGAAAAATGCCGTTTACCGGCACTTCCTGGTTCACGCGATGATCAGCTGTAATTGGTCACAGCTGATCACGTGGTAAGAAGCCTCTGACAGAGGCTTATTATCACAATCGGAGATGCGGGGTGTCAGACTGACACGCCGCACTCGCGATCGCCGCGATGCCTGCCCCCACAGGCGCGCGCCGGCATGTTATCCTGCTGGACGTCAATAGACGTCCAGTCAGGATAACAGAACCACTTCCCGGACGTCAATTCCCTATTGACCGGGCGGAAAGTGGTTAAAACACTTAAATTTTCTCACTGTTATAGGCAGCGCTGGATTTTTTTCCCATTTACAGTTACAATTCTTGATCTAATAATTCACAGCATGGCCCATTCCTGCGCCCACCAAGAGTAACTGTGAGGGCTTACAGTGTTGTGGCACCAGCACCACCAAAGGCCCAATTTTTCCTACCACTGTTCAACAATGGCATGTAATTACAATTCTTGATATAATAGTTCACAGCAGGGCGTTCCAGCGCCCAACAAGAGTAACTGTGAGTGCTTACAGTGTTGTGGCAACAACAACACCTAGGGGGCAAATTTCTGCAGAGTATATACGGCAGGCCCCTACTTTCAAACATCCAACTTACAAATGACTCCTACTTCCAAACGAAAGGAGACAACAGGAAGTGAGAGGAAATCCAACGCTAGGAAGGGAAATTCTCTCCTGTAAGAGTTAATATGGGGAAAAGGTGTCTCCTCTCCACTGATGCTTTATCACCAATCCTTGTTTCAATAAAAACTTTAAAAAAAAACATTTGTCATTGGGACAGAAATGTTCTGAACAGGGGCACAGACAGCAAAACAAATGCTACAAGGGTGATAACCCTTCCCTATGTTTTCCAAAAAGGTTAAAAATAGATTTTTTGGCTTGAGCTACACTTAAAAAATGTACCTGTTCCAAATTACAAACATATTCTACTTAAGAACAAACCTACAGTCCCTCTCTTGTTTGCACCGCCTGTATACTGCTGTTCAGAGTATATAGGGCCTTTTTTTAATTTTGGGGCGGGGTTCTCTTTAATATCCATACAAGACCCAAAGGGGCTGGTAGTGGGCTCAATGATTTTCATCCATATTGCCGGGACCAAACATTACATCAAGGTCCTTGATGATGCCCTGGAGGAGGGGCAAAATGCATTGACGAATTTCCGGTCAACACTAAGAACCAGTGACGCTGCTTCCGGTTCTTGTGGAACGCACGCCGTTGTGAACCCGGAACACACTGACGCTCGGTTATCATTGAAGGCTTGTGAGTTTTCCCAATAACAGCGTATTGTTAATCTGTTCCTAAGCGGTACTTCACAAGTTGCTTTTTCTTTTTATTCCCCACATGGTCCTCTGATCTCTGCTGTTATTGAGCCAACAGTTGAATTTCACCGAACATTATCGGTCCTAGATGTCGGATGTTGTGTGACTTTTATTTTATTTTAAATCAATTTTTTTCCTTCCTTCTATATTGCAACCACTGTTGCATATGGGACATTATTTCTTTGATGTTGAAAACCATCTGTAGTACTGTGAATTTCTCCTAGAGCTATTTGCCTGGTTGTTCAGTTCATTTAATGTTTTGCGCAGTATATTTTCTGGTTTCACCTAGTTGATCACTTTTTAGTGGTAACATTT
Organism: Rana muscosa; assembly: GCA_029206835.1. Lineage (NCBI taxonomy): Eukaryota > Metazoa > Chordata > Amphibia > Anura > Ranidae > Rana > Rana muscosa. The sequence goes on along the minus strand of CM055120.1, from coordinate 110,802,784 downwards.
AGTATTACACCTACTGCATTTCTGGTGACACCAATCACTGGTGTATAATCTTTTCACTAATAGTGTGTACCATCATCCCGAAAGGTTTAGATGGTTGACATTCACACATACGTTTGTATTGAGCACATTTATATTCGCTAGCGCTGCATTTTATAATTTTTTTATCTCTCAAGGTGTTGGTGCCTTATGCTGTAGCAGCTGCGCATATAATAATTTATTTTCACTTGTTATTTATTTTTGTATGTCTCCATAAGCGCAAGTTTTTTAGTTTTTGTTTAATTACATTAAAGCCGCAAGCAGTTTTAAATGACTTTTTTCCTTTAGAAATGTCATTTTGTGCAGGGACAGTTCTAATCACGGGAAACACGTGCCACTTCACAGGCATACTTTAGACACCCCCCAAGTACAATATTTAAAGGAATATTTCACTTTTGTTTTCACTTTAAGCATTATTAAAATCACTGCTCCCGAAAAAACAGACATTTTTAAAACTTCTTTTTGCATTGATACATGTCCCCTGGGGCAGGACCCGGGTCCCCAAACCCTTTTTAGGACAATAACTTGCATATTAGCCGTTATAATTAGCACTTTAGATTTCGAACGTTCGAGTCCATTGTATTTAATAGGGTTCTAAAGTTTGCGCAAACTTTCGGTCCGTTTGCAGGTTCTGGTGCGAACCGAACCGCGGGGTGTTTGGCTCATCCCTAATGTCCAAGATGATCCTTGGCCTTTACCCACTCAGGATGGTCAGATCACAGGGCGGGTGGTTGCCTGAGGTTGCTGGAGATTTGTGCAGTGGAGCGGAGCTCTGGACTTAAGCCTCCATGCTAGTCCGTGGCAGGCCACGCCCCCATGCCCTGCTTATTTTTTTATCATTAGCATACACTGAGATTGAACTATATATTCCATTCTCTAAATTGTTCATGAACAAGTTAAACAGAATTGTTCCTAGGACCAATGCCCTTTTCCACAAAACAATGAAATATTATGTTGGCAATCCTTTAAATACGATGATTACTTTTAAGCTTTTCCTTTGAGTAAGCATGTGCAGTGTTAAACTAATAGCACTGTACATACCAGCATGCACTTGCCCTGATTTTGCAGTAAGCTTCAGCCTTCCCAGACCACCACCAGTCTCTGAAATGTGGCAGAGACATTCTCTTGAAAGCCCCGTTCATACTGGTGTGGCTTTGATATCGTGCTCCTTTAGTGCAATGTCAAAGCCGTACGAGTTTTACTGTCTATTTCATTGCGGCTTGTGATTTAATCCAACAGAAGTCTATGTAAGTCACAATGAAATTGGCAAAATGTAGTGCAGGATCCTTTTTCAAAGTCGCTGCGACATGAGTTACAGCTATTTGAACGATTCCATTTCTGACAATGGGGTGCGACATGTCATGTTATTTGGACTGTCGCATGGGTGCGAAAGGTTTATTATTATTGGTATATTTTTTATTATTATTGATCGTTTCACTGCTTTGGTTTATGACACTGTGCTGCCTGATCTTTATACAGTATGGTAGAAGCAGAAGAAATAATGTGCAGCTATAGTTGAGCATCAAGCTGAGCATCACAACTAGATGATTGGAATTACCGTTAGTCAGGTTAGTAAGTGAATATTCTCAACTCCTTTAGTAAATCAGCCTCAGTGCATTTCTGTAGTGGAAAGGAGGGGAGTGATATCCCATTTTGCAACAATGAACCTGCATTATGTGTTATTTACAGTTTTTGGAGTTTAGGTGAAAAACAAATATATTTATATATACAGTAAATAGATAGAGATATACAGAGTTGTGTTCTGTATGGGTTGTACAAGAATCAGTTTTGTAGCCAATATTGAGTTATCATGAGCTTAAGTGGGAGCAATGGGAGATATTTCTGAGGCCTGCCAACAAGTCCAACAGTGCGGACTGCACTGTACAGCAAGGGGTACACTGGGAGACTGTTGGAGGCCAAGGATGCTCTGCTTCTGTGTCCAGTGCCTCTAGAGACCAGCTCCAGAAATTATCCTTCCCAAATAATTAACTGTATACTTTACACATCATATTCTAAATATTCTGGGGAAAAAATAAAACTTCACACAATTTATTGATTTGAATAAAGTTTATTGATTAAAGGTTTATTGATTAGAGAATAAAGTTAGAGTTATGAGTTTTGTGGCACATGGAAATGTAAGAAAGGAAATGTCAGAAAATCTGAAAAAAATATTGATTTTAGATATTTTTTTGTATTTTTTTATTCATGCTGTCCTATTTGCTACGTTTGAAGTCCAAAATGCACCTAGAAAACAAATTTAAATGAGCCATATCAATAAACAACTAAATATAGTGCATTCAGTATTGCAGCATTAAGAATATTTTATGTGTAGCTCTTATCTGCACACAAAAAAAAAAAAAAAACGACAATAATAATATATAGCTTTAAAGATGTGACTCTGGGAAGTGTTTTAATCAGTAATGAGATTAAATTCAATGCATTTAAAAGTGGAGGTCTTGTTAACAATGTACAGTAATATGTATGATGAGAAAGAACCTGCCAGTCCTATAACACGGCATCTATTCATATGAGATAATATTGAAATATTTGCTCCTCTGGTAATTCATTAATTTTAAATCCAAAACCCTCTTCATCATCAATCTCCCAAAACTTGGTGCACTGTTATGTTATGATTCCATTGCAATAAATACCTTCTCAGAAAAGACAGTGGAGGCTGTACATTAAAGTACTGAACTGACAATTTAGCCCAGTTTTTCTGCCTACAGACCTAGTAAGTATAGGAGTCATTGTCTATGGAGGCAATGAAGTCTATGCATTTTCTGTTGCAGAGGGTGGTGTTGGTGACCACAAGTGTGATATAGTCAGATGTGTTGTGTATCGGAGCTTATACAAGACAGGAAACGAAAAATCTGGATGGTCAATTGCATCACTGTTGGGATCCAAGAAGAAAATCATGAATATTTAGTACCATCCTCTTATCTCTGCTCTACTCATCACCTGTTGTGGTTCTCCTATTCTGACCACCACTCATTCATCAGATTTGGTTCACTTTCTCTATCTCTATGAAATTACCAGGCCTTTGTGCCTCCCCTTGCCTTTCTTTTATCATGTAAATTGCTCTACATGCTTCTCTTCCTTTTACTTTCAGATGTCTTCTCTTCCTCCTCCTCCATACCACGAGGCATTTCCCAGGCAATATTAATTTTCTTATATTTTGTGCCACCCTGATTAGAAACCAAATATGATTTACACTGAGTAAGTCAACCTGTTTGCCCAGGTGCAATCCTCCCACCCAAATCCAGTACAACCCTTAGAGGTAGATTTACTAAAACTGGTGCACTCAGAATCTGGTGCATCTGTGCATAGTAGCCAATCAGCTTATAACCACAACTTGTTCAATTAAGCTTTGGCAATAAAACCTGGAAGCTGATTGGTTTCTATTAAGAGTTGCACCAGATTTTGCACTCTCCAGCTTTAGTAAATAACCCCCTTAATGTCTTCTTCTTTGGAACCTGCCCTGGCTTGATGTCACAATGTCATAAATCGGTGGCCTTCTTGCAACTGTAAACACGAATGTGTGATGTACTCAACAAAGAGGACTATTGTGGAAGATAAATACTATCCAAATGTCTGGAAATAAGAGGGAAGAGCTACCATGTGCTAAATATGCAGTCTGCTCACCAATACTGCCCCCACTACCTCCCTCACCATTTTTAGACATTTGGATTGTAAGTAGTGTGAACATTGGCTTTACTTCTGTTGTGGTCATATCACAAATATATTTTTGGACAGCATAGTAAATAGCACCAATCTCACAAACTAGCAGAACAAGGAGTGCACATTCTAATACAAAGTGTTTTAAATGCATTGTCAGAACCTGGACATAAAACAGTCACATGGGGGTTGATTTACTAAAACTGGAGAGTGCACATCTGGTGAAGCTGTGCATGGTAGCCAATCAGCTTCCCGCCCGCCGCACGTCATATGACGTCGTCGGGTTTGAGCGGTGATATCCTTAATGATGCCTGCTGCTACATCATTCATTCAGATATCTTCTTTCAGCGCTGGCGATTCCCTACACCATAATAACAATCATAGCGGCTGTTCAGCTGTTTGATTGTTCTTACACGCGGTGGGAGGGGACGTCCCCTCCCTCCCACCGCCCTCAGATGCGTCTACCGACTCACTCCTGCGATCGGCGAGTCAGAGAAGGGAACTGCTGGTGCCGGATGCTGACCATAGAGATTTCCGGTGGACCAGATGGTCCCCGGAGTCTCTACGATCGTTCGGAGGCTGGGCGCGATGTTATGACGTCACGCCCGGCTCCTGCATTTGTAAAAAAGGTGCCGCCTCGGCAGGGAAGCTGAGATCTTTTTTTTTTTTTTTTTGACTTAAGGCTTCCCAGCCTAGAGGTGAGATATAAGGACTTATTGACCCCAGATCTCCCTGTAAAGAGGACCTGGCATGCACTATTCCTATTATAAGGGATGTTTACGCATACGTAAGTCGCGCCCACATATGTAAACGATGTTCAAACAACATATGTGAGGTATTGCCATGAACGTTAGAGCGAGAACTAAAATTCTAGCACTAGACCTCCTCTGGAACTCCTCTGGAACTCAAAACATGTAACCAGTAAAAAAAAATTAAAGCGTCGCCTATGGGGATTTTTAAGTACCAAAGTTTGGCGCCATTCCACGAGCGTGTGCAATTTTGAAGCATGACATGTTAGGTATCTATTTACTCAGCATAACATCATCTTTCACATTATGCAAAAAAATTGGGCTAATTTTACTGTTTTGTTTTTTAATGCATGAAATTGTTTATTTAAAAAAAAAATGCATTTGAAAAATTCCTGCCCAAATACCGTGCGAGATAAAAAGTTGCAATGACCGCCATTTTATTTTCTAGGGTCTCTGCTAAAAAAACATATATAATGTTTGGGGGTTCTATGTAATTTTCTAGCAAAAAAATTATTTTACATGTAGGAGAGAAATGTCAGAATTGGCCTGGTAGGCAAATGGTTAAGATTTGACAATAAAACCTGGAAGCTGATTGGTTTCTATGCAGAGCTGCACCAGATTTTGCACTCTCCAGTTTTTAGTAAATCAACCCCACAGTCAGAACCTGGACATAAAACAGTCACATGGGGGTTGATTTACTAAAACTGGAGAGTGCACATCTGGTGAAGCTGTACATGGTAGCCAATCAGCTTCTAACTTCAGCTTATTCTATTAAGCTTTGAAAAAAAATGGAAGCTGATTGGTTTCTATGTAGAGCTGCACCAGATTTTGCACTCTTCAGTTTTAGTAAATCAACCCCAATAGTTTGTAGAAATAAAGAACCCTTTTTATCGATCAGTGCTGCTTCAAATAAACTGAGCTCTCTTGAAAAGTATCAGCAACGGTCTCTAATACAGCAAGCAATGATCTAGGAAAAACTATTTTTGCATGAAAAGTTGCTACTTTTAACGCAAAGAGTTCAAAAAGATCAGCTTTTAGCCATATGTAGCACACGGACCTTTTTCTCGCCTGACTCACTTGCAAGTCAAGGCACACCGTGCTATATGCCCGTACCCTCCTGTTTGAAGAGGTTAAGCGGTGTTCACAAATTTTGGGTCCTGCAGCGAGTTACCTTCTTCCACTGGTTCTCTTCCCCAGAGTATGGGGTCAAGTCTCTATTTCCCCCCCCCCCCCCAAAGAAGCCAATGTCCAGAAACACTTTAACACCAACAGAGAGTTTATTTTTTTCTATTTGCTGCATAGTAAACAGAGACAGATGGATGAAAGAAGGAATAAGTGTGAGGGATTAGATCCAGGCACAACTAGAACCTCGTCGCTACTCGATCCCGAGTGGGTTTAGCTCACCCGTATAGTCCTCTCCCACAGTCCCAGCAGTCGGTGTGGAGCTCGAACAGTTCTGTCAACCTATCCCCTCCAGGGACAGGTACGGGAGATCCTCTAACCTCTGTAGACTTTTAAGAACAGGATAATGCCAATGGGCACTCTACAGGTTAGCCTTCCCGAACAAGGAATCCTTCCCTCTGACAGGTCACCAGGCCTCTCCCGAGACAGCAATCTTCCATTACTCATCTCCTCAGTGGGACTGATCCTCCCCTGGCTTCCTCACGGTCAGAGCGGGTACCCTTACCTGGGCACCCTGGGACTCCAATGGGCGAATTGTAGACCCAGTTAAAGGTACTGGGCCTACCTGGAACATTGCAGCCTCGGGCCAAAGGTGCCCGAGACTTCTCGGCCAGTCATCCCACCCCGAGGGTAACACCCCTCCGGCTCCTCCACTCCAACTCTTCTCTACTCCCCTCCTCGACTCACCTCTAAAAGATGGCGTCTGCCCCTTATGTACCCTCTCCCGGCATGCACCGCAGGCCGACAAAGCCCACTGTACCGCTGCCGAGAGAGGACACCCTAAGGCGTAGTAATGCCACCCATGGCTCAACCCTGACCTGATATGGCAACGCCACCCACAGGGAACCATACACCAGGCAGCATCACATAGGCAGAGGCAAACACCTAGTAATCAAAGTGGTCCAAGCCTGGCTACCAGCTCAGACCAACCCCTAAATTAAGGCACATAACACCCCTAAAAGTAAAGGGGCGTTACACATAAAAACAACCAGCTCAGGACAGCCCTTGGTGTAGGGTTGCCACCTTTTCCTTAAGTCAAACCCGAACACTTAAGTGGCGCACAGCAATTTTTTTTATAGTATAAACTATACATATATTTTGCTATTAAAGGGGTTCCTTTTATAAAAACAAAAAACAAACATGTCATACTGACCTCCACTGTGTAGTTTGTTTTGCACAGAGTAGCCCCGATCGTCCTCTTCTGGGGTCCTCCGGTGGTGTCGGTGGCTCCTCCCCACATCGGGTGTCCACCTCAGAGAAGCGCTTTCCTTGGTGGACCCCCGTGCGCATGGGCATCCGCTGAAATTTTTTCAGGGGGGGGGGGGGGGCGCTACGGCAGCGGCGATACACAGTCGCTTTTTACCCTTTCTTCGACCACTAGCGGGGGTTAAAAGCGACCCCCCCCCCCACCTTAAAATGTAAAAACACCCACTGTGCCCCCTGCATCTTTAAATATCTCTTTGTCACTACTGTGTACCCCCTCTCCACAACTGCACCTCTAGACCCCTTTACATTACACAGCACTCTGCATCACTGGCCCCCTTTACATTACACAGCACCCTGCATCACTGGACGCCTGTACATTACACAGCACCCTGCATCACTGGCCCCCTTTACATTACACAGCACCCTGCATCACTGGACCCCTCTACATTACACAGCACCCTGCACCCCTGTACATTACACAGCACCCTGCATCACTGGACCCCTTTGCATTACACGGCACCCTGCATCACATTACACAGCACCCTGTATCACTGGACCCCTTTACATTACACAGCACCCTGCACCCCTTTACATTACACAGCACCCTGTATCACTGGACCCCTTTACATTACACATCACCCTGCACCCCTTTACATTACACAGCACCCCTTTACACAGCAGCACCGCACCTCTGGACACTACACACACTAAACTCTGACCACTACACTGCACACTGACCATATGTATGACCTGTCCTATGACGTCATGTCTCTGCAGTCACACACACACACGTGTGGTAGGACATCTCCTCCTCCCTCCATACCGCACACACAGCCCGGCTCTCCTTCCTTCTCACCTTCAGCAGGTCCAGCGGGTGTGTGCAGCAGGCCGCCCCGCAGGAGGCCAGGCCCCCGAGGTACTACCACCACGACTCGAGACACCCTCCGCCATCTCCCCCCTGACTCTTTTTCTTCTTCTCTCCCCGGGCGCGCTGCACAGTCCAAGGGCCAGGGGCAGAGCCGGCCCCTGCCCGGGAGAATGAGAAGAGCTGGGGCCAATCGGATTTCAGCACGAGGCCCCGCCCAGCCAGCGCTGCCAAACCACGAGACGCGGGGCTGGAAGTGGATGTAAGGGCGGCGGAGGGTGTAGAAAACTGCCAATTTGGCCAACACCTTCTCAATTCCAGGGGCGGGGCAAACAACCCCCCTTGCCCTATGGAGCAGACGCCCATGCCCGTGTGGTCGCGTTCCCGGGTCCTGCTTCTGCATGTATTGTGTCATTGGATTTGATTAACAGCAGCAGGAGCCAATGGCTGCACTGCTATCAATCTATCTAATCAAGAGCCAGGACCCCTGGACCCCGTGCAGAGAGGGAGAGCACATCTCCGCCGAGAGAATGAAGGGGTTCAGGTAAGTAAAATGGAGGGGGGGGGGGGCTGGGGGGCCGGTCACTGGCAGAAGTTTTTTCACCTTAATGCATAGGATGCATTAAGGTGAAAAAACACAAAGGTTTACAACCCCTTTAAATAAAATTTCTAATCATATGAAGTTAATAACAAGAGTTCCCCTTTTACATCTGAACTCGCAGAGTTCCCTTTCACTGTAACGGGGGACTCTGCAGACTCTGATGTAAGGGAGAACTCTGGGGACTCTGACATAAGGGATGCTCTGGGAACCCTGATTTAAGGGAGAACACTGAGAACTCAGAGGTCTCTGATGTAAGGGGGAACACTGTGGACTCTGGTGTAAAGGAGAACTCTGATGTAAGGGGTGCTCTGAGAACCCTGATTTAGTTTAGTGTACTCACTTAGAGGCAGAAGAGAGAAAGGGGGAGACTTCAGTCACAGACAAGGATGGATGGTGAGCTCACTCACCCCTTCGCAGTCAGCACCTCTCATCCAGATGTATCTGAGGCTGCTGGACTTCAAATTTCAGGCCCCCACTTTCCCTTTCTGAGGCACAGAGCAGAGGATTAGAGTGTGGGCAGACACAGAGGGGTGGGGGGGGGGGAGAGAGGTGCAGATCGAGCCCTCTCTCCTCTCCTGTCTGTGTGTGTGTTTGGGGGGAGATTGTTAGTGCTGGCTTTGGGCAGTGTGAAAAAGAGTCTAAAGCCCCGTACACACGGTCTGACTTTTTGCCAACAAACTTCATTTTGAGCAAGTTTGCCAAAAAATCAGACCGTGTGTACGCTCCATCGGACAAACTATTTTGGTTTTCATCGGACAAAAGTTCGGTCTGCAAACGGACAAACTTTTGGCCAACAAAAGTCCAATGGAGCAAAGTCCGACCGTGTGTACAGAAAACCATCGGACTTTTGTCCAATGGACAAAACAAATAATGTTAAAATCAACCAACAATAGCAGAAGTTGACCAAAGGGTGGCGGTAAAGAGCAGAAAAAACATGTGATGTTGGAAAAAGTTTTGGGAAAGTTTGCAGAAATGTCCTGTGGTGTGTATGCTATGGGTGTGCCCGGCCAACTCCCTTCGGACAAAATCCACGGAAAAGTCCGATGGAAGTCCGACCGTGTGTACGAGGCTTTACAGACACTCTCAGCTTAGACAACTGCAGCCAGCAACTCTGCTTGGAAGCCATAGTTCGGTCTAAATAATGTGTCCGGGTTTCAGGCAGTCTGAAAACCAGACGCATGATTCCAAACCCGAACTGTCCAGGTGGCAACCCTACCTTGGTGTTATACTATGCATGAGAGTACTGGGTGGAGAAAGCAAATGCTAGTATCACTTTAAATAAAAAGTTGTTTGCACAAAGTTACTGCGTTGCTAACTGCATACAAATATCAGTAACATTTCACATTTATTGATGGAATCTGAGGATAAGCATTCATTAGATTAAAAGTTTCAAGCCTTGTCATGTTCTGATATTGGAATCTTTGTTAAAGGGAACTTATGCCTCCAATACTTACCTCTGCTCCAATGTTGTCCAGGAACTCCCTCATTAGCATTGACATCTTCACCTGGTCTTCTACAAGGCTTGTCATCTTTAATTACTTTGATTGGCTGGGCCAGGATGATGGAACTCCCACACACATGCACAGGAGGAATTATTTCCAGCACTGAGGAATGCTGAGGAAGTACACTGAGCTGTGCATTCAAAGGAAGTTTGTGAGAAGGCAGGTATGAATGTTTTATAGAAGAGATATAGTGGGGGAGAATTACTAAAACTGCTGTACACAGAATCTGGTGCAGCTGTGCAAAGTAACCAATCAGCTTCTAAGTTTTATTGTCAAAGCTTAACCACTTCCCTACTGTGCACGAAAACCCCCTTCCTGCCCAAGCCATTTTTCAGCTTTCAGCGCTGTCACACTTTGAATTACAATTGCGCGGTCGTGCGACGTGGCTCCCAAACGAAATTTGCGTCCTCTTTTTCCTACAAATAGAGCTTTCTTTTGGTGGTATTTGATCACCTCTGCGGTTTTTATTTTTTGCGCTATAAACAAAAGAAGTGCGTCCAGTTTGGAAAAAAACACAATATTTTTTACTTTTTGCTATAATAAATACCCATTTTTTTTTTTCAATTTAAATTTTCCTCAGTTTAGGCCGATACGTATTCTTCTACATATTTTTGGTAAAAAAAAAAAAAATCGCAATAAGCGTGTATTGATTGGTTTGCGCAAAAGTTATAGCGTCTACAAAATAGGGGATAGATTTATAGCATTTTTTTAACTAGTAATGGCGGCGATCTGCGATTTTTATTGTGACTGCGATATTGCTGCGGACACATCGGACACTTTTGACACATTTTTGGGACCATTCACATTTATACAGCGATCCCTGCTATAAAAATGCATTGATTACTGTATAAATGTGACTGGCAGGGAAGGGGTTAACCACTAGGGGGCGGGAAGGGGTTAAATATGTTCCCTCAATGTGTTCTAACTGTGGGGGGAGGGGACTGACTGGGAGAGGTGACCGATGGTTGTCCCTATGTACAAGGGACACACCATCGGTCCCCTCTCCCTCACAGGACGTAGATCTGTGTGTTTACACACACAGATCTACTATCCTGCTCGGTTCCACTATCCTGCACGCGCCCCCTAGCTCGTTTTAAAGGCAGGACGTCATATGACGTCCTGTCAGAACGAGAGTGTCCTCCACCTGCCGTCAATTGACGGTGGGCGGTGGACAAGTGGTTAACCATATGACGTCCTGCAGGATAACAGCCGCCGCGCGCCCGGGGGGGTCGCGCATCGCGGCGATCGGTGGACCGGTGTGTCAGTCTGACACACCGCTACACTGATCTCGGTAAAGAGCCTCCGGCGGAGGCTTTTTACCACGTGATCAGCCATGTCCAATCACGGCTGATCACGATGTAAACAGGAAGAGCCGTTGATCGGCTCTTCCTCACTCGCATCTGACAGACGCGAGTAGAGGAGAGCCGATCGGCGGCTCTCCTGACAGGGGGGGTTTGCGCTGATTGTTTATCAGCGCAGCCCCCCCTCAGATACCCACACTGGACCACCAGGGAAGCCCCCCAGGGAAGCCCCAAGCATGTGGATGGCCAGGTAAGTCCCCCATGGCCATCCACATGCAGAATTACACACAAAACATATGCCAATCAGTGCCCACAAATGGGCACTGACTGGCACCATCATGGCATGTGATGCCCAGCAATGCCACCTACCAGTGTCATCAGTGCCACCTACCAGTGTCCAGTGCCACCTATCAGTGCCCATCCATGCCCATCTCTGCCCATAAATGCCCACCTATCAGTGCCCGTCTGTGCCACCTATCAGTGCCGCCTATGAGTGCCCATCAGTGCCGCCTATGAGTGCCCATCACCCATCAGTGCCGCCTATGAGTGCCCATCAGTGCTGCCTATGAGTGCCCATCAGTGCCGCCTATGAGTGCCACATATCAGTGCCCATCAGTGCCCATCATCAGTGCCACCTCATTGGTGCCCATCAGTGTCGCCTTATCAGTGCCCGTTATTGCCGCCTTATCAGTGCCCGTTAGTGCCGCCTTATCAGTGCCCGTCATTGAAGTAGAAAAGGTACTTATTTACAAAAAAAAATTTAACAGAAACAAAGAAAAACTTAGTTTTTTTCAAAATTTCCGCTCTTTATTTGTTGTGCAAAAAATAAAAATCGCATAGGCGATCAAATACCACAGAGAGAGCTCTATTTGTGGAAACAAAATGATTAAAAAATTGTTTGGGTACAGTGTTGCATGACCGCGCAATTGTCATTCAAATTGCGACAGCGCTGAAAGCTCAAAATTGGCTTGGGCAGGAAGGTGTATAAGTGCATGGTATTGAAGTGGTTAAAGAGTAACTCCACTTTTGTTGAGGAAAAAAACATTGCCCTCTGGGTGATCTATGTACATTGCAGGGATTTTAACAAACTTTGTTGCAGATTCCTACCTTTTGTTGTTCTGAGGAAATTGCCATTTGTTTGTCTGTATAAATCTGTATGGAATATGTATAGAAGTGGTTTTATAAATATCAATCACCTGCTGCACCTGCAGGGCTCTAATGAGGAAGGCTGCAGGGCCTGCATCCCTTTAGATGTGATTTCCCTTTGAGAGTATCACACCAAAAATGACTTATTTGTTGCAGGGGATGCTCAAAATCTAACTTGTGTCTTAGTGCAGATGTCTGGTAAAGTCAGTGAGCCAATCACACAAGCAGGAAATGACATTTCTGGGGGGTGTTCTGTACACCATCTGTATACAGAACACCTCCAGGTAGCCATATTGCATTTTACAGAAAATTTCAGTGCTGCAGATTGAAAAGGAAAGGTCATTTTTAATAACATTCAGTTACAATATGACTTGTGTCACAACTATATATGCTATATTATTTATTTTTTATTTGCTTTTTTTCCCACAAAAGTGGAGTTCCCCTTTAATAGAAACACACTGAAATTAGAAGCTGATTGGTTACTATGCACAGCTGCACCAGATTATGTGTGTCCCAGTTTTAGTAAATCTCCCCCCAGTATGTCTCTGCAAAAAAAATCTGGATGCTGGAAAATCTTTGTTCAGGGGTAAAGTTCTGCTGTAAAGAGATAGATGACCTCTCTGATGCACTGATACTTACCTTGTCATCACTCCACCTACCCTCACCCACTAGAGATGCTACCAGCCAGTGAAAATCCCCCGTGCTTTGGGTATGAGGGATGTGACCTTCTACCAAGTGAGAGTGCTTGGGTCTAGCAATGAATCATTACAGAGGAGTGATGTCACTGCTCCCCCTAGTGTCTGACATGGAGGATTGTGGGCCAGCTGTGATGGAGGAAGAAGTGAAGAGGGGGAAAGGTGAGTATCAGTGTGTCGGGAAGTCCCTTTGCACTGACAATGTCACTTTGCCCTGAATGGATATGGTGACAGTTTTTTTTTAAAGTAATATATTTTTTTTTTTTACAGTTTGAGGGGAACAATTAGATGATAGTGACGTCCTAATATAAAATATCATTACATTTTGTCTGTAAGGATAACAGTATAGAAGCCGTCATTGCTGATATGGGTTTAAAAGGACAGGCTCTGAAGTAGTCCCAAATTTGAAGGAACATGTAACCGGTGTATTTATAAAAGACTAAACTCAGTTCCTGCTTGTGTGCCCAAGGATGGCAATTCACTAGATAATGAATCCAGGATCAGGATGACTGCCCTGGAACCTGCAACTTAAATACCAAGTCAGCATTGGCAGTCCCCATATTTCTCACCTCACAGGTTCCCTTAAGATGAAATGTCTGATTTAATTACCATATAAGCCCATTTCTCTTATTTCCTTGCAGTAAAATCCTGGTAGATGTATTAAAGAATAAATATAATAATAAACTTACTGCAATAATATCCATGTGGTAAGTAGTTTCCAGCCTAAATTTATTTACCGGACAAAGGGTTGATCTTGGGAAGAAAAAACAAGATATATACATTAACTATCTATTAACTAGAAAACCATATTGCCTCATGTCAGGCTTGCAATATATGGACTGTTAATATATACAGTGGGTACGGAAAGCATTCAGACCCCCTTAAATTTTTCACTCTTTGTTATATTGCAGCCATTTGCTAAAATCATTTAAGTTCATTTTTTCCCTCATTAATGTACACACAGCACCCCATATTGACAGAAAAACACAGAATTGTTGACATTTTTGCAGATTTATTAAAAAAGAAAAACTGAAATATCACATGGTCCTAAGTATTCAGACCCTTTGCTTAGTATTTAGTAAAAGAACCATTTTGATCTAATACAGCCATGAGTCTTTTTGGGAAAGATGCAACAAGTTTTTCACACCTGGATTTGGGGATCCTCTGCCATTCCTCCTCGCAGATCCTCTCCAGTTCTGTCAGGTTGGATGGTAAACGTTGGTGGACGGACATTTTTAGGTCTCTCCAGAGATGCTCAATTGGGTTTAGGTCAGGGCTCTGGCTGGGCCATTCAAGAACAGTCACGGAGTTGTTGTGAAGCCACTCCTTCGTTATTTTAGCTGTGTGCTTAGGGTCATTGTCTTGTTGGAAGGTAAACCTTCGCCCCAGATTGAGGTCCTGAGCACTCTGGAGAAGGTTTTCGTCCAGGATATCTCTGTACTTGACCGCATTCATCTTTCCCTCGATTGCAACCAGTCGTCCTGTCCCTGCAGCTGAATAACACCCCCACAGCATGGTGCTGCCACCACCATGCTTCACTGTTGGGACTGTATTGGACAGGTGATGAGCAGTGCCTGGTTTTCTCCACACATACCACTTAGAATTAAGGCCAAAAAGTTCTATCTTGGTCTCATCAGACCAGAGAATCTTATTTCTCACCTTCTTGGAGTCCTTCAGGTGTTTATTAGCAAACTCCATGCAGGCTTTCATGTGTCTTGCACTGAGGAGAGGCTTCCATCTGGCCACTCTGTCATAAAGCCCCGACTGGTGGAGGGCTGCAGTGATGGTTGACTTTCTACAACTTTCTCCCATCTCCCGACTGCATCTCTGGAGCTCAGCCACAGTGATCTTTGGGTTCTTCTTTTCCTCTCTCACCAAGGCTCTTCTCCCCTGATAGCTCAGTTTGGCCGGACGGCCAGCTCTAGGAAGGGTTCTGGTCGTCCCAAACGTCTTCCATTTAAGGATTATGGAGGCCACTGTGCTCTTAGGAACCTTAAGTGTAGCAGAATTTTTTTGTAACCTTGGCCAGATCTGTGCCTTGCCACAATTCTGTCTCTGAGCTCTTCAGGCAGTTCCTTTTGACCTCATGATTCTCATTTGCTCTGACATGCACTGTGAGCTGTACGGTCTTATATAGACACATGTGTGGCTTTCCTAATCAAGTCCAATCAGTATAATCAAGCACACCTGGACTCAAATGAAGGTGTAGAACCATCTCAAGGATGGTCAGAAGAAATGGACAGCACCTGAGTTAAATATATGAGTGTCACAACAAAGGGTCTGAATACCTAGGACCATGTGATATTTCAGTCTTTTTTTAATAAATCTGCAAAAATGTCAACAATACTGTGTTTTTCTGTCAATATGGGGTGCTGTGTGTACATTAATGAGGAAAAAATGAACTTAAATGATTTTAGCAAATGGCTGCAATATAACAAAGACTGAAAAATTTAAGGGGGTCTGAATACTTTCCGTACCCACTGTATATCAAAATGAAAATAGTAGCTGATGATATTCCAAATCCCTAAGATATAGACATAGAAAAAACCCTCATAATGGGACATTAGTAGCAGTAGGTCATATTTAAGTAAATAGAAAATGTATTAGGATTTTTAAAAAGTTTACAACGTTACAAAACTATACATAGTTACTGCAAACTGTTTTTTCCATTTGGGATAAAGGTTTTACATAAATACATAACATGTGATCATTGCATGCACCCCTGTCAGTGTTATATGGGTTGTCTCAATCCTCTAACTGCTACTAGACATGTGCGATTAGTTTCGTACGAATCTAAAATTCGTACGAATTTTTCGAAATTCGTACATTTGTACGAATCCGAATTACGAATTTTTATGAATACGAATTCTGTACGACATACGAAATTTCGTTTACGAATTTTGGATCCAAATTATCCGAATCCAAACTACCAAATAACGATTTTCAACTAATACGAAAGAAACAAACAAAAAAAAAAATACGAAAGTAGGAATTGTGTCCAGAATCAACGAAAACAATGTACTCTACCCCGTCCGAAAGTACGAATTATGGTATTGAGCTTCCCTTTAATAGTGCCGTTGTACATCTTATACGTCACCGTGTTCTTGGCGTCCGGAATTTCTGACAACATTTGTGTATGCAAGACAAGTTTGAGCCAACATCCTTCGGGAAAAAAAAATACACGGTTTTGTTGTCGGAATTTCCGATCGTCTGTACGCAGCATGAGTCCGTAGAGTTCAATATTAACGATTCGTACAAAATTCGTATTTCGTACGAATCCGAATTAAATTCCGTAAACAAATTGAGAATTACAATTTTTTTTTTTATACGAAACGGAACGGAACAAATTTTTTGACAGCTCCCATGTCTAACTGTTACACCTATAAGATAGTTTGTTCTGTTGAAAAACAACAGTCTTACTGGCAGGATCACCTAAAGAAAATAAAGGAAAGAAATTCTAAAAAAAGAAAACTAATGCAGCCATCACATCTGACATATTGACCTAAACTGAAGAAGAAATTAGTTTTTTTATATATTGTTTTGGGATATTTATTATACAAAAAGTAAAAAATATTGCTTTTTTGTTTTTTAATTGTCGCTCTTTTTTTGTTTATAGTGTAAAAAATTAAAACGGAGGTGATCAAATACTACTGTACCAAAAGAAAGCTCTATTTGTGGAAAGAAAAGGACCGCAATTTTGGTTGGGTACAGCGTCGCACGACCGTGCAATTGTCAGGTAAATCGACGCAGTGCCGTATTGCAAAAAAATGGCTTGGTCAGGAAGGGGGTAAATCCTTCCGGGGCGGAAGAGGTTAATCGCTCCAAAACCAAGCCTATTGTTGACACTTGTTGTCTACAAGCTAAAATCAGTATTTTTTTGCTGGAAAATTAACAAACATTCTATATAATTTTTAGCAAAGACCCCAGAGAATAACATGGCGGTCGGTGCAATATTTGATGTCACACGGTATTTGCTCAGCAATTTTTCAAACACAATTTTTGGGGAAAAAATACACTTTTTTTTAACTAAAAATAAGAAAACAGTAAAGTAAGCCCAGTTTTTTTGCATATTGTAAAAGATGATCTATGCCAAGTAAATAGCTACCTAACATGTTACGCTGTAAAATTCCACGCACTCATGGAATGGCGACGTTTACATTTTTTTAACGGTTACCAGTTTAGATTTACTGAGGAGGTCTTTTGCTATATTTATTGTACTCACTCTAAAAATCACGGTGATATCGCACACGTGCGATTTGAACACTGTTTACATTTGCAGGTGCGACTTACGTATGTGTTTTCTTTAGTGCACGAGCACGCGGGGACAGGGGCACGTTTTTTTTATTCTTTTTATTTTTTATTCCGATCGCTTGCTGTCATAATCAGTGTTGTTCATCTTACGTTAAAAAAGTAATTAGTTACAGTTACAAATTACTTCTTCCAAAAAGTAATGGAGTTACTCACTCAGTTACTACATTGAAAAAGTAATTAGTTACTCAGCAAAGTAACTATATCGGTTATATTATATATACACGGGGGCGGGTGGTAGAAGGATGATATATATGTAATTTTTTTCAGTGTATAAAAATAATAGGAGGGATAACAATAAATAATATTGGTACTGTGCCCATGCCTCACTGTGCCCAATGCCTCACTGTGCCCATGCTTCACTGTGCCTCACTGTGCCTCACTGTGCCCATGCTTCACTGTGCCTCACTGTGCCCATGCTTCACTGTGCCTCACTGTGCCCCATGCCTCACTGTGCCCCATGCCTCACTGTGCCCCATGCCTCACTGTGCCTCACTGTGCCCCATGCCTCACTGTGCCACATGCCTCACTGTGCCCCATGCCTCACTGTGCCCCATGCCTCACTGTGCCCCATGCCTCACTGTGCCTCACTGTGCCCCATGCCTCACTGTGCCTCACTGTGCCCCATGCCTCACTGTGCCTCACTGTGCCCCATGCCTCACTGTGCCTCACTGTGCCCCATGCCTCACTGTGCCCCATGCCTCACTGTGCCTCACTGTGCCTCACTGTGCCCCATGCCTCACTGTGCCCCATGCCTCACTGTGCCCCATGCCTCACTGTGCCTCACTGTGCCCCATGCCTCACTGTGCCCCATGCCTCACTGGGCCCATGCTTCACTGTGCCTCACTGTGCCCCATGCCTCACTGTGCCCCATGCCTCACTGTGCCTCACTGTGCCCCATGCCTCACTGTGCCTCACTGTGCCCCATGCCTCACTGGGCCCATGCTTCACTGTGCCTCACTGTGCCCCATGCTTCACTGTGCCCCATGCTTCACTGTGCCCCATGCCTCACTGTGCCCCATGCCTCACTGTGCCCCATGCCTCACTGTGCCCCATGCCTCACTGTGCCCCATGCCTCACTGTGCCCCATGCCTCACTGTGCCCCATGCCTCACTGTGCCCCATGCCTCACTGTGCCCCATGCCTCAATGTGCCCAATGCCTCAATGTGCCCAATGCCTCAATGTGCCCAATGCCTCACTGTGCCCATGCCTCAATGTGCCCAATGCCTCACTGTGCCCATGCCTCAATGTGCCCAATGCCTCACTGTGCCCGTGTCTCACAGTCACTGTGCCTGCCGTGTACAGTACCTCAGATCGGCGGCGTCCCGACTCCCGGCGGCCATTCCATTATTCAAAAGCCGCGCCTCCTCCAGTCCTCCTCGTCTGTGATAGGCAGAACACTCAATTTCCAAGCATTCAGTGTTCCGCCTATCACGGACATCCGCTCATCCTCATAACACAGACGAGGATAAGAGGATGTCCTTGATAGGCGGAACACTGCCTGCTGTGAAATTGAGTGTTCCGCCTATCACAGGCGACGAGGACTCGGGAGGGCGCGGCTTTTGAACACTGCAATGGCTGCCGTCTGTCTGCATGACACGCTGATCAGGTAGGCAGACGGCGGCTTGCAGTTAGTTAAATGTTAAATTACATCTACTCGCAGCGGCTGCGGCGAGTAGATGTAATTAGGGTAACGCCGCCCAAGTAATGGGAACGACGGTGCCACAAGGGTAAGAGTAATCAGTTAGATTACTCGTTACCCCAAAAAGTGGCTACGTTACCTAACGTTTTATTTAAACGGCGTTAGTTACAACACTGGTCCTTCGTTAGGAGTGGGACTTCCTGTCCCTCTTCCCACTTCCACCTAGGGACCGCCTAGGCGACTCCTCCTCTGCCCCTAGGCGGCCCATCCCTCTAGGCGATCTCCTGGGACACGTGACAGGTCCCAGGAGATCGCCTGTCCACTCCGGGAGCGCAGCGCGACTCGCGCATAAGCAGTGCGTGCCCGGCCGTGAAGCCGAAAGCTGTCACGGCCGGGTGCCCAGAGTGTGAATGGAGGCGCCAAGGAGAGGAGCGGGGAAAGGAGTGACGCTCCGTGTGGCCGCATCGCTGGACCGTGGAACAAGTAAGTGTCTGTTTATTGAAAGTCAGCAGTTATACTTTTTGTAGCTGCTGACTTTTAATAAACATTAAAAGGCTGGAACTCCACTTTAAGTGTAGTGGAATGTAATAGTGAACATAAAGGTTGTATACAATTATTCACCATTCACTAACAATGAAGCTATTATTGTTAGTGAACTCTGTCTTTGATCATATACTGTTGCTTTAGATCAACTGTACTTAACTGCTTGCTGACTGCATACTGTATATATATGGCGGCATGGCGGCTTTGCTGCGCAGGATCACGTACTTAGTACATGATCCTGCACTTTTGGGCCTGGGGCACACGCCCCCAGAGGCCCGCTCCTGCTGTGATTAGACACAGCAGGAGCTGATTGGTGGGTACAGCTGACTCAATTTCCACCAGCATGCGCCAATGCTTCGTTACACAGACAGAATGGCGGTCTGTCCATGTAAACAAGGCAGATTGCCATTCTGTCAGTACAGACGGCATAGACCCTGTATCACTGCTAAGCAGGGGCACCGAACCATGCCATCTTCCAGTACAAGCACCTCCCCCACAGTAGTAAAGCACTGGTCAGGTACACATTTAACCCTTTGATTGCCCCTGATGTTAACCCCTTCCCAGCCAGTGTCATTAGTACAGTGACAGTGCATATTTTTTAGCACCGATCACATTATTGGTGTCACAGGTCCCCAAAAAGTGTCAAAAGTGTCAGTTAGTGTGTCCCGACTGTTTGCCACAATGTTGCAGTCCCGCTACAAGTTGCTGATCGCCGCCATTACTGGAAAAAAAGAAATGAAATAAAAAAATATTCCATAGTTTGTAGACGCTATAACTTTTGCGCAAACCAATTAATATACGCTTATTGGGATTTTTTTTTTACCAAAAATATGTAGCAGAATACATATTGGCCTAAATTGATGAAGAAATTAGATTTTTTTGTTTTTTTATAATTAGATTTTTTTATTAGATTTAATTTTATAGCAGAAAGTAAAAAATATAGTTTATTTTTTTTCAGTTGTCTGAATTTTTGTTTATAGTGCAAAAAATAAAAACTGCAGAGGTGATCAAATACCACCAAGATAAAGCTCTATTTGTGGGGAAAAAGGACATACTGGTACATTTTATTTGTGTACAGCATCGCACGACCGTGCAATCGTCAGTTAAAGTAATGCAGTGCCATATCACAAAAAATGGCCCAGTCATGAAGGGGGGTAAATCTTCCAGAGGTCAAGTGGTTAAAGAAATTATTTTATTTTTCTATATGAGTTAGCCAAACCCAAAGAAGATTATACCGAAGAATCTCAGACTAATGATATTTGAAAGACAGCATATGCAAAACCGTATTTACTAAGGAATGCATTTCAAACTTACCACGAAACATAATGCACTGCTAACCAAACCGACTTTCTATAATAAAGATAAGACAAGATAATTAGCACACTAAAGGTAAAGCTATTTAATAAGTGGAATATTGTTTTAGGTCTTTATACTGTTACATTTTTGCAACTGTAAATAAATCTCATAAAGAGGTTACAAGACATTCTTTTTCTTAAAGTGGAGTTCAACCCAGAAATTATTTTTTTCACAATAAATCCTACAAAATATAGAAAAAAAAATGCATACTCACCCAAAATACCTGTTGCTATGCGGAAGTCCGTAATCTGCCTCTTCAGTAACCGCGGTCTGTTTTATTCTCCATCCTCTTCTAGTGAATGGGGCGCGCTGCTTTCTGGGAACTGTGTGTAATCCCAGAGAGCAGCCGCCCATTCACAAGTCGGCGCGAGACTCGTGCATGCTCAGTAGGAAACAGGCAGTGAAGCCTGTGGATGGCGGCGCGGGACCTGCACCGATCCAGGGATCGGCATCAGGGGGGCCATCATCGCGGGAGAGTAGGACAGGTAAGTGTCCTTATTAAAAGTCAGCAGCTACAGTGTTAAAAAATTTGCGGGTGGAGCTCCGCTTTAAGCTGTAAAGTAGTTAGGTGGAATTTTTATTCTGGAAAATGTAATAAAAAAAGGTGTTCTTCGATTCCTGGCTGCTTTTCTCAATCCCACTATATAGTTCACCGAATGTAATATTAGCGGTATTATCAGAATGAGGAATATATACATAAATCACGAACCAACAAAACATTTTACCCCAGTAAGAAGGAGTAGTTTCTCAACCAGTCCCTGCAGATTTTCCCGACTGAGTGATTTCAGTGCTGTTTCCTTAAAAAAATAAAACAAACAATTAGTGAAATCCTAAACGCACACAGAGAATGTTTTAGAGGTTAATACAAAGTCCCATTATTTAAATTGCTTTACATCTTTGCTGTATATTTTAGTTGGTTTCAAAATTGCTATGTTTTTATTGGATATTTTTTTATAACACATTGACCTTGGCATTGTTAGTGCAGTGGTGCTCTGTCTTGAAGCTTTTAGCACTTAAAGTATAATTCTTGCTGTGACAATAAGAGAAAGCTTGTTAAAGTATTCCGGGGTCAAACATTTCCGGTGAGTGTGGGACAGAGTTCATTTTGGCAGCAAATTTCAAATTTAGTTTTAGTCTTAGTCTTTTGACTAAAATGGCATTTTAGTCCATTTTAGTCTTCTGCAATTTTAGTTTTAGTCGTATTTAGTCGACTAAATCTCTGGTACATTTTAGTCGACTAAAACTCATTTTATGTAAAATGTGAAAAGAAACTGCGCTAAATTGCTGAAAATAAAAAAAACAGATGTCTCACCAATATCTCGGTTTGTGGTTGGGAGCTGCGATTACAATGTGAACAACAATACAATATAATAAATTGGAAAAAAGAAAAAATTGCGCTGACCCATAACCATACACTGATAAGTGATGGTGTGAATTGATTAAATTAAATTATATATTAACAGTGTGACACAGTCAATAAATGAAATTAATAAGGTGTATAGAATTAATTAACCAAAAAATTAAGACACATCAATCATAAAACACAACAAGTATATAGAGTGGTGTGAAAAAATCTTATAGTCCATGTATAAGTTTCCTAAATAATGTCCATTAAATAACACCAGTGCTCTGTGTAAATCAAAAGTTCCAAAAAGTGAAAGTTGCATCCAAACAAGTTGTGAAGTTCCACCACCAATCAGCAGGAATTCCTCCTTACCAGCTAGTCATGATCCCCCATGACAGAGGATCAATGAATGCATTAATCAGGCAGCTCTCTCCGCAAATCAGCACAAACACATTGGTTTTCTTGAGACACCAGCTTGGAATAATCCAAATTACTGAGCCCTCTGCAGCAGTCCCAGTGTACGGGAGCCTCTGATTGGGCCAGCCTTGCCTGCGTGTTTATCACTATGATTGACAGCAATGATCAGGACATCTGTGACAACACAGAGCAAAGGTGCATGACTCATATACTGCTGGAGTGAAAAATAGAATATGTTATTACAGTATATATATGGTATTGAGGTATGAACATGCACTACAGACCAGTGTTACTTTTGAGGTCAAACTTCAATTTAGTTTTAGTCTTATGCGGCGTACACACGATCGTTTTTCATGCCATTAAAAATGCCATTTTTAAAAATGGCCATTAAAACCGATCGTGTGTATGCTCCAGAGCATTTTTAACGGTGTGAAAAACGGCCATTAAAAATTTCGAACATGCTCTATTTTTTCACGTCGTTTTTCATGTCGTTTTTGTTAACGACGTGAAAAACGATAGTGTGTATGCTTTTACAAGGGGAAAAAAAACACGCATGCTCAGAATCAAGTATGAGACGGGAGCGCTCGTTCTGGTAAAACTAGCGTTCGTAATGGAGATAGCACATTCGTCACGCTGTAACGGACTGAAAAGCACGAGGCTGAAAAGCGTGAATTGCCGCTCAACAAAGTTTACTAACATGAAGGGTGGCGCCATTCGAACAGAACTTCCCCTTTATAGTGCCGTCGTACGTGTTGTACGTCACTGCGCTTTGCTCGAGCGTTTTTTTTAATGATCGTGTGGATGCAAGACAGGCTTGAGAGGAAACATGAAAAAAAACGACGAGAAAAACGCCGGTTAAAAAAATGGCATGAAAAACGATCGTGTGTACGCCGCATTAGTATTTTGACTAAAGTGCCATTTTAGATTTAGATGTATTTTAGTCATCTCCAATTGTTTTAGTTTTAGTCATATTTTAGTCAACTAAAATAGTATTAATTCAGTCGGTGAAAATGTTTTAGTCGATGAAATTAACACTAGTGTGGGAACATTGAGGGGACACGGAGCACTTTAAATCTCATGATAATTTTATGAGTGAATTTGTGCACTGAACATTTTGCAGTGGAGTGTATAGTGTGGACTGTGTATGCACCAAGCACTTATTTTTTTTATATTTGTTATTTTATGCAGACATATGCGTTTTGTTTCTTTCCGAATTGATATTCGGACAACTTTTTTGTTATTCGGAGATTCGGATATATTCGAATACCCGAATTACAATATAAACACATTTTATCTAATGCTCCGAGTAACGTAACTAAATTTGTCAGAATTTCGGAAATTCGGACTGAACTTTGAAACGCATTTTAAATTGAACTCCAGTCTAATTCTAACTACACATATTGCTGAAATCAAAGACTGTGTGTTATCAGAGTACCATTTCAAAATAATGCTGTTTTTGTTAAGTCAAAGGTGATTTAAAGAGTCATTGTAATGATTTGAAGAAGATTTTTATTTTGTTTGTTCACTTTGATGCATTTAAATCGAAAACCATTTAACATTTTCGTTTTGACAGATTTGAAAATTTATCGATTTGATTGTTTTGAATCGAAAAAAATTGGTAAATTCAAAGAAAATTAGAAAATACCGAAAACGAATTCCAAAAACGAACCAACCGAATTTAACTAAACAATATAACTAGATTAACGAATCAAAACGAAATGAAACAAATATTTTTTTTTTGTCATGCACATGTCTAATTTTATTTACAGTATAGCGCTGTGTGGATGAGGTTTGGATTGAATTAAGTGGATTAGTGACCAGTACTACACAGAAAGAATAGGAGTAGCACAGGTTTTTTTTGGTTTTAAAGAATGACGAATGAAGGTAAAGATATTTCCCTTTGTTCTACTGTAGAGTAAGAGGGGGAGAGAGAAAGACAGTTCTGTTATTTATAAAGACATCTAAAAACTGTCATTTTAAGAATCTGCTAGACAGAGAGAGCAGTTAAGTCTTTTTCAAGGCTTGCTGATCATACGAGATTTGCTAAAATTTCAAGTTACCTCCCTGCCTTTTTTAATAGGGGACATTTATTTTTTGCCTATTGCCTACTGTTACATTTCTGCATTGTCAACACAGACCCTGGCTTTGGACAACAATAGGGCTGCAACTAACGATTATTTTAATAATCGATTAGGTTGCCGATTGTTTCAATTAATCGGATAAAATCATTAATAAAAAAAACGTAATATGCAATTTTTTCATTTATTTAAATTAATAATGAAAATGGTGGGGCACCATTCCTCCCGGGAACACCAGTGATGGGGCAGCACTATTCCTCCCGGGAACACCAGTGATGGGGCAGCACACTTCCTCCCGGGAACACCAATAATGCGGCAGCACTATTCCTCCCGGGAAAATCAATGATGGGGCAGCACTATTCTTCCCGATAACACCAATGATGGGGCAGCACTATTCCTCCTGGGAACACCAATAATGGGGCAGCACTATTCCTCCCGGGAACACCAATGATGGGGTTTGCAGTATTGCATTGTAATAGCCATAGCCGCTACCTTATATTGCAGGTGCAGCACGGCGCTCACGGCTGCTGCTTGCCTCTCTCTCTCTCTCACTCCAGTCTCCATTCCCTCGAGGCAGCAGCAGGCGGGCTGAGAATATCGGGGGGGCTGATGTCAGCGAGGAGGAGAGAGGGGGACATGCCTGGTCACATGAGCACCGCTGTATTCTCATGAGAATACAGCGGTGCTGCCGGCTTGTACACAGGATTCTCACACTGGGATGGAGGCGGGACTGGCAGGGAGGAAGGTGCGTGCCGTTAGACCAACTAATCGATAATGAAAATCATTGACAATGATTTTTATTATCGATCATTATCGATTTTATCGATTAATCATTTCAGCCCTAGGCAACAAGGCTTCCGGAGTCAGCACACACCTACCCACACATCATTCTGCTGTCAATAACACATTCTCTTGTATTATAAAAGGATCCAGATTGCTGCCCTGCCTGCATGCAGATACAATTTAGCTGGGTTCTTCCTATTGTTAGTGCAATAGTGTTGTACAGACCCAGTGTGGATGAACTGTAAGCACACAAACTGAACTGCTAGCAGAGCAGGATGAGAGTTTGCCTAATCTTCTAATCATCAGTTTTAGGCAGCGGGGTGGACTCGGGGCGCAGAGCACTGCTCCCCAAACCCATCCAGTTGTGTGACAATAGCCAATTAATATTGACTATTGTCATCCTGATTCTCCTCCTGGCCAATCAAGAAGCGGGTCCCGAGACCCGTCACCTGATTGGCCGAGAGGAGAAGCGTTCCTATTAGCCGGATGATGAGAAGGAGGGAGGAGGAGACGCAGGGTGAAGCTGCTGCCCACCGCCCAGAGGAAGCGCTTCCAGTGACCTAGATCGAGTAAGTGCGGGGCTCGTGACCAACAGAGGGGGAGGGGGTGCCTGTGACCCGACCAACCGTCTCAAGGGGGAGATGGTGGTGGCAGGTGGATTGTTTGCCGCCCCCCCCCCCCCTAAAAAAATTAATCACTAGCCACAGCTGGTTTTAGGTGTACTGTCTGGGCCATCTGTCTTGCTTATCTTCTCCACTCTTAGCCTCAGTGTGACTTGTGTGGCTATGAGGTCAAGTCTTGTCATTATGATACTAAAGTCAGTCTTCTGCAGTAAGTGGGCACAAGATAGTTGGCTTAGGGTGGCAGGAAGTATAAGCCTTGTCCTGGCTCTTTAGAATGGTTTAGAAGACATCATTTCCTCAGTTTACAGCACAGCCTATCAACCAGTTCCATATGTACCCCATGATATACTTCAAGCATTTTTAGGGATATATCCTTTTTGTAAAAAATAATCCATTATTAACAGTGCAATATTTTGGAAAATTAAGTCAGATATAGAACAGATTTTAACCTTGTATTCCTAAAAACATAATGTATTGTTTGTAAACATTTAGACACAAAAGGTATTAATGATCAATGTATACCTATCAAATGGTACAGTACAGGACACAGCAATGAGAAGTGGCGGTCACAGGAGATGGACACTTCCGGAAGTGTCTGTTTCAGAATGAACTTCACCCCAGGATTTATCTGCATCAGAGCAGTGTGCAGTGTTCAAGGACAGCAAGATAGTTAAAGGAAAAGTCCAGCCGAAGCTTGTTTGGCTGGACTCCTCCTATGGAATCACAGGGGTGCAGTTAATTTTTCACTCCTGTGACCCATTTTCGTCAGAGAGCGGGCTAAAAATGGGTCAGCCCGCTCTCTGCTGACATCATTGATTTCAGTCAGGCACCACATCATGGACTGAAACCCGTGTCAGCCTCTCAGCTGAGAGCCTGAGATGGCCATTCTGCCCCCTCCACATCTCAGCACTCCAGTGAGAGAGGAGGGAGAAGAGCAGAGAGTTGTGACTGACAGTCTACAGCTTTCTGCTCACAGATCTCGGAAAACCAATTGATTGGCGGTGTTCGATCACTCAGTTTTCAGTGCAGAGGCGCCAGGGGACAGATGCAGCATCGCACTGATGCTGCATCTACCTAGGTAAGTATTAATGGGGGGAAAAAATCCTTTACTTCTCTTTAAGCATTTTGCTTTCTTCTTTACAAGCACGGATCTCTTTAAACAACTTGTGCTTAACGTAGAACTAAAGGCAACTTTGTTTCACTTTTTACAGAGTAAGGCCCCATGCACACAGGGCGTTTTTGCAGCTGCTAACAGCAGCGTTAGACGTTTTTCATTTTACAGCTGCAAAACGCTCATCCATGTTATTTCATTGTGTCATGCACACATAGAGCTTTTATGAGCTCCAAGTGGCATAGGCGTTTTCCAGCTGCAAAAAAAACCCAATTCAGTGCGTTCTGGAGCTCCAGGTTCGAGCTGCAAAAATGCCCGATGCTATTAAACACGCAGAAAACGCGCAAAAACACAGCGATTTGCGTTTTTTGAGCTCCGGGATTTTTTTTTTTTTTTTTTAAAAGGTCAAAAAAAATTTACAAAACATGGACAGGCGTTTTTAAGCTGTAAAAAACGCGGCTGTAAAAACGCCCTGTGTGCATGGGGCCTAAGTAAGGATTAAACCACTGTCAGTTTTTTGCCATCTGTGTCCCATAGGGGAGCTAGCACACATCTCCCATGTAAAGGAGACACAGCCTGCCCATTGGCCTACTATTGCTGATCCTAACAAGACCTAGTTGCTACAAGACCTGACCTGAGCAATCACCTTCTATTGTGGCCAGCAAAGAGTGGCGTGGAAGTTCCCGCCATTGGTTTGGGTAAACCTCCTGCTTTGTTGGCAAATTGGGCATACGCCTTGTTGAGTCCACATGCTCCGGTAAGCCTTCAATAAATCGGTGGTGGATATCTTCTCATTTCATGTAACCATCTCTGCTGGCATTGGAACTTCATTTTCCCTTCCTTGGATTACTATCATGAACTTTCCATTGTAATATTTTTTTCACTTCATGAATGTTTTGATTTTTTTCTTCTCTTTTTGCACTTTGCACTTTTGATGTTTGGATATCTTTTATGAATATTTAAATCATTCACATACATATCTATTGGATCACTCCAATGGATCATGTTCAGTCACTTTGAGATTTAGCGACTGCACTAGACACTTTCAACTGTTTGGTTCTTTTTTGTACTTTTTGTACCATTCACCGAGCACTGTATACACCTTTTATTATCCATTTCCTTTACATGAATTGTATTATTCGCCTGGTTACTGTCACCAGTCAGATGACTTGTTTTATTACTCTTAGCACCTTGTAAGCTTATAGGTACTTTTCAATCATTAGCGCTGCACTTGCCTTTTTTATTCACTACACACATTTGTCTATTGTTGTGCTGGCTGATACATTATTGTTTTGGGGTACTAGCGTGGTATTGTTTATTTTTATCCCATAGGGGAGATTTAACTTCAGATTTTCCTGTCCCATAACCAAAACAGGAAGTGAGAGTAAATCCCTCCAAAGCAAGAGAATCCTAACTCTATAACTTTTTGAGAGCCTCCACAGTGGAAGCACATGCAATATAATGGATAGATAGAGGACAGGTAAGCCTGGAGGGAGCCCATCCCTCCTTAAAAGGACATGTATGTGCTTCCACTGTGGAGTTAGGACTGCAGATAATAGTGGGGTGTCGTGAAGTGGCTCTGCAGCTTACTCATGTATTTGAATATGTGTGCAAACTAAACCCCTGTTTTTAACACATACTGTTAGACAGGATAATTTGGTTCTTTTCAGTCTGGTTGGTGAGTTAAGCTGGGAATTTCCTTTGGTTGTGTTTGACATGCATTGTCCTTCTGCGAAGGCCAGTTATAGATGGGGGCAGTGGCCTATTTGTTTGCCTTTAGTTATACTTTAAGCTGAAAATTGTTATTGCCGTTATTATAAAGCCTGAGAAAAAGAACATTGCTTACATACATGACTTTTTTTTATCTATGGCCTAATTGAAACAGAACCTGCTGGAGAGGTTTCAAGAATTAAGTGTAAGAATATACATTCATTTACATACATTTTGGAGAATATTCTTACCAGTTCTCCATCTTTCAGTCCAAGCTCCTTTTCCAAGGGACATACAAGTTGTCCCTGTTTTAAAATGGGTAAAAAGGGGTTTAATACATGATTATACATAAATAAATAAATATATGCTCAAATTTGAAACATGCCACAAGAAAACTAAGTATGGTGGAGCAGGAAAGCAAAAAAAAAAAAAAAAGAAATTCAGCAAATTGCAGAAAAGTAATATAATGTAATATACTGTATAGACTCTGGACACCTCTGACAAACCGTGACATTGTTACACCAGATTCTGTGTGTACCAGCCCTTGGTGTCTGCCAATTGGGTTCAGGGACTGATGTTCGAGAAGTGACTGCAGTTGGAGGCTCTTTCTAAACAGTTATCATTCCCAATTGCAGAGACAATCTGTCTAATACATCAGCAAAAACACCTTGTTCATAAGTTTGATAAACATTGTTTGACTAGTTTGGCTCTAGAGCAATTTTTTTCATGTTTTGCACACATGCAAAAAAAAAACTTAATTCAAGGCAATAAAATTATTTAAACCCCCAGAACATTATATATTTTCTGAAAGCAAAGGCCTTGTAGAACAAAAAGATGTGTAGCGGGTATGTACTTTCCCGGGTGTAATTTGAACTTGGCAGAGACATCAGTTATGTGTAATTCCCTGCGGCCCAGCAGGTGACGCTGTCGCCCTGGGTTGGGGTTGAATCATTGCTGAGTGCCGTGCCTCCTTTTTGTCCTCTCTCGGCAGCGGTATTGGTGGGGCGGGGAACCCGCCGTGCTTGCTGGGGGAGGGTATAAAGGGGCCGGCCATCTTTGTCACGGGGTCGAGTCCCAGGCACCTTCAGCCTGTGGGCGGTGGTTCGTGTCGGTCCTCTAGGCGGCCTAGGCCTAGAGGACAGTCGGAGGTCGTGTTCCATCCCATGCACCTTCAGCCTGGGGTGAGGTACTCGGATGGAGGTCTGGAGCTCAGTGCCCAACACTGAGTTCCGCGAGGGAAGGAGGTCCTAGGGAACCCAGGGATTGGGAACCCGAATCCGGAAGGCATAATGGACCGGGGGGAGCTCCTCACTTGAAGACCTGGTGCAGCATATTGCCAGTGACAGGTGAGCCTCCCATCGGAGACCGCCTGGAAGGAAATTCCCCCTTGCTCGGAGACCGCAACCCACTTTCAGGAAGGAAAGTGGAGAGTTCATTGTGTCTGGGCCTACTCGCATCCACACCTCCTGTTCTGTTCTCAAAGGGAGTTCAACTGATTGTGTTCATTCAAGAAGAATAAAGGAGTGTTGGACTTTAATGGTGTGGGGCTCACTTCCTGACAGACATTTTTCAAGGTAACTCTCGGTGGAGGCTCCAGGTGCACAGCACTGACCCGAAGGTAAAAGAACTTTGCTCACACGGCACTAACACCTGTGGTGAAGGCCAGGCGTGGTGTCCCCGCTCCCTCCCCTCTAAGGTACCCCTAGAAAAGAGACAGACGAGCTGAAGAAAAGAGGGGGGAGAGGAGGCTGCTACACGGGAGAGGAGGCCGCTACAGATGAAAGTTGCAATATTTTATGTCATATGATATTTGTGTGTGACCATGATATCGGAAAACAATATGATACCCAAAAATCTCCATAGGTGACGCTTTAAAAGCCTTTACAGCTCATCAGTTTAGCATTAACCATGAGCTCTTGTGCTAGAAGTATTGCACTCATTCTGATTTGCGTGGTGATATGTCACAAGGAGTGCGATCGCTGTATACATATGCGTCCACACCCTGGGCATTTGCCACTTTGTGTGGGGTGACAATATTTTTTTACATTTTTATTATAGTTTTGTTTTTAACTTTTTTTCTTTTGCTATCTAAAAAGGTTAATGACCCATCATGTGATAGCATTGGGCAAGTGTCAGAAACGCCTTATGGAGACATTAGGGGTCTAATAAAGCCCAATGTCGCCCCTGTGCTGCGGAGCACAGATCTGCTTGGTTAGATCAGTCCCCTGGCTGTACCAGCCAGGAAATGGAGTACCGGTAATTGGAGGTCATAAAATAATTTTTGCTTCTGATTTCTTTGTTTACAGGGGGAATCAATTTAGCAACATGAAGGAACACATAGCAGCCAATTAGAGATAATTTTACTGATGTCAGGACGGACAGGCTGCATTCCAATTGGTTGTTATCTTATAGCAAAATGTTTTTAAGACTTTTTGGAATACATTGTAGCAAATGTTCAAGATTTAAAAATGTATTCTCCTGTTTTCATTTACCATGGCAGGTTTGGAATTGAATACATGTGAACAGTGTATACGGTAGTTGCCAAGCTTCAAGTAGAGCAAACTGGATGTAGAATATGTATCTACGCCTAGTAGTCAGATTTCAACTCATTCCCAACACAGAAATGATTGATAATTGGTTGGCATTCTTTACAATACTTTGCATTTACATTATAAAAGGTTCTTACCAATAATTCTGATACTCCAGCAGCAGCTGCAGCAGCAGCTACACTTTTGTCCTGTAACTATAAAACAGAAAAGAATGGATGTAAATTAATATTTTCCTGCTTGCATGATTGGCTGACTGATTTTCTCAGAAATCTACACTACGTCAAATTTTAAGCATCCCCTGCAATAGAAATGTAAGTTTTGGTGAGATACTCCCCAAAGTTCAAATAAGGGTTAAATACCTCTAAAGGGGTGCAGACACTGCAACTTTCCTCATTAGAGCACCAGGCCATTATCATGAACCAGATTCTTACATTCAATCTACAATTGGTGTTGTTAAAGAAACATCTATTCTTCAGAGCAGATTGAATAATAGACATTGCTGGAATTTTAACAAACAGGGAAAGGAGGATTTTTTTCTCAACAAAAGTGTATGAGAAAAACAAAACAAAAAAAAAAATACAAAACATGTTTAACCACCTCGCGCCCGCCGTACGACTATGTACGGCCGCAAGGTGGCTCTACAATGCCGGGAGGCCGTCTTTTTACGGCCTCCGCTCCTCCGGCCACTGTGATGCCGATGCCTGGCCGCCGCGATGTCCGCCAGGTACCCGCGATCGGCCGTTACACAGACAAGGACGTGGATCTCTGTGTGTAAACACAGAGATCCACGTCCTGTCAGGGAGAGAGGAGACTTGTACATAGGGACACAGATCGGTCACCTCCCCCAGTCAGTCCCCTCCCCTCACAGTAGTAATTACTCCCAGGGCACACATTTAACCCCTTCCTTGCCCCCTAGTGTTAACCCCTTCCCTGCCAGTCACATTTATACAGTAATCAGTGCATATTTATAGCACTGTTCGCTGTATAAATGTGAATGGTCCCAAAATAGTGTCAAAAGTGTCCGCTGTGTCCGCCATACTGTCGCAGTCGCTAAAAAAAATCACTGATGGGTGCCATTACTCGTAAAAAAAAAATGACATAAAACTATCCCCTATTTTGTAAACGCTATAACGTTTGCGCAAACCAATCAATAAACGCAGATTGCGATTTTTTTTTTTTTTTTTTTACCAAAAATATGTAGAAGAATACGTATCGGCCTAAACTGAGGAAAAAATATATATATATATATTTTTTAAAATTGGGATATTTATTATAGCAAAAATCTAAAAATATTGTGTTTTTTCAAAATTGTTGCTCTTTCTTTGTTTATAGCGCAAAAAATAAAAACCGCAGAGGTGATCAAATACCACCAAAAGAAAGCTCTATTTGTGGGGAAAAAAGGACGTCAATTTTGTTTGAGAGCACGACCGCGCAATTTTCATTCAAAGCGTGACAGTGCCGAAGGCTGAAATTTTGCCTGGGCAGGAAAGGGGTATATGTGCCCAGTAAGCAAGTGCTTAAGAAAGAAAAAACGGGCAGCCACAATAGACCACTTTTTTTTTTTTTCTGCCGTCACTTTTTCTATGTTTCTATGAATGTGCAAAATAAAAACAAAGATATATGTTTAGTACCTCTCTCAAATACATTCACATTTCTCCATGATTTGCATCTTTACAAAAGCTGCCAGCATAGAAAAAATACCTGTTCATCCACTAAAAATACAGTAAGAAATACCTGTTCATCCCCAAAGCGTGAGCGTGTAACTTCCTGTGTACCCTGCCTCTGCTGCACTGAAACTGGTTGGACTACAGAACATCTCCCCACTATGCTAAGGAGGCAAGGTGAAGGGGAAATGTTTTGTTGTATAGATCAGCAGAAAGCAGCACAAAGTGATAAGACTGCTCCCCCATATATACAGTATAGTAGGAAATAATTTTCACTCTAGAACAGGACGTGTACTGATAGGAGTACCAGGTGAACATTAAAGGGAAAAAAAATGTAAAACTATTGCAGTCATCACATCTAAGGACTGGTGAGCTGAAATATAATGCAACATAATAATTTCTTTTTGGGTTTACATACATTTTATCACCAAAAGAGAGTCCTAATTTTGAATTGGGCAGAAGTAGAAGCTTCATGTACAGATTGGGTGCAGGATCCAAGGTGCTCCACAGGAACACAGAGATCTATCTGAAGACTATCACAGGTTATGAGGATTATCAATAGACCTCACATGGTGCTCCTCAGCACTGATGTTACCTTAAGCCCCGTACACACGGTCGGACTTTTGCCCAACAAACTTTGTTTTAAGCAAGTTGGACCAACAATCCGACCGTGTGTACGCTCCATCGGACAAACTTTTTCGTTTGGTTTTGGATTTCATCGGACAAAGTTAGGTCTGCAAACGGACAAACTTTTGCCCAACAAAAGTCAGATGGAGCAAAGTCCGACCGTGTGTACAGAAAACCATCGGACTTTAGTCCGATGGACAAAACAACTAATGTTAAAATCAACCAACAATAGCAGAAGTTGACCAAAGGGTGGCAGTAAAGATCAGAAAAGAGCAGAAAAAACACACGATGTTGTAAGAAGTTTTAAGAAAGTTTGCAGAAAAGTCCGAGCGTGTGTATGCTATGGGTGTTCCCAACCAACTCCGTTCGGACAAAAAACCACGGAAAAGTCAGATGGAAGTCCGACCGTGTGTACGAGGCTTAAGATAGGTAAGAGATTTGTTTCTATAAATGATTTGATTATCAAAAAAAAATCCCCCACACAGTATAAAGCAGTTTTATAAAATCACAGATTGTATGAAGTAGTGCCACACATATTTTACTAACACAATGAACAATTTGATTATTCTGGTTTGCTTGGGGAATATTCCCGATCATTCATGTTGGATTATTCCCTAATATTTCTGTTTTTGAATATAGTATAATAATATCTAGGAAAGAATTACCTCACAATAAAGTTTTTCCAGATTAAGTAATATGTCCGGAGTAATATTCTGAAATGAAATACAGCAGTTTACATAACAACTCATATCCACATGATAGACATTAATTGAAAAAGCACAAATAATAGCAAAACTGTTTACACCGTCATATATTTCTTTGAATAAATTATGACACGCTTAGAGTTAAACTCCAGATAATTCTATATACTTTTTCACCCACCAAAAGATTTGTCATTGTGTTCATGAAGTATTGAGATGAAGGCAACCTTAGCAGACCTGACTTTTCTCTTCTGTTGGTCACTAACTTTCTACTATTCTGCAGCTCTCTCTGTCAAAAACATTTACAAATTTTATTGACTGAATATCTGGATTAAATATTGTTTCTTATATCTCCATGGGGTTCATCTTGATTAAAATAGCACGAAGATATATGAAGATGTATTATAATGTTCATTTTCATCTGTAAAATCTCTTCAGTAATAACCTGTGTTTAGTATTAGACAAATGTCCAAATGGTATGTAAATGTTCAGATTCTGGTCCCATAGCAACCAATAGTTCTAAAGAACATGACACAGTCTATTTTTATGTCATTTCTAATTTACAGATGATATGATATATACATACCACAAGGGCTTTCTGCAGGCACGGTGATTGTAAAAGGTCCCCTGCCTATTGGAGGATATTATTTCTAATTAGTATATATGGGTAATTAAAGTTATATGTAAAAAAAAAAAATCATGTAAATCATCATACAATACAGTAAATAGAGACATGCATCGGTAACACACCATTTATTTAATACAATATGAGAAGACATTTTGTTGTATTTAATAAATTATATACAGTATGTTTTACATGAGCAGGATGGTTGATTTCTTCCTCAAACGATTGTGGTGGTCTCATAGATATAGTGCTAATTTTTGTTATAGTCACACATATTTCAATGCAATAATATACCAAATTGTATAAAAAGAGAAGTCCTCATGAATTTCCTAATAAAAATGTATTTACAGAGGAGTGTATTGGAAAATATGGAGGTGCATGCGTGGAGTCTAGCAGTGCAGTCATGCAGAGTTAGAGCTCCACACCGTTCGGGAGGAGAGCCAATATTTCCACATAACCCGCAAGTATTTGGACATACCCACGGGGTTAAGCTAGTACCCGGGACTATTCTGGTCAATTTGTGGGGGAAACTATGGCTTTGGGAGGCGGGCGTGCAAAGTTAAAGAATCCCCTCATGAAGGGGAAAACTGCAGCTAAAATGGCACCTCCCCCCTCTTCATACACAGCCTCTATGCGCTCTCACAGACAAAGCCTGACACAACCTGACTCCCCAGCTGATTCTGACAGTGAACTATTTACCTCACAAGACCCCATACAGATTTCTCATGTAACTCCAGCTGTATTAAAGCAATTTGAACACATGTTGAACAAAGCCTTAAAACAAACATCAGATCAAATTACAGCTAATCTCACCAGAGAAATAAGAGAACTTGGTAAGCGCACAGCAACACCAGAACTTAAAGTAGATGATTTGGAAAAAAATTCTCTTGAACACTCTATGGAAATAGAGAACCTCAAAGAGGAAAACTTATTGCTTCAAACCAAACTTGAAGACCATGAGAATAGGGCCAGAAGGTCTAACCTACGTATCAGGGGAATTCCTGAAACTATCACTGACCTACAATCCACCATAACTGCTTTGTTCCAGGAATTGCAACCAGCCATTCCTACTGAGAGGTTAGAATTTGACAGGATCCACCGAGCCCTGGCTGCAAAAAAGCCTGATGGCCCCCCACACGATATAATAGTGAAATTACATTTTTATCGCACAAAGGAACAGCTCCTAGCGTCTGCCAGGGACAAAAAGCAGCTGAATTTCCATGGCAATGACTTTCAATTATTTGCTGACTTGTCCCAGATAACGATTGCAAAAAGGCGTGCAATGAAGCCTCTTCTCCTGGAATTACAGCGCCACAACATCATCTATCAGTGGGGGTTCCCATTTTCCCTACGCTTTGCCTACAAAGGGAAGAAATACACCTGTAGATCCTTTGAACTCCAGCAAACCCTCTTGGACCTGAATCTCATGGAACCAGTCCCACGAAATACCCCAACCCGCAGGAGATCAACATCTCTTTCATCCACAGGAAACCCTTTCCATCCCAACCTGAACAATGGTACCCATCCAACTCACAAGAGAGGTCACTACACATCACCTCCTCAGGAACGAAATGATTCTATGGACTGAAGGATGCTCCTATAACTGTGAAATTGACTCTTTTTTCACCCTTTCTAGTCTTTCTAAAGAATCTCAGGGCTTCACCTTATCGCTTTTAGTTCTCTAATTCAAGACGCTACATCCTGTTTCCCTTTTTGTCCTCCAGATTTGCATGCTCAACCTTTACTTTCAATTTTCTCTGTTTCAGTTGACTCACCAAGACTGCATTTACAAATTATAATCATAGTTTTAAGTTCTTTGCTTAACCCATTGCATGCATAGTGTGTTTTTTATTATTATTTATCTTTTATATATATATGTGTGTATGTATGTGTATATGTATGTGTATATGTATGTGTATATGTATATATATATATATATATATATATATATATTATATCCTAGATAATTTTTGTCCCAAGTAATGGACACAACTGTAAGGTCTATTGGCATTCATAAGATGTATTATGACCAAAGGTCCCATTCGTTTTCATTTTTATGACTTTGCTGACCGCTAGCCTATCATTAGGAAGTTTTAAGGTAGTTTTGGCACTGTAATTTTAGGAATTCCTCACTCTACCTTTCCTGGTAGATCCTTCTGTTATACCCTTATTGTTAACTGATCCAGTTTTCACCCCCCAAATCCCTTAATCACTACCTTAGCACATCTTACTTCCATACCAGGAAACCCTGGGGTAGTCAGATGCCATTCTCTTATTTCCCATTTCCCCTGTTGCCCCCTTTTTAACTAATTATAGTTAACTTTAATAGTTTTCATTATAAGTCGTGTGGTTTACAGTTAGGTACATTATTAAGAAGCTTTCATTAGAAGGCTCTCCTCCCACGAATGGGAGATCCATGCGCCCTATTTTGCCTCCCTCAGTCAGCCACATAATATGTGGAAGTCTGACGGAAGCACCCTTTCCCCTGAGGGTGATTTTTGTCCCCACTCACGGGATATGTTTGAATGTGTTTTTCTGTTGAATTTCTTATTATTTTCTCTAACCATTTCTGTTTTATTTATTTTCCTCACTTCAGTACTCACCTCTATTCCTTTTCTCTCCTCTTTCTTCAAGTCCACCTGGATTGTATCAACTGACTTGAGCAGCCCGATTATAGTACTCATCTTCAATCCTCCTTTTCTCCCCCTCTTCGAGTTCACTTGGATGGCATCAAATGACCTGAATAACCTGGTAATGGGTAAGTCCCCTTTGTCCATCCGACTGCCATGGCACCATTAAACATTCTGTCCCTGAATGTTCAGGGACTAAACATCCCCCAGAAACGAACCAAGGCATTCCGTATATTTCATGCCAAAAAGGCTCACATAGTTTGCTTACAAGAAACCCACTTCACAAATACCTCCACACCAAAATGTATTTCCAATTTCTATCCACAAACATATACGGCCTCGGCTGCCTCCAAGCAACGGGGTACTCTCATAGCCTTTCATCGCTCTACCCCATTTACACTTCAATCTCAAATAAAAGATCCTGAAGGACGTTATCTAATTCTTATGGGCCACGTTGTTGGCCAGGCAATAACAGTAGTTTCCTACTATGCACCAAATAAACAACCTAATCCATTTACAGTATGTCACATTTACTACAAGTTGTGAATGATCATAAGATAGGAACAGTTATGCTGTGTGGTGACTCTAACCAGGTCCTCCTCCCATTTCTGGATAAATCCCCATACACACAATCCCAAATTACATCTAAAAAATATTTTTCACAAATTCTATCCAAATATAACTTGGTTGATTCATGGAGAGAAGTTAATCCAACTAAACGGAAATATACCTACTACTCCCACCCACATAAAACATTTTCGAGGATTGACCACATATTCCTGACCATAGGTATGCTCCCTGAAATCATAGCAGCAGATATAGTCCCTATCCCATGGTCCGACCATAATGCAGTACTTACTTCCATTAAATCAACATTACCCAAAGGCCACGACCCTACTTGGAATCTCCCAGATATCCTACTCAAACACCCATCTCATTGCCAAACCATTAAACAAGCCATTAAAGAATATATAACCCTCAATTCTAGCCCAGAAATTAGCACACTAACTCTTTGGGAAGCCCATAAACCAGTTATACGTAACACAATTCAGAAAAAATCAGCCATATTTAAACGCGAACGGAAGACACTGGCTCGTAAACTGGAAAGGGAATTTAATACAGCCTTTATAGCCCATCAAGACAATCCATCAACATTAACAAAATCCCGATTAGACAAGACTCGAGTTGCATACGATCTATTTCTTACTGAAGCAGTGGAAAAATCCTATAAACGTTCAAGACACAACTATTTTATGAAAGCCAATAAATCGGGTACCTACCTTGCACGTACACTCAATTCTCTGAACAAACCCTTCAAACCAATTCGCCTAAAACTGGCAAAAGATGTCTACACTTGCAATCCCAACAAAATAGTTCAGAAATTTCATTCACATCTGACCTCATTATATACTTCATCTAATAACTTCAACCCGGAAACAGCAGATGCATTTTTCTCTGATATAAATCTACCAGAACTTTCCCTTGACCAAAAGAAGTTATTGGAAGATAATATTACATCTAATGATGTCGTTGAAGCCATCAAAGATCTTAAAATTAATAAGAGGCCAGGCCCAGATGGCTTCTCAACCTTATATTACAGAACCTACGCAGACATACTATCACCAATCTTAGCGGAAGCTTTCAATGTATTATTAGAAGGGAAATCTTTTAGACAAGAAACTTTAACTGCCATTATTTGCATGATTCCTAAACCTCTTACTGATGATACCTTATGTACAAATTTTCGCCCTATTTCCCTTCTGAACTTAGACATTAAACTTCTAGCCAAAAGACTAAATAGCATAAAAGGTAAGCTTATCCACAAGGATCAAGTAGGATTCATGCCAAAGCGCCAGGCGAGTGACAATGTCCGCTGGGCTGTATTACTAGCTCACATAGCTAAAAACCGTTGTATACCCTCCTGTTTTCTATCCCTTGATATAAAAAAGCTTTCGACTCCATATCGTGGCCTTACCTCCACTACACATTGCAAAGATGGGGCTTTGGCCCTCACTTCCTAACATGGATCGCAGCGCTTTACAACAGACCAGTCGCATATATTAAATATGCAGGATACAAATCTAATTCCTTTAATATAGAAAGAGGAACACGTCAGGGCTGCCCACTTTCCCCCCTTCTATTCGCCCTCCTAATTGAACCCCTAGCCCAAAGAATCCGCACAGACCCAACAATTACGGGCATAGAAACTGCTGGATACCATCATAAATTATGTCTATTTGCGGATGACATACTCCTATTTCTATCATCCCCACAAGTTTCTGGTCCCAACCTACTGCTCATTTTAGACAAATTTGCAATGATTTCGGGGCTTACAATAAATCTCAAAAAATCTAAAGCCTTAGATATATCCCTCTCCAAAGTGGAATCCGACTCGGCCAAAAATGCACTTCCTTTCATATGGACTGAGAGGTCAATCCCCTATTTAGGGATTCACCTGACGGCCTCATATTCAGATCTTTTTACAGCAAACTATCCCCCACTCCTCAAACAAATAACACTTTTACAACAATGGTCACATCTCCCAATTTCATGGATAGGTAAAATGAATGCAATCAAAATGACAATCCTTCCAAAACTACTGTACTTATTTAGAGTCTTACCGATCCCTATCCCACCTTATTATCTTAGAATTCTCCAAAGACGAACATCAACATTTGTCTGGGGCTCCAAAAAACCCAGTGTATCGCTTCATACACTACACTTACCAAAACTCAAAGGAGGCTTTGGGTTTCCGAACTTCGCTAACTATTATAGAGCCGCACACATTGCTAGCCTCACTAAATATCATGCTACATATGAAATACCCCTATGGGTAATGATAGAAGCGGCAGAATGTGACCCTCTTTCTATTTCCAATCTATTATGGCTCCTACCTAAGGAACGGAAAACCCTACGTAACCCCATTACTAAATACTTTTTATCTATATGGGACAAACTTAGAGTTAAACATCAGTTACAATCTTCTCACAATCCTCTCTTGTCATTCCTGAAAAACCCTGCTTTCTACCCAGCATGGGTCTCTCCTAAATCATTTAAGGTCTGGAATTCATTAAATATTACTCGGCTTAGTAACTTAACTTCTCCTTCATCCTTCCATACATTTCCTATACTCTGTGACACCTACAACCTACCGAACTCTGAACTTTTCAGATACCTCCAAATTAAAAACTTTTATGCACCTTTGCTAAATACAGATGTCTCCTTAACCCAACTTACGATTTTTGAATCTACATGCATGAAAGATCCTCACTTAAGAGGCATTATATCTTCTATATACTCCCACATTTCCACTTATCCCAGTTTAGATAAACCACCTTATGCACGTAAATGGGAGGAGGACCTGAAGAGAACATTCGATATGAATGATTGGTCCAAAATGTGGTCTGTAACAAAATCTTCTTCACCAAATATCCTGGCGGTTGAAACCAATTACAAAGTTTTGTCTCGTTGGTACCTCGTTCCCTCCAGATTGGCCAAATTCACACCAAACCAAACAGGCCTATGCTTTCGGGGTTGCCCAGATCCGGGCACCCACTTACACATTTGGTGGTCCTGCCCGTTGGTGCAATTATTTTGGGAACAGATATTTGAAACTGCCTCCAAGATATTTGGTTTCACTGTGCAACCAGACCCAGCCACAGCCTTGCTCAATCTAAAACCTGATCTCATTACACATAAACAATTCAAACTCCTCATTCAATTTCTTACAGCAGCAAAGCAAACAATAGCAAAGGCATGGAAGACCCCTAAATTGGAGATATCTGAGACCATAAATAGAGTAAATGACTTTATGTCTCACGCCAAAATGTTAGCTATAGAAAGAAATCAAATTCCAATCTTTGAAAAGATCTGGGATCCTTGGATTAAATTTCACCTACCTTCTATTAGTGACAACTCGATTCTCATACCATGGTAGCCGGAGGACTCAATCGGTTAAACTAGCTACTAAACCAAATTTCTGAAGCTTGGGAGCTACCCTGCTCAATATAGTGAACACTGTGTTTTACTTAAACCCTCAAGCCGCGGACCGATTCATTCAGGCCATTCAGGTGGACTCCTACACTCCCCCCCCCCCTCTGGTTTCCTACTATTCTATTCCATCTATTTTATTTTATATTATCTATCTAATTTTATTTTACCCTATTTTATTTTGATTACTTTACTTCTTTTTCTCTTTTCTTTTCTCTATTATTCTTACTTCATAACGCACCTTATTGAAGCTACAGTATTACTCTACATTACTTTTTTCGAAGATACAGATCAATTTATAATTAATATGTTAAATATTTCTTTCAACTACAGTCTTGAATATATTAGTACAAGGATTTATTTGCTTTCTATCTCATTTAAGTCCTTATAATTTTCATTAGGATATATTCTGTAGACCCTATTAGTTGTTATTTTTCTATATTTGTAATAATTGGACAAATATCAACAACATGTATTACATATGATCTGTATGTGACTAATATATATGTCCAATAAAATACTTTGACAAGGAAAATATGATGATATTTAAAATAACAAACAAAATAAAATGTCTCATTTGTCAAGTTTTGGTCTTACCAAAGAGCAAATAAGCTTTGCCGTCAATTCGTCTAATT
Source organism: Rana muscosa (assembly GCA_029206835.1). Taxonomy (NCBI): domain Eukaryota; kingdom Metazoa; phylum Chordata; class Amphibia; order Anura; family Ranidae; genus Rana; species Rana muscosa. The sequence goes on along the minus strand of CM055120.1, from coordinate 110,760,489 downwards.
GCAGTAGTTTCTGAAAAAGTAAAAACCCAAAAAGATCATTAGCATAATTCTTTACAAAAATTATTATAGTAAGGCCAGTACCCTGTCCTCAGACTTAAATGGACTGCCTGCACACCCCAGCTGGTGGTTCAAGCCACATAAACACACGGCCCATTCACAGACTACAGTCCCAGCGCACCTGTGAATGGACAATAATAATCTCATTCAATCTTTAAGTTTTCCCCCTTTTTAAGTGTATGTCACTTACATGACTATTATTCATCAGTCTCACCTTTATCCCCTTACTTTCTTGGGACAGCTTCTCTTTATATTGTAAGACAAGGGAACCAAGGGTTTTGATTTACCAATGTAATACAGACGGTTTACTTTGAAAATTAAACTTTTACTTAGCTTAAGCTGGCCATACACACGAGGAATTTCAGATGATCCCTGCTGAATTGGCCAACATTGGTCAAGCCATAGGTGGTCCTGCAAGCACCATCCAGCTCAACAAAAGTCAATCTAAAATTGACTGAGCCAGGTAGAAAATGATCGGCCCCACAGTGTCTGCATCCTATTAGATGTTCAGGTATTCAGGCAGTTGCAGGTGGTGTGATTGGTGAATAAAATAGCCAGAAATCAAGATGCCCTCAACCAGTGTGTTTAGCTTGGATGGGGCAATAGATTGATTTTTCTATTTCAGGCTGAGGGACTGAACGAGATACATCAAGCCATGTATGGTCAGCCTTAGTAAACTAGATGAAGCTTTGTTCATTTTGAAAGCCAAATCATGTGCAAAGGAAATAGATAAACAGGATTTTTGCCTGCATGTGATCAGATGCATTGAAAACAGCTACACCTTATTCACTAAGCTAAGTCTCTATTTCTTTAGTAAATAAACAATTAGCGTTTACCATAGCAGAAAATAATCTTACTAGAAATCAACAAATTAATTCTTTAAAATCACCTGTCTACCTTCTCTTATTCTTAAGACCATGGCACACTAGAGATCCTGAACTACTGATAGAGTAATTACTCCATGAGTTGCTTCCTTGCAGGTCTGATGAGCAAGCTGTCTTTGGCGAGTGATATTTTGTAGTATTTTTGTCATTTTAGGAGTTATGGCACATACACTTAAAGACATATTTATAAAACAGTGAATTTGACATTAAACAATAATTCACTGCAGGTGAATATCCCTAGTGAATTTGCATAAATATGCAGTAAACTATTATTGAATCAGTGCTGTAATTACTATTTTGCTATATTACGTAGGGGTTTGTATTTATTTATAGCTGCTGGTCATTGATAGAAGAATAAGTTATTTGGTTCAGTTTTGCAATATAATTTTCTCACAATTTATTATATCCATCAGCGCTGAAGGGTTTATACACCTACTTCAATGTCCCTGAGGAATAATCAGCTCTTACTTTATAGACCTGGGCTTATCTGATACAGATATGACAATATGCAAATTATTCATATAGCTAATTTTAGATTGTCAAACTGGATAAATTTACACGGTCATCTTTTATGTCAGACCTCAAATTTTCCACTCGCCTAATCGCATTTTTCGAGTGGAAAATGAGGTCTGGTGAGGAGCTGGGCTGCCTGGGAGTGGGGGGCGAGCACCGCGGCGGGCGGGGTTGATTGGGAGCTGTTCTCCCAGCGAGAGCACGTAGGAAGAGGAGAGCCGCGGGATAGCAGAGCGGTGTAGCCCACTGTTACAACTTACATTGAAATTTCCTCCGCTCTGTTCGCTCACACAGCCCCGCCTCCTCCTGACCCAGCACCTGTAATAGACAGAATGGGTCCAATGCTGAGATGTGTTTTATCACAGGCGCAGGGTCGGGAGGAGGCGGGGCTGTGTGAACGAGCAGATCGGAGGAAATTTCAATGTAAGTTGTAACAGCGGGCTATACCGCTCTGCGATCCTGCGTCTCTCCTCTTTCTCCTGTCATGATCTGGGAGCACAGTGAGTCTTCAATGTGGGGCACGGTGAATCTGCAATGTGTGGGGCACGGTGAATCTGCAATGTGTGGGGTACGGTGAATCTGCAATGTGGGGGGCACGGTGAATCTGCAATGTGGGGGGCACGGTGAATCTGCAATGTGGGGGGCACGGTAAATCTGCAATGTGGGGGGCACGGTAAATCTGCAATGTGGGGGGCACGGTGAGTCTGCAATGTGGGGGGCACAGTGAATCTGCAATGTGGGCGGCACGGGGAATCTGCAATGTGGGCGGCACGGGGAATCTGCAATGTGGGGAGCACGGTGAGTCTTCAATGTGGGGCACGGTGAATCTGCAATGTGGGGGGCATGGTGAATCTGCAATGTGGGGGGCACGGTGAGTCCGCAGTGGTGGGCACGGTGAGGCTGCATTGATGGGCACAGGTGAGGCTGTGCTGAGGGGAACTGACAAAGTTGTTAATATTTATTTTTTGTAACTTAATTCTGCATAAAACATTTCACGAGACAATTTATGAGGGGGTGATAGCAGCAGAATTAGGGGCGGAGCAGGGTAGGGGTTGGGTAGGGCAACTGGTGGCGAGTAACCCTTGAGGCCTGGCTAGTGGTTAAAGACTTGAAATTTTGAGCCCTGTTTTATGTAATAAATAAACTTATACAAAGATCTGCTGCAAGCCCTCATCTGACTTCACCTTGGCCTGATTCACTGAGACTGATTTACTAAAGGAATTGAGAATGTTCACACTATAAATTGAGTGAAGGTTCACTTCAAGAATCCAATTATAAGAAAACCAACTCCCTGTTCACTTATTTCATCTGCACATGATTGGGTAATTTATTGGGCGGCCTTTTGGCTAAGATCAAATGTACTACCTGTTCTTATCATTTACCAAGTGGTGACACTGTGCTACTGTCCCTGATCTATGGCGGTAGGTTAGGGGCGGCGGTGGCTATGCAAATCCACTTGGTGTTATGGTAACCTGGACGGTTAGTATCAGGGAGAGCCGAAAACCAGACTGCTCGATGAAATGAGGGATGTTAATAGGTCTCTTTAGAAGGTAACCCTTCCGGCTTTCTCTAATGGGGATGGAGATGCACTGGGTCTGGCTGAAGGGCAGGGTCACTGGCCTTCTGGCCTAAATTTGGTGTGGTTCCTATCCTTGTCAGTCTTTTGGGAAATAGCACCGGCCACCTTGTTCAGGGGGGGGGTTTGGTTAGTACTTCAGGAATGCCTTATGTAACGGGAAGGCCCGGGGAACTCAGAATCGCTTAGAAAGTATGAGATACCCTTGCTTCAGCTCCCCCAATGCCTCTTATGTGTTAACCACCCTGTGTCTCTATTAGGGGCACAGGGTGAATGAAAACCCCAATATGGTCTATGATAGCCATATTCAATGCTGCACATACATTGTATCTAGGTTGGATGTGTACTGTGAGGGGGGGGGGGGTTGCGTAATCATTGCTGTGAGGAGTTAAGGTGATTTGCATTCTATTGTCTTTTATGAATTAAGTCTGCTACTGTGACGATGTGGATTGGAGCTGGTCGACCGTCTGGCTGCATATTATGGGATGTTGAAGTGTCTCCTGTGAGGAGGGGGGGGGGAATCACCCCTCCTGCTAAGACTGTTTACTGAAGGAGAAGTTTGAACACACCTGACCTGTATCACCATTGTCATTGGACAGTTTAACCCGCCCTGTTCCCCAAGGATGGGAGGGAAGGGTTTTGAAGAGAAATGTGTTACCATGTGTTTTGAAAATAAAGTCATTCCCTGTTTTAGAACTTGAAATACAGAGCGGTGTCTCGTATCCTGAAAGAGACAGAGTACGTCTCGTTTCTTCTGGAAGGATTAATCTTATGGGAAGTGGTCGCCTGGCTGTGGAGGATCGACAGGGAATTTGTGTCCAGGAGAGGGAAGGTTCTAAACGGCGTTAACTCCCTTTGAGATTTGGGGTGCCGTTACATTGGTTGGCAGCAGTGGGATATTCCCTCCAGTTACTGGGACACTCCAAACCACCGCAGTGAATGACCAGCTATGCAGCCTGCAGGAGAGCCACGCTGAAAGACTTGCTTGAGAGCCGTGGAGGCACCGGTGGGACAAAGAACAAGGCCACCTTGATCAGGGAACTAGCAGAGATGGAACAGAGGGATGGTGATGCAGGACCCCGGTCAGTTGAAGACTTGTTTCAACAACGAGTTCGACAGCGGTTGGCATTATATGGTGCTAGCCCATCAGAGACCGCCATACGGGAAGCCATTAGAGACATCCAGCGGCAGGATGAGCGGCAACATGAGCAGAGAATGGCGGAAATACGGCAATCGGAGACAAAACCTAAAGAAGCAGCACCAACTGAAAGGAGAGGAGAGATACAGATACCAGCCGCCATGGAAGAGGAATTCAGAAGGAGGTTGCAAGAGATGCAGATACAGCATAGAGGACCAGTATCAGAGGAGGTCCTGCTGGGATGGTCTGATTCGATCCGCTGCGAACTCTGGAAGAAAGCGCTAGCTCTCGAGCGGCAACACCAGGGAAAGGTTCTCCCCTCCATCCATGTAAGGTACTGGTCGCAGTATGAAGTACGAATGCTGTTATTGGGAGAACAACCGAAGCAGGAGTGGACAGCTGAGTTAAGCAGGCTGATCCAGGCAGAGATGCGGTTGGACGAGAGCTACAGAGCCCTCCGGTGGTATGTAGCCCAAGAGTGCCCATGGTCAGCGGATGACAGCCCCACGGAAGGCTTTGACTATGATGGCCTGGGATTGTTGTATTGGAGGCTGTCCAGTGACCCTGACTTTGGGAGTGATCAGGAGTGGCGTTTGGAGGAAATAATGGAGCACAGAGAGCAAAGACTGAATGTCTCGGAAGGGCACTGGGCACAGGAAGATTTGGAGTTTCTGGCCATTTAGGAATGGGAGCTGGAGATCGCCTACAAACAGCTGCTAGACTCTACTCAGCAGCAGGGTGGGGCCCCCTTTGCCTGGGACTATCAGGAAATACCAGTTGACAACTATGAAATCCTGGCTGAAGAATCGGCAGTGGAAAATCTGAAGATTGCCATCCCTAAAGCTGAAGTGGATGATATGGAGTTCCAGGGAGCTAGGGCAGTTGGCTCATCTTCCCAGCTACAGATTACAGAAGGTATGGACTTAAGGGACTGTTCAGAGGATGTTATGGATTATGCATCGCCTGCCCAAGTACTGGCAGCAGGACAGAGTCCTGCAGACCCCTGCTCTACACCCGTGGCAGTTTTGGAGGCCCAAGATGAGAAGGTGATGGTTCCTCTTTCCCAGGGGATTTCAGAGATGCAGGGGGGAGAAGCAGCCCTTTTCCCTCCCCAACAGTTAGCCAGAGCAGATGGGGTGGAGTCCCCAGCAGAAGTGCTGGCAACAGGGCAGAGTGCTAGCAACCTCTGCCCAGCACCGGAAACAACTGTGGAGTTTCAGGGAGCCGGGGCAGTTGGCCCATCTCTCCAGCAACAAGCTGAGGTGGTAAAGCTTTTACCCCCAGCTAAATCACTGGCAGCAGGGCAGAATGCTACTGGCCGCTGCACACAACTGCCACGTGAGCAGATATCGGTGGATGGGACTACGGTCTCCACTCACAGCAACCCAGCGGAAGAGCTGGCAACAGAGCAGAGTGCCGCGGGCCTCTGCTCTCAACTAACAGAAGAGGGAGTTCCTGTGGTACTGGATAGGACTTCGGTCCTCGCTGACACAACCCCAGAAAATGGTGTGACACTGAGACAGGAGGATGTCAGCCTTGCTTTGCAAGCACTGGGGGATTTTCACCTACCACAAGTGGATGGGACTTCGGTCTCCACTTGTGTACCTCGGGGATGCTGGGCAGTCGGCCCGGATCCCCAGCGGCATGAAAGACTGAGCCCAGTCACCCTGTCTTCTCCCCAGCGGCGGGTATGTTCTCTGAGAGAGGCAGAGGTTGGCTGGGTAAGTGATGCTCTGTTTGGAGCAATTTATTTGGGGTACGGTGTGGATACCGGCATTAGAAGAAAGGACCTATGGACTAACTTCGGAGTCAACCCGTCTGGGGTCCCCTCCTCTGTTAGTCTCCTGCCGAAAGGGGAGAGATGTAACGGGAAGGCCCGGGGAACTCAGAATCGCTTAGAAAGTATGAGATACCCTTGCTTCAGCTCCCCCAATGCCTCTTATGTGTCAACCACCCTGTGTCTCTATTAGGGGCACAGGGTGAATGAAAACCCCAATATGGTCTATGATAGCCATATTCAATGCTGCACATACATTGTATCTAGATTGGATGTGTACTGTGAGGGGGGGGGGGGTTGTGTAATCATTGCTGTGACGAGTTAAGGTGATTTGCATTCAATTGTCTTTTATGAATTAAGTCTGCTACTGTGATGATGTGGATTGGAGCTGGTCGACCGTCTGGCTGCATATTATGGGATGTTGAAGTGTCTCCTGTGAGGAGGGGGGGAATCACCCCTCCTGCTAAGACTGTTTACTGAAGGAGAAGTTTGAACACACCTGACCTGTATCACCATTGTCATTGGACAGTTTAACCCGCCCTGTTCCCCAAGGATGGGAGGGAAGGGTTTTGAAGAGAAATGTGTTACCATGTGTTTTGAAAATAAAGTCATTCCCTGTTTTGGAACTTGAAATACAGAGCGTTGTCGCGTATCCTGGAAGAGACAGAGTACGTCTTGTTTCTTCTGGAAGGATTAATCTTATGGGAAGTGGTCGCCTGGCTGTGGAGAATCGACAGGGAATTTGTGTCCAGGAGAGGGAAGGTTCTAAACGGCGTTAACCCCCTTTGAGATTTGGGGTGCCGTTACACCTTATTTATTGCTCGTTTGTAAATGTTTTTGTCTTTTTTTGTTGTTGTACACATTTTCTACTTGACAGGTAGGGTGTAGGTCCTCTGGCCTGCCCTGAAGGTCTTGAGATGGGGTGGACATGGCCTTCTGGCTTAGTTCGCCCTCTCTCATGGGGTCTCCCTTTGGGGGAGACCCACCTAGTACTTGGGTGGGTCTGTTTTGGCAGACCTCCCTGAGAACGGGGTCCATCTGGCTTCGGTCAGATGGACCATGTGTAAGTACTTCAGTGCCCATCTGGAGCCTAACGTCCCGGGGGGGGGGGATCGGAGTTAGGGTCCTTCTTTGGAGGATCACATGTACACCCGTTGCACGTTTTGTGTCTCACATTTATGTGTGCACTTTTTTTTGGCACCAGGTGGAGTTCACAGACCACAGGCTTTAAAAAAAATAAAATTGGGTGAACATTCTCAAATCAGCCTCAGTATCTCTCTGACCAGCTGATACGAACAAAAAAAATGAAGCGAGTGAACAAGCAAACTTACCAAAACCTCTATAACAACTTTAAGGGTCTCGCTTGCGCTTCCTCCAACTGGCACCAAAAGGTCTTTCTATAAACAAAATGCAACAGGATTTTGTATGCATGCATATCAAATATTTCACTCAATACCTCTAACGTGTAGCTTTAAAGATTACTTATATAGAACAAACAAGTTAAAATTTCTGAAAAATTAACTTACTTAACCTCCCTGGCGGTATGATTCTTTCTGGAATTATGTACCAAAAGCGGTACAATTATTTTGCATGGAAATTTGGTGTTATGTATTATAGGCCTGCAATTCTTAGTAATTACTTACTTAAACCTGAGCAAACTAGAGTCTAGTAGACATCCCGGGTATGATAAAGTTTGAAACACAAAATTATAAATTATAATATAATAAATAACTATAAATAATTATAAAAAATAGTAATCTAATTATAATAAAAATTATTCAATAATGTAATCAAATCAAAAACACTGAAATTTGCTCAGTTGCAGAATTGTCGCTGTCATTAGATTTAGTGTTTGATGACGAATTTCCCCACAAATCGCTATCGCTCAATTCTGCGAGTGATTCTAATTTATTATCGCTGTTTTCTAGCTGGTCTAAAACCACTTTTGACATAAAGGGACACTTTTTGGTTGCTATGGACAATCTCCAGTTTCCAGGCAGAAAGAATAGTTTTTATTATATAAAACTGCATGCAGGGCACTGGACAGACCACTAGGGACAAAGGGGATGTGTAATTATTACATACAGTACTGTAATCAGTAAGATTACAGTATACTGTATGTATACTATGTGTTTACCTTTTTGAATTTGCCGCCCAGTTCCGCTCCCATGCGCCGCTGCGGCTCGCAGGGAACGGAACTAGGAAGTCAGATGGGGTCGAAAGTGCCGACACTCGCCGGAGATCTCGCTGGCGATCACAGCAGAGGACATCATCGCTGGATCGCCAGGAGAAGGTAAGGAAACTCCGCTGCGGGCTCTGCAATGTCTACCCCGAGCGTGACTCGGGGTTACCGATCCTAGCATAAAAAAACAACCCCGAGTCACGCTCGGGATTACCGCTAGGGAGGTTAAAAATTGATGCATGTTTTTTTTCTTTTTTTTTTCGTTGCATTGTAGTTGTGTGTGTGGTCAGTGCTCATTTATGTTTCTAGTGTTGGCATTTTCTTTAAATATTTGTGTACATTACTGTATGAGATTAGAAAGTGATCACAATATCTATAATATTCACAGTAACAAGTCCCAAAAAACATGGGGATATATTTACGGCATTAGGAGCTTTGATGTTTAATGATCACAGGCACACACACTTTTTATATGTCTTTATTTTTGTCATGTGGACATTTAATATAAAAGTTTGTGAACTTTGATATATATTTATGTGAGAATGGAATAATGTGTTATATACAGTATCTCACAAAAGTGAAACATTTTTGTAATTATTTTATTATACCTTTTAATGTGACAACGCTGAAGAAATTACACTTTGCTACAAAGTAGTGAGTGTACAGCTTGTATAACAAAAGTGAGTACACCCCTAAGTGAAAATTTCCAAATCGGGCCCAATTAGCCATTTTTTTGTTCAAGCCTGGGGCCTTGCGCTACTTCCGAAGAGCCTTCCACCCCACTGTGGAGCCTGGGTGACACCGGATTGGTCAAGAGAAGACATCCGTTGGATCGGGGACCCGATCGTTGCAGACGCTGTGTGCGGAGACACAGCAGGTGGAAGTCCCAGACTGGGATCGCGTCCGGAGTGGTGAGCGAGCACTTGCTCAATCAAGTAGACCTTACTGTTTTAGGCCTATAGACTGCCTTGGCCCACCGATCGCTAGTTTGTTGTTCCATTAGGAGACCAGTAGCAGGACAGAGTTGAAGGGTCTCCAGTATAGAGTTTTTATTGAGACTATCTACCTTTTGGATTACAAATACTATTTCATCAAGTGCACCACCGACAGTTGCATGTGAAGAAACCCCAAGGGAAAGGACTGAGATTTATTTTAAGTCAGGCCTGACTAGGAAGGGGGTGTTAGAGTATTGTTTAGTGCGCCATAGGGCGCGCACACCATAATAGTTGCGCGCGGTGGGTTACCGCGCTGCGCCATTATTGTGTGCTGCATTTATTGCTGCAGGGCTCTGTGAGCAAGTTGCATGTGTTCTGTTCTTCTTATGCCATACTGCTGAAAGTAAAATCGTTATATTTAACCTCTCGCTTCAGTGTGTTGCCTTACTACAAGGAGATTAACCCGTGCAATACCATTGCTTATAATATAAGTTTAACCCTAGACTAACTGTGCCAGAGTGGGTCGAGTAAGATTGCTGGGGGTTGGCAGTGTTGTATACAGGGGCCCAAAATCAAACCAGCGGCTCTCTTAACTGGGGGTAGCGCTACACGTGGGGGCTCTCGAGTCCGGGATCCTGTTGCAGCCAGTAACACGCCAAAAGTACCGGCATGGACCCACTAGAAGTAGAACGGTGGTGCAGGGCGGCCTGCACAGATTCAACCACGGCCACCTAGGGGTGGAAAGAACTTTCCAACTCGTTAGGGACCGTTTCTACTGGCCCTGCATGAGGGCTGAAGTTGAGGAATACTGCCATTCATGTGCAAGATGCATACAGAGAAAGACTCTACCCCATCAAGCTGCCCCAATGGGTCATCTGCAAAGTCAAAGCCCGCTTGATCTGGTATGCATTGATTTTCTCTGCCTCGAACCCAACCTGAGTGGACTAGGAAATGTTCTGGTAGTAACCGACCATTTCACCCGGTATGCCCAGGCTTTCCCAACCAACGACCAAAAGGCCTCCACTGTGGCCAAAGTGCTTATGGAGAAATACTTCGTACACTATGGGCTACCACAACGGCTTCATTCAGATCAGGGAAGGGATTTTGAAAGTCGACTGATCCAGAAGCTCCTGGATTCCTTGGGGATTAAGAAGACAAGGACTACTCCCTACCATCCACAAGGTGATGCTCAGCCGGAGAGGTTCAACCAAACCCTGCTCAACATGCTGGGGACTTTAAGCAGTGAGAAAAAGCAACATTGGAGCAACCACATAGCGGCAGTTGTGCACGCATACAACAGCACTACCAGTGACGCTACAGGATACTCACCCTATCGACTGATGTTCGGGAGAGAAGAAAGACTGCCAGTAGATCTGGCCTTTGGCACTTCCATAGACCATTGTTCTGCCACTTCCCACAAGGGATATGTTGATAGACTCAGACGTAATTTGAAAGTGGCCTATGAACAGGCCCAGGCGGCCTCGGAGCAGAGGGGGGCCCGCAACAAGAGAAATTTTGATTTGAAAGTTAGGATCCAAGATCTACAACCTGGAGATAGAGTGTTATTGCGGAACTTGGGTATTCCTGGAAAACACAAGCTTGCGGATAGATGGAGACCTGAACCTTACGTTGTCTGCAAAAGGCTACCGGGCCTACCCGTTTACAGACTTAAACCAGAAGGGAAGGTGGGGTCCTTGAAGACCTGGCATCGGAACCACCTGCTCCCACTAGCTGAGGCAGTTCGGATACCCCCTGTGGTGGATTCCCCTGAGCAAACTTCCATCCTGGATACTCCCAGACCGAACACTCGGTCCCAGACCCCTCGGATCGGGGATGCAGAGACCCCGGAGATAAGTGAAGATGAGGGAGAAGAACTTGACTGGCTTTGGCCTTCCCAGGCCCCAGAAACTTCTGCTATTGATCTTCCACCTGATGAAGACACCAAAGATCAAACGCTGAATGTAGAAGCTACTGAGTTTATCCCGTCCAGTCCTTGGTCTGATGCTTGGGAGAGTGCCAGTGACCTACTCCCAGAGGAAGATCTAAGGGAATCCATGTATCTCCCTGCTCCAGAGTCAATTGTTCCCGAACCAGAGGAGATCCCTAAGTCGACTCCAGAAGAGGAGCCTGCTCCAACAGAAAGCCCAAGAGGACAGAGGAAGAGAAGGGCCATAAAGCCTCCCAGAAGATTAACTTACCCACAGATGGGGAGGAGTGCGGAAGACACTGTGGTTACTGCCAGAAGGAGTGTGGAAGACCCTGATCCTCCCACTGTTCATTTGGTGGGAGGCAACCCTAACTCACTCTCTGGCACAGTTAGGCAGGACACTAGTAAAAGTGTAACCTGTGGGCAGGGGAGTTCACCGCCTCGTTTTTGGTGGGAATTTCCCCTGCCGACATCATACAAGACTTTGATTGATGTTGTACGTTCTGTAATTTAATGTTATGTTATCTTTGGGGACCAAAGAGTTTAAGTGGGGGGAGTGTGTAGCGGGGTCTCCTTTAAGGCCCCGGGACTACGTTACCCAGAACCCTGTTCGGCACCCAGGGTGCAAATTGCCACCGCAGAGACTCATGGGAGGGGCTATTTAAGGAGGAGGCGAGGCGGAGCTTGGCCTCTTTGGACACCGCGCTGCAAGCAACAGCTTCTTCCTGTGCGGATCCGCGGCAGTGCAAGGCCTGAAGCCTGGGGCCTTGCGCTACTTCCGAAGAGCCTTCCACCCCACTGCGGAGCCTGGGTGACACCGGATTGGTCGAGAGAAGACATGCGTTGGATCAGGGACCCGATCATTTCAGACGCTGTGTGCGGAGACACAGCAGGTGGAAGTCCCAGGCTGGGATTGCGTCCGGAGTGGTGAGCGAGCACTTGCTCAATCAAGTAGACCTTACTGTTTTAGGCCTATAGACTGCCTTGGCCCACCGATCGCTAGTTTGTTGTTCCATTAGGAGACCAGTAGCAGGACAGAGTTGAAGGGTCTCCAATATAGAGTTTTTATTGAGACTATCTACCTTTGGATTACAAATACTATTTCATCAAGTGCACCACCGACAGTTGCATGCGAAGAAACCCCAAGGGAAAGGACTGAGATTTCTCTTAAGTCAGGCCTGACTAGGAAGGGGGTGTTAGAGTATTGTTTAGTGCGCCATAGGGCGCGCACACCATAATAGCTGCGCGCGGTGGGATACCGCGCTGCGCCATTATTGTGTGCTGCATTTATTGCTGCAGGGCGCTGTGAGCAAGTTGCATGTGTTCTGTTCTTCTTAAGGAGATTAACCCGTGCAATACCATTGCTTATAATATAAGTTTAACCCTAGACTAACTGTGCCAGAGTGGGTCGAGTAAGATTGCTGGGGGTTGGCGGTGTTGTATACAGGGGCCCGAAATCAACCCAGCGGCTCTCTTAACTGGGGGTAGCGCTACACATATATATATATATATATATATAATCGATATGCATACATATATTTACCACTGTGTTTGTATTTTTTTTTTCATGGAGAAAAGCACAAATTATTTAATTTCTGTAATTTATCAAAAGTAATGCCGATCTTTTATAAAAAAAAGTTGCCATTATTTTTACTTACAAATGCAAACAGCAAAGCACAGTGACCAATTGACAATCAGTAATCATGTTTCTTTGCTCTGTATGTTGTAATTCTATTAAAGGCAACATGTGATTGGTTAGTAAAGATTCCTGCACTTTGCACATCTTCATTGATTATTGAACTGGTTTACTAAGGTGGATTTTTCTAATGGCGCACAAAATGCTCACATTTAAATAGTAAATTATGAGGAGAAGCATTTGAAAATAAAATTAAGATTTTGGCTTGTGCGTGATTGGATGATGCTTTATTGAATTAGGATTACTGAAATAATTTGGGTTTCTGTCATTTGTCATGTTTAAATGTGGCTCATGAGCTGGAAACACATGGCATACATTAAATTAACATGAGATATAAAAAATATATAGATAGATGGAGAGAGACTTACAATAGTACGACCATTACCAAGATAGTTATCAGCATGGCAGCCTGTACAATTCTGTAAAAAGAGTATAAAGTACATTATTAGAGATGATAATAACAGTAATAATAAAATACCTCCAAAAAGGGGAAGCTCTGCTTGTTTGCAGCCTTCCCCCCCGTCATATGACTTGTGCATGCGCAGTAGGCAGGCCCAGACTGGGACAAAAAATAGGCCCGGGCATTTAAGACTGAGTAGCCCGGGGGGGCGCGGCGGCGGCGCTTCGCGGCGGCTGTTAATGATGGGATGTGGGGTTCCAGCACCTTGTACCTCTGGACCCCTTTACATTACACAGCACCCTGCACCTCTGGACCCCTTTACATTACACAGCACCCTGGACCCCTTTACATTACATAGCACCGCGCCTCTGGAACCTTTTACATTACACAGCACCCTGCACCTCTGGGCCCCTTTACATTACACAGCACCCTGCTCCTCTGAACCCCTTTACATTACACAGCACCCTGCACCTCTGGACCCCTTTACATTACACAGCACCCTGCACCTCTGGACCCCTTTACATTACATAGCACCGCACCTCTGGACCCCTTTACATTACACAGCCCCCTACAGTTTGTTACACAGACACCCCCCCTAACAGTTCTGGACCCCCTACATGTTACACAGACCTCCCTAAAGTACAGACCCCCTCCCTACAGTGCAGACCCCCTCCCTACATTACAGACCCCCCTACAATACAGACCCCCTCTACAATACAGACCCCCCTACATTGCAGAACCCCCCCTACAATACAGGACCCCCCTACATTACAGACCCCCCTACAATACAGACCCCCCTACATTTCACACTCCCCTATAATACAGAACCCCCCCTATATTTCAGAATCCCCCTACATTACAGACCCCCCTGCAATACAGAACCCCCCTACATTTCAGACCCCCCCTGCAATACAGAACCCCCCTACATTTCAGACCCACCCCTACAATACAGAACCCCCCTACATTTCAGACCCCCCTACTATACAGAACCCTACAATACAGACCCCCCTACAATACAGAACCCCCCTACATTACAGACCCCCCCTACAATACAGAACCCACCTACATTTCAGACCCCCCCTACATTTCAGACCCCCCCTACAATACAGAACCCCCCTTTTTTTTGTAACGTAATGCATTATTTGCATTAAGGTAACAAAAAAAAATTGTGTTCAGCTCCTTCCCCCAGCCCCCATTATACTCAACTGAGCCTGATCTCTATCCAGTGCTGTACCTGAGAGAAGTGTCTCTCTCTCTCTCCATTGAGCAAAGAGCAGAGATGGGGCTGAGTTGCGCTGTTTGTTTTAATAGACACACAGAGCTCAGGATCAGGCCTGCATGAGTGCCACCCTAACAAGCCGCTTGCTATGGGGACACTCAGAAGGGGGATGGAGCCAGGAGCACTGACAGGGGACCCCAGAGGAGGAGGATCTGGGCTGCTTTGTGCAAAACCATTGCACAGAACTGGTAAATATATATGTTTGTTATTAAAAATATATATTTCTCTTATCGTCCATGGACTGACACAGCTGGATACTGTAAACGTGTGGGTATATGTCCCTGCTCGCAGGAGAAGATCTAGGCAGGATGTTAGAAACATTCTAGAACAAACCAGAGCTGAACAGCCCCGCCCAGGGGGGCGGTCCCTCCGGACATTACCCTTCCACCTGCAGTCAGCAGACCTCAGTTTTTTTCTGCCTAGCAGAAGGAGAAGACGTGGCTCTCTCAGGAGCCAGTCTCCTGGAAGATTTTACTTTTACATTTTATTCCTTTGGGAATTTTATTATTTTATTTTTGAGACCTTCAATCAACTGTCGGCTGGGCAACAGGTTGGGTACACTAGTATCCTCGTAGTCTTCCCTGTCCGACCATCGAGCGTGCTGATCCTCGCCTTGTGTGCGTGAGACTCAGTTCATGCCATACCCCATGACTCCAGGGGTGGCCGGGTTGCTTTCATGCTCCCGTGGTCCTCTCAAGATTGAACAGTACCTACTGTATCTTTCGCAGTGGACCGGGCCGACAGCTCCGCAGTACTACTCTGTGATAGGTCTGTCTGAAACAAGCCAGTGGGTCCCTCTAGGGACGGGTAAGTAGTCTCTCCTGCTGCAAGGTGAGTACATGCTGGCTGTGTTCCTGTGTGTGGGGGTTTCTCCCTGTCTTCCCCTTGTTATGCTGCTCTCTGCACCCTGTACTGGTGCTGTGCTGTGGGGGTGCTTGGGGGTCACTCTGGCCTGGCTGGGCGCTCATGTCTGCAGTTTTTTCTGGTGTGTGAGGTGATTATTGCGTGCACCGTTAGCGCGCGCATTGGCGCTGTTTGAGGTGGTTATTGCGTGCGACATTGGCGCGCATTAGAGCTTGAATTTCGCGCTCGGCGGCCATCTTGGCGTTCAATGGCGCAGTTATGGCTGCGGCCGGCGCCCATTTTCTTGTGGCCGCTGCACATTTATTTTCGGTTCTGGCGGCGGCGCTGAATCCCCTCACAATCTCCTCACAGACTGAGCGGTCCTTAAGGGTTGGTGGGTCCTCCGGGTATCCCCTCCTCAGTGTAGCCAGTGGGTGGACTGTATATTCACTGTACAGTGTATAAGGTCTCAGAGGGTGGCGTTATGGAGTCTGATACACCTGCTCTCCACACTTGCCTGGGGCAACTGGCAGTGCTGCACAGTTAAACATGTTCATGTTTCCTGCACCTGCGGTCCTTATGGACCAGTTGTCAGCAGTCCTGGAATCATTCCTTGTCAGAATGGAAGCGGTGTGCGAGCAAAAGGAGCTATAAGCCCCCTCCACCCACAAAAATCTTTAGTGAAGGAGTGCTCTGAGTCAGATATGGGCCTAGATACTGTGCTCAGGACCTGAGCTCTGAATATTTAATGTTTATGAACAGGACATTCCCTTGTGAGGAAGACTCCAGTTCTGTGTCACTGAATGACAGGGCGCTTGTAAGTGATCTCATTGATGATGTGAGGAACACTCTCAAGCTGGAATTGCTGTGACAAGCATTTCTTTTACACAGCTTTCTCACTGTTTTCCTCACACGCTGCCTCAAGAGCAGCATGGATGATATGGTGGGGGGAGGACTTTATTCATTTATGTCTCTAGTCCCTATGAGCCTTCTGTCTTATTCCTGAGGCAACATTTCCCGCCTTTTCCTGGGGAACGCTTGAGCTCTGACAGACACACACGGTCTGAGGATCAGAGATTACCGGTTACCTGCATGCTGCTTCGGCAGCACAGTCTAGCAGGTTGGAATGATACAGAGAAGATTATGCGCCTCTGCGCCATAATTAAAACTCATCCTATACCTCTACACTGCATACATTCACAGTGTATGTATGTGTTATTGGTCTCTGTGTCTGCGTGGGTGTACCCCCACGTTCCAATGCTGTGTTTCAGTGCCATACATGATTTAAACGTACAAAATATGTTTATGCATGACTCCAGATACATTCACAGTATATGTATGTATTATACTCTCTGGGTCGGCGCGGGTTTCCGCCGGGGGCTCCGATGTCCTCATGGTATGTGCGCTTAGGCTATCTGCACAGTATAGACATGTTCAATATGTTTATTGCAAATACTATACATGTTTACAGTATGGGTATACTGTTTGCGTGGGGTTCCTCCGGGTACTCCGGTTTCCCCCCACGCTCCAATGGAAATGCACAGCATAAACATGTGCAATATGTTGATTCACATGCTATCATTCCTACACGGTATCTGTGTGCTGTCTGTGTGGAGTTCTTCCGAGTGTTCCAGTTTCCTCCCACGCGCTGACGGTATGTGCGCCTTTGGCCTTCTGCACAGTTAAACATGTTCAATGTTTATCACGCATGCTATAATACCTACACGGTATGTGTAGGCGGTCTGGGTGGTTTTCCTCTGGGTACTCCGGTTCCCTCCCACACTTCATTGGTATGGGCGCTTCGGCGCTATGCACAGTCTAAATTTGTGCGATTGGATATCCACATATTAACATACCTACCCGGTATGTCTGTGCAGTCTGCTGGGTTTCCGCCCACGCTACATGACATGCATGCCTTTGGTGCAATACACGGTGTAAACATACACATTATGTTTATACACTACACTAAATACATTCACAGTAGTTGTAGGTATTGCATTCTCTGAGTATGCGCGGGGTACTTCGGTTCCTCCCACGCGCCAACGGTGTGCGCGCCTTCGGTGCTATGCACACATGGGCCTGTGCAAAATGTTTAGCACACCCACTATAATACCTACACGGTATGCGTATGCAGTCTGCGTGGGTTTCCGCCCACGCTACATGACATGCATGCCTTTGGTGCAATACACGGTGTAAACATACACAGTGGGGTTTATTTACTAAAGGCAAATCCACTTTGCACTACAAGTGCACTGCAAGTGCACTTGGAAGTGCAGTCGCTGTAGATCTGAGGGGGACATGCAAGGAAAATAAAAAACAGCATTTTTGCTTGTACTTGATCGAATGATAAAATCAGCAGAGCTTCCCTTCATTTTAGATCTACCCCTCAGATTTAAAACGACTGCACTTCCAAGTGCACTTGTAGTGCAAAGAGGATTTGCCTTT
This sequence comes from Rana muscosa, assembly GCA_029206835.1. Lineage (NCBI taxonomy): Eukaryota > Metazoa > Chordata > Amphibia > Anura > Ranidae > Rana > Rana muscosa. Next base: position 110,742,837 of record CM055120.1, on the reverse strand, counting down.
AGTAAATCAACCCCATTATGTCTATACACTACACTAAATACATTTACAGTAGTTGTAGGTATTGCATTCTCTGAGTATGCATGGGGTACTTCGGTTCCTCCCACGCGCCAACAGTGTGCGCGCCTTCGGTGCTATGCACACATGGGCTTGTGCAAAATGTTTAGCACACATATTATAATACCTACACGGTATGCGTCTGCAGTCTGCATGGGTTTCATCCGGGTGCTCAGGTTTCTCCCCTGCGTTCCAATGGTGTCTCAGCGCTATGCACAGTATAAACATGTGCAATTTGTTTATTCGCAGGCTAACATACCTACACGGTTGTGTACGCAATCTGCCTAGCTGGTTTACGTCCAAGCCCCGATGATGTGCGCGCCTTCGTCGCTGGCACAGTATATATGTGTTTAATAGGTTTATCCACACATACTAAACTACATACGCCGTATGTGGTGGTATTATGCTCTTTGTGGCTGGGTGGGTTTCCTCCCACACTCTATTTGCGCGTTTGATGCAATACATAGTATAAACTATGTGTTTGTACAATCAGCACTTATCCATGGGTAGCTGCTGGATGGAGTATTGTCACAGGATCCCTGGTTTCAGGGGTATCACTTTCCACCTGCTTTCAGTGGTGATCAAAGCGCTGGCTTGGACTGTGTTCGCCAGGCTGAGGTTAGCGTTACGCTCGTTAGTGGCTGCGTCTCTGGCGTTTTTTGTAGCTCAATGACTGGGCTAAAGCCTCTGCTTCATCCATCAGTCGTCTAGCAGATGCACTGCAACTGCTTTAGCCTTTAGGGTCTCTGTGCCCGGGGTGGGTTTGCGCCACCTGTGGAGGCTGAGGTACTAGTTCTCTGACCGAGAGAAGTTCTGTCAAGTTGCCTTTATTAGCCAACAGTTGAGGCACCCTGTACACCGGGGCCTCCCTTCTCTGATACATTGCGGAGTCTCTTTGGGATTTTCATACATCCCGCTGCAAGACGGTCCTCTCGGCCGTGTGCATTGCAGGGGAAGGGTCCTTGCATCCGGAGGTGTTTCCACCTCCTTTACCGGAGGTGGGGCACCGGAAGTGGACCTTATGGCCTCTCGACTCACTCGCAAGGTGGCAAGATCGTGGTCAGATCCAGGGACCCCTGGGCGGACGCGTCAGACACGTTCGAAGCCGTGGGGGCAGTATCGCCTGATATATGCTTACCCTCCGCTACTGTTGTTGCCTCGCTGGCTTCGCAGAGTAGGGGCTGAGGCCATTCCAGTGATCCTCATTGCTCCGGAACGGCGACATTGGTACGCCGATCTACTTCGGCTAGTCGCAGACGTTCCTGGCGACTGCCTATTGGGGTGGACCTTATGTCTCATGATCCCATACTTCATCCTGCTTTACAGTCTTTGGCTTTAATGGCATGGCTGTTTAAAGCCAGGTGCTGAAGGACCGAGTTCTCTCGTATTCGGTCATCTCTTCTATGTTGTTGACACGGGAATCTTCCTCCAGAAAGATATCTCACCGTACCTGGAAGGCTTACATCTCTATGTGCGAGGAACTTGAGTGGCGTCCTCGGATGTATTCCGTTCCCAGGATTTTGCTGTTCTTACAGTGTGGTGTGACCCAAAGGCTGGCCTTGCATACCTTTTTTGAGGGTCGGATTTCGGCCCGAGCTGTCTTTTTTTCAACGACCGCTACCGGGCCATTCTTTGATTAGCACCTTTTGTGCAGGGAGTTCGCCATGTGATCCCCCCTGTCAAGCCTCCTCTCCCTACTTGGGATCTGAATTTGATGCATCTCGGTTCTCCAAGAACATCCCTTTGAGAATATCAGAGAGATTCCTCTCTTGACCTTGTCCCGGAAGGTGGCCTTCTTAGTGGCCATTGTTTCGGTTTAGACGGGTGTCTGAGTTGGCGGCCTTGTTCTGCAAGTCGCCTTACTTGGTCCTCCATAAGGATATGGCGGTGTTGCGCCCACGACCGTCCTTCTTTTCTAAGGATGGTCTCGGCCTTTCACCTTCAGAAGGACATTGTTCTTCCGTTCTTGTGTCCTCACCCATCGCATCCCTGAGAGTTTGCGCTTCATACATTAAGATGGGTACAAGCCTTACGAGTGTACCTGTCTGCTACTGTTTCCATTCGGAAGTCTGTGTCTGGTCCAAAACAGGGCCGAGCGGTGTCGTCTGCCTCCGTCTCTAGGTGGATCAGGCAGACCGTCATACAAGCCTATGCCCTTAAGGGGCGGGCGCCTCCCTTTCCGGTTGCGGCGCATTCCACCAAGGCAATTTTTGCTTCCTGGGCCTTCCGACATCAAGCGCCGGTTGCTCAAATGTGCAAGGCGACGACCTGGTCGTCCATTCATACCTTTTCAAGATTTTATAAGGTTGATGTGGCTACATCTTCGGACGCTCCCTTCGGCTGCAAAGCATTGCAGACCGCTGTTTATTGTTGCAACTCCTCCGTTAAGGAGCTCTGCTTGTTTGGAGTGAAGTTTTAGTTGTTCCTTTACTACTGCTCCCACCCTTCTGATACTGCTTTGGGACGTCCCACACGTTTACAGTATCCAGCTGTGTAAGTCCATGGACGATAAGAGAAAATAGGATTTTTGTACTCACCGTAAAATCCATTTCTCTGATGTCCATGGACTGACACAGCACCCACCCTTCCTTTTAAGGTTTGTACTGCTTTGTTACGAACTGAGGTCTGCTGACTGCAGGTGGGAGGGTAATGTCCGGAGGGACCGCCCCCCTGGACGGGGCTGTTCAGCTCTGGTTTGTTCTAGAATGTTTCTAACATCTAACATTATGCCTAGATCTTCTCCTGCGAGCAGGGACATATACCCACACGTTTACAGTATCCGGCTGTGTCAGTCCATGGACGTCAGAGAAATGGATTTTACGGTGAGTACAAAAATCCTATTTTTACATTCAGTTTAAAGCCAAACTCAAAAAGAAAATTCAGCACAAGGAACATAACTTACAGTCAGTAGGATGTGTCCCTTGTGTTGATTCGTTTTCTGGTGAAAACCTCCTCCATCCTGCTCCCTCCAACCCCACCACTCTAATCTTCCAGTGTGGTAGGGGGCAATTTTCATTTACTGGATAGACTTTAGTAAATATTTTCCTATGTTCATGTTGGCCATAAAAATAAAAAAAAATCTATTCTTGAACAGCTAATCTATACATAAAGTCTTAAAATTAGTACTCCGTACCAGTACATCGATGAATATTTTTGCTGCAGCGTTGTAATTCTCTGTGTTTTGATCCTCCTAAAAAAATAACAAAGAGTCAAACTTACTAAAAGGAAAGTGAAAGCATCTGTTGTCATTAATCATATAATACCCACTTCCTTACCGGGCTTATTTTGGCTCTCCTCTCCTACATGCAAAAATCATATTTTTTTTGCTAGAAAATTACTCAGAACCCCAAACACTATATATTTTTTTAGCAGACACCCTAGGGAATTAAATGGCGGTCATTGCAACTTTTTATCTCGCACGGTATTTGCGCAATAATTTTTCAAACGCCTTTTTTTTTGGGAAAAAAAAAACGGTTTCATGAATTAAAAAATAACAAAACAGTAAAGTTAGCCCAATTTTTTTGTATAATGTGAAAGATTATGTTACGTCAAGTAAAGAGATACCTAACATGTCACGCTTAAAAATTGTGCACACTCATGGAATGGCGCCAAACTTCAGTACTTAAAAATCTCCAAAGGCGACGTTTAATTTTTTTTTACAGGCTACCAGTTTAGAGTTACAGAGAAGGTCTAGTGCTAGAATTGTTGCTGGCACTCTAATGCACGTGGCGATACCTCACATGTGTGGTTTGAACGGCGTTTACATATGTGGGCGGGACTTGCTTGTGTGTTCGCTTCTGAGCGCAAGCAACCGGGGACAGGGGCATTTTAAATTATTTTATTTTTTTTAATTATTTATTTTTAATTTTGCACTTTTTTACATTTTTTTTTTGATCACTTTTATTCCTATTACAAGGAATATAAACATCCCTTGTAATAGGAATATATTGTGACAGGTCCTCTTTATGGAGAGATGCGGGGTCAATAAGACCCCACATCTCTCCTCCAGGCTGGAAAGCATGAGATCGTGAAAAAAAAAAATCACTGATCTGATGCCGACAGCCGCGATTGCGGCTTTGTTTACTTCCGGGTACCCGGGCGTGATGTCATAACGTCGCGCCCAGGACTCCGACGGCCATAGAGATAACTGGTGACCATCTGGTCACCAGAAATCTCTATGCTTCTCGTCCGGCGCCGGCCGAACGTTTCTCCGGGTCTCCGATGGCACGGGAGAGCCCGGAGAAGCACCGTAAGGCGGCGGGTGGGGGGAGGACGTCCCCTCCTGTCACCTATAAGAACGATATAGCGGCAGAACTGCCGCTATGATCATTCCTATGGTACACAGAATCGACCGGCTGAAAATAGTGATATCTGAATGATGCCTGTAGCTGCAGGCATCATTCAGATATCCCCCCTGAAAGTCAAGGAGGTCCAGGGACGTCCATCCGGCGTGAAGTGGATACACAGCAAATGGTTTGTATAAAATATATGTTCTAGACAACAAAATGCATTCAGAAACACCTAATCCAATCCATTGGCAGTGATTAAAGTGGCCATTTATGAAGCTGATATACTGTATGCTGCAATAGTGACCATCACTTATCTCCACTGTACAGCGGTTTATGTGGCTGTGATGAGGAGTGGAGATGTTGTTCACTCCCACTGCATCAAAATGAGAGGAAATGATCTCCCTCCCTGATTCTCCGCCTCAGAGATGGTAATATCAGGGAAAGAGAAGAGAAACAGTCAATGTGATGAGGGAGCAGATGAATGTCACTGTTTGACAGCCCCAGTAAAATCACTGTTCACATTCAGGTTACGGTATATATTGTATATACCTATGTGTGTGTGTACATATACAATTATAAATATACAGCATATGCATACAGTATATACATGGCAGTTTTTGAGGGTGCAAAATATTGCCATGCCCCTTATGGCTTATAAAATTCAGAGGCCTTTACCCCCTAAAAACATATCCTAGTGCTTAGAAGATCATGTCCTGTATATTCCCTGAGGTCGAATGTGGGTATACTTTCACATTAGGCCTCAGTATATTCCCGCCCTGTATGTGAACAGTAAAAATAACAATAATAAAAGTCCTATCAAAGATGGATCATGCATGAATAATTGTGTTTTATTTAAATCAGAACATTCCTGTGTATTTATAAAGCCATAAATTAATTTAGTTACAAATGTCACAAGAATGCCTAGATGTAAATAACAGAACATTTTCATGCATAGCCCCTGACTATTAAGGGCTCTTTCACACGGAGGTCCGTTCAGGTCCGCCTGTCAGTTTTTTAGGCGGACCTGAAACGGATCCTCCATGTAGCCCTATGGAAGCACGGATGTCAGCGGAGACATGTCCGCTGACATCCGCTCCGCTCCACTCCGAAAAAGTGTGACGGAGGAAAACCCTATTTTTCCTTCCGTCGGCGGAGCGGATCGGATGACAACGGACTCTATGGTCCATCGTCATCCGATTCCCCATAGGGGAGAGCGGCGCTCTGACAGGGCGGTCCCCGCACAGTGTGCGGGGACCGCCCAGTCATCCGCCGGCTCAGCGGGGATCAACGGAGCGATCCCCGCTGAGCAAGCGGAGCTTCACGGGGCGGATCTGCACGGATCCGCCCCGTGTGAAAGGACCCTAAGTCTTTTATTAACAAGTCATTTTATCTTAACTGTCATTTTTCCTGCTTTCCCTGATAATTTTCTCCTCACTTCCAATACACATTGCAGCCCTTCACTACATATTCCATTCACTTCTCTTCTCAGTCAGAATGTACAATTGTTAACATGCCCTCCTCTGAGGTATTTATATGCAGTGAATAGCCATGATGTGTGCAGGTCATATTGTGCATTGCTAAAGGAACACTTATGAATAGAGATGGCCTTGCGGTTCGCCCCGCAGTCGGTTCGCGGCGAATTTTGCGCATTCGCGGTTCGCGAAACCGGCGGACATATGGCGCTATTCGCGGCCGGTTCGCGGCCACCATATTCTGAATCTTTTACATTGTGGAACTTTGACCTATGACACATCCATCATGTGGTACAGGACAGCCAATGAGACATTTCAGCAGATGGACATACCCCCTACATTTATAAATAGACCTGATCTGGCTGCCATTTTACATTCTGTTATTTGTCAGCGTAGGGACAGGTTGCTGTGTGGAGCAGGGACAGACTGTAATCCTAGTTATTAGGTCCACAAAAGTCCTTTTAAGGACTGGTATAGGTGTACAATTATTTTGTGTGCAGTGTATAGGGGTGTAATACACTTTTAGTTCATTTCAATTGTGCAGCATTGGGACTGCAGTGCTGAGCGGTTCTGCAGCTGTGTTTAGTCAGTGTAGGAAGGTTGCTGTGTGTGTACTAGCAGGGACAGACTCTACTAAAACAAAAGTCCTTCTAAGGACTGGTATAGGTGTACAGTCCACAAAAGTCCTTTTACGGACTGGTATAGGTGTACTATTTTGTGTGCAGTAAATAGGGGTGTACTACACGCATAAAATACTCTAGGAAGAATAGTATAGTGCGGTTCTGCAGCTGTCTTTAGTCAGTGTAGGAAGGTTGCTGTGTGTGTACTAGCAGGGACAGACTCTACTAAAACAAAAGTCCTTCTAAGGACTGGTATAGGTGTACAGTCCACAAAAGTCCTTTTACGGACTGGTATAGGTGTACTATTTTGTGTGCAGTAAATAGGGGTGTACTACACGCATAAAATACTCTAGGAAGAATAGTATAGTGCGGTTCTGCAGCTGTCTTTAGTCAGTGTAGGAAGGTTGCTGTGTGTGTACTAGCAGGGACAGACTCTACTAAAACAAAAGTCCTTCTAAGGACTGGTATAGGTGTACAGTCCACAAAAGTCCTTTTACGGACTGGTATAGGTGTACTATTTTGTGTGCAGTAAATAGGGGTGTACTACACGCATAAAATACTCTAGGAAGAATAGTATAGTGCGGTTCTGCAGCTGTCTTTAGTCAGTGTAGGAAGGTTGCTGTGTGTGTACTAGCAGGGACAGACTCTACTAAAACAAAAGTCCTTCTAAGGACTGGTATAGGTGTACAGTCCACAAAAGTCCTTTTACGGACTGGTATAGGTGTACTATTTTGTGTGCAGTAAATAGGGGTGTACTACACGCATAAAATACTCTAGGAAGAATAGTATAGTGCGGTTCTGCAGCTGTGTTTAGTCAGTGTAGGAAGGTTGCTGTGTGTGTACTAGCAGGGACAGACTCTACTAAAACAAAAGTCCTTCTAAGGACTGGTATAGGTGTACAGTCCACAAAAGTCCTTTTACGGACTGGTATAGGTGTACTATTTTGTGTGCAGTAAATAGGGGTGTACTACACGCATAAAATACTCTAGGAAGAATAGTATAGTGCGGTTCTGCAGCTGTCTTTAGTCAGTGTAGGAAGGTTGCTGTGTGTGTACTAGCAGGGACAGACTCTACTAAAACAAAAGTCCTTCTAAGGACTGGTATAGGTGTACAGTCCACAAAAGTCCTTTTACGGACTGGTATAGGTGTACTATTTTGTGTGCAGTAAATAGGGGTGTACTACACGCATAAAATACTCTAGGAAGAATAGTATAGTGCATTTCTACTGTGCAGCTTCTGAGCGGTTCTGCTGCAGCTCTTTTCTCGGTTTAGGTAGAAATTGCCGCTGTGTGTCGCAGGCACAGACTAGCGACTAAAATCGCTAACCAATAAAGCTCCCCAAAAGTTCATTTTAAGGACTGGTATAGGTGTGTACTATTTGGTGTGCAGTATATAGGGGTCTAATACACGCATAAAAAACTTTCAAACATACTATATAATATATACTATACTATATAAAATATATTGCATTTCAACTGTGCAGCATTTCTACTGTGCAGCTTCTGAGCGGTTCTGCTGCAGCTCTTTTCTCGGTTTAGGTAGAAATTGCCGCTGTGTGTCGCAGGCACAGACTAGCGACTAAAATCGCTAACCAATAAAGCTCCCCAAAAGTTCATTTTAAGGACTGGTATAGGTGTGTACTATTTGGTGTGCAGTATATAGGGGTCTAATACAAGCATAAAAAACTTTCACATATAGGAAGAATAGTATAGTGCATTTCTACTGTGCAGCATTGTGACTGCTGAGAGGTTCTGCAGCGATACTACAAAGAGTGACAAACGCAATTAGAAAAAAGTATTATAACTGCTGTGATAGACCAGTGGCCCCCGAAAACGACAGTTTGAAGCGGGGTGTTATATACCTTCTTCCACATATACTGCCCTTCTCTACAGCCTTTTGTCACAGGGTCATTTAAAAAGAATGACAGGCAGAGGAAGAGGCAGGCCCTTCCGCAGGGGTGGTAGGGGTAGGGCAGGAGCACCAGGCCGGAGCCAAAGTGGGAAGTTGCAGAAGGTGCGTTCGATTACGTCAAAGGACGCACCAGACTTGGTTGACTGGCTCACTCAGCCTTACTCTTCTGCACCCTCCTCATCCTCTCTATCTGCACCCTCTTCACTCTCTGCTGTGTGCACCCCCAAAGACACTACCACCAACACCACCGCCACCATATACCCTCCGCTTGAGTCACAGGAATTATTTTCCGATCCATCACAAGACTTCTCTGATGCGCAGGCATTCTTGACATTGGATCAGGAAGAGGAGGTAGCAACAACCGCCACTCAGCAGTCTGACGACAGTACCCAGATCAGCCCAAGGATGTTGGTCCCCGCTGTTGCTGCCTACTCCGAGATCTCTAATGTTAGTGGTGGGGAAGGTGACGTAGATGATGATGTGTCTATGGACGTCACGTGGGTGCCCACAAGAGAGGACCAGGAGGGGAGTTCAGAGGGAGAGATGGACCAGCAGATAGGGAGGAAAGGCAGGCGGAACTTACATTGCACAGGAGTGACAAACAAGACTGCTAATGTATCAGGACTCAGAGCGAGCCATCAACCATGTACGGTCACATCTGGCGCTCCCAGGACTCCGGCACATGGCTCCGCAGTGTGGGCTTTTTTTAACGTGTCCGCTGCTGACAATAGTGTTGCCATCTGCAGCCTTTGCAGTCAACGCATAAGTCGTGGTAAGCCCAACACTCACCTAGGGACGACCGCCTTAAGAAGGCACATGAACTCCCATCACCGAGCCCAGTGGGAGCAACGCCGTCAGAACCCACAAAGCCAAACTCCAGGCTCTCACCGTCCAGCCTCTTCTACTACTTCTCCTCTCTCTTCACAGTTGTCCTCCACTCCACCTTCCATCATCACGTCCCCAAGTTTATCTGGAAAAAGGCAGGCTTCCGTGGGACAAATGTTCGAGCGTAAAAGAATGATGACGCCGGATAACCCTCTTGCCCAACGGTTGACCGCTGGCTTGTCAGAACTCCTAGCCCGCCAAATACTGCCATATAAACTGGTGGACTCAGAGGCCTTTCGAAAATTTGTGGCCATTGGAACACCACAATGGAAGGTCCCAGGAAGGAAATATTTCTCCCAGAAGGGCATTCCAGAGCTATATGGCCATGTTCAGCGGCAAGTGAATGTATCTCTGGCACACAGTGTCGGTGCCAAGATACATCTGACCACAGACACGTGGTCTAGCAAACACGGGTAGGGAAGGTATATTACTTTTACTGCCCACTGGGTGAACCTTCTGACGGCCGTCAAGCATGTAACCCGTGGCACCCGTGTAGATTTGGTTTCACCGCCACGGATTGCATGCAGGCCTGCCTCTTCTTCTTCTCCTCCTCCTCCTACTCCATCCTCCCTCTCCTCCTCGGCTGACTCCTCCTCTTCCGCTAAATACCGTCTCTTCCGCTGCGCCGCCCAAGATCCCCAGAACCTATTCAACATGCCAGGTGAGACGTTGCCATGCTGTGCTGCGTCTGTTGTGCCTGAAAGCCAAGAGCCACACTGGCCCTGCACTCCTTTCAGCTTTGCGTTCACAGGCAGATCAGTGGCTAACACTGCTCAATTTGACAGTTGGTAAAGTGGTGTGCGACAACGGTGCCAATCTAGTGGGCGCGTTGAAACAGGGCAAAATTACACACGTGCCATGCATGGCACACGTCTTGAACTTGGTCATGCAGCGATTCGTTGTCAAATACCCTGGGGTCCAGGACGTCTTGCGGCAGGCAAGGAAAATCTCGGCCCATTTCAGAAGATCTTACACGGCCATGGCTCGCCTTGCTGACATTCAGCGGCGACACTATCTGCCGGTCAGACGTCTTATTTGTGACTGCCCGACGCGATGGAACTCAACCTTGTATATGCTTGATAACTGCACGTTTCTGCTGGAGCAGCCTAACGACTACCTGTACGAACTCTGCGCCAGAACAGGTTCTGGGGATCTTGTTTTTTTTTCACCGTGTCAGTGGCTGCTCATGCGCGACGCATGCAGACTTTTGCGGCCATTTGATGAGATCACCAAACTGGTCAGTCGCAGCCATGGTGCCATCAGTGACATCGTACCTTATGCCTTCTTTATGGAGCGTGCATTGCGTCGTGTCATTGATCAAGCCGTCGAGGAGCAGGAGCAGGAAGATGAGGAAGTCGCAATGCTGGATGAATTCCCAGGGGGGGCTACTCTATCTGAGACAAGTCAACAACAGGAGTCTGAAGAGGAGTCAGAGGAGGATGGTGCCGGGGCGGATGAGGAGGAGCAAGAAGAGCATGCTTTAAACCTTTCTGGGATCCCTGCTGTTGTTGTTCGTGGATGGGGGGAGGAGATCGAGGACGACATTATCCTGGATGATGACGAGCAGGAGCCAGGCCACCACGCTGCTTCCAGTTTAGTGCAAATGGGGGCCTTCATGCTCCAGTGTTTTAAGAGGGACCCCCGTATAAAAAGCATAAAGGGCAAGGACCATTACTGGGTGGCAACGTACTTGGACCCCCGGTACAAACAAAAAATGGCAGAAATGTTACCACTATCACAGAGGGCTGTCAGAATGGAGCACTTCCAGGCCTTGCTTCGAGAAATGCTGCATTCTGCTTTTGCGTGCGCTGGCAGAGGAATTTCCACTCCCAGAGGAACAGTTGTGGATACCAATCCAACAGCGCCTGCAAGAAGAGGGCGGTTTGAAGATGTCTTGGTCACTTCTGATATGAGATCATTCTTTCAGCCGACCCATCGACAGGTCTCATCCGGATCCAGCATCAGGGAACGCCTAGACCGACAGGTGTCCGACTACATCGGATTAACGGCCGATGTGGACGCTCTGAGAAGTGATGAACCCCTGGACTACTGGGTGGGCAGGCTTGACCTCTGGCCAGAGCTTGCACAATTTGCAATGAAACTGTTGGCTTGCTCCTCGTCCAGTGTCCTGTCCGAAAGGACGTTCAGCGCAGCAGGGGGGATCGTGACCGATAAGCGCACTCGCTTAGCTCACGACAGTGTTGACTACCTCACATTTATAAAAATGAATGAGGCATGGATCTCTGAGGAATTCAACACATGTGACCAGTAGACCATGTTTCATTCAAATTCCTCATGACAGGCCACAAATATCCACCACCACCTATAACAATTATTCATGGTCCTTGTCTTCTTGGGTAAATACAGCGGCATAAAAGGCCTTTTATGTCCGTTGAATGCCTAATTTTTGGGGCCTGTAGTGCCCGAAACGTATTTATCCTGTGAATGCCTAATGTACCTCCAGCCACAGAATTTAAAGTTCTTTGCTGTCAGATGAATGCCTGTTGGCTAATTTTTGGGGCCTGTACTGGCCGACACTTACATCTTTATCCAGGCTGTGAATGCCTAATTTTTCAGACTGGAATTGAAAATCAATTCCGCTAAATTGTGGAACGGATGCGGACCCATTTTACAGATGTGTGAATGGACCCTATATGTATTTGACATGTATTTACCGGCTGCTGTCAGTTCCGGCTGATTTAGGCCGAGCTATTACAATAAAACCGAGCAATATTACAAAAAACGAAATAAAAGTTATAACTGTATAAACGATTTATACAACTTATAAAAATAAAAAAAAAACATTTATGGCAACTTTTCCAATAGCAGGATCATCTCATGCACCCCCTTCATAGCCTGGCCTTGCGTCTCTTCCATGGCCTTCATGCGCTCCTGAATTGACAAAAAATTTCAGATAAAAAAAGAATGCTTGTCGTTGTCGATCTCAAATTTGCTTAATACTTCTGTTATGTCATTGTCCATGTTGTGGGACTATGTGTGCACAGCTAGTAATTATTTTGTGGCTGAAAATATGACCTGGAGGTTTTTAATGTTCACCTCCCATTGAAATGAATGGGGCCCGCCCCGAACCCGCGGTTCGCGAACATTTACGCGCGATCGCGTTCGCGAACCTTCCCGGGAGATGTTCGTCCATCCCTACTTATGAAAACAAACAGTGCTTGTAAAGATAAGGTGACCAGATTTCTAAAATGAAATCTGGGGACATATTCTTTTTTATTGGCAAATGGTAAACTATTTTATAAGCATATTTTCCTCAAATGAGATATGCAGTGTATTTATGGGATGATTGCATGATATATACGTTATTTCTCACTTTACCTCTGAGATAAAAAAAGATACTTTGATTTTTTGGGGGGATATGACTACCAAATGTTAAGAAGCAGTGTGGTTAAACACAATGGGTCATGTGCATAAAGAGCAGTTCTGGGGCAAAGTGTGAGAAGTGGTCCCTGTCCCCAGAGGATATGGGGTCCCTGTCCCCAGAGGATATGGGGTCCCTGTCCCCAGAGGAGATGGGGTCCTTGTGCCCAGAGGAGATGGGGTCCCTGTGCCCAGAGGAGATGGGGTCCCTGTGCCCAGAGGAGATGGGGTCCCTGTGCCCAGAGGAGATGGGGTGGGGCATGGGATGAGGCTGCAGGGCACTCATCCATTGTTGCCTGGGCTCCTTTCAGCACCACATACATGGCGATCAGCATACAGTATCTCAGACTCTGAGGGAGATCTGTGTATGACAGGGAGGAGGGGGGCTGGCCTGGCAGACAAGCCTGTGGTGTTCTCCGGCTCTCATACGGCTCCTGCACTGCAGTTCCTGTGTGCTTAAACTTTTTTTACGTGGGAGCTAGAATGGATGAAGTCGAATCAGCGGGGGCCTGACTCAGGCTGGGGAAGACACTGGGCAGAGCGGCGCTGCATGGAGCAGGAGAGAGGGACCCGGTGGAGTTGGCTGAGCACACGGGCGTGGAGTCCAAGACTAAAAGCAGCCAGTGCGGTAGAGCAGTGAGCTCTGCTACACACCACCGGAGGCAGGTCTTTCATTAGCCTAATGAATGAGTCACCCTTCTCAAATCTCTGCCTGTAAAAAGACCCAGCAGGACCCATTGCAGAGCAGCCTTGCAATCCAGGGACAAATCTGGGGACTGAGTGGCTCCGGAGACAGTGTCCTCAGTCCAGGGACTGTCCCTGGTAACCAGGGACGTCTGGTCACCCTATGTTTAGATTCATTGCAAACCTTCAAAACATCATGACTTTTATTTTTAAATCTGTTACCTACCACCTCAACTTTCTGAACATCCTGGCTTTTTAAATTATTATTATCTGTATTTGTAAAATATTAAAGGTTCAGAATTTTCTGAAAAGGACCCAAACAAACATATATAGCAGAAAAAAAGCAAATGTATTTCAGGGGCCTAACAGAGCCCCCCTTCATTAGGACTCAGGTCTGCCTTCATGGACTCAGATAAGCAGATATTAGACAAATCTGGGGTTTTCTATTTGGAACAGTTTCAGAAGGCAAGTTATCCCAGTGTTAACAAATGCAACATAGGACCTGATTAAGAAGGAGTTTGTTTGGTTCCTGAAATGCATTGGATTTTTTCTGCTATGAACCAGTTTTATCAATAAAAGCTTTGGCTGTTTGTTTGATGCTCTCAAATATGTTTTTATTGCTGTCTGTGTCCCTGCTAAGAAGTTTCACCTTCCCTGTTTGTCCTGATGACCATTGATGCAGAATATAAGGTTATGAAAAATGCTAAATATTACAGCTGTCACCAGGACAAGAGTTGAGGGGAAATCTTGCAGTGTGGGAACACCTGTTTCTTTAAAAGCTGTCTAAGAAGAAAATTACCCCTATTTCATAGAGATTTCCTCTGATTTCCTGTTTCATCTACAGGATGGAAATTAAATAGAAAACTCCCTTTCGGTAGACAGACAGCAAAAAAGAAGAGATAAAACAAAGCATAGTAGGTACTAAAAAAAAAAAAAAACTATGAGAGATCTTGAAAAATTTTATGCTTCTTTAGATATATCTTAATTTCTAACTATTTAATCTACTTTCTTGCTTTTAGAATTACCGTATTTTTCGCTCCATAAGACGCACTTTTTTCTCCCCAAAAAATGGGGGAAAATGTCTCTGCGTCTTATGGAGCGAATACTGACCAGAAGTCCACCCCCCACGTCATGTTACAATACCGTGCTGGCCGTGGCAACCGCCGAGCAGTATGGCCGCATAGATCCACTCTGCACCAGGGAATCGGCTTCAACATAACAGCCCAGGACCTCTCCAGCAGCGATCCATCTAGCCTCCTGGCTTCCTCATACCCTGCTGACCGTCCAGACATGCGGAGACGCTGCCAAGACCCGCTGCCATTTTAAAAAGTATCAGTTTTCTGCCCGACCATGCAGCGTGGACCTCATCAAAATGGCGGCGGGAGTCACAATGCACCGCCAGCTGCTGGACCTCCAGAGCCTTTCTACTCGGCTCAAGCAGCAAGCGCAGGCTCAGATTAACATGTCATTATAGGTGAGCAAACTTCACACCATGCCCTGGAGGTTAACCCCTTATCTCCCTCCACAAGCAAATATAGCAAATAACCACAATGCTCTGTTTGTGGAACACACATATAAAGAGTGGTACCAGAGTGGTATATTATTGTTACATTTTATTAAATATTTTAATACACCATTTTAGTTCAGAATATTTTTTTTCTTGTTTTTCTCCTCTAAAACCTAGGTGCGTCTTATGGTCAGGTGCATCTTATAGAGCGAAAAATACGGTAGTTATATCCACATTACGAAGGATAACATCTCTATTCCATGACTCACATGTCAACTTCACTTGTTATTCTCAGCTCTCTCTAATGTTTCACAGAAACTGCTTCATGAGACAAATATTTTCATTTTTTATACCTACAGTAGTAGTAGATAACTAGAGCTGAATTTGACTAACTCTGACTAGGTATACTATGACCTGGATAAATGAGATGCTTCACAGACATTATTTTTGTATAGTGGCTCTTTATAAGCAGTGCTTTCAAGATAGGGTTATTTTGTAACACTTTTTTACAGTCACAATAAAATGTACCTTAAATTTATTGTATGCACAGACGTATTTGCCAGCAGCGCTCCAAAAATATCCAATATTCTGAAAATGAACGACATAAGTTAGTGATGAATATATCCAACATTATAAACAAAGAAATGCATTGTAATAATACAGGGCGATGATAGTTTGTTTGGGAAGTAGAACTTTGAAAATGAATAGAGATCATTTAGTAAATGAAAAGACTGTTTACTTAGCAAAGTGAATGTTCCCTTAGCTTAGTAAAACAATGGTTAGTGCCACTGGCTCCCCACCGACAGAACACAAAAGCACTGCTGGAGTGATTCCCCCATCCACATTGAGTGTGGATGGGGGAATCTGATCTATTCTTGTTGAACCCACTGATTGAACAACAAAATAATTTATAGGCTGTTAAGTAATGATCCTGTGTATTAAATGTATACACAATTTTTCCTTATTCACAAAGTGAGCAAACAAAATTAAGTAAACAGCCTCTCTATTTCATGTAAGAGTGAGGACCTTTTTTTTTTTTTTATAAAACAAATTCAGGAGGACATTGCTTTTAAAGGTAAAACTAAAGATGCAATATATCTTTAGATGACAAAAAATAATACAAGATGTAATATTTTTGGAACAAAATGCATATGTAACCAAGAGCAGTTCTATACCATAGGCTATCTGGGCCCTATAATCCATTCTATATTCCAATCATAAAATTAGGGGTAATATAACAATGTGATTTAGTTTTTTGAGCAGTTGTACTGGATGTCACTTACCCATAGAATGCACTACCAAGATTACTATTGAAGTAAATTATAAACAGCACACTCTACCTTGTCTTGATGACAAATTATGCAAATAAATAAGAGCAAAAAATTGTTTATTTTCATGTTGATTACTACTGTACCTTTACTGCTAGTGCCAGACAATTAGGATCGTCTGCATTAGGATTAGGCTTTGTTATTGGACAGCCAGTATCTATAATGCAACATAGACATAGTTTAATACTGCTTGAAGGCCCTCAAAAATATGCAATATAATACAAATATTATTTAATGATTAATAGTGCTTACCGCCATCGTTACAGAAGCTCAGACCGAACAGGGCAAAAAGCAGGATGATCTTCATTGTACTAATTGTTGATTTCAACTCAGTGGATGATTTCCTGTACATCTCAGCTCCTCTTTTATACTTGTTAAAGTGAGTGACATCATTAAACACATAACCTAGAGCCACGCACACTTGCACGTGTCCTAGACATGAAAAAAAAAAAAAACTTTGATGATGAAACATCCAATCAGATCTGTTGGCAGCAGTTAAGAAAACAAGCAGTGCTTGCCAGGACTAAATTTAAACATTATTTTAATTCAGCTTCCTTCTATCTCATCTTTCTGCACATCATACAATTTCTTTGTATTTTTATGTTGATCTTTTTAAGGGTTACGAATTGTCTGTACCAGGCTAAACCATTTGTCCGGGCACTTTCCTTTTTGATTCAACTAGACTTCGTTTTTATATTTTTAGGGAAAATACATTTTGTTTTTACCATAAGGTAACCACCAACAGAGGGTTGCAGAGTAAGTACTCGGATAATTTGCTATATTAAATATTCTATAGTGTATAATTTAGAAAATTATATAGAATGTTTTAGGGATATCCTTCTATACTGCATTTTTTAAATTGTCATGATCAGCAATGCACCTCATCATGCCCACCAGCCAGGTTCTCAATAGTGTTAGGACTATATGTGCTTATTAAAACAACTTGAAAGAGTGGTAATACATCAAACTTTGAGCTAAAAACCTAAAAAAAAAAAAAAAAGGTATAAGGCCATTTAAAGTCCAGTTTTATTTAAAGAACCACTTGCCTTGGCTGCAGCATCTCACTAATAGAAACTTGGGTGGATCCCATTGGTACATATAAGACAAAACAGAGAGATGGGGAGCAACACCATCTTAACTACTTAAGGACTGGGCCTATTTTTCAGACTTGGTGTTTACAAGTTAAAATCTTTTTTTTGCTAGAAAATTACTTAGAACCCTGAAACATTATATATATTTTTTTCCGGACACCTAGAGAATAAAATGGCAGTCGTTGCAATAATTTGTCACACCGTATTTGCGCAATCGTCTTACAAGCACAATTTGTGGGGAAAAAATAAACTTTTGAATTAAAAAATAAGGCAATAGTAAAGTTAGCCCAATTTTTTTTCTATTGTGAAAGATAATGTTATACCGAGTAAATTGATACCCAACATATCACGCTTCAAAATTGCGCCCGCTCGTGCCAAATTTTGACCCTTAAAAATTCATAGGCAACATTTAAAAATTTCTACAGGTTACCAGTTTTGAGTTACAGAGGAGGTCTAGTGCTAGAATTATTGCTCTCACTCTAACGATCGTGGCAATACCTCACATGTGTGGTTTGAACATCGTTTTCATATGCGGGTGCGACTTACGTATGCATTCACTTCTGCGCGCGAGCTCAGCAGGACGGGGCGCTTTAAATTTATTTTTTTATTTTTTTACTTAAAAAAAAAATTGTGTCACTTTTATTCCTATTACAAGGAATGTAATAGAAAAAAAAGGCATGTCAGGACCTCCTAAATGTGATATCTGGGGTCAAAAAGACCTCAGATCTAACATTTACACTAAAATGCAATAATAAAAAACTGAAAATAAATAACAAAATCACATAAAATATCCCCTTTAAGACCATTGGGCAGAAGTGATGTTTGACATCGCTTTCGCCATCCAATGGTGTGGAGTTGAGCGGGGGGCCATCTTTACCTCACTCGGCATACAGCCTGTGAGGGGGAAGGACACGATCGTCTCTGCCACTACCGACAGCTCCGGTAAGCGGCAATGACAATCAGAGCATGGCGGGAGGGGGGTCCTCTCCCACCCCCGATAAAATCCACCGCTGAGACCACTTTTATCTGAAAGAGGACCGCCCTCTGATGAAGAGGATACCGGGGTTACGGCAGCTAGCTAATGCCATAACAACGGTATTCCTCTTCAAACAGCCGACATACAACTGTGGTGGGCAGTTTTTAAGTGGTTAAGCTGGCCTTAGATGGTTCAAATCTCGGCTGGTTCCTCCTGATCCGAACCATATATGGGCAGGCTGAATATACCCATATTGATCGATTGATCAACTTGGGTACAATAAGCCTGTTAGATTTTAGAATATTGCTAGCAGCTGTTATATCCACTAGCAATAATCACTGTGGTGGGAGGGAAATCGATCCCCGCCAGGAGAACACAAGGGCTCTGTGGGAGGGATTCCCTATCAACACTGACTGTGTTGTTGAGAGAATGGAGCAATTTTCTTTCCTGCAACCGGTATCTTCACCGGTTACAGTCTGTGTGATGTTCTCAGCCCTGAAATACTCATTGCAACATGTCAGGAACTGATAACTAAGACCCACTTTGCATGGACGGAAAAAAAATAACAACCCAAACTTTCCTTTTGCTGAACCTATGGCCCTTTGGTAACTGGAAGTTGGTTTTAGTAACCCATTTAGTATATTTTTCAGACCCCCTATAGCTGCAACTATAAGGCCTCATGCCCACGGACGTTTTTACAGCCGCGTTTTTGAGCGTTTTTTACAGCTTAAAAACGCCTGCCCATGTTAGTCTATAGCTTCATGCCCACCTAGACGTTTTTGAGCTGCAAACAGCATAGACGTTTTTAAGCTGTAAAAAAAAACCAGGACCAGTGCGTTCCTCAGCGTCGGAGTTAGGCAGAAAAAAACGCGAGCGTCAAAAAACGCTCAAAAACGCGCACTAACGCGCGGCCGCGTTTTTTAGCTCCGACGTTTTTTTTTGTTTTTTTTTTCCCAAAAAAATAAAAATTTACAATAACAAGGACAGGCGTTTTTAAGCTGTAAAAAACGCAGCTGTTAAAAACGTCTGTGGGCATGAAGCCTTAGTCTGTTTTCTGTACAGTGCCCATTTATGTTGGTAACCAGGGATGTGCCCCTTACATTGAACATCAGCGCTAACATGCCCCCTTATGTTGGTCAGTGGTAGGGTGGTCCCTTACAATGTGGTCAGTTTTGAAATAGCCTCAGTTGTTGGTGGGGTCAGTAGTGAAGAGCCTTCTTATGTTGGAGGTCAGTGCATTGGTGCTCCTTTACATTGGTGGTCAGCTTTGAAATGTCCTACTTTGTTAGTGGTTAGTGAAGAAATGTCTTATTTACATTGGTGATCATTGATGAAGTTGCATATTATGTTGTTGGGCAGTGGGAGCCAAATAAAGTATGGATATAAGTGGGTTAGGTACCTTACAATGGAGATTTCTGTCATATTTTGCAGGATTGGTTTCTAAGCAGTGACATCAGCACTGCAACTATGCAAGCACTGTGGTGCTGGAGAAGATGACTGTAAGCTGGGTATCACTTATTGCAAGTCACCTAGCAGGTGGTGAGATCTAGTGTCACCCATGCTGTTTGCTCAGTGTGTCACACCAAACCACTGCGCCAAAGCTTGCTTAGCAGATAGATAGGAGCTCTAAAATACAAGAGATCAACTGTGCATAAGGTGTATGCAACATGTCACCACCTTTCACCATGGATCATCCGGCCACAAGTGGTATGCCCTGTAAAAGGAATTATATATGTCATGGGGAGAAGGCACAAGAGCACGTGTAATAATTTAAAACTGCATGAATTTAATTAAAAATAGTGTCACTCGCAATATAATGGATGCCACAAGCATGTACAGGATTCCTCTGTATTGCAGCCAGCCAGCGTGATAATGTCACTGGCCAAAGTTCCACCCAGGGACATTTTAAATTAAAGCAACATAAAAATAAATTTTTGGCATCCCAAAATAAAATAAACATATAGGGAGACATCTAAATTTAAATACCCGTATTTTCGGGCGTATAAGACGACTTTTTAACCCATAAAAATCTTCTCGAAAGTCAGGGGTCGTCTTATACGCCGGTACCTGACATGTAGAATCTCAGTCAGTCCGCAGCCGTCCATTTTTCAAAAGCCGCGCCTCCTCCTCGTGCTGTTCCGTGATAGGCGGAAAACTCATTTTCCCAGCAGAGCCTTTGTTCAGTGTTCTGCCTAAAACGGATGCCCTCTCGTCCTCGGTGTCAGGGTCACCTGTGGCCAGGTGACAGATGCACACCGTAGGGGGACAGGAGTCCACTGCGAGGTAGTGAACCCTATGGCTGGCTTCTGCGGATAGGAAACTGGGTGGTTGTGGAAAGCAGGACCAGAGGAGCACAACCGGGATCCAAACGGAAGCTAGAGCCAAGATTCCCCAGGGCGCGGAGTCTAAGACCCAGCTGGTCTTCTCCAGGGCCTCTAGTGGTGAGGATGTTAGCTGCAGGCTGGGACCAGGTCGCGGCCCCTGGAGTTTCCTAGCTCACGCCCCGTAGGATAAGGGGAAAAGAGGGGAAGCAGCAGCACACGATAAGAGAGAACCGAACAACAAGCTGAAGGTCAGGGGCCACAAGCAGACAAGGATAACGAAGAACGAGCCGAAGGTCAAGGGTCACGAGCAGACAGGGATAGTCGGGGACAAGCCAATAACGTAACAGAGAGACAGACGTAGCACACGGCAGGCAGGAACCCAAACACACAATGCCTAACAAACACGTTGATCAGCCAAGCAGGCTTGCAGTGCACAGGTTAATATAGTGTTCAGTGATAGGGCCTGGGGTGGAGTCAGGCTGGGAGGAGATTATAAAGGAAGCCAGGTGAAGGAGGTCTGGTCTCTAGATGAACACATGAGGAGGAAGGTAAGATGGCAGACAAACACTACTGCATATCCATGACAGTACCCTCCCTCTTATGGGCCCTCCCCCGCCTGGACCCAGGCTTAAAGGGAAATCTCTGATGAAACCTTCTCAACAGATGAGGTGCAGCGACATCAGATGCAGCGATCCAAGACGCCTCCTCAGGACCAAAACCTCTCCAATGCACAAGGTACTGAAGAATGCCTCTGCAGAGCCGAGAATCCAGAACTTGTCTAACCTCGTACTTAAAATTATCCTCAGAGACCGAAAACGAGGTAGGGAGATGACAAGAAGATCTATTGAGGACCAAAGGCTCTCTAGGAATAAGCAAGGGCATGAGAGGATCAACAGGAATCTGAGGAGGGTCCCCTAGACCCTTAAAGGGGAACTGGTCATCTTGCACAGGACCATCAGACTGGGCAGATGTCAGTGGAACCCTGAAGTCAGGTTGGTTAGAAGGTGACATGTCGCCGGAGTCAAGCTGAATAGCTGAAGGACAAGCAGAATGTCCCGAACAAGAAAAAGTGAGAGGCTCACTGGGCATGGGCTGGACTGGCATAACTAGTACAGAGGCAGAGTGAATAGCTGAGTCAGGTGTAGCGACTACCTGAATCGCATCGCAAGACGTAGCGACTGCAGGACTTGTAGACAAGCTAGCCTGGCTGTGCGTCCAAGGGTGGTTAGGGACAGAGAAATGTAAATGGTTATGCAACCTGGAATGAATGACCGGCTCAGATTCACAGGGGGCAACCTTGGGTAGGCAGGACGAGGAACAGGAGGGACCCCAAGCCAGGATCTGTCCAGTAGTCCAGTCCACATGAGGAGAATGGAGCTGTAACCATGGGAGACCCAAAATTATAGGCGTTGAGGCCTTGGGTAAGATAAGGAAGGATATCCACTCCTGGTGGAGTGTCCCTACCGACATCTTAACAGGGAGGGTCTGGAAGCGGATAGGTCCCCCTGGGAGAACAGTACCATCAATCGCCAAGACCACCAATGGCGTGGTGAGGGGCAAAAGAGTAAGTCTCATGGACGATGCGATTTCCCAGTCCATGAAATTACCAGCGGCTCCGGAATCCAGATATGCTGAGACCGAATGAGAAGAAGCACCAACATGAAGGAACACAGAAAGCAGAAGACGAGAAGGGGAAGGTGATATTTCTGGGTCCAATACTCCACTTTCCAGATGAAGTGGACCCGAACGTTTTTCTGGACAAAGAGAGCAAGTGTCACGAAAATGACCTTTGCCCCCACAGTAAAGACACAGACCAAGAGTTCTGCGCCTAGCACGTTCCTCGGGGGATAGCCTGGTCCGACCCAGCTGCATGGGTTCCTCAGCTGGTAGGAGATGCTCTACGGGTCGAAGAGAGGGGAGCTCAGGCTGACTAAGAACCAAGGAGTGCTGGCGTTGCTTTTCTAAGGTCCTCTCCTGAAAGCGAATATCGATCTGGTTACACAAGGAGATAACGCCGGCCAGATCAGTGGGGATGGTTCTTCCAGCTAATTCATCCTTCACTCTATCAGACAGGCCATGCAAAAAGGTTGCGACTAAGGCCTCATTGTTCCAGCTCAACTCAGCCGACAGTATGCGGAAATGAAGGGCATACTGTCCCACAGAAGCAGACTCTTGGCGGAGACGTAAAAGGGCGCTGGCCGCTGAAGAGACACGACTTGGTTCTTCGAAGATATTCCGAAAAAGTTTCAAGAAGCCAGACAGGCTAGAAACCACTGGATCATTCAGTTCCCACAGAGGGGCTGCCCAGGCTAAAGCTTCACCAGAGAGGAGGGAAATGATATAGGCTACCTTAGCCCGATCAGACAGGAAGTTTTGGGGCTGGAGCTCAAAATGAATCGTGCATTGGCTAAGGAACCCCCTGCAAGCCTTGGAGTCCCCAGAGAAACGGGACGGAGCTGGCAGTTGTAGCGAGTGTGTGGCTGCGACTGGTGCAATAGGTGCAGCCGCTGATTGTATTTGAGGTTGCGGATTCAGGGTTCCCAAGGAGGCCTGAAGCTGCTCGAAGCGAGAAGCCAGATCCTGGAGGAATCGCATCACCTGAGTCTGATTCGATTCCTGGGTTTCAAGTCTGCAAACTATGCCCTGCAATGGATCATCCGCGGGTAGCGGGATGTCAGCCGGGTTCATGGCTGATCAAACTGTCAGGGTCACCTGTGGCCAGGTGACAGATGCACACCGTAGGGGGACAGGAGTGCACCGCGAGGTAGTGAACCCTATGGCTGGCTTCTGCGGATAGGAAACTGGGTGGTTGTGGAAAGCGGGACCAGAGGAGCACAACCGGGATCCAAACGGAAGCTAGAGCCAAGATTCCCCAGGGGGCGGAGTCTAAGACCCAGCTGGTCTTCTCCAGGGCCTCTAGTGGTGAGGATGTTAGCTGCAGGCTGGGACCAGGTCGCGGCCCCTGGAGTTTCCTAGCTCACGCCCCGTAGGATAAGGGGAAAAGAGGGGAAGCAGCCGCACACGATAAGAGAGAACCGAATAACAAGCTGAAGGTCAGGGGCCACAAGCAGACAAGGATAACGAAGAACGAGCCGAAGGTCAAGGGTCACGAGCAGACAGGGATAGTCGGGGACAAGCCAATAACGTAACAGAGAGACAGACGTAGCACACGGCAGGCAGGAACCCAAACACACAATGCCTAACAAACACGTTGATCAGCCAAGCAGGCTTGCAGTGCACAGGTTAATATAGTGTTCAGTGATAGGGCCTGGGGTGGAGTCAGGCTGGGAGGAGATTATAAAAGGAAGCCAGGTGAAGGAGGTCTGGTCTCTAGATGAACACATGAGGAGGAAGGTAAGATGGCAGACAAACACTACTGCATATCCATGACACTCGGCCTCGGATGAGAGGGCATCTGTGATAGGCGGAACACTGAAAACAGTGTGCTGGGAAGCTGAGTGTTCCGCCTATCACAGAACAGCACAAGGAGGAGGCTCGGCTTTTGAAAAATGGCCGGCCGCGGTCTGACTGAGATTCTACATGTCAGGGATAAGGTATGGGATCGTCGAGGCATGCAATGGCACAGTGAGGTATGCAATTTCACAGTGAGGTATGCAATGGCACAGTGAGGTATGCAATTTCACAGTGAGGTATGCAATGGAACAGTGAGGTATGCAATGGAACAGTGAGGTATGCAATGGAACAGTGAGGTATGCAATGGAACAGTGAGGTATGCAATGGCACAGTGAGGCATGCAATGGCACAGTGAGGCATGTAATGGCACGGTGAGGTGAGGCATGGCTAGTCGGAAGGGGGTCGTCTTATACGGCGAGTATATCCCAAAACCAAAATTTTAGCTGGAAAATTAGGGGGTCGTCTTATACGCCCAGTCGCCTTATACGCCGGCAAATACGGTAGAGGCTTTTAAAACTGTGAAAATTAAATATGTAATGAATAAAATACAAATGAATGAAATTTAAATAAATTATATATACAGTGATTTAAAGAAATAAACAAACAGTTAAACCAGTGGGTTAGTTCATGCTCCCTAGAAAATCTATATATAAAATATCCACTTAAAATAATTATTTAGGATAGGCTATGGATCTCAAATGGATACAAAGATAAATAAACTAGTAGGTTGGTAAAAATTAATTATAAGAGCAATATTAATAAAAAGGATGAATTGGATGCAAACACTATATGTTATATCTCAAAGGGCCACATAGAGGTGCCAGAGAGTAGACATCCATGTTATAGCAGTAGAGAGTTGTGAAAATTATAACCCAGTGGTTTAACTGATTATTTATTTAACCACTTCAATACCATGCACTTATACAGCTTCCTGCCCAAGCCAATTTTGAGCTTTCAGCACTGTCGCAATTTGAATGACAATTGCACGGTCATGCTACACTGTACCCAAACAAATTTTTTATCATTTTGTTCCCACAAATAGAGCTTTCGGTGGTATTTGATCGCCTCTGCGATTTTTATTTTTTGCACAACAAATAAAAAAAGAGCGAAAATTTGTAAAAAAACTAAGTTTCTTTGTTTCTGTTAATTTTTTTGTAAATAAGTACCTTTTCTACTTCAATGACGGGCACTGATAAGGCGGCACTGAAGGGCACTGATAAGGCGACACTGATGGGCACCGATGAGGTGGCACCAATGAGGTGGCACTGATGAGGTGGCACTGATAGGCGACACTGATGGGCACTGATATGTGGCACTGGTATGCGGCACTGATGGGCACTCATAGGCGGCACTGATGGGCACTCATAGGCGGCACTGATTGGCACTCATAGGCGGCACTGATTGGCACTCATAGGCGGCACTGATTGGCACTCATAGGCGGCACTGATTGGCACTTATGGGTGGCACTGATAGGTGGCATGGACGGGCACTGATAGGTGGGCACAGATTGGCACGGTTGGGCACTGATGGACACTAGTAGGTGGCATTGGTGGCACTGGTCCAGCAATGCCAGCCACCACACATTGTGAAAGTGCCAGTCAGTGGCATTTTTTTTTATGTTTTTATTTTATTTTTATTTTTTTACTACAAGTGGATGGCCATGGGGGCCATCCACATGATTGGGGCGTCCCTGGTGGTCCTGGGGGGCTTCCCTGGTGGTCTAGTGTGGGTGCCTGAGGGGGGGCTGCGCTGATAAACAATCAGCGCGAACCCCCCCTGTCAGGAGAGCCGTCGATCGGCTCTCCTCTACTTGCGTCTGTCAGACGTGAGTGAGGAAGAGCCGATCAACGGCTCTTCCTGTTTACATTGTGATCAGCCGTGATTCGACACGGCTGATCACGTGGTAAAAAGCCTCCGACAGAGGCTTTTTACCGAGATCAGTGTAGCGGTGGGTCAGACTGACCCACCACTCCACCGATCGCCGCGATGCGCGCCCCCCCGATCGCGCAGCGGCTGTTATCCCGCAGGACGTCATATGACGTCCAGGGTGGATAACTGAACCACTTCCCGGACGTCAATCTGCTATTGACGGGGCGGGAAGTGGTGGTTTAAATAACTTTATATTTAATGTATTTTCTTTTTCTTTATTTTTTATTTTTTGATTCAGATTTTATTTGATGACATTTTGAAAAATACAGACAGAGCATACAAAACATATTGCACAGGACGTCCCAAATACAACACTTAAACAAAGAAAAAAAAAAAAAAGTAGGAGGATTTCTTTCCATACCTCCTCAGAGATGGGGCCAATATCCTGTTCCAATCCCTGGAACAAATAGAAAAATTCATTAAAAGCTGATATAATATCATATACAGTATGTTACAAAAATAAGTCCCTTGGTTAACTTTGCTCATGCGGGCGCTGCTCACGTATGCATTCGCTTCTGTGCGCAAGCTCATCGGGACGGGGTGCTTAAATTTTTTTTTTTTTTACATTTTCTTTTTTATTTTACTTTATTTTTTATTTTGACACTGTTTTAAAAAAAATAAAATAATTGGATCACTTTTATTCCTATTACAAGGAATGTAAACATCCCTGGTAATAGAAAAAAGCATGACAGGACCTCAGATCTCATATTTAGACTAAAATTCAATTTAAAAAATAACTAAAATTATGTCATTCTAAAAAAAAAAAAAAAAATGTCCCTTTAAGAGCATTGGGCGGAAGTGATGTTCTGGCATCACTTCCGCCCTGCAGTGGTATGGAGACAGGTGGGGGCCATCTTCCCCTCACTCGTCTCCATACCCAGCCGGCAAGAGGACGCGATCGCCTTGTCGCTGCCGACGGCTCCGGTAAGTGGCGGAGGGCACAGGAGAGCCGCGGGAGGGGGCCCTCTCCCGCCACCGATAAAAGTGATCTTGTGGCGTATCCGCTGCAGAGACCACTTTTATCTGAAAGAGGACCTCCCACTCTTGAAGAGGGTACCGGGATTATGGTAGCTAGCTGCTACCATAACAACTGTATTCCTCTTCAAAATAGTGATGTAGAACGATGGCGGGCGGTCTGTAAGTGGTAAAAATGGTGTGGGGTTCCCCCAAAATGCATAACAGACCCTTATCAAACCTATGTGAATGGATGTAAAAAATGTTTTAAATCAGATCTTTTTTTCTTTTTTTTTTTTTAGATGGAAACAACATTCAGACAATACAGACAAATTATACAAACAAAATCACATTAAACAAAACACAACCCAAACCCCCCCACCCCACCCCACCCTGCTCTTGGAGTATGTATGGAAGGGAAAAAAGAAAAAAATAGGATTTTTATAACAGCTTACCTGTAAAATCCTTTTCTTGGAGTACATCACGGGACACAGAGCGACATAGTCATTACTAATGGGTTATATAGTTACCGTCAGGTGCTGGCACTGGCAACTTCCAAAACCGGAAGTACCCTCCCCTATATAAGCCCCTCCCATCCGGGAGCACCTCAGTTTTGTAGCAAAGCAATAAGTGTCCCCAAAGAGGGGCGGGAGCTCTGTGTCCCGTGATGTACTCCAAGAAAAGGATTTTACAGGTAAGCTGTTATAAAAATCCTATTTTCTTTCTCGTACATCACGGGACACAGAGCGACATAGTCATTACTAATGGGATGTCCTAAAGCAATGCCAAATGAGGGGGGGGATACACCATATATAAGCTGAGCGCTATCAGACATGAGGATCTTTTGCGGCCTGCAACACACTGCGCCCAAAGGCGACATCCTCCTGACTTCTAACGTCCACCTGGTAGAACCTAGTAAACGTGTGTACTGAAGACCATGTTGCGGCCTTACAGACTTGAGCCAGGGAGGCCTGGTGATGCACTGCCCATGAAGTTCCAACTGCTCTCGTGGAGTGCGCCCTAACTTTGAACGGAGGCGGTCTACTTCTCAAGCTATAGGCTTGTATTATGACCTGTCGAATCCACTTGGCTAAAGTAGATTTTGACGCTGCCTGACCCTTTCTGGGGCCTTCCGGCAGAATAAACAAAGTATCCGTTCTGCGAATCTGAGCAGTGGCTTTTAGATAAGCTTTAACTGCTCTTACTACATCCAAATAGCCAGGCCGTCAAACCTAGGGCTGGTAAGGAAGGGTGGTATATCGGTCCTTGCGAAAGCCGGACGACGTGGGAGAGTCCAAGGACTCCCCACTGAAATTTTACAATCTCCGCGTACCACGCTCTTCGGGGCCACGCTGGAGCCACCGGAATCACCGGTTTCTTTTCTACCCTGATTCTGCGGAGTAATCGAGGTAACCATTGTGGCGGTGTGAATGCATATATCAGCTTGAACTGATCCCAAGGGAACACTAGGGCATCCGAGCTGCAAGCTAGGGGATCCCTTGTCCGAGAGACAAACCTGTCCCCCTTTGTGTTGAATCTGGATGCTAGAAGATCTACATCCGATGTTCCCCACCGCTGACATATTGTCCAGAAAACCTCGGGGTGAAGGGACCCTTCCTCTGGGCCTAATTGCTGGCGACTTAGAAAGTCCGCCTTCCAATTCTCCACTCCTGGAATGAATACCGCAGATATGGCTGGGACATATTTTTCTGCCCATTTCAGGATGTAATTTACTTCCCTCTGGGCTGCACGACTCCTGGTGCCCCCCTGATGATTGATATATGCCACTGCTGTGGCATTGTCTGATTGCATTCTGACAGGGGACCCTTGGAGTTTGGATGTCCATGCTACTAGGGCATACCGGGCTGCTCGTATCTCTAAGAGATTGATGGGCAGGGCCTTTTCTGCATCCGACCATCTGCCCTGTAGAGACTATTGCTCCAGTACTGCTCCCCAGCCTATAAGGCTGGCATCTGTAGTGACCACCTTCCAAGAAATCGGACTGAAGGATTTCCTTTTTTCCAGATTCTGGGGAACCAACCACCAACGGAGGCTCTTGCGAACGGAAGGGGACAAGGACATTGTAAGTCTAGGGCCTGAACTTTTTTGTTCCAGGCTGACAGTATGGCCCCTTGCAAATTCCTTGAATGGAATTGACCGTAGGGTACTGCTTCGAATGATGCCACCATTTTTCCCAGCAGCCTCATATACAGGCGTATGGACGGCTGTCTTTTTTGTACCCACTAAGTGGATCTAATCTTTCAAAGACAACACCTTTCCTCGAGGCAAGAATATTTTTCTCTGGCCTGAATCCAACCTTAGCCCCAAGTATTCCAGACTTTTGACTGGTTTTTAGGGCTGACTTGTCTCGGTTGATAATCCAACCGTGAGATTCCAGATACTTGATCGTCTTGTGAACGACCACGTCTAGTTTTTTCACTGAGTGGTCTATCAGCAACAAGTCATCCAGATATGCCATTATCATTACACCTTGTGTTCTTAGATTGGCCAATAAAGGGCCAGAATTTTTGTAAACACTCGTGGTGCTGTGGCCAAACCGAAGGGTAAGGCTCTGAACTGAAAATGGCGCCCTTCTACTGCAAAGCGTAGAAATTTTTGGTGGACTGGAAAGATGGGAATGTGCAAATAAGCATCTTTGATGTCGATCGTGGCTAACCAATCCTCCCCTTGTAGGGCAGTGGCCACCGATCGGATCGACTCCATCGGAAAGTCCTGATATACAGGAATTTGTATAGCCCTTTTAGAATTAATATGGGCCTCCCGTCCGCGTTTGCTTCGGGACTGTAAAGAGGTTTGAGTAAAACCCGAACCCTCATTCTTCCAGGGGAACCTCCATAATTACTCCTTGGAGCAATAGTTGTTCTAGTGCCAACAGGAGGGACTCTCTCTTCCGGGGATCCCTTGGCACGTTTGACCTCAAAAATGGGAAGGAGGAGAGTCTTTTAACTCCAAACTGTATCCCAAACCTACTGCGGAGAGCACCTATCTGTCTTGATCGTGTCCCGCCAGGTCTCTTGCGAACAACTGGAGTCCTCCCCCCACCCGACTGAGTGGGGGCTTCATGAATTTAACTTTGGGGGAGGTTTTGTACCTCCCCTGACCCAGGGTTTCTCATTACCCTGCTACTGTCCCTGTTTTTTACCCCCCGGGATTTGACCGAGGAGGCCGTCGGAACTGTTACACAGCCGATGCCCCAGGGACTGGAGAAGCAGGCCTCTTAAAGAGGGACCTCTAACTCTGCTTTTAACCGGCAAGAGCGTATTTTTACCGCTGGAAATTTTCTGGATATTTGTCCAGGTTTTCCCTGAATAAGCGTTCACCATAAAATGGGACGCTAACCAGCCATTCTTTACAGGGAGCTTCAGCAGACCAGTTTTTGAGCCATAGGAGCCTACGCATATGTACTATAGACAGCGTAAGGCGGGAGGCCTGATGGACTGAATCCTCTATGGCGTCAACCGCAAAGCCTAAGGCTCTAGGTAGATCAGCTAGGGCAAAGCCTGCTGATCTGTCAAGTCCCTCAAGACCTGTTTCAACTGATCCTTCACTGCTTAGCAGACCCCAATAGCTGCTACTGCTGGTTGTATCACCAAGCAGATTTTCATAAGGACTCCAATCTTTTATCTATTGGGTTCTTGAACATTTGGACATTATCCACTGGACATGTCAGTGATTTATACATACAAGAGATGGCTGCGTCCACTGTAGGGACCTTCCATTTTTTTTTTTTTTTTTTTTTGATGAACTTATCCTCCATGGGATAGACCACCGGAAATCTCTTGGGGGAATAAATATTTTCTCAGGACGTTCCCAATCCTGGTAAATGAGCCCTTTCAGTAAAGGGTGAAGTGGAAAAGAACAAACAGTCTGGGGGCTTCTAGCGACCCCAACGAGGATACAGTAGTGGTTGATGGTTCCGCAAGGTGCATTTTTAAATGCTGATCGGACCATGTTAGTCAGAGACTGAACCCATAATCTTTCAGCTTGAGATGCTGAGAAAGGGTTCCCCCACTGTTGATTCCTCTATAACAGAATCAACCTTATCCTGATCCCCTTCAGGCAGGTCGATCCCTGTATGGGACTGTTGCTCTGCTAACAGGCACTCTGAAGGAGGAGACGGAGATCGGGCGTGCTTTCCCTGACAGGGAGGCAGCGATAAATTTTGACAATCTCTCTCTAATCCTCCCAGAGCTGAGGAAAAAACCTCCTCTGTTACATACACAGGAGCAGGTGACTGAGGACAGCCACAGTACCAAGTACCCCTGCGGGGTCTCTACGGTCACTTACCTCTGAACTTCAGGGGAGACTGGTGCAGCAGGAGTATGCCCAAGATCCTCAGAGCCCGATGAGACCCCCTTCGCTTCCTGGAAGATTCAGTTCCGGAGCTACTGGACGGCATATTCCTAAGCCTAAAGCTGAGGTATTCCAGCCGTAATACACCTCTTTTACTGAGAATAGTCTAGCACAATTGCTGCTATATCACAGTTGGTGTCTACTAATGTGCCTTTCTAGGGGATGCCTGTATCAACCGCTTGCTGTATGCCTTTAAATGTTGCCAGCTCTGTCTCTGTACTTCATAGCCAGCTTACTGCAATAATGTGGCTTTTTAAAAACCTGCTGGGACGCCCGCACATGCGCAGAAGCGCTGCGGCGCGCACAGAGCGTCATCCCCCAGGCCCCGCCCCTTTTTCCGGCCACCTCTATATATAGAGGCGCGTGCACGCGCACGCGCGCGGCCACGTGCACCTCGGCGCTAATTTTCAAACATGGAAACCAGGGACAGGAGCCAGGGCCCCCTTTGCCGCAGGCCGGGGGATAGACGAACACTGCAACATGGCAGAGGAAACAGTTTCCTGTAGGAGAACTCACCAGCTGCCTGGACTTTGCTCTCTGAGAAGAAACTAGTCCATATGACAAGAAAAACATTCCACAGCGGCCTCTAGTGGACAAACACAGGTACCGCAGTCTAATATACTAAACATATATAAAAAAACATTCTTTTTTTTTTTTTTTTTTTTCTTGACCACCATTAAAAATTATTACATTTTTTTAGTAGTTACAGGCATGCACAGATATTAGCGGGAATACCGTTAGGTAACAGACAGAAAGACAAATTAGGCTTGGGGGTCCCCCAATAGAACCAAGTTCCTGGGGGCCCCCACTTACCTGTTCCCCGCCGCAGGACTTTGTTTGGTCCACAAAAGCCCAAACTTCACCTATCACGGCAGGCATTGTAATCAAACCTTCAGGGACCGGGTTCCCAAGGATTCCACTCCCCTGGACCTGTATAGCACCCTGCACAGAAAACATCTTGGTCGTGGGTATGACCAGAGCTCTGGATCCCAGGGTCCAGCTCTCCTAAGAGAAGCATTACAGGCAGAACCTTGCTCTTCTCTGCAAGGCCCGGGTACCGACCGTTTAGCTATGAAGCTTTTTTGGTCGGATCCGGAATAGCTTACTGAGGCCCAAAAGAACCTGTACGCAAGCTCAGTGAAAAACACATGTTTCTTCTTGGCCAACACCTTAGACACTGGCAAAAAACTGAGGTGCTCCCGGATGGGAGGGGCTTATATAGGGGAGGGTACTTCCGGTTTTGGAAGTTGCCAGTGCCAGCACCTGACGGTAACTATATAACCCATTAGTAATGACTATGTCGCTCTGTGTCCCGTGATGTACGAGAAAGAAAAAAGGACAGGACAAAAAAAAAAACAGCATCCAATATTACAAAGTATATAGTACCTATTAGTGATTTTACGTGATACCTAGGTCATGAATTGAAGCCATCTTGACCAGGTAGCATCAAACTTACTCATGGAATTCCTTAGGGAATGTGAATGGATATCATACTCCTACCCATTCACCAAAAAAAGTGTAAAAAAAGTAAAAACCACAAGAGATAGATTTTGACAAATCCTTTATTAAAAAATAAAAGTGTCCCGCGATGTAATTCACTGTCAATCACGCCACTCGACGGACCTGAAAAATAGGAAAAAAGTAAAATGCTCATAAAGAAGAGGTACCCACCTCCTAGTGTCTAGACTATAGCTGCTAGCCCAATATATATTATAATAAAAAAGGATATTGGACTCCCAGGGGCTTATGTGCAGCTTCAAAATTTTTTATTAACTAATGAATAAAGTATTGATTTAATTTTATTAAACAGGTATCAAATTTACAAATTCATAAGATAAAAAAAGGGGAAATCACAGGAATGGATCCAATACATATGAAGGACAACAATAAAAGCTCTGGTGTACAAAATTTGTTTGTATGGTATTCACATATATGTCATAACACAATAACCATATATAGTTAATCACAATAGGCTGCCACATACAAAATCCCCAACGCGTTTCAATCTTTATTAATGTAACAATCTTCCTCAGGGGATATTATGTAGACATCTATAGTATTAAAAATATCATTAACATTTTTCATTATTTTGTTTCATTTGTATTTCATAAACATCTGTCTATACAGGTTGAAAGCAAGTGAATGAGATCATACCTTATGGAACACCATATATTCTAGACCAGAGTATAAATTAAAAACATAGTGGTTAAATTCTCCATAGAGACCATCTGGCCAGGAAACAAAGATAGGAGATTCAAGTTTTGACTGCAAGAGGTCACATGTAAATATTAGACACGCATAGGTGCAAGGGAGATGCAGGGAGAGGGGAGAGGAACGCAGGGCAGGTATTATTTGGATCTACATATATTATACCTCAATGTCTTATTAGTACTAAATAGAGGGCAGGCAGTAGGGGAAGGCTAAAACAAGGTTGTGCTCATAATACTAATATATTTACCTTTATTGGGCTGATTGAAAAAGTGTCAGGTGTATAGCCCCTCCATGCTAATTGGTTACAGTGTCAGCTTGTCTCGGTGCATACTGTCAGTGATGGAATTTGATCTCAGATTTCAAAGTCCCAGTATCTATCCTTCTATTAAGGGTTACCTACAAATTGCATATATAATATATACACAATTATTGTGATACTACCACACAGAATCAAAAAGATGGTATTAAAAGAAAAACAAATAGCATTAAGGCCAGCAAGGTATTACTTACTGATGGATTTGTATTGAGTAACATGGATCTTGTTTGCACTGCGGTCTGCACTGCGGTCTGCACTGCGGTCTGCACTGCGGTCTGCACTGCGGTCTGCACTGCGGTCTGCCTGTCCAAGTGAGTATGTCGAGTGTGTTAGCAGCATGGTCTTATATGTGATGTATAATTATCTGACTGCTTACACCTGTATTGCTGACAATCTACACCTGCATCCTCTCCCTCTGACCACCCGCCCTTCACTCCATCACACACCTGCTCGTCCATTCACTGGCCATGACAGCATCAAAAGGCCAGTCATGTGACCCCCTCTGCGTCTCATGGGCGGACCCGGCATAGCCGCCGACTCCATGGTAACATGCCAGCTCGTCGACATCATGCGGCGCGCATGCCGGCCACTAGGGGCCACCGCGCGCATGCGCACTAGTGTCAATGTCAGGAGGCGACCACAGGACGCTGCTGACGCGGAAGGAAGAATTCCCGGTGTTGCCCCCGGGAAACTAGGGGAGGGGAGAACACGACGATGTGTTTCTCCCCGCCCCCTCCCCCTCACGCCAGGAGACAAACAGGGAAAACCCATCCGTCACCCACCGAACGGAACCTCCAAGGAGAAAAACAAACACCATGCTGAAAGAGGGACCAGAGCTATAATGATTTACACAAAACATAACAATGCATACAAAACAAAGACAAAGACAAAAACAAAAACAAAACAGAACCAAAAACAGTGCAAACAAAACCTCAAATTATGTATACCGTAAATGAAAATAAAATAAATTAAATTGAGAATGAATCAAAACAAATCAAAAAATAATAATGATAATTAAAAATAATATAAAATAAATGAATGCAGAAGAAAAAAAAAGAAGAAAAAAAAATTTAAATGAAGTAAATTGAAATAAAGATAAATAAAACTATATAAAAATATATGTGAATAAATTAATAAAATAAAATAAATGAAAAATCATAATAAATAATTAACGGATATTAAAGCAAATAAAGAAACAAAAAACACAAAAAACACCTAAACAAGACAACATATGAATGTTGGTAAACAAAACCTGTAGATCACTATTAATGTTTGAAAATATTATTATTAACTGATACCTGTATAGTACAAAAAATAATATATTATATTATTGTGGATATGATTATTCAATATTTAAATTGTTGTTCAGCAACCATCTGTAAGCATGTATTTTTCGCCAACTATTATGTTCTGTTTAAACTCAATTTAAAATTTCATATTTGTTAATATATTCTAAAAGTTCCCATAGTGATGAAATCACTTTATTGTAGCTCAATTGTTTTTTCCCGAGGAGAAGCCTTTTAGAAAAGGACAGTAGGAAATGGACTCATTTAGCCCTGGTGGCGTGGTTGCCCATAGGCGAAATATCCATTTCTGTTCCAACTGAAACAAAATTTTATTCCAGTCACCAGCCCGAAAGGGGATCTGTACCCGGTCCAGGGTGGTGACTTTTATTTTTGGGACTATATAGTTGTGGTCGTCTACTATATGTCTACCCACAGGAATGTAGAAATTACCAATTTGCATGCTATATACAGTACATGTTTCTGAATTCTTTCCCATAGTGTCTGTGTAGTCTTTCCTATGTAGAATGAGCCACACTCACAAACGATCAAATAGACTACTCCTCTGGTCTGGCAGTTGTAAAAATGTTTTGGAGTAAATTTTTCTTCATTTGGAAGGATGAATTTTTTATCCTTGTTGATTAATGGACAGCAAGGGCAGTGACCACAGAGAAATGTACCCTTATCTTTGCAGTGTCTACGCTTGGGTGCATCTATATACTCACTCTTGACTACTTTGTCTTTGAGTGAGCTTGCTCTCTTGAATGTTATCGAGGGAGTCTCACTGACGAACCGGGTGACAATCAGATCATCTGTAAGAATGGACCAGTGTTTACATAGTATGTTCTTGATTTGAGTATGTTGATTTGAGTACCTCAGAAAGACCCGAGAGGGTTTATGATTCTTTTGATTTGACTCAATTTTTGGTTTAGATTTAAATAGCAAATCGGATAGTTTTTTCTGTTGTGGATTTACGTAGACATTTTCTACTATAGCCTCTATCAAGGAGTCACCTCTGAAGCTTTCTCGCTTCCTCTAGGAACAAAGTATCATTGGAACAATTCCCTCTTAGTCTGAGATACTGACTATATGGTATTGAATTTTTCAAAGAAATAGGATGGAAACTAGATGCATGTAATATGGTATTACTCGCAGTTTCCTTCCGATATAGTGTACTTTCTAGTTTGCCTTGCCCATTTTTCTCGATCATTACATCCAAGAAAGCAATACGTTTGGGGTCCAATGCCATTGTGAATTTGAGGTTGAAATCATTATTATTCATCATCTTCATGAAGGACAGGAGATTGTCCTTAGACCCCTCCCACAACAGGAACACATCGTCAATATATCTGTGCCATGTTAAAACCGCTGCCACTCCCCCAGATACAAATTGGCGTAGGATGGGGCACAACATGTCCCCATCGCTACGCCTTGCACCTGGAGGTAGTGGGAGCGGTTGAATTGGAAAAAATTGTGTTGGAGGATGAACTCCAGACCCTGTAGGATGAATTAATTAAAGGGTTTATCATCCCTATGTCTTTGGGAGAGAACTTTACGTATTACTGCCATACCTTGTGAGTGGGGGATAGAACTGTATAAAGATTCTACGTCTATTGTGACCAAAAGACAATCATCAGAGATGATGAGTTCATTAATTATCTGTAAAAAATGGATAGTGTCCTTTACAAATGAAGATAGGGATCTAACATGTGGTTGTAAATAGGCATCGATTACTCGACTAAGATTTTCAGTGAGTCCTCCTTTTCCCGAAACTCTAGGTCTACCAGTTGGACATGTGGGGTTTTTGTGTATCTTCTGGAGGATGTAAATTGCTGGTATGTTTGGGTGTTTAGTACGTATGTAGCCATCCATGTAAGTTCCTAGAGATTAATCCCCGTGAGTGGAAATGATCCACTAGATCATAAAATGCCCCATTGAATCTTTCAATGATGTCGCCTAAAATTGGTCTATACTAGGGATGAGCCGAACACCCCCGGGTTCGGTTCGCACCAGAACCCGCGAACGGACCGAAAGTTCACACGAACATTAGAACCCTATTAAATACAATGGATGCGAACGTTCAAAATCTAAAGTGCTAATTATAATGACTATTATGCATGTTATTGTCCTAAAAAGGGTTTGAGAACCCAGGTTCTGCACCAGGGATGAGCCGAACACCCCCCTGTTCGGTTCGCACCAGAACCTGCGAACAGACAAAATGTTTGTGTAAACTTTAGAACACTATTAAATACAATGGACTCGAACATTCGAAATCTAAAGTGTTAATTATAAAGGCTAATATGCAAGTTATTGTCCTAAAAAGTGTTTGGGGACCTGGGTCCTGCCCCAGGGGACATGTATCAATGCAAAAAGAAGTTTTAAAAACGGCCGTTTTTTCGGGAGCAGTGATTTTAATAATGCTTAAAATGAAAAAATAAAAGTGAAATATTCCTTTAAATTTCGTACCTGGGGGGTGTGTATGATATGCATGTAAAGTGGCGCATGTTTCCCGTGCTTAGAACTGTCCCTGCAAAAAATGTCATTTTTGAAAGAAAAAAATGCATTTAAAACTGACTCGCGGCTATTAATGAATTGTCGGCTCCCGGCAATACATACAAAAGTCATTGATAAAAAAAAAAAAAAAAGCGTGGGGGTTCCCCAGAATTCAATTACCAGGCCCTTCAGGTCTGGAATGGATATTAAGGGGAACCCCGCCGCAAATTAAAAAAAAATTGACGTGGGGTTCCCCCAAATATCCATTCCAGGCCCTTCAGATCTGGCATGGATTTTAAGGGGAACTCCACCCCAAATTTAAAAAAAAATGGCGTGGAGTCCCCCTAAAAATCCATACCAGACCCCTTATCCGAGCACGCAACCTGGCCGGCCGCAGGGGAAAAGGGGGGGACAAGAGAGCGGCCCCCCCTCCCTCCTGAACCGTACCAAGCCACATGCCCTCAACATGGGGAGGATGTCCCCATGTTGATGGGGACAAGGGCCTCATCCCCACAACCCTTGCCCGGTGGTTGTGGGAGTCTGCGGGCGGGGGGCTTATCGGAATCTGGAAGACCCCTTTAACAAAGGGGACCCCCAGATCCCGGCCCCCCCCCCTATGTGAATTGGTAAGGGGTACATTGTACCCCCACCATTTCACGAAGAAAGCGTAAAAAAATGTTTAAAAAAACACACAAACACCTTGAAAAAGTCCTTTATTTAAAAAAAAAAAAAAAAAACATTCCAGCGGTGAAATCCAGTGTCCCGCGGCGATCCCGATGTCCAGCGCTGTCCTTCATTGGTTGTGCCTGAGCGGACCTGATGGGGAACTCCCTCTCAGTATTTTAAATGTATAGACCCGCCCCTTCTAAAGTTCCCCATCAGGTCCGCTCAGCGGACGAGATGCGGAACATGAGAAGGGGCGGGTCTATACATGTATTACCAAAGTGAGAGCAGTTCCCCATCAGGTCCGCCCCCTCGGTATGTCGGACCCGGCTACGTCATTGGCTTGAGCGGGGAACTTCCTTCACTGTGTAATTTAAATTTACATACATTTTTTTACGCTTTCTTCGTGAAATGGTAGGGGTACAATGTACCCCTTACCAATTCACATAGGGGGGGCGGGATCTGGGGGTCCCCTTTGTTAAAGGGGTCTTCCAGATTCCGATAAGCCCCCCGCCCGCAGACCCCCACAACCACCGGGCAAGGGTTGTGGGGATGAGGCCCTTGTCCCCATCAACATGGGGACATCCTCCCCATGTTGAGGGCATGTGGCTTGGTACGGTTCAGGAGGGAGGGGGGGCCGCTCTCTCGTCCCCCCCTTTTCCCCTGCGGCCGGCCAGGTTGCGTGCTCGGATAAGGGGTCTGGTATGGATTTTTAGGGGGACTCCACGCCATTTTTTTTTAAATTTGGGGTGGAGTTCCCCTTAAAATCCATGCCAGATCTGAAGGGCCTGGAATGGATATTTGGGGGAACCCCACGTCAATTTTTTTTTTAATTTGCGGCGGGGTTCCCCTTAATATCCATTCCAGACCTGAAGGGCCTGGTAATTGAATTCTGGGGAATCCCCACGCTTTTTTTTTTTTTTATCAATGACTTTTGTTTGTATTGCCGGGAGCCGACAATTCATTAATAGCCGCGAGTCAGTTTTAAATGCATTTTTTTCTTTCAAAAATGACATTTTTTGCAGGGACAGTTCTAAGCACGGGAAACATGCGCCACTTCACATGCATATCATACACACCCCCCAGGTATGAAATTTAAAGGAATATTTCACTTTTATTTTTTCATTTTAAGCATTATTAAAATCACTGCTCCTGAAAAAACGGCCGTTTTTAAAACTTTTTGCATTGATACATGTCCCCTGGGGCAGGACCCGGGTCCCCAAACACTTTTTAGGACAATAACTTGCATATAAGCCTTTATAATTAGCACTTTAGATTTCTCCCATAGATTTTTCGAATTTGCCGCGAACACCCCAATTTGTTCGCTGTTCGGTGAACGGGCGAACAGGCAATGTTCGAGTCGAACATGAGTTCGACTCGAACTCGAAGCTCATCCCTATTCTGCACCAGGGGACATGTATCAATGCAAAAATAAGTTTTAAAAACGTCCGTTTTTTGGGAGCAGTCATTTTAATGATGCATAAAGTGAAAAAAAAAGTCAAATATTCCTTTAAATATCGTACCTGGGGGGTGTCTAAAGTATGCCTGTGAAGTGCCACGTGTTTCCTGTGTTTAGAACTGTCCCTGCACAAAATGACATTTCTTTTTTTTTTGTTTACAAAAGTTTATTGGAAGAAACATAAGGCAGCTACAAAGTATACATGATACAAAGGATCAGCAGTAAGACAGCTGTGGTACATGTAGTTCAACTTAAAAATAAAAGGTACAACAATATTGTAAAGGAGTTTCTAATTAAGAATACAGAAAAGGGCATAGAAGAGCATTTACTGATATAAATCTATGGTAAAAAAGGAAGGTAGATTGGAGGTGGGTGAGATGATTCTGGTATGATGAGGAAAGTTTGAGATTAATGTTGAGTGATGTTCCAGTAGGACCATTTTGATTCATAAGTTTGGAGGCTATCATTTAAGGTGTAAAGATTTTTTCAAAATGACATTTCTAAAGAAAAAAAAAGCCATTTAAAACTGCTTGCGGCTTTAATGTAATGTCTGGCCCCGGTAATATGGATGAAAATCTTTAAGAAAAATGGCATAGCTACCCCATTACCCCCCCCCCCTACCCCAGCCCATTACCAGCCCCTTTGGGTCTTGTATGGATATTAAGGGGAACCCCGCACACAAAATAAAAAAGGCCCTATATACTCTGAACAGCCGTATACAGGCGGTGCATACAAGACAGGGACTGTAGGTTTGTTCTTATGTAGAATCTGTTTGAACAGGTACATTGTTTAAGTGTAGCTCCAGCCAAAAAATCTATTTTTAAGCTTTTTGGAAAACATAGGGAAGGGTTATCACCCCTGTAACATTTGTTTTGCTGTCTGTGCCCCTGTTCAGAACATTTCACCTCACTTTCCGTCCCAATGACAAATGTTTTTGAAAAGTGGGGTTTTTATTGAAACAAGGATTGGTGATAAAGCATCAGTAGAGAGGAGACACCTTTTTCCCATATTAACTCTTACAGGAGAGAATTTCCCTTCCTAGGGGTAGATTTCCTCTCACTTCCTGTTGTCTCCTTCCGTTTGCAAGTAGGAGTCGTTTGTAAGTTGGATGTTTGAAAGTAGGGGCCTGCCCTATATACTCTGCTGAAATTTGCCCCTTACATGTTGGTGTTGCCACAACACTGTAAGCCCTCACAGTTACTCTTGGTGGGAGCATGAATGGGCCCTGCTGTGAATTATTAGATCAAGAATTGTAATTGCATGCCCCTGTTGAACAGGGGCTGAAAAATTGGGCCTTTGGTGGTGGTGGTGGTGGTGGTGTTGACACAACACTGTAAGGCCTCACAGTTACTCTTGGTGGGCGCAGGAATGGGCCCTGCTGTGAAATATTAGATCAAGAATTGTAATTACATGCCCCTGTTAAACAGGGGCAGAAAAATTGGGCCTTAGGCACTGGTGCCACAACACTGCAACCCCTCACAGATACTGTACTTAGGGCACAGCAATGAGCCCTGTTGCAAAGTATTGCATCAAAAATTGCAATTACACGCCCCTGTTAAACAGGGGCTGAAAAATTGGGCCTTAGGCACTGGTGCTGGTGCCACGACACTGCAACCTCTCCCAGATACTCTAGTTGGAGTGCAGGAATCAGCCCTGCTGCAAAGCATTGCATAAAAAATTGTAATTACATGCCCCTGTTAAACAGGGGCTGAAAAATTGGGCCTTAGGCACTGGTGGCGGCACCCAGAAACAAAAATGTTCTTCCAAGCTATTATCATCAATCGGATCATTGAGGAGGAGGAGGAGGATAGCCAGTCAACATAACAGGACAGTCACTCAGCATCAGCATCAGTCTTGAAGGGATGTGACATTTGAAAATAAATTAGTCTGTTATATCAGCTTCAGGTGTGTGGTAGCTGGTGGTGATCCAAGACTGGTTCATCTTTATGAAAGTCAGTCGATCAACCGAGTCGGTGGACAGGCGCACCCTGTGATCCGTGACAAATCCTCCAGCAGCACTGAATGTGCGTTCTAAAAGAACGCTGGATGCAGGACAGGCCAGTAGCACAATTGCATACTGTGCAAGCTCTGGCCAGTGATCCATCCTCAAGACCCAGTAAGCCAGAGGATTTTCGGTGGGGAAGGTGTCCAAATCTGACCTTGCCCCTAGGTATTCCTGCACCATGTATATCAGACGCTGGCGATGGTTGCTGGAACCGATCATACTTTGGGGCTGCGGACTAAAGAATTGTCTGAACGCATCGGTCAGACGGCCACCTTCCTCACCGCTCCTTCTTTGACTGACCGAAGCCTCAGCAACTCGTTGTCCAGGACCAGGAGTTTGTAACCTCCCAGTCTCTGGGAACGCGTTGCACAGACCTTTCTGCAAGGCCTCCCGGAGTTGTCTCATCCTCTGCTCCCTCTGCGACGGTAAGATAAGGTCCGCAACCTTACCCTTGTACCGTGGATCAAGGAGAGTGGCCAGCCAGTAATGGTCCCTCTCCTTGATCCGAAGAATACGAGGATCCTTCCGCAGACTTTGCAGGATCAGGGAGGCCATGCAGCGTAGGTTAGCTGAGGCATTCAGTCCGGAGTCCTCTGGGTCACTAAGGACGACATGATCCGCAGCCACCTCCTCCCAGCCACGTACAAGTCCACGGGTTTCTTGGGACTGTAAATCATCCCTAAAAGACTGCTGCTGATGATGCTGAGCGCCAGGCTCCACCTCCATGCTGACACAATCCTCCTCCTCCTCCTCTTCCTGTGCAATGGGTGGGACAGAAGGAACACTGTCTGGGTAAAGGGGGCCTTGAGAGGCAAGGAAGTCCTCCTCTTCCTGCCTCTGTTCTGCCTCAAGTGTCCTGTCCATTATTCCACGCAGCGTATGTTCCAACAGGTGGACAAGAGGTAAAGTGTCACTGATGCATGCACTGTCACTGCTCACCATCCTCGTGGCCTCCTCAAATGGTGCCAGGACAGTGCATGCATCCCTGATCATGCCCCACTGGTGTGGTGAAAAAAAAACAAGCTCCCCTGACCCTGTCCTGGTGCCGTAGTCGCACAGGTACTCCTTGATGGCCTTCTGCTGCGTGTGCAGCCGCTGCAGCATGGCCAACGTTGAGTTCCACCTGGTGGGCATGTCACATATAAGGCGGTTCTTGGGCAGGTTCAACTCCTTTTGCAGCTCAGCCAGGCGAGCACTGGCATTATAAGATCTGCGGAAATGCACACAGACTTTTCTGGCCTGCTTCATCCTGTAAGCCCAGGTACCTGCCCAAGAACCGCTGCACCACCAGGTTAAGGATGTGAGCCACACAGGGCACATGGGTCAGTTGTCCCTGTCGGAGGGCGGAGAGGAGGTTGGTGCCATTGTCGCAAACCACCATTCCTGGCTTAAGCTGGCATGGCGTCAACCACCTCTCGGCCTGCCCCTGCAGAGCAGACAGGACCTCTGCCCCAGTGTGGCTCCTGTCCCCCAAACACACCAGCGCAAGCACGGCATGGCATCTTTTTGCCTGCGTACTTGCGTAGCCCCTTGAACGCCTATGGAGCACCGCTGGTTCCGAGGACAAAGCACAGGAAGAGGCCATGGAGGAAGAAGAAGAGGAGGGGGTGGAGGAGAGAGGTGTGTGACAACCAGTAGTAGCATTTTGGAGGCGTGGCGGCGGAA
This sequence comes from Rana muscosa, assembly GCA_029206835.1. Taxonomy (NCBI): domain Eukaryota; kingdom Metazoa; phylum Chordata; class Amphibia; order Anura; family Ranidae; genus Rana; species Rana muscosa. The sequence continues at coordinate 110,699,549 of CM055120.1, read as the reverse complement.
CAACCTCCAACACTACTGCACCTTGTCCTGTATCCTTCCCAGCTGCCAAAAGAGTGACCCAATGGGCCGTGAAAGAAAGGTAACGTCCCTGTCCATGCCTGCTGGAGCATGAGTCACCGGTAATATGCACCTTACCGCTGACCGCCAGTAGAGAGCCGGAATCGCCTTCCGTGAGAAAAAGTGGCGTTTGGGAACCTGCCACTGAGGAACCGCACATTGCACAAACTCACGGAAGGGGGCCGAGTCTACCAACTGAAAAGGCAGCAGTTGAAGCGCTAGCAATTTAGCCAAGCTAGCATTCAACCACTGGGCATGTGGATGGCTGGGAGTGAACTTCTTTCGACGGTCCAGCAGCTGGGGCAGGGAAATTTGCCTGCTAGAATCGGACGTCGGTGTACTGCTAGCAGAGTGCCCGCAAGTACTTGGCTGTGACACACCTAATTCTACACCTTCATTCCTCTCAGTGCAGGTTTCAGAGAGGACTGAAGGTATAGTGGGGTTGGAGATCCCAGCTGATGCGGTGCAAGGAGAGGTCCGCTTTGTTCTTTGGTGTGGGTCTTTAAGGTAGGCTTGCCAACGAGCTGCATGGCAGGTCAACATATGTCTGGTCAAGCATGTGGTGCCCAAGCGGCTGATGTTTTGGCCACGCGATATACGCTTGAGACATATGTTGCAAACAGCAGCTGTGCGATCTGATGCACTCGACTCTAAAAAGGCCCACACCAAAGAACTTTTTGAATAACGGGCAGAGGCAGCGCCCTGCACAGGCGGAGCTCTGCGGTGTCATTCCGTCGGTGTGCTGCCCTTACGCTGGCCCCCCAAGGGCATCCTGCCTCGTTGGAGATGTGCCTCCTCCTCCTCCTCCTCCTCTCTCCTATTAGGCACCCACGTGGAGTCAGTGACCTCATCATCCCCTCCCTCCTCATCACTGGAGCCAATCTGGCAGTATGCTGCAGCTGCTGGAACATGACTGCCAGATTGGTGTCCTTCTTGAGCATCCCCTCTCTCTGCTCTCACGCTACTGCCTTCCTCTAGCTGGGTATCATCATCAGACCCTTCAAAACTCTGGGCATCCTCCCGGAGCATGTACCCAACACTGTGCTCAAACAGTTCGGGGGACTCCTCAGGAGGACATGGTGGGTCTAGGGAAGGAGTGACTGATGATGACATTGATACCAGGGATGAGGACGCTTTGGCAGCTGCTTTGCCAGTACCCTGAGCCTGGGTGAAAGAGGATGAGGTGGATGAGGAGGGCTTGGTCATCCACTCTACCAAGTCTTCGGCATGATGCGGATCAACACGTCCAGCTGCCGAAAAGAAGGACAAGCGTGTCCCATGGCCACGTGCTGATGGCGATGTACCGCGTCCACGACCAGCACTGTTGTCTCTAGACGCAGAGCCTGCTTGCCCTCTTTTATTGGCTCCTGACTGTCTGCCTCTCCTTGTTTGCCTTCCAGACATTCTAATGGCCTGCAGGGAGATGGGAAAACCAGCAATAAGGCCTAGCTTCAGGAGTATATTTTGCAGGAATGAAACTACGCCTGCTGTAAGTGCTGCAAATGCCTGTTGGTGTAACACACTAGGAAAACACAGCAATACTGGCTAGTTTCAGGAGTATATTTTGCAGGAATGACACTACGCCTGCTGTAAGTGCTGCAAATGCCTGTTGGTGTAACACACTAGGAAAACACAGCAATACGGCCTAGTTTCAGGAGTATATTTTGCAGGAATGACACTACGCCTGCTGTAAGTGCTGCAAATGCCTGTTGGTGTAACACACTAGGAAAACACAGCAATACTGGCTAGTTTCAGGAGTATATTTTGCAGGAATGACACTACGCCTGCTGTAAGTGCTGCAAATGCTGCAAATGCCTGTTGGTGTAACACACTAGGAAAACACAGCAATACTGGCTAGTTTCAGGAGTATATTTTGCAGGAATGACACTACGCCTGCTGTAAGTGCTGCAAATGCTGCCAATGCCTTTTGGTGTAACACACTAGGAAAACACAGCAATACGGGCTAGTTTCAGGAGTATATTTTGCAGGAATGACACTACGCCTGCTGTAAGTGCTGCAAATGCTGCAAATGCCTGTTGGTGTAACACACTAGGAAAACACAGCAATACTGGCTAGTTTCAGGAGTGTATTTTGCAGGAATGACACTACGCCTGCTTTAAGTGCTGCAAATGCCTGTTGGTGTAACACACTAGGAAAACACAGTAATACTGGCTAATTTCAGGAGTATATTTTGCAGGAATGATACTACGCCTGCTGTAAGTGCTGCAAATGCTGCAAATGCCTGTTGGTGTAACACACTAGGAAAACACAGCAATACTGGCTAGTTTCAGGAGTATATTTTGCAGGAATGACACTACGCCTGCTCTAAGTGCTGCAAATGCCTGTTGGTGTAACACACTAGGAAAACACAGCAATACGGCCTAGTTTCAGGAGTATATTTTGCAGGAATTACGCTATGCCTGCTGTAAGTGCTGCAAATGCTGCAAATGCCTGTTGGTGTAACACACTAGGAAAACACAGCAATACTGGCTAGTTTCAGGAGTATATTTTGCAGGAATGACACTACGCCTGCTGTAAGTGCTGCAAATGCTGCCAATGCCTTTTGGTGTAACACACTAGGAAAACACAGCAATACTGGCTAGTTTCAGGAGTATATTTTGCAGGAATGACACTACGCCTGCTGTAAGTGCTGCAAATGCTGCAAATGCCTGTTGGTGTAACACACTAGGAAAACACAGCAATACTGGCTAGTTTCAGGAGTATATTTTGCAGGAATGACACTACGCCTGCTGTAAGTGCTGCAAATGCCTGTTGGTGTAACACACTAGGAAAACACAGCAATACTGGCTAGTTTCAGGAGTATATTTTGCAGGAATGATACTACGCCTGCTGTAAGTGCTGCAAATGCTGCAAATGCCTGTTGGTGTAACACACTAGGAAAACACAGCAATACTGGCTAGTTTCAGGAGTATATTTTGCAGGAATGACACTACGCCTGCTGTAAGTGCTGCAAATGCCTGTTGGTGTAACACACTAGGAAAACACAGCAATACGGGCTAGTTTCAGGAGTATATTTTGCAGGAATGACACTACGCCTGCTGTAAGTGCTGCAAATGCTGCAAATGCCTGTTGGTGTAACACACTAGGAAAACACAGCAATACGGGCTAGTTTCAGTAGTATATTTTGCAGGAATGACACTACGCCTGCTGTAAGTGCTGCAAATGCCTGTTGGTGTAACACACTAGGAAAACACAGCAATACGGGCTAGCTTCAGGTGTTTAATGTGCAGGAGGCACACTACGTCCGCTGTAAGTGCTGCAAATGCCTGGTAGTGTAACACACCAGGAAAACACAGCAATACGGGCTAGCTTCAGGTGTATAATGTGCAGGAGGCTTAGCAACAATGACACTGACACTGTCCCCTGCCTATCCTTCTCTCTCCCTGCACACAAGCTTTAGCAAAGAATATGACACTGACACTCTCCCTGCCTATCCTTCTCTCTCCCTACACACAAGGTTTAGCAAAGAATTTGACACTGACACTCTCCCTGCCTATCCTTCTCTGTCCCTATACACAAGGTTTAGCAAAGAATAGCAATGAAACTGCCCCTGCCTATCCTTCTCTTTCCCTGCGCCGGAACACACTACACGAGGCCGCTGCGCTGGCGGCCTTTTATAGTGTGGGGCGTGTACTAAACCCCCTCAGCTATAATTGGCCACATGCATCCTGCCTGTGGCCAATCATTGCTCTCCTCGCTGCCGGCGCTGTGATTGGCCAAGCATGCGGGGTCACAGTGCATGCTTGGCCAATCACAGCGCCGGGATTGCACTGCGATGGCGCAGTGTATTGTGGGCCGTTCGCGTCACTCGAATTTGGCGCAAACGGGCCAAATCGTTCGATGTTCGCCGAACGATCGAACAGCCGATGTTCGAGTCGAACGTATGTTCGACTCGAACACCGAACTCATCACTAGGCTATACCAGTCTTTGTTATTGAGAATTTTTTCACACATTTTGATATAGTTTACATTGTCCATTAACACTACATTCCCCTCTTTATCCGAGGATTTAATCGTGATTGTTGTATTGTATTATAGTGATTGTAAAGCCTTGTACACTCGATCGGTTTTACCAATGAAAACCGTCCGATGGATTTTTATCATCGGTCAAACCGATCGTGTATGGGAACCATCGGTCTTTTTTCCATCGGTTTTAAAAAATAGAACATGTTTTAAATTTTTCCGATGGATCCAAAACCGATAGCAAATTCCGACCGTCTATGGGCAAGTCCATCGGATCAAAAACCCACGCATGCTCAGACTGAATTAGGAGACGGGAGTGCTCCTTCTGATAAAACTAGCGTTCCTAATGGAGAGAGCACATTCGGCATTCTGCAAGTTATTGCCTCGTTTAATGCAGCGCATTGTTTTTTCCTTTAGAATGGTTGGTTTTTAAAATGTCTTTTTTGCTGCAGATATTTATCCCGAGTTCTGACAAACTTCTCTCTTTCTTGTTTCTTGTGATCTTCTGAATAATTTGATTAATTATTAAAGCCAGACCTCACTAATGTCAAAAATGTTTTACAATCCTTTTTTTTTTTTGTCATTTTTTTGGGTGTCAATTTCTCACACCAACATATGTTTCTTTTATTTTTCCCTCATGGAGGTTGGTGTCTCTTGTTATTAATTACACATTGTATTTATGATATCTTATTGCTACTCACAATAAAAACACATCAGGCAAGTATTTTGGCTGAAATTAAATCTCCATTTATTCTGGAAAAATAAATCCATAAACACGAAGGGCAACAATTGGAAAATTAGCAGAAAATATGAAGACATTGGACCCCAAAGGCAGACATGAGTATGATGAACAATAAGATAAACAACATAATGTAATCAGGAGCAGCAGCCGAAGACATGCATCATCCCAAGCTGTGGTACTCCATCAAACTGCAACTTCTGGAAGAGCAGCTTGAAGCCAGGGAATCACCTTCTGCTCTTTCCTGTACACTTCCCTCCATGCTTCCCTGCAGTGTTCCCTTCACGCTTCTCTGCAGCGTTCCTTCCACGGCCCCGTCCACGCACCCTTGCAGGCTGGGCCACTGTCGGTGGTAATGTGGCAGGAGGAGGAGAAGGAGGAGAAGGATGGGCCAGATGGCAGAGATGAGTGGCCTCTGTCAGCTGCCCCCTCCCCCCGTGTGTATGGCCGTGTATATAAGGTGCTCACAGAGGGCACGTTGTCCCACCTCCATTTGGACTAATTTGTCTGAGAGGTAGGTACTAAACCCCTCAACAGGGTTGAGGGGGGCCCTCATGATGTCAGCTGCATCACGCATAATCTTAAGTGACTCCTCCTCCACCAGTGTCATCCGCCAATGTTTTTTCGGTCTGACGTGGAGGGGAGCCACTTGTGACACTGTGCTGTCACTAGGCCTGGGGACCTGCTGCGTGCCACTTGGCCCTGCCTCCTCCTGGCTGACACTCACCCCTGCCTTCTCCTGCCTGCCACATTCCTGCGCCTCTTCCTCCTGGCTGGCCTCATCCTGTGTCGGAAAAAGGGACATAGTTTGATATTTTGGGGAATCAAGCACACACAATTTTTATCTCATGACTGTTGCAATTTGCTTGTTATAAAAATAGAAAACAGTTTAATTCTATCCCCGTTCTTTTAAGATAGTTTGATACTTTACCAATCCCTTATGTTCCCTTTTTATTTTTTTTTATTTTTTTGGGGGGGGGGGGGGTTGTAGCATTTGTTGGCAAAAAATCCAGTTCATCACAATAGTACTTTGAGGGCAATAATTATGTTAGAAAATACTATACCTGGCTGAAGATGCGCAGATCCAGCTCTTCAAGCACAGGTGGCTCCTCCTCCCCCTCTGCAGGGGTGGATGGAAGGGTGGAAGGAACGCTGGAGGGAAGGGTGGAAGGAAGGGTTGAGGGAAGGCTGGAAATTGATTCCCTGGCATCAATCTGGTCTTCCAGAAATTGAAGATGTTTGTAGTACCACAGCTTGGGCTGTACTACATTGTCTGCTGCTGCTCCTGATCTCATCGAAGCGCGGACTGCTGTGTAGTTTTTTTATAAGCATTCCGAATGTTGTTGATCTTATTGTTCATTATACTGTAGTCTGCCTCTGGGACCCAGGGCTTCATATAATCCGCTAATTTTTCAATAGTTGCCCGACTTACACCACTCTTGTGGTAAGCTGGATGTTTGATCTCCCACAGATTGCGTAGTTCTTTATACTTTTCTATGGATACCAACATTACCTCCGGCTCCCTTAATTTATGCATTTTCAGGTCTGCAAGTAAAAACACAAGAAAAAAACCGTAGAGGTCAGATTCCATTCTCCTAATCTTATCCCAATATTGGCCTTTACAATCCTGAACCATTATAGGCCATTGCAGGCCCAAGTTCCCTTCTTACCTTAGTTGTTGTCTTTTCTGCACTTCCGGTCATTCTTACTCCGCGCAACCCTAATAACTTTGTTCCCATTTTTATACCCTGCGCATGCGTGTAACTCCGCCCGCGTCGCCCGCCCATGACGGTCTTTTCCTGCATTTCCCCGCCCCTTCTCGTTTGGCACACAGTGGGAGACGACGACATGTCGGTGACACAGGTGGCTTCTTTATTAGAAAGTACAGACGAGGAAAGCCCGGAGGCGGGAACGTCCCGATCCAGGAATAAAAGATACAAGGCGACTAATATGTCATTTGCTGAGATGGCGGAGATGGTGGACATCCTGCGGAGAAAAGATTACGATGGGAAGCATGTGCCATACGACACCCCTAATCTCCGGAAGTCGCAAATAATGGACAAAGTGACGAGGAGTCTCTATCAGAAATATGGGGTCAGGAGATCCAAAGAGCAGCTCCGTAAAAGGTGGTCTGACCTGAAGCTGAGGGAGCCGGAGCAGTATAGGAAGCTTATCAAAAGCATTGAAAAAAGTAAGCTTTTATTTTTACTGTGTTCTTTCACATTGTAATTTTTATTCTTGCATGTTTTGCTCCATGTGCTTGGCTTGACTGGCTTCACATTGTAAAATGGCAACTTTTATGTTAAGTTGAGGGTCCACTTATTTGGTAATGTTTCCTAGTAAACACTTGATCGTCTTCTCAAAAACATGTTTGGTACATATACACGAAAACCACATGTGGTCATGCCTCTTTTTCATAAAACAACGTTTCTACACATTGTTGGCTAGATTATGTTTTGTAAGTAAAGTAGAATGTGAATGAAAGGCTAAACTGGATTCTCTGTAAAGGAGACGACACTCAAGCAGTTGTTTACCCAGCTTTTTGCTCAGGAGCAATATACTATAGTGTGGGCCACATGACCAACTTTTTAAGGGTGTCACACACAGGTGCTCCAGTGGATACCTTGGTGTGTCTCCAAGTGTGTTTTTTAGGCCCAAAAAAGAAAAAACTCAGCTTTGTAGAGTTCGCAAGATCTCATGTGTTCATCTTGGAACTCAGGCCCAAATATCAATTGGACCCCACTTCCAAGCAATGTTTACAATTTCTGCCCGCAAATCTCTGTGTCCTAAAGGATACCTTTTTTTTGTGGCATTCTCATAGGGGAGAGGAGACTGGGAGGACACCAATCTGAGGAGCCTAGGAAGCACAGACCACATAAACACCCCCAAGATCCAAAAGCACCCCAAGATCAGCATGTGGAGGGAGCGGAGGTGGGGGAAGCGGAGGTGGAGGAAGGAGAGGTGAAGGAAGGAGAGGTGGAGCTTATCACCACAACAGGTCAGTGTCTGTCACCACAACTTCAAGGTAAATACAGATATAGGCCTGCATATTTATAAATTTCTCTTTTTTTTAGGGGGTGAACATGGTGGTGTGTCAGGAACTCCAAATCCTCCATTCTCAAGTGCTAGTGCCAAAATAATTATTCAAGAAATAATGGAATGTAGTAGTGAAATGGACATTATGAGGAATAGAATGAATGTGATTGAGCAAAAATATAAAAACATTATAGATATTTTGGGGCGAATAGTCTGACCCACCCCCCCTGTTTTGGTGTATTTTTGCGCCTTAAAAATTTGCACTGATATTCCCACCAGCCAAAATGTGAAGATGCACATAGTGTGTCAACATGTGCTATCTGCCATCACAGGATATCTATGTCGCTGTTTTGGGGGTGCAACCTCTTCCTCCCTACTCAAGTAGGTGAGAGGAAGGGTTTGCACACCCAAAGCACGTCCATTGATCCCCCATGATGGCAGACAGCACATGTTTACTTTAGCCATGGGATCATGTTGAAAATACCCATTTGAGCCACAAAAATAAAGTGGGGATCTTCACATTTGGGATGGAGCAGGGGTGACACCCCATCTCAGGTTTCTCTTTTATAGATTGTATTTTTATATTTCCGTTTTTAAAAAATGTTTATTATTTTGACCCATGCATGTTTCTGCATAACAAACCTCCAAAAAAAAAAAAAAAAAATGTGGAGGTAAAAGTTTCTACATTGTATTTGTAAAAAAAAAAACAATAAATGTGGTGCACAGAGTAAAAAGTATCTTGGACACTAAAAAAGGTGTGGCTTGCTCATTCTCTGCTCAATAGAAGTTCCGAAAATGCTAAATCCATGTTTTTAAAAATGACAATTGTGGCTATTTACTAAGGACAAATACACTTGGCACTACAAGAACCTGGGAGACACATAATTAAAAAAAATAATAATGACCAAACAAGATATGAAATTATAAAATTATATTTTATTTTTTTGATAAAAAGGTCAGATAGGGTCTGGCATTGCGATGGCCCCCCTACCCGTGAAGTACTCAACGTATTTATCACGTACTTCACGGGCACTTTGGGGGGCCAAGCCAGTACGGGCAGTGTCCAGGCCGGTCATAATGTTCATCTCTGATGGACCGGCCTCAGGCCCAACTGAAGATATTTCTTTATCGTACACCACGGGACACAGAGCCAATCATTACATAATGGGTTAAGGGTCACCAGCGGTGATTGGACACTGGCACAACCAATGGAAGACAGTTCCCCTCCATATAACCCCTCCCATCAGGGGAGTACCTCAGTTTTTTCGCCAGTGTCGAAAGGTGTTGGACGCGTTAGGAGGTGCTAAAGGAAAGCTCTGCCAAAGAGACCCTCTGGGGGTAAAAGAGCTATGCTTTCGGACCCATCCAAGACGCCTACAAGTTAAGCCAAAACTGGATGGGATCCGGGCCTCACCCATGAGGCAGCGCCTGTAATGTCTCTCTTCGGAGGACTGGGCTCTAAGATCCAGCACTTTCGCTATTTCGCTAAAAGTCCTAGTAAGAGTCTTGTACAAGGCCCAGGGGAGAGGTATCCTTTAAATAGGAACCCATATCCCTGAAGGTTGGCACACATAGCCCGCCGTGAGGGGTAAAGTTTGGTATCTGTCTGAAAATTTTCAGCAGAAAAAACCTGCGGCGAGGATAAGGTAAGATTAGAAGGTCCAAAACTAGGTTTAGGACCTTTCCAAGAAAAAAAGTGGATGTCTTCTCTTTTTCCGCCACTGGGGGGAGTAAAGAGCTGAATGTATCTCACCTCACTCTGTTCAGTGTCGGCTTCGGCGAAGTACACTGCTCGTCCCTCCGCTGCTGAGCTTGCTTGGGCACCCCGCTCCTCCTTTCGGTGGCCGACCAGACACCTGCAGATGCAGGTAAGTGGGAACAGGGGCTGGTGAGAGTCCTCTCTCACTATGGCCACCGCCATAGCGCTAAGAGCCGCGCGCGCGCGTGGGAGCGCGCTTTAACGGAGGGGGGGGGGCCGAAGGCGTGCGCGGGCACGTAGGCGCGCGCAGGCACGGAAAAACGGCGCCAAATTTAAAGATCTGTCAGTGTGAGAGCACTGCAGCATCAAGCAAGCTCGTTTGTTCTCTTGTTCCTGGCAGAGAAACACAGCAGCTATACAGGGACGTAAGACTCCATGTGGTTGGACTGGGTACTTCCTAGAAGACATCCATGTTATGCATAGCTGTGTGTTAAAAGTTGCATATTTAATGTAAATTGCTAAACTAAGCACGGTAGTGTATGCATTTAGGTACCTTGTATTTTGTCTAAACAGTAAGCCTTCCAGGGGAAGTAATGCGGACAAAAAGAGATAAGAAGCACCGCTGCCTGAGACAGGAGGCTCTAGCTGTGCTGACTCGGTACCTTCCTCTCCTGTGTTGCCAAATGCACCTATACAGGATGAGCCATTACCTCTGTCAGGTATGGCGGCTTCCCCAGTGAAGCCTGGGCCGGCATATGTCACTGAGGACACTTTATCAGCAGCCCTAAATAATCTGGAGGAGAAAATTGCTACCTTAATCGCTAAGTCCTCTAAAAAGGACAATAAGCGAAGCAGATCTTCTCCAGTGTTGGACCTCCCTTCAGAAGTACCTGAGGAGGAGGAGGATGAGGAGGAGGCTACATCAGCAGAGGATGAGGAGTCAGACGGATCAGGGGTATCGGATGAGCCTTTCTCGGTATCCCAGATTTTGAAGTCACAGGTACAATGCTATACAGGATCAGTGCGATCTGCATTTAAGTTACCCTCTTCAGAGGTAACGGAATCACCTGTCTCCTCCCTAGGGTCATTAAGATCCCTGCAGGGTGCATGCTCCTTCCCGGTTCATCCGTTACTAGAGGATTTAATGTACGCAGACTGGCAACATCCAGATAAGCGTTTTTCACCTCCAAAAAAGTTTAACATTCTTTATCCTATGGAGGAAATTTTTTTAAAGAAATGGAGCCTGCCTTCGGTAGATGCGGCTATTTCTTGTATAAATAAGAAACTGACATGTCCGGTGGACAATGTACAAGTATTTAAGGATCCTTCTGAGAAGAAGTTGGAATCCCTACTGAAATCCTCCTTCCTTTTGGCCGGCTCAATTACCCAACCTGCGGTAGCAGCAGTCGGTATGTGTTAGGTCATCAGCCAACAGGTAAAGCAGGGGCTGAAGGAGCTGCCTTCAGAGCAGGCTAAAAATTGGGAGAATTTGCCTAAAGCCTTATGCTTCACAGTGGATGCCATGAGAGATTCTATCATACAGGCATCACGCCTTACACTTCAGCTGGTACAGATGCGCAGGGTACTTTGGCTCAAGCATTGGTCAGCGGAAGCTCCATGCAAAAAGCTGTTGGCAAGTTTCCCGTTCCATGGCGAACGCCTATTTGGGGAAGATTTAGAAAGATATAAACAGAGGATATCAAGTGGTAAAACGACACTTTTACCTGAGAGAAAGAAAGACAAGAGGCCTTGTTTTAAACGTTCTCCCTCCCCAGCTCCCGGGAAATCGGACTCCAGCCAGTGGCGACGGCCTTTTCAGCCGCCCACAAAAGCCAAGGGACAGGCTCAGAAGAACAAGAAGCCGTGGGGCGCAAGAGCTAATAAGCAAGCCCCCAAAACCTCTCAGTGAAGAGGCGCCCCCGCTCGGCCGAGTGGGGGGAAGGCTTCGTCAGTTCTCAGCGATTTGGCGGACAGAAACCCAGGACAAATGGGTTGTATCCACAATATCCTCAGGGTACAAACTAGAATTTTGAGAGATCCCATCTTCTCAATTCCGAAGTTCAAGACTCTCCAAGGATCCACAAAAAAGAGGATCCTTCTTCAAAGGTTTGAATCACTTAATGGCTCAAGGGGTGGTTACAGAGGTACCCCAAAAAGAGCAAGGTTCAGGTTTTTACTCAAACCTCTTTGTGATTCCAAAGCCAAATGGAGATGTCAGACCCATCCTGGATCTAAAATCCCTAAATCGGTTTCTGAACGTTCGCCATTTTCGAATGGAAACGATTCGATCCGTGGTCGCCACTTTAAAGGGCGGAGAATTCATGGCGTCCATAGATATCAAGGATGCATATTTACACATACCCATCCTCCCCGCTCACCAAAGATTCCTAAGGTTTGCGGTAGAACATCGCCACTTTCAATTTGTGGCCCTGCCGTTTGGTGTAGCCACCGCGCCCAGAGTATTCACAAAGGTGCTAGCTCCTCTGTTAGCAAACCTGAGAACACAGGGCATTGCAGTAACAGCCTATCTAGACGATCTACTGGTAATAGATCAGTCAAAGGAGGGATTGGATCTCGCTGTACACACTACAGTAGGATACCTGGAGCATTTAGGATGGATTATAAACTTACAAAAATCCTCTCTCCAGGCCCAAAGAAGGATAGTGTACCTGGGCATGATCATAGATACAGCCCAAAACAGGGTATACCTGCCAGAGCCAAAGATACAGTCTCTGAAAGACCTGATCCACAAGGTCAAAGCAAGCAAAAGGCCGTCTATTCGCCTTTGCATGAGGCTATTGGGGAAGAGGGTAGCCTCCTTCGAGGCAGTCCCTTACGCCCAGTTTCATTCGAGACAGCTTCAAGGCAATATTTTAGCCTCCTGGAACAGGAAGAGCCAGGCTCTGGATATACCCATGCGCCTGTCCTCACAAGTACGCCAAAGCTTCAAGTGGTGGCTAGAAGCCAAGAATTTACGGAAGGGAAAGTGCTTCCTCCCAGTGTCCTGGAAGGTGGTATCTACGGATGCCAGCCTATCAGGCTGGGGTGCGGTATTCGAAGAGGCTTCTACCCAGGGAACCTGGGCCAAGACTCAGGGGATCCTGCCCATCAATATACTAGAGATCCGGGCAGTATATCTAGCCCTCAGAACCTGGACATACAGGTTACAGGGATACCCAGTTCGGATTCAATCCGACAATACTACTGCAGTAGCTTACATCAATCACCAAGGAGGCACCCGCAGTCGGGCGGCCCAAAGAGAGGTGAACCGGATTTTTGCATGGGCAGAAGAGCATGTACCTTGCCTTTCTGCAATCTTCATTCCAGGGATAGAAAACTGGCAAGCAGACTACCTGAGTCGTCAGCAGCTGCTACCAGGAGAGTGGTCTCTCCACCCCGAGATCTTTCAGGCCATGTGTCTCAGATGGGGAAACCCAGATGTAGACCTGCTAGCTTCCAGGTTCAACAAGAAATTGGACAACTTTGTTTCCAGAGCGAGAGATCCTCTAGCTTACGGGACAGATGCTCTAATAACTCCATGGAATCAGTTCTCACTGATCTATGCATTCCCTCCGATCCCTCTTCTACAAAGACTGCTTCGCAGGATCAAGGAGGAGGGAATACCAGTAATCCTAGTGGCCCCAAATTGGCCCAGGAGGCCTTGGTACGCCGAGATCGTAAAAATGGCAATAGGAAGGCCCTGGAAGCTTCCACTTCGACACGACCTGCTGTCACAGGGTCCAGTATTCCACCCTTCCTTACAAAGGCTAAATTTGACGGCCTGGCTGCTGAGACCCACATTTTGAAAAAGAGAGGGGTCTCTGGTCCGGCTCTTTCTACGCTCATTAATGCTAGAAAACCAGCCTCCAGACTCATCTATCATAGAGTCTGGAAAGCATACGTTTCCTGGTGTGAATCCAGAAGTTGGAATCCTCAGAAATATGAAATAAGCAGGATTCTTGCTTTTTGCCAGTTAGGAGTGGATATGAAATTAGCCCTTAGCACCATCAAGGGGCAAATATCGGCTCTATCAGTCTTCTTTCAGAGACCATTGGCATCTCATTCCCTAGTTCGGACATTCATTCAGGGGGTACTGAGGATAAATCCTCCAGTCAGGTCTCCCTTGTGTCCATGGGATTTGAATTTGGTATTGTCAGTGTTGCAAAAGCAACCTTTTGAACCTATTCGCCATACTCCTTTAATTATATTAAGTAGGAAATTGGCCTTTTTGATTGCTATTGCTTCTGCTAGGAGAGTATCAGAACTAGCAGCTCTTTCTTGCAAAGAGCCTTATCTAATTTGTCACAAGGACAAAATTGTACTACGACCCCATCCGGCCTTTTTACCTAAGGTGGTGTCGGCTTTTCACTTGAATCAAGACATTGTTCTGCCTTCTTTTTTTCCAAACCCGCGGACGGCGGGGGAAAAGTTGTTACACTCTCTAGATCTAGTGAGAGCGGTAAAGGTGTATCTGCAAGCAACCGCTCAGATACGTAAAACAGATGTTTTGTTTATTTTGCCAGATGGTCCCAAGAAGGGCCAAGCGGCATCAAAATCCACCATTTCCAGGTGGATTAGACAAGTAAATGTTCAAGCTTATGGTTTAAAGAACAGGACTCCTCCTTTTCCTGTTAAGGCGCACTCTACCAGGGCAATAGGTGCTTCATGGGCAGTGCATCACCAGGCTTCGATGACTCAGATCTGTAAAGCTGCAACTTGGTCTTCAGTCCATACATTTTCCAAATTCTATCAAATAGATGTGAAAGGACATGAGGATTCCGCCTTCGGGCGAAAGGTGCTGCAGGCAGCAGTATAGGGCTTTTTTGTCCGCAAGCGGCCTGTTTGATCTGTGTCTCCCCCCTTCATATGAGCATTGCTCTGGGACGTCCCATTATGTAATGATTGGCTCTGTGTCCCGTGGTGTACGATAAAGAAAGTAGGATTTTTATAACAGCTTACCTGTAAAATCCTTTTCTTGGAGTACACCACGGGACACAGAGGTCCCCCCCTTCTTATGGGAACCTTACTGCTTTGCTACAAAACTGAGGTACTCCCCTGATGGGAGGGGTTATATGGAGGGGAACTGTCTTCCATTGGTTGTGCCAGTGTCCAATCACCGCTGGTGACCCTTAACCCATTATGTATTGATTGGCTCTGTGTCCCGTGGTGTACTCCAAGAAAAGGATTTTACAGGTAAGCTGTTATAAAAATCCTACTATATGTCGCTGAGAAATGTCTCAAAAAGTTGTGCAAAATGCAGCAACAGAAAATGATGTGGTTGAGCTTGTATTCCGCCATATGGATAGCTGTCTGAAACAGGCGGAACCGGCTGGCCATTATCCCGAAGGCATTCTCCACAAATCTCCAGGCTCTGGCCAGCCAGTAATTAAAAACCCTCCTCTCCGGGGTGAGGGTGCGTTGGGGAAACGGCCGCATCAGGTGTGGTCCCAGTCCAAACGGTTCTTCCACGATAAAAACAAACGGTAGTCCATCCACGTTGTCTGCATCTGGAGGCAGTGCCAGACCCCCAGAATGCAGACGATGAGCAAACTCCGTCTGAGCGAACACTCCGCCATCAGACATCCGGCCGTTCTACCCCACGTCCACATACAGGAACTCATACCGTGCCGACACCACCGCCATTAACACTATACTATTAAAACCTTTATAATTAAAATAGTATGACCCCGAACGGGGTGGCGGCACTATGTGGACGTGTTTGAAATCACTTGCCCCTCCACAGTTGGGGAAGTCCCACCACTGGGCAAATTGATCAGCCACAGTCTGCCATTCCTGTGGTGTGCAAGGAAACTGTGGAGTCCAAAAAAAAGAATACATTAGTACGTTTTCACTTTACATTGCAAACAGATTACACAAAGACATTGTTGACCAACATCAGTATAACATTTATTATTTTAAGGAGTATTTCAACACAAAAATAGAAGGCCCACTTATCAGATGACTCCCTCCGCTGAGGGGACATTAGAAAAGATTCTAAGGGGGGGGTAGAGGTGATTTTGGGGGCCCCAAAAAAGGCTCAACCACTTTGGTGAACTTTGAATGAGAACTAAAACATTTGTACACATTTTAGGGGGGGGGTTGTTCAAAACTACTATGGCACTGCCCCAAAAACCGGCAGTAAAAAACTTGGCTAGGTGTGTTTGGGCCCAGGATAGCATGCTGGAGAGGTTAGTGAAGGGAAATAGGCATGTAGGCCCCAAAAAAGGCCATTAATGGTAAAAACATGCATGGGGAGAAAGGGGACATTCCCAGCATATTCCAAACAGGGTAATTTGTAAACGAGGAAAGAAATAAAATACATTAGCAAACAATCCAAACATATAATGTGATGTTAAAGGAGCAAACTTACCTTCATATAGTCCTTCTGCAGGACCTGAATGATGGCAGAACACTTTTCAGGGATAATGATCCAGAGAGCCTGGGGGGAGATGCCTGTTGTGAACTTGAGGTTCTGCAAGCTTCTCCCAGTCGCCAGGTATCTCAACGTGGCAATAAGCCTCTGCTCGGCAGTGATGGCCTGGCGCATCACAGTGTCCTGCCTCGTGATATAGGGGGACAGCAAATCCAATAGACGGTGAAAAACGGGGTCTGTCATCCTGAGATAATTCCTGAAATCATCAGGATTATTCTCATGGATTTCCAGCAGCAGAGACATATGAGAGAATTGGTCACGCTGGAGCAACCAATTCTTGGTCCATGAACTCCTCCTCACCCTGTTCACGGACTGAACTCGGGTAACAGTGTTAACCGCAACACCAAGTCCATAGCCAGCACGAGCTCGAGAACGAGAACGCACTTCAAACATGGTCTTAAACCGGTCGCCTGGTCAGAACGAACTCAAACAGAACGCACCTTGGAACAGCAAGGCCTGAGAAGAATGACCTGAAAAACAGTAAACGAATGGCCAAGAAGGCACTGCAAAACAGTAACGACCTGACTGCACGCACTGAATAACAAATACGAACCCACAAGCACAAACTGAACACCAGGAAACGATCTGCAAAGCACGGAGACTGAAAAGCGCGAATCGGCTCTCACCAAACTTTTACTAACACGCGGTAACACGAAATCAGCAAAAGCAGCCCAAGGGGTGGCACCATTAGATTTGAACTTCCCTTTTATAGCGCCGTCGGACGTGTTGTACGTCACGTCGTTTTGGTGCGGTCGGTTTTTTGACTGATGGTGTGTGGGCAAGACTGATGGAAAACCGTTTCATCGGATTTCCGATGGACAAATCCATTGGACTAGAATCCATAGGAAATCCGATCGTGTGTACAGGGCTTAAAGCTTTTTTCTTCCCTTCAGATAAATTATCATTGCTTTTCTTGCTGTTTAAAGGTAATTTTGTTGATATCTCTGAGTGTTTGTTGGAGAAAAATGGCCACACTTTGATTGGTATTAAGAGGTGGAAATCTGGCAGATGAGGCCTTAAAGGAGGACAAAGTGTCTTTTGTTGAGGTCTCTATGGATGAAAGAATTTCATCTAGGTCGATTTGATCGATCATATCGATGGTATTGTTTTCATTCCACAAGGCTGTTAGATCTCTAAGGGCTTTAAATTCATGCATAGAACATTACGGCCATTCAGTGATTTCTTGATCCTTACTGGGTTTGGCATGTGAGCATTTAAGTAACAAACTACGTGCAAATAGTTGCAAGTCTTTTGTGATTTCGAAAGTATCTGACATTTTGGTGTGCGTTTAATAAACCGTGATAAGCCGAGATCATGACGATCACCGCTTATCTCAGAGCATTGCTGGTTTATTAAACTGAGATCAGGTGCAGAGAACATGTTCTCCGCTTCTCATCACAGCACATGACCGTTTTGTCACAAAACGGCCAGTTTAATAAAGTGTGATCTGAAGATCTCACAGCTCTTCCACTGAAATATCTCCCTTCCAGATCCACCAACTCAGAGGTGAAGAATCTGGGGGAGAAGCTGGTGTGATTAGATAAAGAAGGCTTATTTCTTCCTAATATCAGCACCAGTGGGTTAAAATGGAATATAAAAAATTATATAAATCAATAAAAACAGTTCAATAAATCCAACCGGAAAGTCCCGATGATAATAAATAAACTGTAGCAGCGCTATCAATCAAATATGAATATGACAGTCCTCTATCTTGGTGCCTAGATAGGAAAATACAGTATGAAGCAGATGCGGTTGGTGGAAAATGATGGACCAATCTGTGGGATAGTGCTCCTTTCACCAAACAGTGTGTTCACCTCGTGGGGAGATCTTGAACCCCTATAGGGGATGCACTCACCAGAAAATGGACATAAATGGGCCTTAAAACAATTACTGCAACCGCTGCTGATTCTGCTCTCATCCACCGATTACATCAGGTCTCCAATGGCATGTTTAAAAAAGTAAAAGGCCACATAGGGTAGTACTGCTTTTAAAGGTTTATTGAAATATCCCCCTTAACAATACCAGTCCCCCTTAAGAAAAAATGCGTACCAGATAAACATTGAAAACAAGCATTGGATATATTGCTATGCACTGCAGGGTGCAGTACCGAGGTTTTACCAGTGTCCTGGCGGCTTCCTGGTTCTGCGTCCCGTGGAGCGCACGCGTCACTTCCGGTAGTTGCTGAGGAGTCATACCCTGACGCGTTTCGTCACTTCCTGACTTCGTCTGAGGGCGTGACTCCTCATAGATAACTCCGGCCATATATAGTCATCATCTCCGCCCATTGCAACGTCAGACGTCGCTGCGTGCGTTCCAACAATGCGCTCGAGACACCTCATTGGTGCTGGATGGAACGCAATGCGGAAATGAGATGAAAATAGCAGCAAGCGCGGGTCATGATCCGTCCTTCCACACCGATTGGGTAATGGAGAGTAGTGCAGATCAATGGCGCTCGAAGTCACACTGTATACACTTGTTAGTCTAGATGTGTCTCCACATATAAACTAAAATGAAATATACTTTAATCTAAAATGGTCAAAATTTAAACTAAAAAGAGAGTTATTCTGAGCTATTTAAAAATTGCACAAATCACCAATAAACTGAGCCGTAATGGGTATACATAATGCGATGTACACACCAAACATTCTTTACAGATGTCAGCCCATCTGTGTCCCATTCCCGACCATATTTAAAAAAACTGCAATAAATATCACGTTACAGGTGGGAAACAGAATAGTGTTTTTTTAAAGCGAGAAGAGGCTGTACATATAGTGCACAGCTGCTATTCCTCAACAGATGTATAACCAGACCCCTATGCACTTCCTGTTAGTGCGTGTGACTAACCCATTTTCCACCCTCTGGTGCTATTCCAGCACCAGAGGAGAAACTTCGGAGACCCGCATAGGTAGGCTGGGGACTGAAACCAGGTAGGCTGGGTTTATGAAATTCTCATAAAAATATGTCTGCTTTTTCATAAGTTAAAAACAACATTTAGTCATCTTACACCTATGAGTGGTGACTACACTGATAAATTTAAAAGTATTAGAAGCAATTAAATAAGTAAACCCAAGGTGGAAACCTGAATAAAACATGCTAAAAAACCACATAATAAAGCTAAAATCACATGCTAAAATCTGATAAAATCTGATTAATACCCATGTGTGGGTGTGAGACACCCCTATAATCAGTCAATCTCCTGTATGCGATGTTAGTGTAATAAGCATGTATATAGTGTTTGTGTATTTCTGTTTATGTATACATGTAAAGGTGCCCATTACTTTTAATAAATAAATGGGTCATGTGTCGCTTATGAAACAGTTGATGTCCAACTCTATATTTAACCCTTTGGGGGCCAGGACATCTGTCAGGAAAATCCAGCGGGTTTCTTTCTTGGAGAGCTCCCTGACCCTATGGGAGCCTCTCCAGTGAGCCTCCAGATGCTCTATGCCCCAAAACTCCAGACCTGACGCATCCTGATTATGTTTCAACTTAAAATGTAAAGATACATTGTGATCTTTGAATCCAATTTTGATATTGTTGATGTGTTCAGCGATTCTTATTCTCAAAAGTCTTTTAGTGCGTCCTATATAGAGCAAGCCACATGGACATCGTAAGGCATATACAACAAAGTCACTATTAGACATGTGCATTCGTTTTCGTCCGAATGCATTTTCGTCCGAATTTCAGCTATTTTCGTTATCGTTTTAACAAACGAAAACGAAAGCACAGAATCCGAAAACCGAAAGATCCGACAAACAAATGCTTTATTTTCGTTTTCGTTGCTACAACAGTTCGATATAGATAGGAGATTCGACGTGACGCTGACAATAACAATCTGTGTCTATCGAACCTGTGGTCGAATGTGCCTAACCTTAACTCTATTAGTCCAAGATTATTCTACATAGGAGAGAAAAGATTCGACATTATAGAGAGAAAAGATTCGACATAGGAGAGGAAAGATTCGACATAGGAGAGGAAAGATTCGACATAGGAGAGGAAAGATTCGACATAGGAGAGGAAAGATTCGACATTATAGAGAGAAAAGATTCGACATAGGAGAGAAAAGATTTGACATTATAGAGAGAAAAGATTTGACATTATAGAGAGAAAAGATTCGACATTATAGAGAGAAAAGTTTCGACATAGGAGAGAAAAGATTCGACATTATAGAGAGAAAAGATTCGACATTATAGAGAGAAAAGATTCGACATAGAGAGAAAAGATCACTGCTTGTGGGCGGAACATTCGACCGGAAATGTATGATTGCAGAGTCGTACAGTTTCGCTGCTCCGTCGAATCTTCTTTGAACATTCGACAGACACCATAAGCCTTCAATGACAGATTCGACCTTAATTAATTCAGATTTTCGGACGAATGCAATTTTTAACGAAAAACGAAATAAATAAAAACGAATTTCGGGAGTAACTAAATAAATTTATTTTTTGGACGAAAACGAAATTCCGAAACGAAATATTTCAGTGTGCACATGTCTAGTCACTATTGCATGTGATAAATTGTTTGATTTCATGCGTCTGGTTATTAGAGGGAGAGGTGAACATATCTAAGCCTCTTAAGGGGTTGGTCACTTCCCTACACGCCTTACATCTTCTGCAAGAGAAAAAACCGTTGCGATCCCAAAAGGATTGTGGTTTTACTGGAAGGTCCAAGATTTTCTTGACAACCCTATCTCCATGGTTGGGTGCCTTTCTGTATATAAATTCAGGTTTTGGAGGTAGCACAGTGCATAATTTTTTGTCCATCAGTAAGATGTGCCAATGTTTGGTGAAGATGGCCTCTGTCTCCCTGTATTGGGTGTTGAATTGTGTGATAAACCCCCATTCTTTATTGTTGCCAGCCGGGACCAACATATTCTGCTTCTCCTGTAAGCATAGTTCTCTAGGTATGGCATTCACTTCTTCAACGATTTTCTCGAGTTTTGTTGTATCGTAGCCTTTTTCTTCAAATCTGTTGGTCAGAATTTTAGTTTGAATCCGGAAATTTTCAACCTCAGAACAATTACGTTTTACCCTCATGATCTGTCCCTTGGGGATATTTTTTAGCCAATTCGGGTGATGACCACTAGTTATCAGTAAATAACTGTTTCTATCAGTTTGTTTGAAGAAAACGTTGGTTTCCAAGCGTAGATTTTTTCTATAAACTGTTTTATCCCAAAAATGTATGTGTTCATGATGCCATTCTGAGGTTAATTTAATATTATTGGTATTGGTGTTTAAATTGTTTAAAAAACTCTGCAGTGTTTCTACAGACCCAACCCAAATTAATAACAGATCATCAATAAAACGTTTATAAAAAATCAATTCAACTCTCCTGTCCTTAAAAATCACCCTATCCTCCCATTCAGCCATAAATAGATTGGCAATGCTTGGTGCAAATTTTGCTCCCATAGCTACCCCTTTTTGTTGAGAATAGAATTTCTTACAATACCAGAAAAAATTGTGGGATAAGCAAAAGTTCAAAGCATGTCCAATGAAGGCCTTTTGGTTGTGTGGTAGGTCATCTCTCTGACTCAGTGCCCAGTTCAAGGCTAAAAGTGCATCGTCATGTTGTATAATGGAGTACAATGAAGATACATCCGCCGTGACTAACAGCACTTGTTGTCCTTCTTCAAGAGTCACATTTTGTAGATGGTTCAGAAAATCTTTAGTGTCTCTTATGTAGGAGCGTGTATTGACGACACTCTTTTGTAAAAATGTATCCAAGTACTGGCCAAGTCTTGACGAGATAGAGT
Organism: Rana muscosa; assembly: GCA_029206835.1. Lineage (NCBI taxonomy): Eukaryota > Metazoa > Chordata > Amphibia > Anura > Ranidae > Rana > Rana muscosa. The sequence goes on along the minus strand of CM055120.1, from coordinate 110,677,852 downwards.
CAATGCTATTGACGATAGGTCTGGCTGGTGGGTGCACCGGGTCTTTGTGTATTTTGGGCAGTGTGGATATAGTAGGTATCTTACTACTAGTGGGGACCAGATAATTTTTCTCTTTGGTTGTGAGTACCCCTAAGGTAGTGCCCAAATTTATTAGGATTTCGAGTTGATGTTTATACGCTGGTGTAGGATCATTGTCTAATAATTTATAGGTAGATTCATCCGAAAGAATGTTTAATATCTGCCCATGATAAAAGTCCTTGGAGAGAATTACTACCCCACCGCCTTTATCTGCTGGTCTTATTATGATATCCTTTCGCTTTTCCAATGAGTCAATACTTTCTTGTATGTGTCTGAGGTTGAAATTCTTTTTTGGTTTCAATTGGTGCATGTCTCGTAGTACCAGACTTTTAAATACCTCGATCTGATGATTTGGATTGTTCAGGGGGTTAAATAAAGATTTATTTTTCAACCCACTGTTAATCATACCTTGAGGATTGATCTGGACCACCCCATTAGATGTCTGTAGACCCACAAAATACTTTTTTATATTCAGTTTCCTGATGTATTTGTGGATATCAATGAAGACATCAAATTTGTTAATGGGTTTCTTAATGCCACATTTCAGGCCAAGATTCAAAATGTTTAATTCCTTATGAGTTAATTCCGTTGTAGTTAAGTTGAATATGCCACCCATCACTGGTTTATTCTTCTTTTGATGCCAGTGATGGGTGGCATATTCAACTTAACTACAACGGAATTAACTCATAAGGAATTAAACATTTTGAATCTTGGCCTGAAATGTGGCATTAAGAAACCCATTAACAAATTTGATGTCTTCATTGATATCCACAAATACATCAGGAAACTGAATATAAAAAAGTATTTTGTGGGTCTACAGACATCTAATGGGGTGGTCCAGATCAATCCTCAAGGTATGATTAACAGTGGGTTGAAAAATAAATCTTTATTTAACCCCCTGAACAATCCAAATCATCAGATCGAGGTATTTAAAAGTCTGGTACTACGAGACATGCACCAATTGAAACCAAAAAAGAATTTCAACCTCAGACACATACAAGAAGGTATTGACTCATTGGAAAAGCGAAAGGATATCATAATAAGACCAGCAGATAAAGGCGGTGGGGTAGTAATTCTCTCCAAGGACTTTTATCATGGGCAGATATTAAACATTCTTTCGGATGAATCTACCTATAAATTATTAGACAATGATCCTACACCAGCGTATAAACATCAACTCGAAATCCTAATAAATTTGGGCACTACCTTAGGGGTACTCACAACCAAAGAGAAAAATTATCTGGTCCCCACTAGTAGTAAGATACCTACTATATACACACTGCCCAAAATACACAAAGACCCGGTGAACCCACCAGCCAGACCTATCGTCAATAGCATTGACTCTATCTCGTCAAGACTTGGCCAGTACTTGGATAAATTTTTACAAAAGAGTGACGTCAATACACGCTCCTACATAAGAGACACTAAAGATTTTCTGAACCATCTACAAAATGTGACTCTTGAAGAAGGACAACAAGTGCTGTTAGTCACGGCGGATGTATCTTCATTGTACTCCATTATACAACATGACGATGCACTTTTAGCCTTGAACTGGGCACTGAGTCAGAGAGATGACCTACCACACAACCAAAAGGCCTTCATTGGACATGCTTTGAACTTTTGCTTATCCCACAATTTTTTCTGGTATTGTAAGAAATTCTATTCTCAACAAAAAAGGGGTAGCTATGGGAGCAAAATTTGCACCAAGCATTGCCAATCTATTTATGGCTGAATGGGAGGATAGGGTGATTTTTAAGGACAGGAGAGTTGAATTGTTTTTTTATAAACGTTTTATTGATGATCTGTTTTTAATTTGGGTTGGGTCTGTAGAAACACTGCAGAGTTTTTTAAACAATTTAAACACCAATACCAATAATATTAAATTAACCTCAGAATGGCATCATGAACACATGAATATTTTGGATATAACAGTTTATAGAAAAAATCTACGCTTGGAAACCAAAGTTTTCTTCAAACAAACTGATAGAAACAGTTATTTACCGATAACTAGTGGTCATCACCCGAATTGGCTAAAAAATATCCCCAAGGGACAGATCATGAGGGTAAGACGTAATTGTTCTGATGTTGAAAATTTCCGGATTCAAACTAAAATTCTGAGCAACAGATTTGAAGAAAAAGGCTACGATACAACAAAACTCGAGAAAATCGTTGAAGAAGTGAATGCCATACCTAGAGAACTATGCTTACAGGAGAAGCAGAATATGTTGGTCCCGGCTGGCAACAATAAAGAATGGGGGTTTATCACACAATTCAACACCCAATACAGGGAGACAGAGGCCATCTTCACCAAACATTGGCACATCTTACTGATGGACAAAAAATTATGCACTGTGCTACCTCCAAAACCTGAATTTATATACAGAAAGGCACCCAACCATGGAGATAGGGTTGTCAAGAAAATCTTGGACCTTCCAGTAAAACCACAATCCTTTTGGGATCGCAACGGTTTTTTCTCTTGCAGAAGATGTAAGGCGTGTAGGGAAGTGACCAACCCCTTAAGAGGCTTAGATATGTTCACCTCTCCCTCTAATAACCAGACGCATGAAATCAAACAATTTATCACATGCAATAGTGACTTTGTTGTATATGCCTTACGATGTCCATGTGGCTTGCTCTATATAGGACGCACTAAAAGACTTTTGAGAATAAGAATCGCTGAACACATCAACAATATCAAAATTGGATTCAAAGATCACAATGTATCTTTACATTTTAAGTTGAAACATAATCAGGATGCGTCAGGTCTGGAGTTTTGGGGCATAGAGCATCTGGAGGCTCACTGGAGAGGCTCCCATAGGGTCAGGGAGCTCTCCAAGAAAGAAACCCGCTGGATTTTCCTGACAGATGTCCTGGCCCCCAAAGGGTTAAATATAGAGTTGGACATCAACTGTTTCATAAGCGACACATGACCCATTTATTTATTAAAAGTAATGGGCACCTTTACATGTATACATAAACAGAAATACACAAACACTATATACATGCTTATTACATCGCATACAGGAGATTGACTGATTATAGGGGTGTCTCACACCCACACATGGGTATTAATCAGATTTTATCAGATTTTAGCATGTGATTTTAGCTTTATTATGTGGTTTTTTAGCATGTTTTATTCAGGTTTCCACCTTGGGTTTACTTATTTAATTGCTTCTAATACTTTTAAATTTATCAGTGTAGTCACCACTCATAGGTGTAAGATGACTAAATGTTGTTTTTAACTTATGAAAAAGCAGACATATTTTTATGAGAATTTCATAAACCCAGCCTACCTGGTTTCAGTCCCCAGCCTACCTATGCGGGTCTCCGAAGTTTCTCCTCTGGTGCTGGAATAGCACCAGAGGGTGGAAAATGGGTTAGTCACACGCACTAACAGGAAGTGCATAGGGGTCTGGTTATACATCTGTTGAGGAATAGCAGCTGTGCACTATATGTACAGCCTCTTCTCGCTTTAAAAAAACACTATTCTGTTTCCCACCTGTAACGTGATATTTATTGCAGTTTTTTTAAATATGGTCGGGAATGGGACACAGATGGGCTGACATCTGTAAAGAATGTTTGGTGTGTACATCGCATTATGTATACCCATTACGGCTCAGTTTATCGGGGATTTGTGCAATTTTTAAATAGCTCAGAATAACTCTCTTTTTAGTTTAAATTTTGACCATTTTAGATTAAAGTATATTTCATTTTAGTTTAAATGTGGAGACACATCTAGACTAACAAGTGTATACAGTGTGACTTTGAGCGCCATTGATCTGCACTACTCTCCATTACCCAATCAGTGTGGAAGGACGGATCATGACCCGCGCTTGCTGCTATTTTCATCTAATTTCCGCATTGCGTTCCATCCAGCGCCAATGAGGTGTCTCGAGCGCATTGTTGGAATGCACGCAGCGACGTCTGACGTTGCAATGGGCGGAGATGATGACTATATATGGTCGGAGTTAGCTATGAGGAGTCACGCCCTCAGACGAAGTCAGGAAGTGACGAAACACGTCAGGGCGTGACTCCTCAGCAACTACCGGAAGTGACGCATGCGCTCCACGGGACGCAGAACCAGGAAGCCGCCAGGACACTGGTAAAACCTCGGTACTGCACCCTGCAGTGCATAGCAATATATCCAATGCTTGTTTTCAATGTTTATCTGGTACGCATTTTTTCTTAAGGGGGACTGGTATTGTTAAGGGGGATATTTCAATAAACCTTTAAAAGCAGTACTACCCTATGTGGCCTTTTACTTTTTTAAACATGCCATTGGAGACCTGATGTAATCGGTGGATGAGAGCAGAATCAGCAGCGGTTGCAGTAATTGTTTTAAGGCCCATTTATGTCCATTTTCTGGTGAGTGCATCCCCTATAGGGGTTCAAGATCTCCCCACGAGGTGAACACACTGTTTGGTGAAAGGAGCACTATCCCACAGATTGGTCCATCATTTTCCACCAACCGCATCTGCTTCATACTGTATTTTCCTATCTAGGCACCAAGATAGAGGACTGTCATTTTCATATTTGGTTGATAGCGCTGCTACAGTTTATTTATTATCATCGGGACTTTCCGGTTGGATTTATTGAACTGTTTTTATTGATTCATGCAAGATTTTAGCAGCCGCTGTTCATTTATATCTTATATTGTATATTTATATATTTTATATTTTATAGAAATGTCTGTTTGATTTTTAGCCTAGTGGATTTTTGTAGCTGATATCCTAAGCGCAGAGTGGTACTTGAATTTGGGCGGATTTTATTTAAGTACTTTTTAGACACAATAAAAAATTATATATATATATGTGTGTGTGTGTGTGTGTGTGTGTGTGTGTGACTGTGTGTATGTATGTATGTATGTATGTATGTATGTATGTATGTATGTATGTGTGTATATATATATATATATATATATATATACACGAACACATGAATATATATATATTCATGTGTATGTGTGTATATATATATATATATATATATATATATATATATATATACACGAACACATGAATATATATATATTCATGTGTTTGTGTATATATGTGTGTGTATATATAGCTCCGTCCGAAACACACATTTTCCTTGACTTGGAAAGTCACCCAAAGCCGCACAAGTGCAGGAATCGCGATCCCCCCTCCCCCTAACACCCTACATAGAACCAGGCAGGACCCCAGCCAAGGCTGTAAAAGGATCGTTTGAATAGGAGGCGGTCGGACAAAAGGCTCTATTATACACAAATGCTGTAACCTCACAGCAGTGAGGTAAGGGGCCACCCATATGCTTAAGGAGTCACAGTTTGAAAAGCACAAAGCTACTTGTATCACCCACAACCCAGCACCAATCACAGCACGTCAATAAGGGATTTCTTCCCATTCCCGGATCATATTTGTTTTGATGCACGATTGACATTACCAATCCTTCTCTTCTTTTAATTTTAAAGAAGGACAGTCACTTTACTGGATCCACCTAGAACTTTATTGTTACTGCTTAGTAACATAATTTATGCACATTTGCACTATAATAGCTAGGTACTGCTTAGTACCATCACAAACATATGCACTTTGTATTATATTAATTTTATCTGTCTTTTAAATTTATTTATTTACTGTGTCACAGAATATTTGCACTTTTTGCACTTTACCATCACCACACCATTGTTGGTAAATTAGTAATTTATTAATGCAATTAATTCTCTGTATGTTTATGTGTAAGCTACCTCAGAAATAACTCAAGGGTGTCATATTAATAATTTAAAGATAGAGGTTTAGCACAGAAACACAGCACACTATATACATCAGCTCAGCACTACTCCTATATACCATTAGGGATGAGCTTCGAGTTCGAGTCAAACTCACGTTCGACTCGAACATTGCCTGTTCGCCCGTTCGCCGAACAGTGAACAAATTGGGGTGTTCGCGGCAAATTCGAAAAATCTATGGGAGAAATCTAAAGTGCTGATTATAAAGGCTTATATGCAAGTTATTGTCCTAAAAAGTGTTTGGGGACCTGGGTCCTGCCCCAGGGGACATGTATCAATGCAAAAAGAAGTTTTAAAAACGGCCGTTTTTTCGGGAGCAGTGATTTTAATAATGCTTAAAATGAAAAAATAAAAGTGAAATATTCCTTTAAATTTCGTACCTGGGGTGTGTGTATGATATGCATGTAAAGTGGCGCATGTTTCCCGTGCTTAGAACTGTCCCTGCAAAAAACGTCATTTTTAAAAGAAAAAAAGTCATTTAAAACTCACTCGCGGCTATTAATGAATTGTCGGCTCCCGGCAATACATACAAAAGTCATTGATAAAAAAAAAAAAAAAAGCGTGGGGGTTCCCCAGAATTCCATTACCAGGCCCTTCAGGTCTGGAATGGATATTAAGGGGAACCCCGCCGCAAATTTAAAAAAAAATTGACGTGGGGCTCCCACAAATATCCATTCCAGGCCCTTCAGATCTGGCATGGATTTTAAGGGGAACTCCACCCCAAATTTAAAAAAAAATGGCGTGGAGTCCCCCTAAAAATCCATACCAGACCCCTTATCCGAGCACGCAACCTGGCCGGCCGCAGGGGAAAAGGGCGGGATGAGAGAGCGGCCCCCCTCCCTCCTGAACCGTACCAGGCCACATGCCCTCAACATGGGGAGGATGTCCCCATGTTGATGGGGACAAGGGCCTCATCCCCACAACCCTTGCCCGGTGGTTGTGGGGGTCTGCGGGCGGGGGGCTTATCCGAATCTGGAAGACCCCTTTAACAAAGGGGACCCACAGATCCCGCCCCCCCTATGTGAATTGGTAAGGGGTACATTGTACCCATACCATTTCACGAAGAAAGCGTAAAAAAATGTTTAAAAAAAACACACAAACACCTTGAAAAAGTGCATCCAAAAGTGACGTCAAATAAAGATGATGACAAATAAAACTTTCTTGTGTTTTCTTCAAACCTTCACCACACCAATGTGCTCAGTGATTCCACTCCCTAAGGACTTGCACTCACCACAAGAATATGCCTCGCACTCTCAGGCTTGGCTAATCAGCTTGATTACCCCCCAGGGTATCACAAACGATTCCAAAATGATTAAATTAGGTCAGTCAAGTCTCCCACATGAAAAAACAAATGCTTCCAATAGTGAAGTATATCAAAACTTTTAATTAAAATAACACAGCACAAGTGACCATCAATGGTTACACTCACATTTAGACAGATCAAATTGGGCACTTCAAAGCAAACATTTCCAAACGCCAGGCAAGTTTATAGTAGGCTGCCGCGATGTATTGCGGTCCCGGCGGACCATATAAGCATGTATGTCTCACCCTCCTTCATGTACGCTTGCCTCTCCACTGCAATCGAATCACCGCAGACTCCCGCCCAAACACCAAACTGTATATTCGACGAGTGGTCGAAAGATCCGAACGCTGCACACCAGGTGACTGTCGTGTAGCTCCTCCCAGACTAGTTTCGTCGTAAGACTTCTTCCAATGGGGTGAGCTACACACACTTACACCTCCCTCTTTATACTCCGACCGTGATTGGTTACGGTCGTATTTCCTGCTGCGCACGTGCGTATTTCCCGTCCCCATGAGCGCAATACATCGGGCATGACCCCCACAATCACAAACATGGAGGACAAGTATAAATAACATACTGCGATCTGCATCTAATCTCTAATTTATATTCGCTGCAGGTACTATTCAGTTTAAATGTTGTGTATATCAAACACCAATAAGTGTCACTTCTATAATAAACAATAAAAAAACTTTTTATACTCAAATTGGCACCAGAGTACTCAGCACTTTTGAATATATATGGAATTAAAACAGGAGAATATTATATTAGAATATTATATTAGAATAATATATGCGGAAAAATTTGAATAATATATGCGGAAAGATCAATTATAACTATCGTTCACCAGATATCAGAGAATTAAGTCACAAAGTAGACTAATATAACAACCTCACATGTTAGTGCGAGGCTGATCAAGATATGAAGGTTAACTAAAATCCCAACTAAAAATACATGTATATAATGAAAATTAATTTACATGTATAGTAAAATATACATCTGTACGACTAAAACTAGTCTATTATATAGACTATAATAGATCAATGTCCACCTTGTCTCAATTTACATGTGTGTGCATGCATAGACACATTACATGCATCCTCATAAATGCACACTATGGACATACATCATTGTATAAGAGAAAATGTTTCTAAAAAAATCTAAAAATTACTGATAAAACTGTTTAAATCGAGTTCGATATTTAACCCTCTCGGATGGAGGCTCCTTAAAAGGAAAATCCATTTGGTTTCTCTCTGAGAGAGCTCCCTAACTCGATTCGAACCTCTCCAAGCAGGGTGTGTGCAGTCAATACCACAAAACTGTAAAAGGGTAGGGTCCTGACTATGCTTTTCTTTGAAGTGTAGGGAGACACTATGATATCGAAATCCTTTTTTAATGTTAGCCAGGTGTTCCGATATACGCACTCGCAAGAGTCGTTTAGTTCTCCCCACATAATACAACCCACATGGGCACCATAGTAAATAAACCACAAAGGATGAATTGCATGTGATGAACTGTTCAATCTCAAAAACATCACCATTAGTGTTGAGCGGACCCGAACTGTAAAGTTCGGGTCCGTACCGAATTTTGGCGTTTTCCCGACCCCGGACCCGGACCCGGATTTTGCGCTAAAGTCCGGGTTCGGGTCCGGATTCGGGAATTTAATGGCGCAGTTAGAAATGCTTCAGGGGCCAGCCAATCACCATTTGATTAGCTGGTGTGCCCTTAGAAGCCATCATAGCCATGCCTACTAATGGCATGGCTGTGATTGGTCAGTGCAACATGTGACCCAGCATGTGACCAGCTTCTATATAAGCAAGAGGCACACAGCACAGATCGTCACTCTGCTTTTAGACAGTGTAGGGAAAGGATCCTGGCTGCTGTTGCTGTGAGGGAGAGAATTATATGATAGGAGTTAGTCCTGATTCTGCAATCTACTGATAGAAAAGATAGAGAGACAGTGTAGTGTAGTGTAGGGGCAGGATCCTGTTTGTGCTTTCAGGGAGAGAGATTTAGATAGGAGTCCAGATTGAGAGATATAATAGCTCAGCGATCTGCATAGGTTTATCTGTTTGTGTTGCAAGCTCAGTGCACCAGCACTGCATTACGTTGAGTGATACACCTATTCCATACTGTGGCTGTATTGTGCTCTTGCTAAAAGACCCATTTCGGGCAGAAAAAAAAAAAAAAGGCACTTTATTGTGCTTTTGCTAAAAAGACCCATTTTTGGGCCCCAAAAAAAAAAAAAGGCACTTTATTGTGCTGTTGCAAAAAAAAAAAAAGGCACTTTGTTGTGTGCAAAAAAGACCTATTTTTGGGCAAAAAAAATATTTTGCAGTGTATATCTCTAGTTGTGTGAAATAACCAATTTCTATATATTTTTCTTGTACTATGCTATACTAAAAAAAAAAAAAACACTTTTTTTTTTAATAGCATTCTCTGCAGCTGTGCGATTCAGCGGTTATATACTGTGGGTGTGTTGTGCTCTTCCAAAAAACGCCATTTAGGGCCACAGAAAATATTTTGCAGTGTGAAATACACATCTGGAGGTGTGTGAAAAAACAACATTATTTTTGAATAGCATTCTCTGGCCTCTGCAGCTGTGCGATTCAGCGGTTATATACTGTTGGGGTTGTTGTGCTCTTCCAAAAAACGCCATTTAGGGCCACAGAAAATAAATTGCAGTGTGAAATACACATGTGGAGGTGTGTAAAATAAACAATTTCTATATATTGTACAGTGCTATACTAAAAAAACCAAATTTTTTTTTGAATAGCATTCTCTGCACTTCTATAGCTGTGCGATTCAGTGGTTAAATACTGTGGTTGTGTTGTGCTCTTCCAAAAAACGCCATTTAGGGCCACAGAAAATATTTTGCAGTGTGAAATACACATCTGGAGGTGTTTGAAAAAACAACATTATTTTTAAAAAGCATTCTCTGGCCTCTGCAGCTGTGCGATTCAGCGGTTATATACTGTTGGGGTTGTTGTGCTCTTGCAAAAAACGCCATTTAGGGCCACAGAAAATATTTTGCAGTGTGAAATACACATCTGGAGGTGTGTGAAAAAACAACATTATTTTTGAATAGCATTCTCTGGCCTCTGCAGCTGTGCGATTCAGCGGTTATATACTGTTGGGGTTGTTGTGCTCTTGCAAAAAACGCCATTTAGGGCCACAGAAAATATTTTGCAGTGTGAAATACACATCTGGAGGTGTGTGAAAAAACAACATTATTTTTGAATAGCATTCTCTGGCCTCTGCAGCTGTGCGATTCAGCGGTTATATACTGTTGGGGTTGTTGTGCTCTTCCAAAAAACGCCATTTAGGGCCACAGAAAATAAATTGCAGTGTGAAATACACATGTGGAGGTGTGTAAAATAAACAATATCTATATATTGTACAGTGCTATACTAAAAAAAAAACATTTTTTTTGAATAGCATTCTCTGCACTTCTATAGCTGTGCGATTCAGTGGTTAAATACTGTGGTTGTGTTGTGCTCTTCCAAAAAACGCCATTTAGGGCCACAGAAAATATTTTGCAGTGTGAAATACACATCTGGAGGTGTGTGAAAAAACAACATTATTTTTAAAAAGCATTCTCTGGCCTCTGCAGCTGTGCGATTCAGTGGTTACATACTGTTGGGGTTGTTGTGCTCTTGCAAAAAACGCCATTTAGGGCCACAGAAAATATTTTGCAGTGTGAAATACACATCTGGAGGTGTGTGAAAAAACAACATTATTTTTGAATAGCATTCTCTGGCCTCTGCAGCTGTGCGATTCAGCGGTTATATACTGTTGGGGTTGTTGTGCTCTTGCAAAAAACGCCATTTAGGGCCACAGAAAATATTTTGCAGTGTGAAATACACATCTGGAGGTGTGTGAAAAAACAACATTATTTTTGAATAGCATTCTCTGGCCTCTGCAGCTGTGCGATTCAGCGGTTATATACTGTTGGGGTTGTTGTGCTCTTCCAAAAAACGCCATTTAGGGCCACAGAAAATAAATTGCAGTGTGAAATACACATGTGGAGGTGTGTAAAATAAACAATTTCTATATATTGTACAGTGCTATACTAAAAAAAACAAAATTTTTTTTGAATAGCATTCTCTGCACTTCTATAGCTGTGCGATTCAGTGGTTAAATACTGTGGTTGTGTTGTGCTCTTCCAAAAAACGCCATTTAGGGCCACAGAAAATATTTTGCAGTGTGAAATACACATCTGGAGGTGTGTAAAATAAACAATTTCTATATATTCTTCTTGTACAGTGCTATACTAAAAAAAAAAAACCTCTTTTTTGAATAGCATTTTCTGTAGCTGTGCGATTCAGCGGTTACGTGCTGTGGGTGTGTTGTGGTCTGGCAAAAAACGCCATTTAGGGCCACAGAAAATATTTTGCAGTGTGAAATACACATCTGGAGGTGTGTAAAATAAACAATTTCTATATATTCTTCTTGTACAGTGCTATACTAAAAAAAACAACCTTTTTTTTTGAATAGCATTTTCTGTAGCTGTGCGATTCAGCGGTTACGTGCTGTGGGTGTGTTGTGGTCTGGCAAAAAACGCCATTTAGGGCCACAGAAAATATTTTGCAGTGTGAAATACACATCTGGAGGTGTGTAAAATAAACAATTTCTATATATTGTACAGTGCTATACTAAAAAAAAAAACATTTTTTTTGAATAGCATTCTCTGCACTTCTATAGCTGTGCGATTCAGTGGTTAAATACTGTGGTTGTGTTGTGCTCTTCCAAAAAACGCCATTTAGGGCCACAGAAAATATTTTGCAGTGTGAAATACACATCTGGAGGTGTGTGAAAAAACAACATTATTTTTAAAAAGCATTCTCTGGCCTCTGCAGCTGTGCGATTCAGCGGTTATATACTGTTGGGGTTGTTGTGCTCTTGTAAAAAACGCCATTTAGGGCCACAGAAAATATTTTGCAGTGTGAAATACACATCTGTAGGTGTGTGAAAAAACAACATTATTTTTGAATAGCATTCTCTGGCCTCTGCAGCTGTGCGATTCAGCGGTTATATACTGTTGGGGTTGTTGTGCTCTTCCAAAAAACGCCATTTAGGGCCACAGAAAATAAATTGCAGTGTGAAATACACATGTGGAGGTGTGTAAAATAAACAATTTCTATATATTGTACAGTGCTATACTAAAAAAAAAAACATTTTTTTGAATAGCATTCTCTGCACTTCTATAGCTGTGCGATTCAGTGGTTAAATACTGTGGGTGTGTTGTGCTCTTCCAAAAAACGCCATTTAGGGCCACAGAAAATATTTTGCAGTGTGAAATACACATCTGGAGGTGTGTAAAATAAACAATTTCTATATATTCTTCTTGTACAGTGCTATACTAAAAAAAACAACCTCTTTTTTGAATAGCATTTTCTGTAGCTGTGCGATTCAGCGGTTACGTGCTGTGGGTGTGTTGTGGTCTGGCAAAAAACGCCATTTAGGGCCACAGAAAATATTTTGCAGTGTGAAATACACATCTGGAGGTGTGTAAAATAAACAATTTCTATATATTCTTCTTGTACAGTGCTATACTAAAAAAAACAACCTTTTTTTTTGAATAGCATTTTCTGTAGCTGTGCGATTCAGCGGTTACGTGCTGTGGGTGTGTTGTGGTCTGGCAAAAAACGCCATTTAGGGCCACAGAAAATATTTTGCAGTGTGAAATACACATCTGGAGGTGTGTAAAATAAACAATTTCTATATATTGTACAGTGCTATACTAAAAAAAAAAACATTTTTTTTGAATAGCATTCTCTGCACTTCTATAGCTGTGCGATTCAGTGGTTAAATACTGTGGTTGTGTTGTGCTCTTCCAAAAAACGCCATTTAGGGCCACAGAAAATATTTTGCAGTGTGAAATACACATCTGGAGGTGTGTGAAAAAACAACATTATTTTTAAAAAGCATTCTCTGGCCTCTGCAGCTGTGCGATTCAGCGGTTATATACTGTTGGGGTTGTTGTGCTCTTGTAAAAAACGCCATTTAGGGCCACAGAAAATATTTTGCAGTGTGAAATACACATCTGTAGGTGTGTGAAAAAACAACATTATTTTTGAATAGCATTCTCTGGCCTCTGCAGCTGTGCGATTCAGCGGTTATATACTGTTGGGGTTGTTGTGCTCTTCCAAAAAACGCCATTTAGGGCCACAGAAAATAAATTGCAGTGTGAAATACACATGTGGAGGTGTGTAAAATAAACAATTTCTATATATTGTACAGTGCTATACTAAAAAAAACAACATTTTTTTTGAATAGCATTCTCTGCACTTCTATAGCTGTGCGATTCAGTGGTTAAATACTGTGGTTGTGTTGTGCTCTTCCAAAAAACGCCATTTAGGGCCACAGAAAATATTTTGCAGTGTGAAATACACATCTGGAGGTGTGTGAAATAAACAATTTCTATATATTTTCCTTGTACTGTGCTATACTAAAAAAAAAACCTTTTTTTTTTTGAATAGCATTTTCTGCAGTTCTGTAGCTGTGCGTTTCAGCCATTACGTACTGTGGGTGTGTTGTGGTCTTCCAAAAAACGCCATTTAGGGCAAGATCCTAAATTTGGAAAATATGAGGGGAAGGTCAAAGGGACGTGGTGGCCCCGGTCGTGGTGCTGCTGGTGGAGCTCCTGTTGCAGGGAGAGGACGTGGTGGATCTGTGCCAGCTACACGCACAAGTGAAACACCTTCCTCAGGTGCATGTAGGCGACCGAGCCTGCGGTGGTATTTTGTCACGCCTAATGAGGCTGTACCAATGTTTAGGCCAGGACAAGTACAGGCGATAGTAGATTGGGTTGCTGACAGTGCCTCGGGTTCCTTCACATTGTCTCCCACCCACTCTTCTGATGAAAGATCAGAGTTGGCACCTGAAGCCCATGTCCATCAGTCTTTCACCTCACCCCCTTGCAAATCAGCCAAGCAGTCTGAGCCCCAAATCATGCAGCAGTCTCTTCTGCTTTTCGATGACTCTGTTAGCAGGGTTTCCCAGGGCCATCCACCTAGCCCTGCCCCAGAAGTGGAAGAGATTGAGTGCACCGATGCCCAACCACTTATGTTTCATGATGGGTACATGGGAGGACCATCGCAGTACGTCTCGGATGATGACGAAACACAGGTGCCAACTGCTGCTGCTTTCGCAATTGTGCAGACAGACATGGAGGGCAGGGGTGAAGACTGGGTGGAAGATGATGTGGAGGACGATGAGGTCCTCGACCCCACATGGAATCAACGTTATGCAGGTGACCAGTGTAGTTCGGAGGAAGAGGCGGTGGTCGCACAGAGCCACCAGCACAGCAGAAGAGGGAGCAGGGTGCAAAAACGGAGCATTCGTCCCCTAGACAGTACATCTGCTACTGCCCAACGCAGCAAGGGACCGAGCACACCAAAGCCAGGTCCAAGGACTTCCCTAGCGTGGCAGTTCTTCACACAGTGTGTTGATGACAAGACACGAGTGGTTTGCACGCTGTGCAATCAGAGGCTGAAGCGAGGCATAAACGTTCTCAACCTGAGCACAAGCTGCATGACCAGGCATCTAAGTGCAAAGCACGAGCTGCAGTGGAGTAGACACCTCAAAAACCAAGAAAGGTCTCTGGCTCCTCCTGCTTCCTCTTCTGCTGCAGTCTCGGCCTCTTCATCCACCTCTGTAGTGACAGTGGCACCTGTCACCCCGCAAACAGAGGATCTGCCAGCAACACTACCACCTGGGTCACCAACCATCTCCACAATGTCCCATGGAAGCGTTCAGCTCTCTATCTCCCAAACATTGGAGCGGAAGAGGAAGTACCCCCCTAGCCACCCGCGATCCCTGGCCCTGAATGCCAGCATTTCAAAATTCCTGGCCTTTGAAATGCTATCATTCCGTCTGGTGGAGACGCAGAGTTTTAAAAGCCTGATGGCATTGGCTGTCCCGCAGTACGTCGTGCCCAGCCGCCACTACTTTTCCAGGCGAGCCATCCCTTCCCTGCACAACCAGGTGGGGGACAAAATCAGGTGTGCACTGCGCAACGCCATCTGTGGCAAGGTCCACCTAACTACGGATGCGTGGACCAGTAAGCACGGTCAGGGACGTTATATCTCCCTAACAGCACACTGGGTAAATGCAGTGGCGGCTGGGCCTGAGGCAGATAGCGGTTTGGCGCATGTCCTTCCACCACCGAGGATTGCAGGGCGCTTCAGTTTGCCTCCTGTTGCTAACTCCTCCTTCTCCGCTTCCTCATCCTCTACCGCCTCCTCATCCATTCAGCGTAACACCTTCACCACCAACTTCAGCACAGCCAGGGGTAAACGACAGCAGGCAGTTTTAAAACTTTCCTGTTTGGGGGAAAATCCCCACACCGTGCAGGAGTTGTGGAGGGACATGGAACAACAGACCGATGAGTGGTTGCTGTCAGTGAGCCTCAAGCCCGGCCTGGTGGTGTGCGATAATGGGCGAAATCTCGTAGCAGCTCTGGGTCTAGCCGGTTTGACGCACATCCCTTGCCTGGCGCATGTGCTGAACTTGGTGGTCCAGAGGTTCCTTAAAAATTACCCCAATATGCCAGAGCTGCTGCAGAAAGTGCGGGCTGTCTGTGCGCACTTTCGGCGTTCTCACCCTGCTGCTGCTCGCCTGTCAGCGCTGCAGCGTAACTTCGGCCTTCCCGCTCACCGCCTCATATGTGACGTGCCCACAAGGTGGAACTCCACCTTGCACATGCTGGCCAGACTGTGCGAGCAGCAGCAGGCAATAGTGGAGTTTCAGCTGCAGCAATCACGCGTGAGTCGCTCTGCGGAACAGCACCACTTCACCACCAATAACTGGGCCTCCATGCGAGACCTGTGTGCCTTGTTGCGCTGTTTCGAGTACTCCACCAACATGGCCAGTGCCAATGACGCCGTTCTCAGCGTTACTATCCCAGTTCTATGCCTCCTTGAAAAACCGCTTCGTGCGATGATGGAAGAGGATGTGGCACAAGAGGATGAGGAGGAGGAGGAGGAAGCGGGATCATTTCAAAGGCTTTCAGGGCAGTCTTTCACAAGTGGCTACGAGGGTGGGTTCCTGCACCAACAAACGCCAGGTACACAATTGTCCGGCAGAAAGGGCACAGTTCTGGAGGATGACGAGGTGGAGGAGGAGATGGAGGAGGAGGAGGAGGAGCCATGTTCACAGCAGGGTGGCACTCAGACCAGCTCGTGGCCATTACTGGTGCGTGGCTGGGGGGATACAGAGGACACAGACGATACACCTCCCACAGAGGACAGCTTTTCTTTGCCTCTGGGCAGCCTGGCACACATGAGCGATTACATGCTGCAGTGTTTCCGCAACGACAGCCGAGTTGCCCACATTTTAACTGGTGCTGATTACTGGGTGGCCACCCTGCTGGATCCCCGTAACAAGGACAACGTACCGTCCTTAATTCCCTCACTGGAGCGGGATCGTAAGATGCGCGAGTACAAGCGCACGCTGGTAGACGCGCTGCTGGTGGCATTCCCACCTGACAGCGGGCGTACGGTGGAAGCACAAGGCGAAGGCAGAGGAGGAGGAAGAGGTCGCCAACGCAGCCGGGGCACCGGCAGCACCTCAGAAGGCAGGGTTAGCATGGCCGAAATGTGGAAAAGCTTTGTCAGCATGCCACAACAACCAGCACCACCAGCTGAGATGGAACGTCTTAGCAGGAGGCAGCATTTCACCAACATGGTTGAGCAGTATGTGTCCACAGGCCTACACGTACTGGATGACGGGTCTGCCCCCTTTAACTTCTGGGTCTCCAAATTGGGCACATGGCCTGAGCTTGCCGTTTATGCCTTGGAGGTGCTGGCCTGCCCTGCAGCCAGTGTATTATCTGAACGTGTATTTAGCACGGCAGGGGGCGTTATCACAGACAAGCGCAGCCGCCTGTCCAGAGCCAATGTGGACAAGCTCACGTTCATTAAAATGAACCAGGCATGGATCCCACAGGACTTGTCCGTACCTTGTGCAGAATAGACATGTATACCGGTGTTGTGACAAAAACTGTCCGGCCATCGGATTGTGCCCGGCCCGTACTGCGTAGGCGCAGCGCTTGCGCAGTACAGAGGACAAGGAGATTCACAAAATCTCCGAAGATGAACGGCGCCTGCGCTGTGAGTGCAGGTTCAAGCCCCACCATCCAAGAGGACATACGGTAGCACATAGTAACAGGGCCCCTCACGGGCTCGCTTCGATCGCGGCCTTGCTTGGCTCGGCTTGAACCACGGATGGTGTGGCCTTCACCTGAACTCAACACGCAGGCGCCGTTAGTCTTGGGAGATTTTTGAAATCCCCTTGTCCTACATACTCAGCAAGCGCAGTACAGGGCAGACACTATTCGACAGGGGACAGAATTCGACACATCACCGGCCTTACCCAGCCATTGTTGTATTTTTGAACCAGTGTTGGCTACCTCGTCCTCCTCCACCGCCGCTTCCACCTACACAGCCACATCCACCGCCACCTCAACCTCCTACTCCATATGGACCTCGTCCTGCTAGGCCAAGATTAAAATTTTTATTTTATTTTTTTGTAGCGCACAGATCCTTTCCCCCTTACCTGCCTTTATGTTGTTGGCTCTTCGCAGGAGGGAGAAAGGCACACCGCACTACCAGCCCGTATCCTTCTATATAAAGAGGTTGAGCGGTGTACTTGACGGGCCGTGTCCACAGCCGGAGTCAAAACTCCTCCAGAGGATGATTCTCACCTCTACTGTAGGTAGAGGCAAGTCCTTTAATTGCCAGTAAAGTCAATGTCCACACCAGCTGAAACTCCAACTCTTATTCTCTCATGGCAAAATAAACTGTACTCAGATAGAAAAGGTTAGAGCAAAGAAACAGGACAGCTTAAGGTGTGGAGGAGGTCCAGGCACAAACGTAGCACATTCACTTCACTGCTTAGGTTTCTCAAACAGTTTTTGGCGCACGGTCTCTGCCACAGACATTGAGGTTGGTCTCTGCCACAGACCGGGTGTACAAGGCCCCTGCCACGGGCCTGGAGAACTTTGGTCTCAGCCACAGACCAGGGTGTATAAGGCCCCTGCCACGGGCCGGTTGAATAAGGCCTCTGATACAGTCAAGGTGACCTTGAGCTTCTCCTTCTACGAACCTAGCCCATATCAAGGGGAAGACATCTCTCCAGGGAGTCAACAGACCATTCCTTCACCGTGACTCCCGCATCGGTCCATCAGAATGATCCTCCCTTCCCTGGAACAGGGTCCCCTACACGAGGCGGCTCTGGACTCCAGGCTTTACTCCCGCCCCTAGGCCTCCATACCCAGGGCAGCAAGAACTCCAGGATAGTACCTCACCCCGGGCTAAAGGTGCCCGAGATGGAACAGGAACACATGCACCCAGGCCGAAGGCACCTGGGCGCGGACCCCACTGGACATCAGCCCCCAGGCCAAAGGTCTGCCCCTTTTATATGCTCTCCCGGCATGCACAGCAGGTTCCCCGCCCCGCTGTACTACTGCCAAGAGGGGACACAAAAGGCGCCACCTGTAGGCCGCAGGGAACTGCACACCAATACTGTCCCCCGAGGACAAAATGGTCCATGAATCCTACAGAATTAGGGTATTTGAGCCTATTTACCACTCAAACACTTTCCTTAAATTTAGCACCCCGCTACATTTTTATTTCAAAGTATTTTATTTTCCCACTAGCTTATCCATTAAATTAAATAATTTATTCCAGAAAGGGCGTATTCTGGGGCATTCCCACCATATGTGTGGCATCGTGCCGTTGAGTTTCTGAGGTTCTTAATGACTTCCTGTACCTCTTCTGCTGAAAAGGGGGCCTCCAGCATATTTTTTTATTTTTTAATTTTTTTTATGTTCTTTTAAGTTATTTCCTATCCACATTTGTTTGCAGAGCACTTGCCATGTTCTTAACAACATTTTGCTGCCATTTGCAGCCCTCTAGCCCTTTCCATTACTTTTTTAGAGCCTTTTTAGTTGTCAGAAGTCCGGGTCCCCATTGACTTCAATGGGGTCCGGGTCCGGGTCCGGGTTCGGGTTAAAGTTCGGTCCCGAATCCGAACTTTTTTCCGAAGTTCGGCCGAACCCGCCGGACCCGAATATCCAGCTACCCGCTCAACTCTAATCACCATCCTTATTCGTAAAACTAGTGGTTCCTCTGTTGTCCGTTTTCACTGTCCTACAACAGATGCATTTACGACATGAATAAAAACCTTTAAAGTTTTTATTCAGATCTAGGCGTTTGGGTGGATCAAGAATTTTTTGTACCACCCGATCGCCAAAATTTGGTGCCCTCCTATAGATGAACTTGGGGTTTTCTGATAAAATTTCGCATAGATGTCTGTCTCTGCACACAATGTGCCAATATTTGCGAAAAATCTCCTCTACCTCTTTATACTGATAATGAAAATCAGAAATAAAACCTAGCTGAAATGATTTATTAGTGACACCATCCTCCTTCTTCTTCAAACATTGTGTCCTAGGAATGTGTGCTACCTCACTAATGATATTCTTAATTGTATCATCCTTATATCCTTTTAAACATTTTAAATTTAGGTCTTAAGTGTGCCCCTATAAAAAGAATGAATACGTTTGATGTATATATCGACACACACAAATTCATCCGCACACTTAACATGAAGAAATATTTTTTGAGTCATCCTAGTGACCCATCCATATGGAGAGTGGCCTACGAAACAAATCGGTGTTTAATCCCCAGAATACTAATAATCATTTTGTAGAGGTATTTAAAAATATGGTGTTGAAAGACATTGAGGAACTCCCTGTAAAGAAACGGATTAATCCTGAGTATATCCAAGAGGGTATCAAATCCCTGGAGGAGAGAAAAGGAATTATTATCCGTCCGGCCGATAAAGGGGGGGGGTGTTGTGTTAATGGAAAAGTCCTTTTATCACAACCAATTAATGGAACTTCTAAATGATCAAAACACATATAGAAAGTTACCTCTGTGTTTGGAAATGTTTGCTTTGAAGTGCCCAATTTGATCTGTCTAAATGTGAGTGTAACCATTGATGGTCACTTGTGCTGTGTTATTTTAATTAAAAGTTTTGATATACTTCACTATTGGAAGCATTTGTTTTTTCATGTGGGAGACTTGACTGACCTACTTTAATCATTTTGGAATCGTTTGTGATACCCTGGGGGGTAATCAAGCTGATTAGCCAAGCATGAGAGTGCGAGGCATATTCTTGTGGTGAGTGCAAGTCCTTAGGGAGTGGAATCACTGAGCACATTGGTGTGGTGAAGGTTTGAAGAAAACACAAGAAAGTTTTATTTGTCATCATCTTTATTTGAAGTCACTTTTGGATGCACTTTTTATGGACTTATTTTGTGCACTTTTTTATGGACTCATTTTCAGTTAAACACTTTATATCAATTGTTTTAAATCACTGTCATGAACGTTATGGACACTTGATGAGTTTATTGTATGCACATTTCTTTACAGGGTGTATATTTATGAACATTCGCATTTATGCACTATCTCACGGAGTGTATATGGTTTATATTTAGATGTGTGTTGTAAGACACTGAGCGCTAATATTTTGGTTATTCAAAATAATTTTTCACTTTTTATTTTTTAAAGTAGCAGCTGATAGGGTAATTCAGTCTGAATTTATCAGACGTTTCTCCAAGGCGCAGTGGAGTGTGTTAAGGAAAGGGGGCGGTTTATTCTTTAGTACACTGTTATTTTTATGAGAAAAATAGAGAACCTGCTCTCTATTTTCTTGTTGGGATTCTCGGCAGAGTGTTTCCTGCCGAGAAAACCGTGAGTGTGTATGCTTACCTGTCCCAGGTAAGCCCACGCATGCTCGATGAGACTTTGACGCATGCACGGTAGCTTACAAGGGTAGTGTAGGGTGTAGCAAGATGGAGGCGACGGCATCGAATGTGACGAGCGCATGCTCGTCGTAGTCGATAACATCACTGCATTCTTGCCATTCAAAATAACAATGGTTCTAATGAATGTCCGTGTGTACACTCGGCGAGCAAGGAAAGCTTGCCAGGAATCCCGTCAGGAAAACCGACGTTTTTTTCCTGACGGGATTCCCGGCCGTGTGTACGAGGCTTTAGAGGTGACTCCTTGATAGTCTATAGTCCCATAGTAGATAATGTCTATATAAAACTTTCAATAGAGCAGAAAAAACTATCCGATTTACTATTTAAATCTAAACCAAAAATTGAGTCAAAGCAAAACAATCAGGAACCCTCAGGGGTCTTTCTGAGGTACTCAAATCAACATACTCAAATCAAGAACATACTATGCAAACAATGATCCATTCTTACAAATGATCCGATTGTCACCCGGTTCGTCAGTGAGACCCCCTCGATAACATTCAAGAGAGCAAGCTCACTCAAGGACAAAGTAGTCAAGATTGAGTATATAGATTCAACCCAAGCGTAGACACTGCAAAGATAAGGGTACCTTTCCCTGTGGTCACTGCCCTTGCTGTCCATTATTCAACAAGGATAAAAAATGAATCCTTCCAAATGGAGAAAAATATAGTCCAAAACATTTTTCTAACTGCCAGACCAGAGGAGTAGTCTGATTCTTTGTGAGTGTGGCTCATTCTACGTAGGAAAGACTAAACAGACACTATGGGAAAGAGTTAAGAAACATGTATATAGCATGCAAATTGATAATTCATACGTTCCTGTGAAATATAGTAGACAACCACAACAATATAGTCCCAAAAATAAAAGTCACCACCCTGGACCGAGTACATATCCCCTTTCGGGGTGGTGACTGGAATAAAATTTTGTTTCAGTTGGAACAGAAATGGATATTTCGCCTACAGGCAACCACGCCACCGGGACTAAATGAGTCCATTTCCTACTGTCCTTTTCTAAAAGGCTTCTCCTTGGGAAAAAACAATTAAGCTACCATAAAGTGATTTCATCACTATGGGAACTTTTAGAATATATGAACAAATATGACATTTAAAATTGAGTCTAAATAGAACATAATAGTTGGCAAAAAATACATGCTTACAGACGGTTGCTGAACAACAATTTAAATATTGAATAATCATATCCGCAATAATATAATATATTATTTTTTGTACTATACAGTTATCAGTTAATAATAATATTTTGAAACATTGATAGTCAGTGGCGTAACTAGAACCTTCAGGGCCCCGATGCAAGAAACCATTTTATGTATGCGCTTTTAATCCTGACCCCCTATATGTGTACAATCAGAACCGATTTTTTATTTTTTTTTGCTTGTTTATAGTACCAGCAAAAAAATGCTGTTCCTCTGAAAAGCGATACATGCTCAGATAGCTTTTCAGAGGCATTTGACAGCCGGTAAAGAGGCAATGTGTTGCCTCCTGACCGCCTGTTTTAACCCCTTATATGCATCATCACTATACTGCAACTGCATTCAGTTGCAGGGTGGTTGCAGTGCATCCCCATTCCCCTAGGGGTATACTTCAAGGGTGCACTGACTGGAAAAAGATTGAGAAACACCGACATAGAGGAACCGATCCCTCCATTTTCCTTCTGCAGCCGCTGAATGCCTGCGGGAGGGAGAGGAGGAGAAGCGGGGGGAAATGGAGAAATTGGTTTCTTTATATGCAGCCACCCACTTGCGACCAGGCCCTGTTGTTCTGCCACCGGGCTCAGAGGAAAGGACCCTGTCCGGGGCTCAGGGGGGCCCTTCATGGTTTCTTGCATCGGGGCCCTGAAGGTTCTAGTTACGCCACTGCATACACATCTATAAACACATACACACACACGCATAATACACACACATATACTGTATATATACACACACACACACATATATATATATATATATATATATAAATGCACATATGCACACACATATAAACTAGTGGTGGCTGCTGTCCAAAATATTTAGGGGGGCGCAAGCAAAAAAAAATTCTGGGGAAAAAAATGCAGCCTCACTGTACCATCAAACGCAGCCACTGTGCCCATCAAACGCAGCCACTGTGCCCATCAAACGCAGCCACTGTGCCCATCAAACGCAGCCACTGTGCCATCAAACGCAGCCACTGTGCCATCAAACGCAGCCACTGTGCCCATCAAACGCAGCCACTGTGCCATCAAACGCAGCCACTGTGCCATCAAACGCAGCCACTGTGCCCATCAAACGCAGCCACTGTGCCATCAAACGCAGCCACTGTGCCCATGAAATGCAGCCACTGTGCCCATGAAATGCAGCCACTGTGCCCATGAAACGCAGCCACTGTGCCATCAAACGCTGCCACTGTGCCCATCAAACGCTGCCACTGTGCCCATCAAATGCTGCCACTGTGCCCATCAAATGCAGCCACTGTGCCCATCAAACGCAGCCACTGTGCCCATCAAACGCAACCACTGTGCCCATCAAACGCTGCCACTGTGCCCATCAAACGCCACTGTGCCCATCAAACTCAGCCACTGTGCCCATCAAATGCAGCCACTTTGCCCATCAAACTCAGCCACTGTGCCCATCAAACGCAGTCACTGTGCCCATCAAACGCAGCCACTGTGCCCATCAAACGCAGCCACTGTGCCATCAAATGTAGCCACTGTGCCCATCAAACACAGCCACTGTGCCACGCCATCAAACATATACATATACATGCACATACACACATACATGCACACTCACATCCATACATATGCACATACACACACGCATATATACATGCACATATACACATACATGCACATACACACACATAAACACACATACAGTAGATAGATCGTTTTTAAAAAAACGGCAAACATTTACTTTACCTCTTCCTGCTGGGTACTGCACTGTAGGGGGAGATAAAGAGCACTGCTTTCACTTTAGGTCTAATCAGTGCGATCAGCTCCCTGCACAGTGCCGAGTACAGTTCGGCTGAGGATCGGGGATGCTGCTTCTTCGATCAAAGTATACAGGGGGTCCTCAAGGGCCCCCTGCAGCAAGGGGCCCAGTCGCCATGGTGACCTCAGCGACCCCTATAATTCCGCCACTGTTGATAGTGATCTACAGGTTTTGTTTACCAACATTCATATGTTGTCTTGTTTTTTGTGTTTTTTGTTTCTTTATTTGCTTTAATATCCGTTAATTATTTATTATGATTTTTCATTTATTTATTTATTCACATATATTTTATATCGTTTTATTTATCTTTATTTTAATTTACTTCATTTATTTTAATTTTTTCTCCCTTTTTTTTTCTTTTTTTTATTATTTTATTCTCTATTTATTTAATTAAATTTATTTATAATTATCATTATTATTTTTTGATTTGTTTTGATTCATTCTCAATTTAATTTTTTTTATTTTCATTTATACATAATTTGAGGTTTTGTTTGCAGTGTTTTTGGTTCTGTTTTGTTTTTGTTTTGGTTTTGTATGCATTGTTATGTTTTGTGTAAATCGTTATAGCTCTGGTCCCTCTTTCAGCATGGTGTTTGTTTTTCTCCTTGGAGGTTCCGTTCGGTGGGTGACGGATGGGTTTTCCCTGTTTGTCTCCTGGCGTGAAGGGGGGGGGGGAGAAACACGTCATTGTGTCCTCCCCTCCCCTAGTTTCCCGGGCAACACCGGGAATACTTTCTTTCGCTTCAGCGGCCTCCTTGACATTGACGCTAGTGCGCACGCGTGCGGCGGCCCCTAGTGGCCGGCGTGTTTGCCGCATGACGTAGACGAGCTGGCATGTTACCATGTTACCATGTTACCATGGAGTCGGCGGCTATGCCGGGTCCGCCCCCGGGACGCCGAGGGGGGTCACATGACTGGCCTTTTGATGCTGTCATGGCCAGTGAATGGACGGGCAGGTGTGTGATGGAGTGAAGGGCGGGTGGTCAGAGGGAGAGGACGCAAGTGTAGATTGTCAGCAATACAGGTGTAAGCATAGATAAGACTCCCATGGACTGGCATGTAAATTGCCACCATCCCTAGTGAATCAACAAATACATTTTCCTCTTAAAAAATTTGATTTTATGGGCAATAAAATAATTAAATTCAAAATATATTTATTACAAAAAAAAATATATATATAGTAGAAAAAGGACATAGAAACCACACATGTGGTAGACAAAAACAGAAATACATTGAAATGCATGAACAAATGAACCACGATAAAGATGACTGCATGAGAGCCCCAAGAACATTTGTGAAGGTTCCTGGAGATGCTGGCAAGCTGGCAAGCATAGGCTCCCGGCGCTGTCCTTAAATAGCCAAAAAACTCTCCAACTGCCTGTTTTTTGCTGGGGGTTGTTTCAGGACTTCAGTAAGTTCATTCAGCGAGAGTTGTGGACGAGGGGGCTGTTTTCCCTTTGAGTGAATGCATGGACATGTAAGTTGCTCTGTATTCAATATAAAAAAGGCACCAATTTAGGCGCTGAAATATGGAATTTACATTTTAGACTTTGATGAGAGATACATCACAGTCTTTAATGTTGTCATGCAATTTGAATTTATTCCACTGATAATCTATTCTGCTATTTCAGAGATGCTGCTATCCCTGAAGAAGATTGTATTTTAATTCACACATTCGAAACGCGTTGGTTTAGCAGCTTGGCATCTCCAGGAACCTTCACGATTGTTCTTGGGGCTCTCATGCAGTCATCTTTATCGTGGTTCATTTGTTCATACATTTCAATGTATTTTTGTTTTTAATTATCTACCACATGTGTGGTTTCTATGTCATTTTTCTACTATATATATATATATATATATATATATATATATATATATATATATGTTTTGGTAATAAATATATTTTTCTATATTCTTTTTGAATTAATTTATTGCCCATAAATTCCCATTTTTTAAGAGGTAAATCCATTTGTTGATACAGGTGTAAGCAGTCAGATAACTTTACATCACATATAAGACCATGCTGTTAACACACTCAACATACTCACTTGGACAGGCAGACTGGACAGGCAGACCGCAGTGCAGACAAGATCCGTGTTACTCAATACAAATCCATCAATAAGTAATACCTTGCTGGCCTTATTGCTATTTGTTTTTCTTTTAATACCATCTTTTTGATTCTGTGTGGTAGTATCACAATAATTGTGTATATATTATATATGCAATTTGTAGGTAACCCTTAATAGAAGGATAGATACTGGGACTTTGAAATCTGAGATCAAATTCCATCACTGACGGTATGCACCGAGACAAGCTGACACTGTAACCAATTAGCATGGAGGGGCTATACACCTGACACTTTTTCAATCAGCCCAATAAAGGTAAATATATTAGTATTATGAGCACAACCTCTTTTTAGCCTTCCCCTACTGCCTGCCCTCTATTTAGTACTAATAAGACATTGAGGTATAATATATGTAGATCCAAATAATACCTGCCCTGCGTTTCTGTCCCCCCCCCCCCCCTCTCCCTGCATCTCCCTTGCACCTATGCATGTCTAATATTTACATGTGACCTCTTGCAGTCAAAACTTGAATCTCCTATCTTTGTTTCCTGGCCGGATGGTCTCTATGGAGAATTCAACCACTATGTTTTTAATTTATACTCTGGTCTAGAATATATGGTGTTCCATAAGGTATGATCTCATTCACTTGCTTTCAACCTGTATATACAGAAAGATTGAAACGCGTTGAGGATTCGTATGTGGCAGCCTATTGTGATTAACTATATATAGTTATTGTGTTATCCCTTTCCCGCCGAGCGGACGCATATATGCGTCCTCGGCTTTCGGGGGTTATACTGGGATGATGCCTGCAGCTGCAGGCATCATCCCGGTACCGTTGTTTAGAGCCGGCGATTGGCTATCCAGGTATAACAACTGATGCAGCTAAAAGCCGCTCGGTTGGAGGAGCAGGAGGGGACATCCCCCCCTCCCGCCGCCTCCGCCGCTCTTACCGGGCCTCCCGTCCCACCGGGAGACCCGATCCATGATCCGCCACCTTGGGCGCCTAGAGACAGACTGAATCGAAGCCACGAACGGCTTTGATTCCGTCTCTTCATTGTAACCACGTAAGCAACGTCATGACGTCACGTCCGGGTTACTCGGCTGCCAATGGCGCCGGATTTAAAAAAGTACACGGTGTTCAGAATCGCCGTTTTCGGCGATCTGAATACTTTGAAGTGCAAAGGAGGGATTGGGGGTCTTTTAGACCTCCGATCTCTCCATAAAGAGTACCTGTTATCACTTATTACTGTCACAAGGGATGTTTACATTACTTGTGACAGCAATAAAAGTGATCAATTTTATTTTTTTTAAAAAACACTATTTTTTATTATAAAAATAAATAAAATAAATAAGAAAAAAAAATAAAAATTTTTAAAGCGCCCCTGTCCCCGCGAGCTCGCGCAGCAAGGAAAACGCATACGGAAGTCGCGCCCGCATATGAAAGCGGTGTCTAAATCACACATGTGAAGTATCGCCGCGATCGTCAGAGCGAGAGCAATAATTATAGCCATAGACCTCCTCTGTAATCCTAACCTAGTAGCCGTAAAAAAAAATTAAAACGTCACCTATGGAGATTTTAAGGTACCGTAGTTTGGCGCCTTTCCACGAGTGCGGGCAATTATAAAGCATGACATGTTTGGTATCTATTTACTCGGTGTAACATCGTCTTTCACATTATACAAAAAAATTGGACTAACTTTACTTTTTAATTTTTTTTAAATTCATGAAAGTTTTCCAAAAAAGTTGCGTTTAAAACACAGCTGCACAAATACTGTGTGACATAAAATATTGCAACGATCGCCATTTTATTCTCTGGATTCTCTGCTAAAATATATATATATATATATATATATATATATATATATATATATATATATATATAATGTTTGGGGTTTCTAAGTAATTTTCTAGCAAAAAATACGCATTTTAACTTGTAAACACCAAATTTCAGAAATAGGCTTAGGCATGAAAGGGTTAAAACATATATGTGATTACCATACAAACAAATTTTGTACACCAGAGCTTTTATTGTTGTCCTTCATATGTATTGGATCCATTCCTGTGATTTCCCCTTTTTTATCTTATGAATTTGTAAATTTGATACCTGTTTAATAAAATAAAATTAATACTTTATTCATGAGTTAATACAATTTTTTGAAGCTGCGCATAAGCCCCTGGGAGTCCAATCTCGTTTTTTATTATCAAAAGTAAAACGCTCCACCTCCATTGGAGGCTACTTGCCATATGCACACTCTTCCCTTTGACAGCTCTTATATAGGCAAGATATATACTGATTTAAACAAAGATCTGTAAGGCCTCGTACACACGGCCGAGATTCTCGTTGAAAAAAACATGTCGTTTTTTTCGACGAGATTCTTGGACAAGAAACTTGTCCCGGCCGAGTGTACACACGCTCGTTTCAAAGAACCCGCGGTTCTTTGAAAGGAGCGTACGCGGTGACGTCATCGACTACGTCGAGCATGCGCTCGTCACATTCGATGCCGTCGCCGCCATCTTGGTATACCCTACGTATGCCTAGGAAGCTACCGCGCATGCGTCGAATTCATTTCGAACATGTGCGGGCTCGGGGAGGACAGGTAAGTGTACACACACTCACTTTTCTCGTCGAGAAACATGCCGAGGAGAATCTCGACGAGAAAATAGAGAGCAGGTTCTCTATTTTCTCGTCGAGGTTTCTTGTCGGTTTTCTCGACGAGAAACCCGATAGCAGCGTACACACGACCGATTTACTCGGCAAGACCTCTCTGCCAGCAAGTTTCTTGCTGGTTCTTGCCGAGAAAATCGGTCGTGTGTACGAGGCCTCAGTGAGGAAAAGTGAGAGATCGTGTTTCAGCTGAATCCTCCAGTGTAACACTTCCCCCTACAGTTAGAAACACCTCCCAGGGAACACATTTAACCCCTTGAGGGCCTCCTAGTGTTAACCCCTTCACTGCCAGTACCATTTATACAGTGATCTGTTCATTTTTAGATCACTATATTGGTGTCACTGGTCACCAAAAAGTGTCACTTAGGGTCAGATTTGTCTGCTGCAATGTCGAAGTCCAGCTAAAAATTGCAGAATGCTGCCATTACTAGTAATTTTTTTAAAAATAAATAAAATTCCCTAAATCTATCCCATAGTTTGTAGATGCTATAACTTTTGCGCAAACCAATCAATACGTGCTTATTGGGATTTTTTACCAAAAATATGTAGCAGAATACATATTGACCTAAATTGATGAAGAAATGTATGTTTTTAAATTTGTTGGGATATGTACTATAGTAGAAAGTAAAAAATATTGTCTTTTTTTTTTCAAAATCGTCTGCCTTTTTCTATTTTAGCGCAAAAATAAAAACCGCAGAGGTGATCAAATACCAAAAGAAAGATCTATTTGTGCCGTATCACAAAAAATGGCCTGGTCAGGACGTGGATAAAACCTTCCGGGCTGAAGTGGTTAAAGCGGGGGTTAGCAACCCATTGATCATGCTCTACCTGTTGATCGTGGGCAGGTAATGGGTAGATTCTATGCATTAAGATAAATGTGTGTAGCAGCCTCCCCAGCACCCCCAATTTCCCACCTGAGCCCCTTCTCTCTCCAGCAATGTCCACGATCCCCTCAGTAAACTTCTCCTGATTGGCTGAGACAGAGCAGTGGCGCCATTGGCTCCCATGGCTGTCAATGAAAGTCAGTCAGCCAATTAGGGGAGAGAGGGGTGGGGTGGGGCCAGGTTGGGGCTCCGTGTCTGATACACAGAGCTCTGACTTGGCTTGGTTGCCCCCTGTAGCAAGCTGCTGGCTGAGGGCCCACTCAAAGGAGGGAGGGGCCAGGAACAGAAATGAGGGACCCGAGAAGAGGAAGATCCAGACTGCTCTCTGCAAAACCAACTGCACAGAGGAGGAAAGTATATTTTTTTTTAAATGAGCCTTTACAATCACTTTAAAGCGGTTGTATACCCTAATTTTGAACTTTTACCTACAGGTAAGCCTATAATAAGGCTTACCTGTAGGTAAAAAGAATATCTCCTAAACCTGTACGGTTTAGGAGATATTCCCCTCGCAATGAGCCGCTGAATGCAGCGGCGCATGCGGAGCGGGGATTCTCGGCTAAAGGCGTGGGAGTGACGACATCGCCGCTCCAGCCACTCACAGCGCTGGAGCGGCGATACCCGGAAGACACGCCGAGGCAAGATGACATCTCCCTCGGCGTGGACCAGGTAAGTTCCCGACGCCTCGTTCTAAGGTAAGTATTTCATAATGAGCTAGTATGCGGTGCATACTAGCTCATTATGCCTTTTGCCTTTCAGGTATGAAAAAAAAAAACAGCAGCGGGTATACAGCCGCTTTAATTGGTATCCATTCGATGGACATCCACATAAATATGCCAATGCAACTTACCCCCAATCCAAAGGACATCTGCTCCAGATGTATAGAGTGAAGTGACCACCCTGCTAGAATATGGGCCTTATATAGATAAGGTGGTCACTACACTCTATACATCTGGAGCAGTTGTCCTTTGGATTGATCTCCCTGTTTGGGGTAAGTTGCATTGTTGTATATTTTTATAGAAACCTGTAGTAGTCTGAGTTCTCTAAGGCATGTTCATAGTCCCATTACTGTTGCTCTTTTAAATGTTTTTCTGTTCAACAGTAGGGATGAGCTCGGTGTTCGAGTCGAACATAGGTTCGACTCGAACATCGGCTGTTCGCGCGTTCGGCGAACAACGAACGATTTGGGCCGTTCGCTCCAAATTCGAGTGACGCGAATGGCCCACAATACACTGCGCCATCGCAGTGTAATCCCGGCGCTGTGATTGGCCAAGCATGCACTGTGACCCTGCATGCTTGGCCAATCACAGCGCCGGCAGCGAGGAGAGCCTCGTGTAGTGTGTTCCGGTGCAGGGAAAGAGAAGGATAGGCAGGGACAGTGTCATATTTTTTCTTTGCTAAACCTTGTGTGTAGGGTAGGATGACCAGACGTCCCCGGTTTCAGGGGACAGTCCCCGGATTGAGGACACTGTCCCTGGACCAAGTCTGTCCCCGGTTTTGTCCCCGGATTGGATTTGAACGGGCTGGGGCAATTTCAAAGACAGTCAGTGCAGAATTAAAAAAAAAAAATATCTGAATTACAGATTACGCCGCTCCTTCTAGCTTAGGGGGGTCTATTTCTTCCCATTATCTGTGCCCCTTTCTGATGATCATGTGCTGGTCGGAGCGGAGGGAATATTTCTTCAGTTTTGGGTGCCCATTCAGCTTCCACTTGCATGTTTTTCTGCCTTGGCTCAAGTCCCGGCCAGCCGCCTTCCTCTCCTTCCCTTCCCTGGCGGAATGATCTTCCTCCACTCCCCACCCAGGAGTAGCCGGGGCCTGGAGAGTGAGACTTGGACTAATGATGGACTATTTTCATCGGACAAAAACGATCGTGTGTGGGCCCCATCCGACTTTTTTCCATCGGTGTAAAAAAATAGAACATGTTTAAAAAATTTCCGATGGAGAAAAAACTGATAGGAAATTCTGATCGTCTGTGGGGAACTCCAACGGAGAAAAAACCCACGCATGCTCAGAATCAAGTCAACGCATTCTCGGAAGCATTGAACTTCATTTTTCTCGGCTCGTCTGAGTGTTTTACGTCACGGCGTTTTGGACAGACAAAATTTTGTCTGATGGTGTGTAGGCCAGACTGATGGGAGTCAGCTTGTTCGGAATGCCGACGGAAAAATCCATCAGATTTTATTCCATCGGAAATCCGATCGTGTGTACAGGGCATAAGACTTGACAGGCTGTGAGGCGGGCGGCGGCGACGGGCAGAGAGTCGCTGATTGCTGCCATTACTAGTAAAAAAAAAAATATGTCCCCGGATTTCATTTTAAAAATCTGGTCACCTTAGTGTAGGGACAGAGAAGGATAGGTAGGGAGAGTGTCAGTTTCATATTCTTTGCTAAACCTTGTTTGTAGGGACAGAGAAGGATAGGCAGGGAGAGTGTCAGTTTCATATTCTTTGCTAAACCTTGTGTGCTGAAGCATATTGCTAAACCTTGTGTGTAGGGACAGACAATGATAGGCAGGGAGAGTGTCAGTGTCATATTCTTTGCTAAACCTTGTGTTCTGAATCATATTGCTAAACCTTGTGTGTAGGGGCAGACAAGGATAGGTAGGGAGAGTGTCAGTGTCATATTCTTTGCTAAACCTTGTTTGTAGGGACAGAGAAGGATAGGCAGGGAGAGTGTCAGTTTCATATTCTTTGCTAAACCTTGTGTGCTGAACCATATTGCTAAACCTTGTGTGTAGGGACAGACAAGGATAGGCAGGGAGAGTGTCAGTGTCATATTCTTTGCTAAACCTTGTGTGCTGAACCATATTGCTAAACCTTGTGTGTAGGGACAGACAAGGATAGGCAGTCGAGAGTGTCAGTGTCATAATCTTTGCTAAACCTAGTGCGCTGAACCATATTGCTAAACCTTGTGTGTAGGGACAGACAAGGATAGGCAGTCGAGAGTGTCAGTGTCATAATCTTTGCAAAACCTAGTGTGCTGAACCATATTGCTAAACCTTGTGTGTAGGGACAGACAAGGATAGGCATTCGAGAGTGTCAGTGTCATAATCTTTGCTAAACCTAGTGTGCTGAACCATATTGCTAAACCTTGTGTGTAGGGACAGACCAGGATAGGCAGTCGAGAGTGTCAGTGTCATAATCTTTGCTAAACCTAGTGTGCTGAACCATATTGCTAAACCTTGTGTGTAGGGACAGACAAGGATAGGCAGTCGAGAGTGTCAGTGTCATAATCTTTGCAAAAAATAGTGTGCTGAACCATATTGCTAAACCTTGTGTGTAGGGACAGACAAGGATAGGCAGTCGAGAGTGTCAGTGTCATAATCTTTGCAAAACCTAGTGTGCTGAACCATATTGCTAAA
Organism: Rana muscosa; assembly: GCA_029206835.1. Taxonomy (NCBI): domain Eukaryota; kingdom Metazoa; phylum Chordata; class Amphibia; order Anura; family Ranidae; genus Rana; species Rana muscosa. Next base: position 110,644,916 of record CM055120.1, on the reverse strand, counting down.
CCTTGTGTGTAGGGACAGACAAGGATAGGCAGTCGAGAGTGTCAGTGTCATAATCTTTGCTAAACCTAGTGTGCTGAACCATATTGCTAAACCTTGTGTGTAGGGACAGACAAGGATAGGCAGTTGAGAGTGTCAGTGTCATAATCTTTGCAAAACCTAGTGTGCTGAACCATATTGCTAAACCTTGTGTGTAGGGACAGACAAGGATAGGCAGGGAGAGTGTCAGTTTCATATTCTTTGCTAAACCTTGTGTGCTGAACCATATTGCTAAACCTTGTGTGTAGGGACAGACAAGGATAGGCAGTCGAGAGTGTCAGTGTCATAATCTTTGCTAAACCTAGTGTGCTGAACCATATTGCTAAACCTTGTGTGTAGGGACAGACAAGGATAGGCAGTCGAGAGTGTCAGTGTCATAATCTTTGCAAAACCTAGTGTGCTGAACCATATTGCTAAACCTTGTGTGTAGAGATAGACAAGGATAGGCAGTCGAGATTGTCAGTGTCATAATCTTTGCTAAACCCTTGTGCACTGAACCATATTGCTAAACCTTGTGTGTAGGGACAGACAAGGATAGGCAGTCAAGAGTGTCAGTGTCATAATCTTTGCAAAACCTAGTGTGCTGAACCATATTGCTAAACCTTGTGTGTAGGGACAGACAAGGATAGGCAGTCGAGAGTGTCAGTGTCATAATCTTTGCTAAACCTAGTGTGCTGAACCATATTGCTAAACCTTGTGTGTAGGGACAGACAAGGATAGGCAGTCGAGAGTGTCAGTGTCATAATCTTTGCAAAACCTAGTGTGTTGAACCATATTGCTAAACCTTGTGTGTAGGGACAGACAAGGATAGGCAGGGAGAGTGTCAGTTTCATATTCTTTTCTAAACCTTGTGTGCTGAACCATATTGCTAAACCTTGTGTGTAGGGACAGACAAGGATAGGCAGTCGAGAGTGTCAGTGTCATAATCTTTGCTAAACCTAGTGTGCTGAACCATATTGCTAAACCTTGTGTGTAGGGACAAACAAGGATAGGCAGTCGAGAGTGTCAGTGTCATAATCTTTGCAAAACCTAGTGTGTTGAACCATATTGCTAAACCTTGTGTGTAGGGACAGACAAGGATAGGCAGGGAGAGTGTCAGTGTCATTGTTGCTAAGCCTCCTGCACAGTATACACCTGAAGCTAGCCCTTATTGCTGGTTTTCCCATCTCCCTGCAGGCCATTAGAATGTCTGGAAGGCAAACAAGGAGAGGCAGACAGTCAGGAGCCAATAAAAGAGGGCAAGCAGGCTCTGTGTCTGGGGGCAACAGTGCTGGTCGTGGACGCGGTGCATTGTCATCAGCACATGGCCATGGGACACGCTTGTCCTTCTTTTCGGCAGCTGGACATGTTGAGCCACATCATGCCGAAGACTTGGTAGAGTGGATGACCAAGCCCTCCTCATCCTCCTCATCCTCTCTCACCCAGGCTCAGGGTACTGGCAAAGCAGCTGCCAAAGCGTCCTCTTCCCTGGTATCAATGTCATCATCAGTCACTCCTTCCCTAGACCCACCATGTCCTCCTCCTGAGGAGTCCCCCGAACTGTTTGAGCACAGTGTTGGGTACATGCTCCAGGAGGATGCCCAGCGTTTCGAAGGGTCTGATGATGATACCCAGCTAGAGGAAGGCAGTAGCGTGAGAGCAGAGAGAGGGGATGCTCAAGAAGGACACCAATCTGGCAGTCATGTTCCAGCAGCTGCAGCATACTGCCAGATTGGCACCAGTGATGAGGAGGGAGGGGATGATGAGGTCACTGACTCCACGTGGGTGCCTAATAGGAGAGAGGAGGAGGAGGAGGATGAGGAGGAGGCACATCTCCAACGAGGCAGGATGCCCTTGGGGGGCCAGCGTAAGGGCAGCACACCGACGGAATCACACCGCAGAGCTCCGCCTGTGCAGGGCGCTGCCTCTGCCCGTTATTCAAAAAGTTCTTTGGTGTGGGCCTTTTTTGAGGCGAGTGCATCAGATCGCACAGCTGCTGTTTGCAACATATGTCTCAAGCGTATATCGCGTGGCCAAAACATCAGCCACTTGGGCACCACATGCTTGACCAGACATATGTTGACCTGCCATGCAGCTCGTTGGCAAGCCTACCTTAAAGACCCACACCAAAGAACAAAGCGGACCTCTCCTTGCACCGCATCAGCTGGGATCTCCAACCCCACTATACCTTCAGTCCTCTCTGAAACCTGCACTGAGAGGAATAAAGGTGTAGAATTAGGTGTGTCACAGCCAAGTACTTGCGGGCACTCTGCTAGCAGTACACCGACGTCCGATTCTAGCAGGCAAATTTCCCTGCCCCAGCTGCTGGACCGTCGAAAGAAGTTCACTCCCAGCCATCCACATGCCCAGCGGTTGAATGCTAGCTTGGCTAAATTGCTAGCGCTTCAACTGCTGCCTTTTCAGTTGGTAGACTCGGCCCCCTTCCGTGAGTTTGCGCAATGTGCGGTTCCTCAGTGGCAGGTTCCCAAACGCCACTTTTTCTCACGGAAGGCGATTCCGGCTCTCTACCGGCATGTGGAAGGCAATGTCTTGGCCTCGCTGGACAGGGCGGTCAGCGGTAAGGTGCATATTACCGCTGACTCATGGTCCAGCAGGCATGGACAGGGACGTTACCTTTCTTTCACGGCCCATTGGGTCACTCTTTTGGCAGCTGGAAAGGATGCAAGACAAGGTGCAGTAGTGTTGGAGGTTGTTCCACCGCCACGCCTCCAAAATGCTACTACTGGTTGTGACACACCTCTATCCTCCACCCCCTCCTCTTCTTCTTCCTCCGTGGCCTCTTCCTGTGCTTTGTCCTCGGAACCAGCGGTGCTCCGTAGGCGTTCAAGGGGCTACGCAAGTACACAGGCAAAAAGATGCCATGCCGTGCTTGCGCTGGTGTGTTTGGGGGACAGGAGCCACACTGGGGCAGAGGTTCTGTCTGCTCTGCAGGGGCAGGCCGAGAGGTGGTTGACGCCACGCCAGCTTAAGCCAGGAATGGTATTTTGCGACAATGGCACCAACCTCCTCTCCGCTCTCCGACAGGGACAACTGACCCATGTGCCCTGTGTGGCTCACGTCCTTAACCTGGTGGTGCAGCGGTTCTTGGGCAGGTACCCGGGCTTACAGGATGTCCTGAGGCAGGCCAGGAAAGTCTGTGTGCATTTCCGCAGATCTTATAATGCCAGTGCTCGCCTGGCTGAGCTGCAAAAGGAGTTGAACCTGCCCAAGAACCGCCTTATATGTGACATGCCGACCAGGTGGAACTCAACGTTGGCCATGCTGCAGCGGCTGCACACGCAGCAGAGGGCCATCAATGAGTACCTGTGCGACTACGGCACCAGGACAGGGTCAGGGAAGCTCGGGTTTTTTTCACCACGCCAGTGGGGCATGATCAGGGATGCATGCACTGTCCTGGCACCATTTGAGGAGGCCACGAGGATGGTGAGCAGTGACAGTGCATGCATCAGTGACACTGTACCTCTTGTCCACCTGTTGGAACATACGCTGCGTGGAATAATGGACAGGGCACTTGAGGCAGAACAGAGGCAGGAAGAGGAGGACTTCCTTGCCTCTCAAGGCCCCCTTTACTCAGACAGTGTTCCTTCTGTCCCACCCATCGCACAGGAAGAAGAGGAGGAGGAGGAGGAGAAGGAGGAGGAGGATTGTGTCAGCACGGAGGTGGAGCCTGGCACTCAGCATCATCAGCAGCAGTCTTTTAGGGATGATTTACAGTCCCAAGAAACCAGTGGACTTGTACGTGGCTGGGAGGAGGTGGCTGCGGATCATGTCGTCCTTAGTGACCCAGAGGACTCCGGACTGAATGCCTCAGCTAACCTACGCTGCATGGCCTCCCTGATCCTGCAAAGTCTGCGGAAGGATCCTCGTATTCTTCGGATCAAGGAGAGGGACCATTACTGGCTGGCCACTCTCCTTGATCCACGGTACAAGGGTAAGGTTGTGGACCTTATCTTACCGTCGCAGAGGGAGCAGAGGATGAGACAACTCCGGGAGGCCTTGCAGAAAGGTCTGTGCAACGCGTTCCCAGAGACTGGGAGGTTACAAACTCCTGGTCTTGGACAACGAGTTGCTGAGGCTTCAGTCAGTCAAAGAAGGAGCCGTGGGGAAGGTGGCCGTCTGACCGATGCGTTCAGACAATTCTTTAGTCCGCAGCCCCAAGGTATGATCGGTTCCAGCAACCATCGCCAGCGTCTGATTTACATGGTGCAGGAATACCTAGGGGCAAGGTCAGACTTGGACACCTTCCCCACCGAAAATCCTCTGGCTTACTGGGTCTTGAGGATGGATCACTGACCAGAGCTTGCACAGTATGCAATTGAGCTACTGGCCTGTCCTGCATCCAGCGTTCTTTCAGAACGCACATTCAGTGCTGCTGGAGGATTTGTCACGGATCACAGGGTGCACCTGTCCACCGACTCTGTTGATCGACTGACCTTCATAAAGATGAACCAGTCTTGGATCACCACCAGCTACCAAACACCTGAAGCTGATATAACAGACTAATTTATTTTCAAATGTCACATCCCTTCAAGACTGATGCTGATGCTGAGAGTTTGTCCTGTTATGTTGACTGACTATCCTCCACCTCCTCAATGATCCGATTGACAATGATAGCTTGGAAGAACATTTTTGTTTCTGGGTGCCGCCACCAGTGGCTAAGGCCCAATTTTTCAGCCCCTGTTTAACAGGGGCGTGTAATTACAATTTTTGATGCAATACTTTGCAACAGGGCTCATTGCTGTGCTCCAAGTACAGTATCTGTGAGGGGTTGCAGTGTTGTGGCACAAGTGCCTAAGGCTAAATTTTTCTGCCCCTGTTTAACAGGGGCATGTAATTACAATTCTTGATCTAATAATTCACAGCAGGGCCCATTCCTGCGCCCACCAAGACTAACTGTGAGGCCTTACAGTGTTGTGTCAACACCACCACCACCACCACCAAAGGCCCAATTTTTCAGCCCCTGTTCAACAGGGGCATGCAATTACAATTCTTGATCTAATAATTCACAGCAGGGCCCATTCATGCGCTCACCAAGAGTAACTGTGAGGGCTCACAGTGTTGTGGCAACACCAACATGTAAGGGGCAAATTTCAGCTGAGTATATATACGGCAGGCCCCTACTTTCAAACATCCAACTTACAAACGACTCCTCCTTGCAAACGGAAGGATACAACAGGAAGTGAGAGGAAATCTACCCCTAGGAAGGCAAATTCTCTCCTGTAAGAGTTAATATGGGAAAAAAAGTGTCTCCTCTCCACTGATTCTTTATCACCAATTCTTGTTTCAATAAAAACCCCAGATTTTCTAAAAACATTTGTCATTAGGACGGAAAGTGAGGTGAACTGTTCTGAACAGGTGCACACTGCACAGACAGCAAAACAAATGTTAAAGGGGTGATAACCCTTCCCTATGTTTTCCAAAAAGCTTAAAAATAGATTTTTTGGCTGGAGCTACACTCAGACAATGTACCTGTTCAAAATTACAAACAGATTCTACATAAGAACAAACCTACAGTCCCTGTCTTGTATGCACCGCCTGTATACGGCTGTTCAGAGTATATAGGGCCTTTTTTATTTTGTGTGCGGGGTTTCCCTTAATATCCATACAAGACCCAAAGGGGCTGGTAATGGGCTGGGGTAAGGGGGGGGGGGTGTGATGGGGTAGCTATGTCATTTTTCTTAAAGATTTTCATCCATATTACCGGGACCACACATTACATTAAAGCCGCAAGCAGTTTTAAATGGCTTTTTTTCCTTTAGAAATGTAATTTTGTGCAGGGACAGTTCTAAACACGGGAAACATGTGGCACTTCACAGGCATACTTTAGACACCCCCCAGGTACGATATTTAAAGGAATATTTGACTTTTTTTTTTCACTTTATGCATCATTAAAATGACTGCTCCAGAAAAACGGACGTTTTTAAAACTTCTTTTTGCATTGATACATGTCCCCTGGTGCAGAACCCGGTTTCCCAAACCCTTTTTAGGACAATAACATGCATAATAGTCGTTATAATTAGCACTTTAGATTTCGAACGTTCGCATCCATTGTATTTAATAGGGTTCTAAAGTTCGTGCGAACTTTCGGTCCGTTCGCGGGTTCTGGTGCGAACCGAACCCGGGGGTGTTCGGCTCATCACTATTCAACAGTCACTTGAGCTTCAGGATTATTCAAAGGGACTAAGTAGCTTCAACCACTACTCCTCAGAGCTGGATAAAGGAGAAGCAGCAAGGTAGATTACCCTGCTGCATTACCCTGTTTGCTCACTACAAAGGGACAGCTTAGAGTTAGGTGACCAGATTTTTAAAATGAAATCCGGGGACATATTTATTTTTTTACTAGTAATGGTGGCAATCAGCGACTCTCTACCCATCGCCGCCCGCCTCACAGCCTGTCAAGTCTCACTCTCCGGGCCCCGGCTACTACTGGGTGGGGTCAGAGGAAGATCACTCCACCAGGGAAGGCAAGGAGATAAGCAGGCAGGCGGCTGGCTGGGACTTGAGCCAAGGCAGAAGAACATGCGAGCGGAGCTGGATGGGCATGCACCCGAAACTGAAGAAATATTCCCTCCGCTCCGACCAGCTCATGATCACCAGAAAGGGGCACAGATAATGGAAAACAATACACCCCCCTAAGCTAGTAGGAGAGGTAAAGCGGGGGTGTGTAATTCAATTTTTTTTTTTTTTATTCTGCACTGACTGTCTTTGAAATTGCCCTAGCCCCTGTTCAAATCCAATCTGGGGACTGTCCCCTGAAACCGGGGATGTCTGGTCACCCTAGCTTAGAGCCAATTCAAGCCTATCAGGCCTACAAAGCATTTTTTTCAAAATTGTCGCTCTATTTTTGTTTTTAGCGCAAAAAATAAAAACCACAGAGATTATCAAATACCACCAAAAGAAAGCTTTATTTGTGGGAAAAAAAGGACGTCAATTTTGTTTGGGAGCCACGTCGCACGACCACGCAATTGTCAGTTAAAGCAACGCAGTGCCGAATCGCAAAAATTTGATGTTATTTGATCACCTCTGCGGTTTTTATTTTTTGCTCTATAAACAAAAATAGAGCGACAATTTTGAAAAAAATTACATATTCTTTACTTTTTGCTATAATAAATATCCCCCAAAAAATATATAAAAAACCATTTATTTTTCCTCAGTTTAGGCCAATACGTATTCTTACATTTGGTAAAAAAAAATCTCAATCGCCGTTTATTGATTGGTTTGCGCAAAAATTATAGCGCTGGCACATCTGTATCATGTATAGAACCTGCTGCAGCAAAACTGACACTTACAAAGAAAAAATTTTCCGTCAATACAATACCATTTCCGGCAATACAATTTTTTTTTAAAACTTCATGGGGGTCCCCCCAATCCAGACCCCCCAATCCATATCCATATCCATATCCAATCCATACCAGGCCCTTTTGGGTTTGGTATGGATTTTAAGGGGAACCCCACCACAGGCATATAGCCTGGCAGGTCAAGAAAGAGGGGGGATGAGCGAGCGCCCCCTCTCCTGAACCATACCAGGCCACATGCCCTTAACATGGGGGGTGCTTTGGGGCAGAGGGCCTCTTTCCGACAACCCTGGTCTGTGGTTGTTAGGGTCTTCAGGCAGGGGGCTTATTGGAATCTGGAAGCCCCCCTTTAACAAGGGTGCCCCCAGTACCAGCTCCCCCCTATGTGAATTAGAATAGGGTACCGCTACCCATTTACCAAAAAAGTGTCAAAAATAAATTAAAAAAACACACACACATTTTTGGACAATTCCTTTTTTTTAAATAAAAAAATTCCCCCAATGCAGATTCATTGTCAATTATGATGCCAACGCCAGACTCAAAAAACTGAAAAAAAGAAATGATCTGCCCGTGATGAAGGCTAACTGCCGACTGCCTGCAGTGGCGTATCCAGGGTATTGCAGATACAAGTGCCATGGGCGCCATGTGAACAGGGCGCTCGTGAGTGGCTGGGCAGCAAGGCACTTTTCACATACTTGCCAGCAACAGTTACAATTTTTTTGGGACATTCCCGGGTTTTGGACCTGTGGCCATCATTTCCATTTTTGGGCATGGATGAACTGGGCTGAGGTGTCTGACCCCCCTAAAAGACTTGAACCGCTCCACTCTCAACCGGCGCCGCCCACACAGTATGCTGGGACTCGGGATGTAGCAGCCAGCTGCTAGCAAAGTATATAGCAGGGGCGTCCTAGCCAATCAGTGCCCTCAGAAGTGTCAGCTGACTGCCATCACATGACAAGGGAGATGGCTTCCGACTGTTGCATGCTGCTGGTGGTGTTGGTTCCCTCAGTCCTGAGGGCGCAGAGCTCGGAGGTGTCTGTCACCCACTCTCTGGGAGCCTCAGGGAGGAGGGGGGACGCTATGGCCTGGGCTGCCCTGAAAGACACCGTCAAGCATAAAGGGTGAGTGATACAGGCTGACTGGGGGAGGGAAGAAGATCATAGATAAGGTTAGGACAGGAGAAAGTGGGAGCTCATTACAGAGCTGATACCAGGAGGAGCGCCCATTTATGTGACATCTAGATGAAGTGCTCATGGCAAAGGTGATACCAGGAGATGAGTCTCTCTCTCCCTCTCCCTCTCTCTCTCCTGATGATTAGACTTCTGGAAAAAGCTGAAAGAGTGACACAGTATTCCTGATGATTTGCAGCTGTTTCTGGAGAGCTCTTGGTGCCAGAGTCCTGTGTGCTGTGCATGATTTGTTTGTTTTTATATGACCTTTCAGGATTTAGGCTGGTCAGACTTGGATCTTCACAGACTTTTTAACCATTTATTGTCTTACTAACTCATAGTTGCCAACAGTCCCGAATTTCCCGGGACAAGCACGATTTTTGGACCCTTGTCCCCGATTGGGCTTGTCCCGATTCGGGACAAGCCCAATTGTTTTTGTCCCGTTTTGTCCCGGGAAATTCGGGAATGTTGTAGGCTAAAAACTGGGACAGCCGATCGGCTTCTCTCTTTAGTGTACAAATAGAAATATTCTATTGTACACTGAAGGCTAATGGCTGCAGGGATTGGCGACTCCTCCCCGCTCTCCACTGAACGGAAGGAGGCACAAGGAAGCCTGCTGCACCCTCCGCTGCCGCCACCGCCAACAACCCTCCGCCCCGCCCCCGTGTGTCTGACGAGCGGGGACACTGATGGAAGGATTGGGGCTCCGCTGGCTTCGGATCCCGAAGCCTGCTGCTCCCGCCACCAACAACCCTCCGCCTCGCCCCCGTGTGTCCGACGAGTGGGGACACTGATGGAAGAACTGGGGCTCCGCTGGCTGGGGACACTGTGATGGTCCTGGCTCACTCCGTTTGGCAGACCCCTCGGACCACCAGCACATCCTCATGCACTGCAGGTACCATGTACTATTGCAGTGTAGTGTAGAAATCAGTGTGGCGGGGCGGGGTAATCACTGTAGTGTAGTGGGTGGTGGGGTAATCAGTGTGACGGGGTAATCACTGTAGTGTAGTGGGTGGTGGGGTAATCAGTGTGGCAGGGTAATCACTGTAGTGTAGTGGGTGGTGGGGTAATCAGTGTGGTGGGGTAATCAGTGTAGTGGGTGGTGGGGTAATCAGTGTAGTGTAGTGTAGTGGGTGGTGGGGTAATCAGTGTAGTGTAGTGGGTGGCGGGGTAATCAGTGTAGTGGGTGGTGGGGTAATCAGTGTAGTGTAGTGGGTGGCGGGGTAATCAGTGTAGTGGGTGGCGGGGTAATCAGTGTAGTGGGTGGCGGGGTAATCAGTGTAGTGTAGTGGGTGGCGGGGTAATCGGTGTAGTGTAGTGGGTGGCGGGGTAATCGGTGTAGGTTGGTGGGGTAATCAGTGTAGTGGGTGGCGGGGGAATCAGTGTAGTGGGTGGCGGGTTAATCAGTGTAGTGGGTGGCAGGGTAATCAGTGTAGTGCTTGGAAAATTGACTGTTGGTAAGCCAGAAACTGCAAATCTTTGAGCTCCTGTATCATGTCCTCAGATTGACCATCTTCTGTACTATGTCATCAGTCTCTGACCATCTCTTGTACTATGTCTGCAGTCTCTGATCATCTCCTGTACTATGTCTGCAGTCTCTGATCATCTCCTGTAGCATGTCTGCAGTCTCTTATCTCCTCCTGTAATAATAATAATAAAAAAAAATATATATATATATATATATATATATATATACACACCCAGAGACATACAGTTACACTGACGTCATACAGGTATGTATGTCAGTGTATGTTAACGATTATGTGTGTGTTATATTGTTTTTGTATGAGTTACTGTGTGCACCAATGTATTTTAATGACTGTGAGTGCCAGTGTTGGCATCATCTGATTTTTGTATCTGTGTGTGCCTGCGGACCATTGTGTGTGTGCTGAGTGTAGAAAGAGTAGAAACAGAAAAAAATTACTTTGAGCACATCATAGACCGGTTTGCATTAGTGAAAGCAAGGAAGGTGCAGTTGTAAATTTTATGTAGTGCCTGCCAATCCATAATTTGTTAATTGAAAGATTAAAGAGCTTGACTTGTCGTTTTGTTAGCTGTCTTTTCTGTTAAGGTTATCTGAAAGATAGGTTTCAAATGTTTTGACAGGAGCGCCGTTTCAGTGCTTGCCATAGGTGCCATTTTCACTAGATACGCCTCTGACTGCCTGCTCTGCTGTTTGACAGTTCTGATATAGGTAAGAGGCGAGACCACCTGGCGACATCACCTGGTGGCACCACCCCCATGTGACATCACCGACCGGTGCATGCAAACCTCCACAACTGCAGCCCAAGGTTGTGGGGAAGAGGCACTTGCCCCCATTATCCATGGTGAAAAGGTGCTTTGGGGTGAGGGGCACCCCAATATATCGAGGGAATGTGGACTGGTATGGTTCTGAAGGGGGGGCTGTCAGGTTACATGCTCAGTTAAGGGTCTGGAATGGATTTGGGGGAAACCCACGCTGTTTTTTTTTTACATTCAGCTGTCAGCAGGGAAGCCCATTGACTGATTGAGCAAAGCTTTGCCAAATCAGGACTTACAATGGACTGTGCAGCGTGCAGTGCATTGTGGGGTGCTCGGCGGGCGAACATCCTGCCAAGCGTCCCACAAATTTGGGTATTCGCTGAAAGGGCGAACAGGCAATGTTCGGGCCAAACTTTTGCTCAGCCCGAACTGCTCACCAAACTCTAATAACTAAGCTCCTATTAAAGGCCCTTCATACTGGGGCCACCCCATGGTCACAGTAAAGCACCGCTCGTTTTAGTGGCGCTTTCCCGACAATGCAGTGCCGCTTTTCGGGAGGTAGCGGGACGCTTTTAACCCCAAAGAAGGGGTTAACAAGGGGTTAAAAGCGTCTGTGTTGTGACGCAGCCAAAGCACTTTCGGACTCCTCGGTAGCCCTGCCCATTCATTTCAAGGGGCAGGGCCGTTTGTCTCAAACCACCCCAAAGATGCAGAACGTCCTGCAAGAGCACCGCCCCAGCGTAAAAAGTCACACTGAAATTAATGGGAGGCAGTTTTGGGGTATTATTTAGAGGCTATTTCTAGCGCTAAAATACAAGTCAGCAAATTCCCATATTATTTTTTTCAAGTCTGTGAGACTCAAACACACAGAGTTCACCTTGAACCCATGGTAGCACCAAACCTTGTCCCTTACAGTATACTGTGTCCTGTAATGATGTTGGAGTTGGCAGGCAGTGCCGTATTTAAACCTTTGGGGGCCCGGGGCACTTCAAATTCAAGTGAACTGAAATGTATGATAAACCGTATTTGTTCTACAAAAAAAAATATGTTTGGTTTAACAATTCTTAATTTTATTGACTGTAAAGCCTCGTACACACGATCGGATATCCTATGGATTCTAATCCAATGGTTTTGTCCATCGGAAATCCGATGAAGCTGACTTCCATCAGTCTTGCCTACACACCATCAGTCAAAAATCTGACCGTTCCAAACGCCGTGACGTAAAACACTCCGATGAGCCGAGAAAAATGAAGTTCAATGCTTCTGAGCATGCGTCGACTTGATTCTGAGCATGCGTGGGTTTTTTATCCGATTAGCTTGCCCATAGACGATCGGAATTTGCTATCGGTTTTTGATCCATCGGAAAAATTTAAAACATGTTCTATTTTTTAAAACCGATGGAAAAAAGACCGATGGGTCCCATACACGATCGGTTTGTCCGATGAAAAAAGTCCATCGGACTGTTTTCATTGGTAAAACCGATCGTGTGTACAGGGCTTAAGAATACACATTACACAGGTAATTGGAACTGGCAAGTCATACATCACAGTTATGCATCACACTACAATATTTACAAAAAGTCTTTCTTCCTGTACTTAGCATCTGCAAAATATTTAAGGTCTGTTTCACACAGGCTTCAACTTGTATAAGAGCAGTGTGAACCGCAAGCTTTGACAAAGCATTTGCAAAGCTTTTAGCAAGCTTTTTGAAGTACCATTCAGATCCAGTTTGTAAATGTTGAACACAGATGCTAATAGGAGTGCTGATTGCCAGTTTAAACCAGCTGCTAGCAGGCTTCAGAAGGCTTTCAACACGCTTCAAGAAGATCTGAAGCCTGCTAGCAGCTTGTTTAAAGCAGCAATCAACACCCCCATTAGAATGTGTGTTCAACATTTACAAACTGGAGCTGAATGGTACTTTAAATGCTTCAACAAAGCTTTCTGACTGCTTTGTGTAAGCTTGTTTGTTCACACTGCTCTTATACAAGCTGAAGCCTGTGGGAAACAGGCCTTACTAACTCAAACTGTATCATCTTGAGGATTTTGACGTCCAGTAGGTGCAGAGTGCATAGACTTTCATGGGTCATTGTGGTTCTCAGATAATCCTTTACAAGTGCCAATTTGCTGAACGACCTTTCTTCTGACTAGTGACCATCATGCTCAAATATATTCTAGGACATTAACACCTGGAAAGGTATCAGCAATCCCTTCATCACGTAATAAGACTGCCTTTTGAGATGGAGTGGGACAAGACTGGAGCTTGGCAAAGGCTGCAAAGTGGACAATTTTCTCAATGAACACACTACTAAAGTCTCAAGGGAAAATTAATTACATTTTGCTGTAAAGGAAGTCTGGGGTAACCTCTGGGAGGGGAGCCCAAGACAATTGCCCTTTTTGACCCAATATAAATCCAGTACTGTCAGCAGGAGGAACCAGTTAGAACTGTTGGGGACCCAGAATTTCAACATCCCTGAAAGTGTTGGTTTCCTTGCAGACATCACATGAACATTTTTTACATTATTTTTTAAATCTTAGCATGTTACAGCTCATATTACATATTTACATATTTAGTGATTGGATTTACATATACTTTAATAAACACTTAGGTTTTGTCTATAAATCAGGTCACATTGTAATGGATATGAGAAAAATTTTCACAAAATGCAGGGGTTAACCAATGCTACATGTTACATCTCACAAGGTGTGCCATAGAAACAAAATGAAAAATAGATACAATATTTGTTTTAATCAATGCTCTGTACACAAAATGTTAATGAGAAATATGAGGAAAAAAGTCTTGATGGGACATGAAAGGTTTGGAGGCTACTACAATAAAGCCCTGTACACACGGCTGAGAATCCCGTCAGGAAAAAAACGTATTTTTTCCTAACGAGATTCCTGACAAGCTTTTCTTGCCAAGCCGTGCATACAGATAGCCATTCAAAAGATTTGCCGTTCTTTTGAATAGCAAGAACGCGGTGACGTCATCGACTACAACGAGCATGCGCTCGTCACATTCGATGCCGTCGCCGCCATCTTGCTTCACCCTACACTACCCTTGTAAGCTACCGCGCATGCGTCAGTCTCATCGAGCATGTGCGGGCTTATCGGAGGACAGGTAAGCTTGTAGCCGCATACACACACACAGTTTTTTTGTCGGGAAACAGGCCGTCGAGAATCCCGACGAGAAAATAGAGAACCTGTTCTCTATTTTTCTTGTCGAGATTCCCGGCAGTTTTCTCGACGAGAAAACATACACACAACCGGTTTTCTCGGCAAAAAGCTCTGCCAGCAGTTTTCTTGCCGAGAAAACCGGCCCTGTGTACGAGGCTTAAGGATTCATTTGGCAGCAATGGCATGCAAACATCCTGGAGAGATGCTGAAAAGATCATGACAAAAGTTACAGTTGTTGCATCAGTCTTTGTTAACTAAGAGACATTTTCCATTATTACAGAGATTACAAAAGAAATTTACTTGAGTATAAGCCGACCTGAATATAAGCCGAGGCACCTAATTTTACCACAAAAAAACTGGGAAAACGTATTGACTCAAGTATAAGCCAGGGTGTCCATCTGCATGCCTCACTGTGCCTCACTGTGTCCATGTGCATGCCTCACTGTGTCTATGCTTCACTGTGCCTTACTGTGCCCATGCCTCACTGTGTCCATGTCTCACTGTGTCCATGTCTCACTGTGTCCATGCCTCACTGTGTCCATGCCTCACTGTGTCCATGCCTCACTGTGTCCATGCCTCACTGTGCCCATGCCTCACTGTGCCCATGACTTTTGATAACAGAAAAACAAACACTCCTGCGCACGAGTGGATTGTCAAGCAGTCAATATTTTGTAACAATAGCACTGGCTTTGCTGCCCTTCATGGATAGGGGTATCCTGGTGACAAATGAAAATAAAAAGAACAAGCCTAGTGTATTATCGTTTAGATCGTTTTATTTAAAAAGCAATATACAGTAAAAGCTACTCACAAAAGTAGTAGAAAGGTTCGCAGTAAACAGGTTATTCCATAGGTGGCTGCAGCATGTAGAACCCAAACCGCAATCTGAATGGACGTGGAAGATGTGATGAGGGTCACTGCCCGCTAACGCGTTTTGAAGCACAAAGCTTCTTCAACAGAGCCCAGCAGTGTGTCACCCTCATGCAATCCCTTTTATATACGCATACATGCATGTGAACCAAAAATAAGGCAATGGAGGACCTCCCAGGAAACAAGGAGGCGCCTCCCACTTAGGTGGGTGGTCTTAAAAGAACAATAGGTAACACCCACTGGATGAGGCCAGAACCAAAACAACTCACTGTGCCCATGCCTCACTGTGCCCATGCCTCACTGTCACTGTGCCCATGCCTCACTGTGTCCATGCCTCATGGTGCCCAATCTCCCTACCTGATCTCCGGCGCTGTGTGACTAGACTGACGTTTAACATGGGAGTCTATGGAAGGGGTGCATGGATTTGAAAAATCGGTGCTCCCTGGCCCTAGGTCTCCTGGATAACAAACTTTGCACACTTTTTGATGAAGAGTGGGGATAAATTTGTGCCAATATTGGGGTCCAGGGGACCTAGGGCCGGCCAGTACCGGGTCCCCAAAATCACCAGAGAAATTACCATATAACATGGAAGTCTAAAGAAGGGGTGCCCGGGTTTGAAAAATCGGTGCTACCCGGCCGTAGGTCCCCTGGACAACAAACTTTGCACACTTGTAGAGGAATAGTGGGTCTACATGTGTGCTAAGTTTTAGGTCCAGGGTACCTGGAGCCGGCCGATACCGGGTCCCCAAATTCACCAGAGAAATTACCATTTAACATGGGAGTCTATGGAAGGGGTACCCGGCTTTGAAAAATCGGTGCTCCCCGGCCGTAGGTCCCCCGGACAACAAACTTTGCACCATTGTAGAGGAAGAGTGGGGCTATATGTGTGCCAAGGTTGGGCTGGGATCAGGTGCACGAAGGTGAAGATGGACACAGACTTGTGTATAAGCCGAGGGGGGCATTTTCAGCACAAAAAAAATGTGCTAAAAATCTTGGCTAATGCCGCGTACACACGATCATTATTCACGGCGGTTAAAAAACCGCCGTGAATAATGTCATTAAAAATGAGGGAACAGCTTGTTCCCCACACATGGTCATTTTTCACGTCGTTTTTTCTCTTGTCGAGAAAGACGACCGTCTGTGGGCTCCGCGGCAGTGTTTCCCTATGTCGAAAAAAACGACGAGAAAAATTAGAACATGTTCTAATTTTTCTCGTCGTTTTTAATGCCGTTTTTCTCGTCTAAAAAAACGACAGAAAGCCCACAGACTATCGTTTTTCTCGTCGAATGGGAAAAATCTTGTTTTTCTCGACGAGAAAAATGGCCGTGTGTACGCGGCATTATACTCGAGTATATACGGTACCAGATTTTAGTTTTAAAATAAAGGTTTGCAAAATAAAAAATAAAAGGATAAAAATCTTGTTAACTGCAGAACTGATCCAGAAAATGTAAGGTACAGCTTCCAATATTACAAACAACTTCCTACAGCTACATAAGGGCCCAGGTGATCCCATGACAACTCAACGGTGGCTTTCAAGCAGGCCCTCTTGTCCATCTGCAAGACCTTTTCATGAGCATCCAATCGCCACAGCCTTCCTACTCCTTCCACAGGGGCATTCTTCTCCTGCAACACTCGCTAGAAAGCCTGTCGCAGCTGAGGGTGGATCTTCCCTACTGGAGCGCCCTCCAAGGCCAGTGGAGTGAGTAGCCTCCTCACAAGATTGGAGTTGGTGCCTATCAGCAAAGAATTTCAGCCTGCCCCAGGAGGTCAGGGACAGACAACAGCCAATGTGTCAAAAGTCTCTGGTTTCCCAGCCAAGGAAGTACCAAAAGTTATCTTGATGGGTATGTATCCGTCATATGGGTATTTCTGGGTCCCTATGCCCAAAATCTCTAACTCTTCAAGTTTACACAAAGGGATATGCTTCAAGTATTTGTGATAAAAATCTTAACACAGCAATGTCACTTAGGCTCCCGTATCCAGTAGAACTTGGCCTCCTACTTGCACAAAGACTATAGGGGAAGGCCGCACTGGTGACTCTATAGTTTGTGCCCTAATCAGTCTCTTTGTAAGTAGCAGAGTTGATCTAATGGAGCGTACACCCGATTGGAAATTCCGACAAGAAAAACATGGATTTTTTTCCAACTGGATGTTAGCTCAAACTTGTGTTGCATACACACAGTCACACAAATGTTGTCGGAAATTCCGACTGTCAAGAACGTGGTGACGTACAACACTACGACGAGCCGAGAAAAAGTACAATGATTCCGAGCATGCATCGAATTGATTCCGAGCATACGTAGGATTTTTGTGTGTCGGAATTGCATGTAGACGATCGGAATTTTCGACAAGAACTTTTCTGGTCGGAAAATTTAAGAACCAGCTCTCAAATTTTTGTTGTCGGAGTTTCTGACAGAAAATTTCCGATGGAGCCTACACACGGTCTAAATTTTCGACCAAAAGCTCACATCCAACTTTTCTTGTAGGAATTTCCGATCGAATGTATGCGGCATAACTACTCGCTCAGTGAGGTGTGCATTGATTTTCTGCCTCCGGATCTCCCATTTTCTCAAGTTCTTCCTTTGGCGAAGGAGGGGGGAAGCAGCAGGTGGCTTGCGCCTCCTTTTCTTCTTAGATTTTTTTTTGTCTTGGAGCTCTGTCTTCCCTTGGAACTCTCAACTAGCTCCCTCACTGAGGTCCCCTGAAGTTTCCTGCCAGCTTTGGAAAGAGTAACTTCTGTAAGGCCTTCAGAACGTCCGCAAGTAATTGGGAGCTGATGCCAGCCTTGGGACACTCGGCCCCAAAATGTCCAGCCTCCCCACATCTGTAACATCTTTTCTCTCGTCCTTGAGAGAATTTTGGCTCTCCTTGGCGAGTCCCTTGTTCTTGAACCTTGTCTTGGGTCTCCATCACTTGCATCAAGGCATGATACATCTGGGTTTGAGCTTGAGCAACCTGGGCCATCAGTTCAGTTGGCCCAAGTTCACTTACTGGCTTATTAGTGTCAGGGATGGCCAGTCACACTGGTTCAGATTCAGTTCCACTGTCTTCATCTGAGAAATACGTCTCCGCATGAACAACTTGGGCCACCACTCTCTCCATGTTTCCAGCAGTAGAACCCACTTCCCTCATTCTTTGACTTTTCTCTTCTAATAGAGCCTCTTCTTCTCTCACTTCTCTTATCGATTCAGGGTATGTAGGCACAACTTTGGTTCTCTTCAGTAACAACTTTAGTACAATCAGGTGATTTGGCCTAGCCCCTTGCAAAACCCAGTCTAGACGAGCTTGATCAGCATCCTTGGGATCAATACCTCTCTTGAGAACGATTTGGTGTAGCATTCTGTCTACTCGAGATATGTACTCAGAGAGGCTCTCCCTTTTTGCTGGTGGGTGTGGTTGAATTTGTACTTTAGGTCTGCAGTAGTTTCAACTCTTCCAAATACAGCATACAGGGCATCTATATAGTCCTTGGCAACACAAGTTTTCTTCCCCATTCTCAGATTACAAATTAAATCAGCTGCCGGATTTGAAAACTCTCACTGAACTGCTGTCGTTTCACAGCCTCTGAAACACTCCATTCTTCCATGACCTTCAGGGCCTGACTCATCCATGTCTCAAACTCATCTTCCCCTACTGGAGTCGGTAACTGTCCTGAGTAAAACCTGAGTCTCTGGTAACTCTTGTTGGCATTTCCAAGGCCGTTCTTCACCAAACTATCAATTAGCTATATCATATCCGTGTAGAAAGAGAGAGGTGGGACACTGGCCACTTGAGAGTCGACCCCCACCCGTACTGGGTCCTGTCCTGAGCCCTTGCCAAGGACTGTCGCTCAGCATGCTCTACCCCACTTTGAGTGGGATCACTCTAGCACTCACTCTTTTGAATAGCTGTACCTCTTCCTTCTTGAAGCACACATGAACATAGCCTGAAAATATAAGCAAAGTCAAGCATAGATTCTGATAATACTTCTAGAAAGAGAAATACAGACCGGCCTGTTTAACCTCGTTATCCTAATGAGAGAAGAGGCAAAACAAGGATGGTAAACATGTGAAATTAGTTTATTCTGAATTTCAAAATGTTTAAATTTCCGAATATTCGGATTTTTGGATTTCCGAATTATCGAATTTTCGAATTTCGAATTTACGAATTTTTGAATTTCGGAAATTCGGAATTTCGTGAAATGTGAAAATTCGAGATTTCGGAAATTAGAAATTTCGGAAGTTCAACATTTCGGAAATTAGAAAATTAGAATTTCGGAAATTAGAAAATTTCAAAATTCAAAAAAGCAAAAATCAGAAATTCCAAAATTTTTAAATTCAAAAATTCTGAATTAAAAATCGGAAATTCGAAAATGTGAAAATCGAAAATTCAGAATTTGATAATTTTCGAATTTCCAGGTTCCGAATTTTTGAATTTCCAAATTCCGAATTTTTGAATTTCTGAATTTCCGAATTCCAAATTTGTGAATTTTTAGAATTTCAGAAAAAAAGCTAAAAAACGAATGAAACGAAAACGAAAATGAACAAATTTTTCGGCAGTGCACATGTCTAATAAATAGTTCAATCTCAGGCCTCGTACACACGACCGATTTTCTCGGCAAGAACCAGCAAGAAACTTGCTGGCAGAGAGGTCTTGCCGAGTAAATCGGTCGTGTGTACGCGGCTATCGGGTTTCTCGTCGAGAAAACCGACAAGAAACCTCGACGAGAAAATAGAGAACCTGCTCTCTATTTTCTCGTCGAGATTCTCCTCGGCATGTTTCTCGACGAGAAAAGTGAGTGTGTGTACACTTACCTGTCCTCCCGGAAGCCCGCGCATGTTCGAAATGAATTCGACGCATGCGCGGTAGCTTCCTAGGCATACGTAGGGTATACCAAGATGGCGGCGACGGCATCGAAAGTGACGAGCGCATGCTCGTCGTAGTCGATGACGTCACCGCGTACGCTCCATTCAAAGAACCGCGGGTTCTTTGAAACGAGCGTGTGTACACTCGGCCAGGACAAGTTTCTTGTCCAAGAATCTCGTCGAAAAAAACGACATGTTTTTTTCAACGAGAATCTCGGCCGTGTGTACGAGGGCTCAGTGTTTGCTGATGAAGCTAAGCAGGGTAAAAACTTCACAGAAGGATATAGCTACTTTACAGGAACTCCTCAATAAAATAAATAAAGGGATTTGCAACTACATGGTAAATGAGTGTTAACCACTTAACGACCGCTCACTGTATATGTACATCGGCAGAATGGCACCGACAGGCACAATCACGTACAGTGTACGTGATTGCCTTTGTACAGTTGGGGGGTCCGATCGGACCCCCCTCCTATACAGTGAGCGTCCGTTTATCGTTAGGGAGCGATCAGAGATGAGGGGGTGACCATTCGATTTCGGCCACCCCCTCGCGATCGCTCCCGGCGAATGAAAATGCTCCCTCTGCCTGTGTAATGTAAACACAGGCAGAGGAAGCAGGAGGAAGTGATGTCATCTCCCTCGCGGCGGTCTTTTCGTCCGCAGCGCCGAGGAGAGAAGACACAGGTTAGTGCACCAACAGTCCACTGACACATAGGTACACATAGGCACACATTTCACCCCCAGTCACCCCCAGATCACCCCCCAGGTCACCCCCCAGCCCCCAATCACAGTGTCACTGATTGCAGTGATCATTTATTTTACTGATCACTGCATTTAGTGTCATCTGTGATAGTAAAAAGTTGCAGGGCAGTTAGGTTTAGGCCCCTTTAGGTCCAGGGTAGCCCCCTAACCCCCCCTAAAAAAGGTTTAACCCCTTGATCGCCCCCCAGGTAACCCTTTCACCCCCTAACGCCAGCGTCAATAAGCGATCGTATTTTCGATCGCTGTATTTAGTGCCGGTGGTGCCCTAGATAGCCAGTTATTTATTTTTAGTTTCGCCGCAGGTTTTTAGAGCGTCAGGTACCCCCATATATTATTTTAACCCCCTGATTGCCCCTAGAGTTAACCCTTTTACCAGTGATCACCGTATAAGCGTCACTGGTGACACTGGTTAGCCAGTTAGTTATTTAGTTATTTAGGTAACCCGTCAGATTTTTATATAGCGTCGGGTACCCCCATATTTAACCTAATAAAGGTTTTAACCCCCTGATTGCCCCTAGTTAACCCTTTCACCAGTGATCACCATATAAAGGTTACGGGTGACGCTGGTTGGTTAGTTTGCTTTTTATAGCATCAGGGCACCCGCCGTATATAACCCAATAAAGGTTTAACCCCCTGATCGCCCGGCGGGTGAGATCAATTAGGTTTTAGCGCCAGAGAGGGTCTGCGTCGCCCCAGGCAGCGTTAGGTTAGTGCCAGTAACGCTAACACCCACGCGCAAAGCATACACCTCCCTTAGTGGTATAGTATCTGATCAGATCTATACTAGCGTCCCCAGCGGTTTAGGGTTCCCAAAAACACAGTGTTAGCGGGATCAGCCCAGATACCTGCTAGCACCTGCGTTTAGCCCCTCCGCCCAGCCCAGCCCAGCCCAGCCCACCCAAGTGCAGTATCGATCGATCACTGTCACTTACCAAACACAACACACATAACTGCAGCATTCGCAGAGACAGTCCTGATCCCTGCGATCGCTAACTGTTTTTTTTGTAGTGTTTGATATATTTGCTGACGACAGTCGGGTGCTTTTTTTCCTGTGAATCTTACTAGTGTACCCCTAAATTTAGAGCCCAAAATGGCAAGACGAAGGTACACTAGTAAAGAGGCCTACGAGATTCTGAGCATGACAGATAGTGAAGAGGAGGTCACGTATCTGTCAGATTCAGGCTCAGAATATCTTCCCGTAGAAGACAGTGACGTCAGCGGCTCCACGTCAGATAGCTCTGACGACGAAGTTGAGGTCCCTGCTAAGGTCAGGCGTACCCGATCCCGATCTTCTGAGGTTGTTGAGGAGCAAGAACCGCAGGGCTCTCGTATCATGGAGCAGAGGAGTACTAGCGCCGCTATTCCTTCTGGTGAATTGGCAAGCACCAGCGGCCTAGTACAGCCTGGGCGTACATCCAGCACTGCAGTATCACTTGGTGACGTGGCGAGTCCCATAAGTGCAGTTCAAGCTGGCGAGGTGGCAAGCACAAGTAGTGTCCCGCTGCCACCAATAAGAAGACAAAGGCAGGCCCGTCGTACCCATAGTGCTCTTCCTGCAGAATTCACCTATTCTGATTGGGTCCCCACCACTTCTGCAGAACCCGTACTTCCCCCATTCACTGCCCAACCCGGTATTCAGGTGGAAACAGCTGATTTTATGCCAATCGATTATTATTCGCTGTTTTTCACGGAAGATCTCTATAGATCTATTGTGGACCAGAGTAATTTATATGCTGGTCAATTTATCGCAGCTAATCCCCAGTTGCCTTCCATTGCCAAAGATTGGAAACCAATTACGGTTTCCAAATTTAAGACCTTTCTGGGCCTTTCCCTCAACATGGGCACACATACATTCCCGTCATTGCGTGCTTATTGGTCCATGCACCCAATTGACCACATGCCCGTGTTCTCTGCCTCCATGCCCAGGAAACGATACGAGCAGATTTTGCGGTTCATGCACTTCAATGACAATGAACTTTGTCGTCCACGTGGGGACCCTGAATACGACCGGCTCTATAAAATTTGGCCCCTCATAAACCACTTCAATGAATGTTTTGCAGCCTTGTTTACTCCCGATCAAGTTGTCTGCGTTCATGAGTCCCTGATTAAATTTTCTGGCCACTTGGCTTTCAAGCAGTACCTTCCCAGCAAGCGTGCCAGATACGGGGTTAAGCTCTATAAGTTCTGTGACAGGGCAACAGGCTATGTATGGAGCTTTATGGTTTATGAGGGAAAAGATAGTCAGGTTGAGCCGGTCAACTGCCCGGATTACATAGGGAGCGCTGGCAAGATAGTGTGGAAATTGGTGTCACCCTTATTCGGAAAGGGGTACCACTTGTATGTGGACAATTATTACACAAGCGTGCCACTGTTTAGTCACTTGTTTGATCATCAGATTGGAGCATGTGGCACCGTGCGACCTAATCGCCGGGGCTTTCCCCAGCGACTTGTAGATGCCCGTCTTAGGATGGGGGAGAGAGCCTGCGTAAAGTGTAATAACTTGCTCGCTATGAAGTGGAGGGACAATAAGAATGTTTTCCTTCTTACCTCCCTTCATGCAGACACGACAGTCCAAATTCCTACGGCGACTGGTGTTGTGGAGAAACCCCTCTGTGTCCACGAATATAACAAAAATATGGGAGGGGTGGACCTCAACGACCAGTTGTTGGCGCCGTATCTAATTGACCGTAAGGCGAGACGCTGGTACAAAAAAGTGTCTCTATCCTTATTTCAATTGGCTTTGCTGAACGCTCATGTGCTATACAGAGCTTCAGGCAGGACGTTATCTCTTCTAAAATTCCAGAATGAGATAGTCACAGAACTCCTGTATCCAGGCGGTTCTGCACCTCACCATCCCCTACCAAATGCAGTAAGCCGGCTGCATGAGAGGCATTATACGCATGTCCTCCCGAGTACCCCTACCCAACAAGCCCCCCAAAAAAGATGTCGTGTCTGTAGCAAGCGCGGATTTAGGCGTGACACCCGTCATTATTGTCCACTCTGTCCTGACAAGCCTGGTCTTTGCCTTGGTGAATGTTTTGAACGCTACCACTCAAAAGTGAAGTTTTAGCGTAGGGTACAGCATTTCACAGACTAGGACACACTTACACAGGGTCTCCCAAGATGCCATTACATTTTGAGAGACCCGAACCATTACAGTTGTTAAAGTTACAAAAAAAAAAGTGTAAAAAAGAAAAAAAAATACGTAAAAAACAAAACACAAAAAATATATAAAATAAAAAAAAAAAAATAGTTGTCGTTTTATTGTTCTCTCTCTCTCTCTCTCTATTTTCTCTCTATTGTTCTGCTCTTTTTTTTACTGTATTCCATTCTGCAATGTTTTATCATGCTTGCTTTTCAGGTATGTAATTTTTTGTTTTCAGGTGCGCCATTCAACTGCAGCGCGGAATTATTTATCTTGACAGCAACAGCGTTTGCTCCCACGATACATAAAGCCGTGACTCCAGTGCTGTAGGAGGTGATTTCACCACCACAGTTAAAAAAAAAGAGCATATATGCCGAAGCTTGGGGGCAGCAGGGGCGGAGGAGCGATTTTGCTCCTAATGCCACGGACATACGGTCGAAATTTCGACAAAGGCCTGCCCGTGGAAAAGTCCGACCGTGTGTACGCAGCATAACTTTTTTGCGGGAGGATGCCCCCATGCTTCGGCATATATATATTTTAGGCACAGGTTGCGTTAAAAAAATGTTTTATTTTTTACTAGGTTTTGTTTTGGTATTTGCTTTGCAGGTATGGTATGGTAAGGTCTTACTGTTGTACTGTAATGTTACTTTGTTTTAATGTTAACCATCATTTGCTTAGCAGGTACGCCATTCAGTTGCATCGCGGATTTATTTATCTTGACAGCAACAGCGTTTGCTCCCACGATACATAAAGCCGTGACTCCAACGCTGTAGGAGGTGATTTCACCACCACAGTTAAAAAAAGAGCATATATGCCGAAGCATGTGGGCAGCAGGGGCAGAGGAGCGATTTTGCTCCTAATGCCGCGTATATACGGTCGAAATTCCGACGGAGGCCTGCCCGTGGAAAAGTTTGATCGTGTGTACGCAGCATAACCTTTTATGCCGCGTACATACGGTCGAAATTCCGATGAAGGCTTGCCCGTGGAAAAGTCCGACCGTGTGTACGCGGCATAAGTTTTTTGCGGGAGGATGCCCCCATGCTTCGGCATATATGCCCATCATTAGAAGTGGGTGGATGAAGGGAGGTATTCTAATGGTGGGCATACCCACCGATCAATCTCTTTTTTTCGTTCAGCCAACAGGCTGCATGAAAAAAAAGATTACAATACATGTCCAACAAGGACCAGCAACGTACTGGTATGTTGCTGGAATTTGAATGTTTATACCAGAATGATGCCTGCAGGTTTAGGTATCATCTTGGTATCATTCTTTTCAGCCAGCGGCCGGCTTTCATGTAAAAGCAATTCTAGCAGATAATTAGCTTCTAGACTGCTTTTACAAGCAGTGGGAGGGAATGCCCCCCCCGGATATAAACAGCGCCATTGGGAAATTGGGAAAGCATTTTATCACACCGATCTTGGTGTGGTCAGATGCTTTGAGGGCAGAGGAAAGATCTAGGGTCTAACCCCCAATTTTTTTTCAAAAAAAGAGTACCTGTCACCACTTATTGCTATCATAGGGGATATTTACATTCCCTGAGATAACAATAAAAATGATAAAAAAAAAAAAAAAATATGGAAGGAACAGTTTAAAAATAAAATAAAAAAGCAAAATAAATAATAATTAAAAAAAAGCACCGCTGTCCCCCCCTGCTCTTGCGCAAAGGCGAACGCAAGCGTCGGTCTAGCGTCATATGTAAACAGCAATTGCATCATGCATGTGAGGTATCACTGCGAAGGTCAGATCGAGGGCAGTAATTTTAGCAGTAGACCTCCTCTGTAAATCTAACGTGGTAACCTGTAAAGGCTTTTAAATGCTTTTAAAAATGAATGTAGTTTCTCGCCGCTGCGTGTTTGTGCGCAATTTTAAAGCATGTCGTGTTTGGTATCCATGTACTCGGCCTAAGATAATATTTTTTATTTCATCAAACATTTGGGCAATATAGTGTTTTTTAGTGCATTAAAAATAAAAAAAGTGTGTTTTTCCCCCAAAAAATGCGTTTGAAAAATCGCTGTGCAAATACTGTGTGGGAAAAAAATGCAACACCCACTATTTTAATCTGTAGGGCCTTTGCTTTAAAAAAATATATAATGTTTGGGGGTTCAACATAATTTTCTTGCAAAAAAAAAAAAATGTTTTCATGTAAACAAAAAGTGTCAGAAAGGGCTTTGTCTTCAAGTGGTTAGAAGAGTGGATGATGTGTGACATAAGCTTCTTAATGTTGTGCATAAAATGCCAGGACTGTTCAAAACCCCCCCCAAATGACCCCATTTTGGAAAGTAGACACCTCAAGCTATTTGCTGAGAGGCATGTTGAGCCCATTGAATATATATTTTTTTTGTCCCAAGTAATTGAATAATGACAAAAAGAAAAAAAAAATGTACAAAAAGTTGTCACTAAATTATATATTGCTTAAACATGCCATGGTTAAATTTGGAATTGCACCCCAAAATACATTCTGTTGCTTCTCCT
The DNA here is from genome assembly GCA_029206835.1 of Rana muscosa. Classification (NCBI taxonomy): domain Eukaryota; kingdom Metazoa; phylum Chordata; class Amphibia; order Anura; family Ranidae; genus Rana; species Rana muscosa. The sequence goes on along the minus strand of CM055120.1, from coordinate 110,618,911 downwards.
GAGTACGGGGATACCACATGTGTGAGACATTTTGGGAGCCTAGCCGCGTACAGGACCCCGAAAACCAAGCACCGCCTTCAGGATTTCTATGGGTGTAAATTTTTGATTTCACTCCTCACTGCCTATCACAGTTTCGGAGGCCATGGAATGCCCAGATGGCACAAACCCCCCCAAATGACCCAATTTTGGAAAGTAGACACCCCAAGCTATTTAGCTATTTGTTGAGAGGTATGTTGAGTATTTTGTAGAACTCGCTTTTTGTCACAAAGTTTTAAAAATTGAAAAAAGAAAAAAAAAATATGTCTTTCTTCATTTTCAAAAACAAATGAGAGCTGTAAAATACTCACCAAGCCTCTCAGCAAATAGCTTGGGGTGTCTACTTTCCAAAATGGGGTCATTTGTGGGGGTTTTGGGCTATCTTGGCATTTTATGGCCTTCAAAACTGTGATAGGTAGTGAGGAGTGAAATCAAAAATTTGTGCCCTTAGAAATCCTGAAGGCGGTGCTTGGATTTCGGGGGCCTGTACGCGGCTAGGCTCTCAAAAAGTCCCACACATGTGGTATCCCCGTACTCAGGAGAAGCAGCCAAATGTATTTTGGGGTGCAATTCCGCATATAACCATGGCATGTGTGAGCAATATATCATTTAGTGACAACTTTTTGTACATTTTTTTTTTTGTCATTATATATTCAATCACTTGGGACAAAAAAAAAAAATATTCAATGGGCTCAACATGCCTCTCAGCAATTTCCTTGGGGTGTCTACTTTCCAAAATGGGGTCATTTTGGGGGGTTTTGTGCTATCTTGGCATTTTATGGCCTTCAAAACTGTGATAGGTAGTGAGGAGTGAAATCAAAAATTTATGCCCTTAGAAACCTTGAAGGCGGTGCTTGGGTTTTGGGGTCCCGTACGCGGCTAGGCTCCCAAAAAGTCCCACACATGTGGTATCCCCGTACTCAGGAGAAGCAGCAGAATGTATTTTGGGGTGTAATTTCACATATGCCCATGGCATGTGTGAGCAATATATCATTTAGTGACAACTTTGTGCAAAAAAAACAAAGTTTGTCATATTCCCGCAACTTGTGGCAAAATATAAAATATTCCATGGACTGAACATGCCTCTCAGTAAATAGCTTGGGGTGTCTACCTTCCAAAATGGGGTCATTTGGGGGGGTTTTGTGCTATTTTGGCATTTTATGGCTTTCGAAACTGTGATAGGTAGTGAGGAGTGAAATCAAAAATTTACGCCCTTAGAAATCCTGAAGGCGGTGATTGGTTTTTGGGGCCCCGTAACCCGGCTAGGCTCCCAAAAAGTCCCACACATGTGGTATCCCCGTACTCAGGAGAAGCAGCAGAATGTATTTTGGGGTGCAATTCCACATATAACCATGGCATGTGTGAGCAATATATAATTTAGTGACAACTTTTTGTACATTTTATCTTTTTTTTTTCTTTTTGTCATTATTCAATCATTTGGGACAAAAAAAAATATTCAATGGGCTCAAAATGTCTCTCAGCAAATATCTTGGGGTGTCTACTTTCCAAAATGGGGTCATTTGGGGGGGTTTTGTGCCATCTTGGCATTTTATGGCCTTCAAAACTGTGATAGGTAGTGAGGAGTGAAATCAAAAATTTATACCCTTAGAAAGCCTGAAGGCGGTGCTTGGTTTTTGGGGTCCCGTACGCGACTAGGCTCCCAAAAAGTCCCACACATGTGGTATCCCTGTACTCAGGAGAAGCAGCAGAATGTATTTTGGGGTGTAATTTCACATATGCCCATGGCATGTGTGAGCAATATATCATTTAGTGACAACTTTGTGCAAAAAAAAAAAAGTTTGTCATATTCCCGCAACTTGTGGCAAAATATAAAATATTCCATGGACTGAACATGCCTCTCAGTAAATAGCTTGGGGTGTCTACTTTCCAAAATGGGGTCATTTGGGGGGGTTTTCTGCTATTTTGGCATTTTATGGCCTTCAAAACTGTGATAGGTAGTGAGGAGTGAAATCAAAAATTTGCGCCCTAATGCCCCATACACACGATCGTTTTTCATGCCGTTAAAAATGCCATTAAAAAAAATGGCCATTAAAAATGATCGTGTGTAGGCTCCAGAGCATTTTTAACGACGTGAAAAACGGCCATTAAAAATTTCGAACATGCTCTCTTTTTTCACGTCGTTTTTCATGTCGTTTTTTTTAACGACGTGAAAAACGATAGTGTGTATGCTTTAACGACGTGAAAAAAAACGCGCACGCTCAGAATCAAGTATGAGACAGGAGCGCTCGTTCTGGTAAAACTAGCATTCATAATGGAGATAGCACATTCGTCACGCAGTCACGGACTGAAAAGCACGAGACTGAAAAGAGCGAATCGTCGCTCAACAAACTTTACTAACATGAAGGGTGGCGCCATTCGAACGGAACTTCCCCTTTATAGTGCCGTCGTACGTGTTGTACGTCACTGCACTTTGCTTGATCGTTTTTTAAAATGATCGTGTGTACGCAAGACAGGCTTGAGAGGAAACATGAAAAAAAACGACGTGAAAAACGGCAAGAAAAAAAATGGCAAGAAAAACGATCGTGTGTATGGGGCATTAGAAATCCTGAAGGCAGTGCTTGGTGTCCGGGGTCCCGTACGTGGCTGGCTCCTAAAAAGTCCCACACATGTGGTATCCCCGTACTCAGGAGAAGCAGCAGAATGTATTTTGGGGTGCAATTCCACATATAACCATGGCATGTGTGAGCAATATATCATTTAGTGACAACTTTTTGTAATGTTTTTTTTTTTTGTCATTATTCAATCACTTGGGACAAAAAAAAAAAAATATTCAATGGGCTCAACATGCCTCTCAGCAATTTCCTTGGGGTGTCTACTTTCCAAAATGGGGTCATTTGGGGGGGTTTTGTACTGCCCTGCCATTTTAGCACCTCAAGAAATGAGATAGGCAGTCATAAATTAAAAGCTGTGTAAATTCCAGAAAATGTACCCTAGTTTGTAGACGCTATAACTTTTGCGCAAACCAATGAATGTACGCTTATTGACATTTTTTTTACTAAAGACATGTGGCTGAATACATTTTGGCCTAAATGTATGACTACAATTGAGTTTATTTGATTTTTCTTATAACAAAAAGTAGAAAATATAATTTTTTTTCAAAATTTTTGGTCTTTTTCCGTTTATATCGCAAAAAATAAAAATCGCAGAGGCAATCAAATACCATTAAAAGAAAGCTCTATTTGTGGGAAGAAAAGGACGCAAATTTCGTTTGGGTACAACATTGCATGTCCGCACAATTTACAGTTAAAGCAGCGCAGTGCAAAATTCTGAAATCACCTCTGGTCCTCTAGCTACCAAATGGTCCGGGGCTTAAGTGGTTAAAGTGATAATAAAGGTTTTTTTTTTTTTTAAATAACAACATGTCATACTTACCTCCACTGTGCAGTTCGTTTTGCACAGAGTGGCCCCAAATGCTGTCTTTTGGGGTCCCCCTGCAGCTTTTGCGGCTCCTCCCTGCATCAGATAACCCTCTAGGCGCGCTTCCGTGTCCAGCATTTGGCGTCCATAGCCGCCGAATTCAGAATTTGGCTCGACCCCCCCCCGACGCCCGTGTCATTGGATTTGAATGACAGCAGCGGGAGCCAATGGCTGCGCTGCTATGAATCTATCCAATCAAGTGCCGAGAACCCCGGGCAGAGAGACTGCGCGTCCTCGCCGTGGGACATTCCAGGGCTCAGGTAAGTAAAACAGGGAGGGCTGGGGGGCCGGTGACTGACAGAAGTTTTTTCACCTTAAAGAGGTTGTAAAGGTTTGTTTTTTTTATTTTCTAAATAGGTTCCTTTAAGCTAGTGCATTGTTGGTTCACTTACCTTTTCCTTCGATTTCCCTTCTAAATGTTTTTTTTCTTTGTCTGAATTTCTCACTTCCTGTTTCTCCTCAGTAAACTTCACACCATCATCCGAGTGGTGTGGAGTCATCCAGAACAGCTTACTGAACAGCTTACTGAGGAGGAACAGGAAGTGAGAAATTCAGACAAAGAAAACAAAGAAAAACATAATTTAGAAGGGAAATCGAAGGAAAAGGTACGTGAACCAACAATGCACTAGCTTAAAGGAACCTATTTAGAAAATAAAAAACAAACCTTTACAACCCCTTTAATGCATAGCATGCATTAAGGTGAAAAAACAGGAGGGTTTACAACCCCTTTAATAATAAAAAATGTAAAATAATGCACTTGGGGGCTAAAAATATGATTGCAAGTTAATCGCTAGAGGGAGAACCTCTAGGGGAATCGAGGATGGAAAAGGATCTGGGGGGTCATAGTAGATCACAGACTCAGCATTAGCATGTGATGCAAGCTGCAGCAAGAAAATATATAATCCAATCTCTTGGGATATCTATATAAGAGATCAGACTATAATTTCTACCACTCTGGTACAGCCACATCTTGAGGATACCATTCAGCTTTGGTCACTGGTCCTCAGGAAGGGTGTGCTGCAGTGACGGCCCGTCCATACAGGGTGCAGGGGTGCAACCCCTCTAATCCATGCACCCAGCCCCTAATCTGTAGGGTGCCGGACTGCATGCCCGAGGCTCTAATTGGCTTCAAAAAAGGGTAGGCTCGGGGTGCAGAGCACTGGGCCCTGAGCCTACCCACTTGTGTGGGGTAAGTGCAGGGTTGGTGAACGACTGACCGAGCGACTGAACAGGGGGGGGTGGGTGATCCGACCGACCAGGGGGGGTTGGCGGTTGTATTGTTTGTCGCTCCTCCCCAAAAGATATACCACCAGCCGCCACTGGTGTGCTGGAACTGGAGAGAGTCCAGAGGAGGGAAACGGTGGGGGGGGGGGGGGGCAGAGGACCTCAGTCATGAGGAATGACTGCTAGCATTAAACATATTCTCCCTGGAGAAGAGATGTGCAAGAGGTAATATGATGGCAATATACAAATATCTAAAGCATGATTCTTTTTTTTCTTTTTATATTTATTGAGGTTTAATGAATACAAAATCAAACACCAAGTGTATAAATGCTAGCCCAAGATAAAGGACATGGATAAAGGACATAGTAAGGAGAAGAGAGAAGGAAATAAAATGAAGGGGGGGGGGAGCATTTTTAATCAACATTGTGCAAATATAAACGTAGTAATCTATAAAAACACCCTCAGGAGTGGAAGCATAAATATAATCGAGGTCGAAACACACAGGATATATAACAGCTTGAACACAACCAGATCTGGGACTTATAGCATAGTCCACAATGGAGGTCTAGCTAATGAGGAGGTCCTAAAGAATTAGGTGAACAAGAAAGGAAGATGCTAGGGGCTGGACAGGATCAAGTACTCTAAGCTTACCCAAGAAATCATGATTCTAGCATGGGGAGAAAAGTCTTTAGTCTCAGGTCAAGATCTGTGGCCACTCAATGAAGGTGGACGAGAAGCTGCTTAACCTTAAACTGCATAACAGATTCTTTACTGTTAGAGTGGTAAGGATGTGTCACTCTGTTGTACATTTGGTAGTATCAGAGGGGAGTGTTGATCATTTCAGAAAAACGTTTAGATCTTGTTGAATGCAACTTAAAGGAATATGGGAAATGGTGGTGACATAAACACACACACACACATTGAACTGGATGGACTGGTGTCTTTATTCTACCTTACTATGTATATGTATTGTGAGGGGGTTAGCTCGGCAGCGGGTGTGTGTGACCCCCGGGATGGGCTTCCCACACAAAAACAGGCCCAGCAAACGGAGGTTGTGGTTTTCAAAATCAAAAAGGTGCGGTTTATTTTCTATTTACAGTGACAAAACACAGCAAAGCAAAAGAAACATAAACAAAATAAATCCTGGTCAACTTGACCTCTGACTAAACATACAGGTTTCCTAACTAACAACTGGGATCAGCCTAGTGCTGTCCTAGTCCCTAAGTCCCTGGTTTTAAATGTCCAAGCAAATAGCCACACAGGCTTGTCTCACCGCACAGGGGTTCACTCTCCCTAGACAGTCCACACAGGTCTGGTTCCAGGCATGAGCTAACATCTAATGAAGCTGGGAGTTCTTATAGAGGCCTAAATGAGCTGACAAGCTTCAGCTGGTCTCATCAACTCCCTGTCTGCACGACGCCCCACACTCTCCCTAGAGGTATGAGTCATCCATGAGCCCACTAGCCTCAGCTGGGCTTATACAACTCTCCACCTAGTTGTATAAGTCGGCGTAAAGCCTGAATCTGGGCGAAATATATCTACCCCCCTGGATGCAACCAGGTGACTTTACCTTCCTGCTGTCACATACCCCCCCCCTCTTGTTTTAACCTCGGGGTTGGAACACCAGCAATCAGGCATTCATGTACTCGAGACAAAGCATCCACATTCCCCATTTGAACGCCAGGGCGATGCTTTACTGTGAAGTTGAATTCCTGGAGGGCCAGGAACCACCTATTCACTCTTCTATTTGTTTCCTTGTTTTGAGCCATCCACTTTAACGGAGCGTGATCCGTAACCATGTCAAAGTGCCTACCTAGCAGGTAGTACCGAAGGGAATCTAGAGCCCACTTCACCGCTAAACACTCCTTTTCAACGGTGGCGTAATTTACCTCATGGGACTTCAACTTCCTGCTGAGGTAAATGACTGGGTGCTCTTCCCCGTTCCAGACCTGGGACAATACTGCTCCTAACCCCACATCTGACGCATCACTTTGTACGACAAAGTCTTTAGAGAAGTCGGGTGAGTACAACACTGGCTGGCTACATAAGGCTTGTTTCAAGAATTGGAATGCTGCCTCAGCCTCGGGGGTCCATTTAATCATGACCGACCCTTTCCCCTTCGTCAGGTTGGTTAGGGGCACAGCCTTAGAAGCAAAGTGGGGAATGAATCGCCGATAATACCCAGCGATTCCCAGAAAGGCTCGTACCTGCTTCTTGCTGTTGGGACGTGGCCAACTCTGGATGGCCTCGACTTTGTTGAGTTGGGGTTTTATTACTCCCCTCCCAATGGTGTACCCAAGATATTTGGCCTCCTCCTGCCCAATGGTACACTTCTTGGGGTTAGCCGTAAACCCCGCTTCCCGAACAGAGTCCAGGACTGCTTGCACTTTTGGCAGATGTGAGGCCCAATCTGTGCTATGGACAATTACGTCATCCAGGTAAGCCGCAGCATACTTCCGATGGGGCCTCAGCATCTGGTCCATTTTCCGCTGGAATGTGGCCGGCGCATTCTGTAACCCGAACGGCATTCTTTTATATTGGAACGCCCCGTCTGGGGTTACAAATGCGGTTTTCTCTTTGGCCGACTTGGCCAGGGGGATTTGCCAATACCCTTTTGTGAGGTCAAGAGTCGTCATGTATCGGGCTGTTCCCAGCCGGTCGATCAACTCATCTATACGTGGCATGGGGTAGGTGTCAAATTTTGTAACTTTGTTCAACTGACGAAAATCGTTACAAAATCGCCAGCTCCCATCCGGTTTAGGCACCAACACAATGGGACTAGACCAATCACTTTGGGACTCCTCTATCACCCCTAAGTTCAGCATTTTCTGTACTTCCTCCCGTATTGCCTCCCGTCGGGCCTCTGGGATCCGATAGGGTTTTAACTTCACCCTTTCACCGGGCGGGGTAATGATGTCATGCTCTACCCCAGATGTTTGTCCCGGCAGCTCAGAGAATACCTCCTTGTTGCGAAGCACAAACTCCTTAACCTCCTGTTGTTGGGGTTGTGACAAGGTGGCTGCTATTCCAACCTCAGGAATCACGCAACCAGTTTGAGCTGGTGACCAAGTGTCTGCGACTAGGGACTCTCTATCCCTCCAGGCTTTCAACAGATTAACGTGATAGATCTGTTCGGGCTTTCGCCTTCCTGGTTGTCTGACCTTGTAATTCACTTCGCTCACTTTTTCCATTATCTCGTAGGGGCCTTGCCATTTGGCAAGGAATTTACTTTCAACCGTAGGGACAAGTACCAGTATCCTATCCCCCGGGGAAAAGGTACGGGTCTTGGCTCCACGGTTGTACACTCTCTGCTGTGCTAACTGCGCTTGGGCCAAATGTTCCTTCACGATGGGCATTACCTGTGCAATTCGGTCTTGCATCAGGGCGACATGCTCAATCACACTCCTGTGGGGAGAACTCTCACTTTCTCAAGTTTCCTTGGCAATATCCAACAGCCCTCTTGGGTGTCTCCCATACAGTAACTCAAAGGGGGAGAATCCCGTAGAGGATTGGGGCACCTCCCTAATAGCAAACATCAGATAAGGAAGTAGACAGTCCCAATCCTTTCCATCTCTATCCACCACTTTCTTCAACATTTGTTTTAGGGTTTTGTTGAATCTTTCAACCAGCCCATCGGTTTGGGGGTGATACACAGATGTACGTAATTGCGTCACTTTGAACAATTTACACAGCTCCTTCATAACCCGGGACATAAAGGGTGTACCTTGGTCCGTAAGCAGTTCTTTACAAATACCCACCCGGCTAAACACAAGAGATAGCTCTTTGGCTATGGTTTTGGCCGAGGTATTTCGGAGAGGGATCGCTTCTGGATAACGGGTGGCATAGTCCATTATAACTAATATGTACTGGTGCCCCCTAGCGGACTTGATTATAGGACCTACCAAATCCATGGCGATCCTCTCAAACGGGACCTCAATGATGGGTAGAGGGACCAGCGGGCTACGGAAATGTGGCATCGGGGCCTACCTCTGACACACAGGGCAGGAGGAACAATAATTTTCTATGTCCTTCATCACCCCCGGCCAATAGAATCTCTGTAATACCCTCTCTCGGGTTTTCTCTGTCCCCAGATGACCTCCAAGAATGTGCCCATGGGCCAACTCCAACACCAACTTCCTGTAAGGTTTGGGCACCACAAGCTGCTCAACGGTTTCTTCTGCCCTTTTTGCCACCCGATACAGTAGGTCCTTCTCTACGCTGAAGTATGGGTAAGTGCAGGTATTATCTGGGTTCACTAACTCGCCATCTATTTTCACTATGTTTTCCCGTGCCTTTATTAGGGCGGGGTCTTTCAACTGTTCTGTGGCAAAGTTTTCCCTGTGAACCTCAAGATCAGAAAACTCCACAGACGGTAGGTTTTCGTCTGAGGAGGTGGGCTCCTCTCCAGTTTCTTGAGTCTCCCCTGCCAATACTGATAAGGGAAATTCGGGAGAGTCCTCACCACTCTCAGGGGAGTTCTGGCTATCACATTCCTGGTACATAGGGGCACCAGTGGGGGGCTCAGGATCATCCCACAGTTCCCAGAACTTCGGAAAATCCCTTCCCACAATGGCGTCATGCGGTAACTGAGATACTAAGCCCACTGGATGAGAGAGGGTACCTTTGGGGGTCTCGAAACACACTGTAGTCACTGGATACTCTCGGGTGTCCCCATGCACACAAATAACAGCTACCTTGCTATTCCCAGAGACCTCTGTTTTAACTAACTCAGCCTTTATCAGGGTCACAAGGCTACCTGAATCCAGCAATACCACAACATTTCTACCATTAACACACATTTTGCATAAATGTTTCTCAGTTCCTCGAATGGCAGTGCATGCGACTGTCGCACACAGCGACTGACGTCTGCCCGTCAGAAAGTCACACTGCATGGGTTCCTCCACAACCGGGCAATTGGCTGCAATATGTCCCGCTTGCCGGCAGCGGTAGCAAACGATCCTTCTTGCCGCCTCTTGAGCCGCTGATTTCCCAGGCTGTTCTCGCCAAACTTGGGGTAGAGCTCCCACCCTCTCACTCTCTCCACCCTCACCCCTTGGAATCCTCTTATCCGCCCCTGGGGATGGTCTGGTCTTAGGGTGGAAAGTCCGAGTGTCTCTGGAAGAGGCCGTCAGGTTCTCTGTAGCCAAGTATTTCTCCACACGATCCACAAGACCATCGGCCGTCTCTGGGTCTCCATGGCTTACCCACTTTTGGATGGCAGTAGGAAGAGCTCTCAAAAACCGATCCATTACAACACGTTCCACAATCTTTGGTGCGGACAAAGTCTCTGGCTGTAGCCACTTTCTGCTCAGGTGAATGAGATCATACATTTGAGACCTGGGGGGTTTTCCAAGCTGGAAAGTCCAGTTATGCACACGCTGAGCCCGGACAGCCTGGGTGACACCCAGCCTTGCCAATATTTCAGCTTTTAGCATCACATAGTCTTTTGCTTGGTTAGGCTCTAGGTCATAGTAAGCTTTCTGCGATTCACCAGTTAACAGAGGAGCCACCAGTCCAGCCCACTGCTCCTCAGGCCACTTTTCTCTTTCAGCGGTCCTTTCAAATGTGGTCAAAAATACCTCTGGATCATCCTCTCCAGTCATTTTTGTCAATAAACGACTCACCCCAAAGGACGCGGTATTAGTGTGACGGCTTTCCTCACTGGTCTGCGTACGTTGCTGCATTACTGCTTCCATCTGTTGTTGTAGTCTCTGCTCTTGCTTCTGCAACAGGTCTATGAAGCGGGCCTCAGATTGCAGCTGGGCTTGTTGCTGAGCCTCCAGACTCTGTTGCAAAGTTGCGTTTGTCTGCTGCTGGGCTGCAAGGCTCTGTTGATGAGCTTGCTGCTGGGCTGCGAAGTTCTGTTGTTGAGCTGCAAGGCTCTGTTGATGAGCTGCAAGGCTCTTTTGCAAACCTGCATTTGTCTGCTGTTGATTGGCATTTGCTAGAGCCAGCTGCTTCAGTATCTCCTCCATGCTGGCTTAAAAAAAAACTGCCACTGGTTCTCCACCAACTGTGAGGGGGTTAGCTCGGCAGCGGGTGTGTGTGACCCCCGGGATGGGCTTCCCACACAAAAACAGGCCCAGCAAACGGAGGTTGTGGTTTTCAAAATCAAAAAGGTGTGGTTTATTTTCTATTTACAGTGACAAAACACAGCAAAGCAAAAGAAACATAAACAAAATAAATCCTGGTCAACTTGACCTCTGACTAAACATACAGGTTTCCTAACTAACAACTGGGATCAGCCTAGTGCTGTCCTAGTCCCTAAGTCTCTGGTTTTAAATGTCCAAGCAAATAGCCACACAGGCTTGTCTCACCGCACAGGGGTTCACTCTCCCTAGACAGTCCACACAGGTCTGGTTCCAGGCATGAGCTAACATCTAATGAAGCTGGGAGTTCTTATAGAGGCCTAAATGAGCTGACAAGCTTCAGCTGGTCTCATCAACTCCCTGTCTGCACGACGCCCCACACTCTCCCTAGAGGTATGAGTCATCCATGAGCCCACTAGCCTCAGCTGGGCTTATACAACTCTCCACCTAGTTGTATAAGTCGGCGTAAAGCCTGAATCTGGGCGAAATATATCTACCCCCCTGGATGCAACCAGGTGACTTTACCTTCCTGCTGTCACAGTATATGTATATATGTATAACTATGTATATGTATATGTAACCACCCACTACATATAAAATATGGGGAGACCCCCTGCCCTATTTTTTTTTTTTAACCACTTAAGCCCCGGACCATTTGGTAGCTAAAGGACCAGAGGTGAATTCAGAATTTTGCACTGCGCTGCTTTAACTGTAAATTGTGCGGACATGCAATGTTGTACCCAAACGAAATTTGCGTCCTTTTCTTCCCACAAATAGAGCTTTCTTTTAATGGTATTTTATTGCCTCTGCGATTATTATTTTTTGCGATATAAACGGAAAAAGACCGAAAATGTTGAAAAAAAATGATATTTTCTACTTTTTGTTATAAGAAAAATCGAATAAACTCAATTTTAGTCATACATTTAGGCCAAAATGTATTCAGCCACATGTCTTTAGTAAAAAAAAATGTCAATAAGTGTATATTTATTGGTTTGCGCAAAAGTTATAGAGTTTACAAACTAGGGTACATTTTCTGGAATTTACACAGCTTTAAATTTATGACTGCCTATCTCATTTCTTGAGGTGCTAAAATGGCAGGGCAGTACAAAACCCCCCAAATGACCACATTTTGGAAAGTAGACACCCCAAGGAAATTACTGAGAGTCATGTTGAGCCCATTGAATATTTTTTTTTTGTCCCAAGTGATTGAATAGTGACAAAAAAAAAAAAATTACAAAAAGTTGTCACTAAATGATATATTGCTCACACATGCCATGGTTATATGTGGAATTGCACCCCAAAATACATTCTGCTGCTTCTCCTGAGTACGGGGATACCACATGTGTGGGACTTTTTAGGAGCCTAGCCACGTATGGGACCCCGGAAACCAAGCCCTGCCTTCAGGATTTCTAAGGGCGCAAATTTTTGATTTCACTCCTCACTACCTATCACAGTTTTGAAGGCCATAAAATGCCAAAATAGCACAAACCCCCCCCAAATGACCCCATTTTAGAAAGTAGACACCCCAAGGAAATTGCTGAGAGGCCTGTTGAGCCCATTGAATATTTTTTTTTTTTTGTCCCAAGTGATTGAATAATGATAAAAAAAAAAAAAAAAAAAGTTGTCACTAAATGATATATTGCTCACACATGCCATGGTTATATGTGGAATTGCACCCCAAAATACATTTTGCTGCTTCTCCTGAGTACGGGGATACCACATGTGTGGGACTTTTTAGGAGCCTAGCCACGTACGGGACCCCGAAAACCAATCACCGCCTTCAGGATTTCTAGGCACAAATTTTTGATTTGACTCCTCACTACCTATCACAGTTTCGAAGGCCATAAAATGCCAAAATAGCACAAAACCCACCAAAATGACCCCATATTGGAAAGTAGACACCCCAAGCTGTTAGCTGAGAGGCATGGTGAGTATTTTACAGCTCACATTTGTTTTTGAAAATGAAGAAAGAAAATTTTTTTTTTTTCTTTTTTTTTTTCAATTTTCAAAACTTTGTGACAAAAAGCGAGATCTGCAAAATACTCACAATACCTCTCAGCAAATAGCTTGGGGTGTCTACTTTCCAAAATGGGGTCATTTGGGGGGGGGGTTTGTGCCATCTGGGCATTCCATGGCCTCCGAAACTGTGATAGGCAGTGAGAAGTGAAATCAAAAATGTACACCCTTAGAAAGCCTGAAGCCTGTGATTGGTTTTTGGGGTCCCGTACGCGGCTAGGCTCCCAAAAAGTCTCACACATGTGGTATCCCCGTACTCAGGAGAAGCAATAGAATGTATTTTGGGGTGTAATTCCACATATGCCTATGGCATGTTTGAGCAATATATCATTTAGTGACAACTTTGTGCAAAAAAAAATAAATAAATAAAAAATTGTCTTTTTCCGCAACTTGTGTCAACATATAAAATATTCCATGGACTCGACATGCCTCTCAGTATATAGCTTGGGGTGTCTACTTTCCAAAATGGGGTCATTTGGGGGGGTTTGAACTGTTCTGGCATTTTATACACAACATTAGGAAGCTTACATCCACTCTTCTAACCACTTGAAGACAAAGCCCTTTTTGACACTTTTTGTTTACATGAAAACATATTTTTTTTTGAAGGAAAATTATGTTGAACCCCCAAACATTATATATATTTTTAAAGCAAAGGCCCTACAGAATAAAATGGTGGGTGTTGCATTTTTTTTTTCTACACAGTATTTGCGCAGCGATTTTTCAAACGCATTTTTTGGGGAAAAAATACACTTTTTTTTTATTTTAATGCACTAAAACACACTATATTGCCCAAATGTTTGATGAAATAAAAAAGATGATCTTAGGCCGAGTACATAGATACCAAACACGACATGCTTTAAAATTTCGCACAAACGCGCATTGGCGACAAACTACATACATTTTTAAAAGCCTTTAAAAGCCTTTACAGGTTACCCCGTTAGATTTACAGAGGAGGTCTACTGCTAAAATTACTGCCCTCGATCTGACCTTCGCGGTGATACCTCACATGCATGGTGCAATTGCTGTTTACATATGATGCCAGACCGACGCTTGCGTTCGCCATTGGGCAAGAGCAGGGCAGGACAGGGGTGCTTTTTTCTTTTTTTTTTTTATTATAAATTTTGCTTTTTTATTTTATTTTTAAATTGTTCCTTCCATATTTTTTTTTTATCATTTTTATTGTTATCTCAGGGAATGTAAATATCCCCTATGATAGCAATAGGTAGTGACAGGTACTCTTTTTTTGAAAAAACTGGGGTCTAGACCCTAGATCTTTCCTCTGCCCTCAAAGCATCTGACCACACCAAGATCGGTGTGATAAAATGCTTTCCCAATTTCCCAATGGCGCTTTTTATATCCGGGGGGGACATTCCCTCCCACTGCTTGTAAAAACAGTCCAGAGGCTAATTAGCCACTAGGATTGCTTTTACATGAAAGCCGGCCGCAGGCTGAAAAGAATGATACCAAGATGATACCTAAACCCGCAGGCATCAATCTGGTATAACCATTCAAAGTCCAGCAACATACCAGTACGTTGCTGGTCCTTGTTGGACATGTATTGTAATCTTTTTTTTTCATGCAGCCAGGTGGCTGAACGAAAAAAGAGATTGATCGGTGGGTATGCCCACCATTAGAATACTGCCCTTCATCCACCCACTTCTAATGATGGGCATACATGCACCATTTATATATGCCGAAGCATAGGGGCATCCTCCCGCAAAAAAGTTATGCCGCACACACATGGTCGGACTTTTCCACGGGCAAGCCTCCGTCGGAATTTCGACCGTATGTACGCGGCATTAGGAGCAAAATCACTCCGCCGCCCCTGCTGCCCCAATGCTTCGCCATATTTGCTTTTTTTTTTTTAACTGTGGTGGTGAAATCACCTCCTACAGCACTGGAGTCGCAGGGATCAGGCCTGTCTCTGCGAACGCTGCAGTTATGTGTGTTGTGTTTTGTAAGTGACAGTGATCGATCGATACTGCACTTGGGTGGCCTGGGCTGGACGGAGGGGCAAAACGCAGGTGCTAGCAGGTATCTGGGCTGATCCCGCTAACACTGCGTTTTTGGGAACCCTAAACTGCTGGGGACGCTAGTATAGATCTGATCAGATCAGATATTGATCTGTTCAGATACTATACCACTAAGGGAGGTGTATGCTTCACGTGTGGGTGTTAGCGTTACTGGCACTAACCTGACGCTGCCTGGGGTGTGACGCAGACCCTCTCTGACGCTAAAACCTAATTGATATCACCCGCCGGGCGATCAGGGGGTTAAACCTTTATTGGGTTATATACGGCGGGTGCCCTGACACTATAAAAAGCAAACTAACTAACCAGCGTCACCCGTAACACTTATATGATGATCACTGGTGAAAGGGTTAACTAGGGGCAATTAGGGGGTTAAAACCTTTATTAGATAATATATGGGGGTACCTGACGCTATAAAAATCTGCGGCGAACCTAAAAAAAATTACTGGCTACCGATCTGCATCACCGACGCTAAGAGAGCGATCAGAAAAATGATCGCTTAGCGACAGTGGTGATAGGGGGTGAAAGGGTTGCCTGGGGGGCGATCAAGGGGGTTAAACCTTTATTAGATAATTTATGGGGGTACCTGAAGCTATAAAAACCTGCGGCGAACCTAAAAAAAATTACTGGCTACCGATCTGCATCACCGACGCTAAGACAGCGATCAGAAAAATGATCGCTTAGCGACAGTGGTGATAGGGGGTGAAAGGGTTACCTGGGGGGGGATCAAGGGGGTTAAACCTTTATTAGATAATTTATGGGGTTACCCGACGCTATAAAAACCTGCGGCGAACCTAAAAAAAATTACTGGGTACCGATCTGCATCACCGACGCTAAGACAGCGATCAAAAAAATGATCGCTTAGCGACGGCGGTGCTAGGGGGGAAAAGGGTTATCTGGGGGGTGATCAAGGGGTTAAACCTTTATTAGGGGGGTTAGGGGGCTACACTGGACCTAAAACTAAATGTAGTGACACTTTTACAGTCACAAATGTCACTGATTGCAGTGATCAGTAAATAAACGGTCACTGCAATCAGTGACACTGTGACTGGGGGCTGGGGGGTGATCTGGGGGGGCCTGGGGGGGCGATTTATGTGCCTATGTGTGCTGGTGTTAGTGTAGTGTTTGTGCACTAACCTTGATGTCTTCTCTTGTACGGCGCTCAGTATATGTGAGCGCCGCACAGGAGATGACATCACTTCCTCCTGCTTCCTCTGTCTGTGTGTACATTCCACAGACAGAGGGGGCATTTACATTCGCCGGGAGCGATCGCGGGGGGGTGGCCGGAATCGAACGGCCGTCCCCTCATGTTGGATCGCTCCCCAACGAATTCCGACCGCTCACTGTACAGAAGGGGGGTCCGATTGGACCCCCCAACTGTACAAAGGCAATCACGTACACTCTACGTGATTGTGCCTGTCGGTGCCATTGTGCCGACGTATATATACAGTGAGCGGTCGTTAAGGGGTTAAATAGTATCTTCTGTAAAACCCATACCAGACCTGTTCAGCTTAGCCAGAGAGGGAAAAAAGCAGTGAATACAAGTACATATTAAAATTTCGTGGTCTGTTTGAAATTACTTGGTCTTTTTTTTATTGATGAAAATTCATCTTTTTTAAAGCCTAACTAAGAAATTGTTTTGGTCTTAATAGTTTGCTTAGACCAGCTCGGTCTAAACAAACAATTTCAAATTCATAAAACCTAGAGTAATGCCCCGTACACACGATCGTTTTTAATGTCATTTTTTAAACCGACGTTTTTCTCCTCGTTTTTTTTTCATGTTTCCTCTCAAGCCTGCCTTGCGTACACACCATCATTAAAAAAAACGATCAAGCAAAGCGCAGTGACGTTCAACACGTACGACGGCACTATAAAGGGGAAGTTCCGTTCGAATGACGCCACCCTTTGGGACGCTTTTGCTAATTCCGTGTTACCGCGTGTTAGTAAAAGTTTGGTGAGAGACGATTCGCGCTTTTCAGTCTTCGTGCTTTGAAGATCGTTTTCGGGAGTTAAGTTTGCGCCTGTGGGTTCGTATCTGTTTAGCACTGCTTGTAGTCAGTTCGTATCTGTTTATTCAGTGCGGCCTGCTCTGCACGTTCGTGTTTTTCAGCTTGTTCTTCATAGGCCTTGCTGTTCTTCCGTGCGTTCTTCTAGTTCGTTCTGTTCAGCCGACCGTTATCTAGCCATGTTGCGACTACGTACTCGTCGTAGAGTTCGTGCTGTAGTTGGTGCAGGGGTTCATGCTGTATCCCGACTCCATGCCATGAGCAGGGTCAGGAGGAGTTCATGGACCAAGAATTGGTTGCTCCAGCGGCACCAATTCTGTCACATGCCTTTGTTGCGGGAGATCAGGGAGAATAATCCTGATGATTTCAGGAATTTCCTCAGGATGTCTGACCCCGTATTTCAGCAGCTGTTGGCTTTGGTGTCCCCCTATATTACCAGGCAGGACACCGTTATGCGGGAAGCCATCAGTGCTGAGCAGAGGCTCATCGCCACGTTGCGATACCTGGCTACTGGGAGAAGCCTGCAGGACCTTAAGTTCTCCACAGGCATATCCCCCCAGGCTCTGGGGATCATTATACCAGAGACTTGTTCTGCCATCCTTCAAGTTTTGCAGGAGGACTATATTAAGGTAAGTGTTCTTCTTCAAAAATTCACATTGTATGGTTTTTATTTTTGGATATTTTTTATTTGCTTTATTTGCAGTCCCTAATTCACATGATTCTTAGCTGCAGGGAATGTCCCCTTTCTCCCCATGTTTTATTATTTAAAGTTTGGGGTTTGAGGCCTACCTGTAAATTTGGCTTACCTAACCTCTCCAGCATGCTATCCTGGGGCCATACCTACCTTGCCTAGTCATTTCCATGTTTTTTATTATATGTTCCATCGTAGTGCTTTACCCAAAACGCACCCTAAATTTTGCCTAGGAATGTTTCATTTTTGTTAACTTCAATACAGAGTGCTACAGCCTTCATGTGTAATATTCCCAACTCATCTTCAACCCCCCCCCCCATAATGTTTTTTTTTTTTTTTTTTTTTCTTGCTTCCAATTTTTTATTTTTTGAACAGTTTCTACCAATGTTGGCCATGAATGTGTGTATGAAATCAGCTTTCAATGTTTCTGGCTCCAAGTATTAATTTGTTATTTCTTTAATTCCACAGTTCCCTTCTTCGCCACATGAATGGCAGAATGTGGCTTCCGAGTTTGCCCAGCGATGGAACTTTCCGAACTGTGGAGGAGCCATCGACGGCAAACATGTTCGGGTCGTCCCACCACCCCATTCGGGATCCTTTTATTATAATTATAAGGGGTTCCACAGCGTCGTGATGATGGCAGTGGTGTCGGCCACCTACGAGTTCCTCTATGTGGACGTTGGCAAGAATGGCAGGATGTCTGATGGAGGAGTTTTTGCCCAGACGGAGTTTGGAGAACGGCTCCTTTTGGATCTGCTGGCCTTGCCACCAGCGGAGCAGAATGTGGAGGGACTACCTTTTGTGTTTGTGGCGGATGAGGCGTTTGGCCTGGGACCCCATTTGATGAGGCCATTCCCGCAACGCACCCTCACCCCTGAGAGGAGGGTTTTCAATTATCGGCTGGCCAGAGCCAGAAGGGTGGTGGAAAATGCGTTTGGGATCATGGCCAGCCAATTTCGCCTCTTCCTTACCTCCATCCACCTTGCCCCATACAAATGGAACCATGTGGTTATGACGTGCTGTGTGCTGCATAATTTCCTAAGGGTGCATTCAACGAGTTATATATCTTTGAGTGGGCCTGAGGCCTCTTTAATCAATGCAGAAACTTTGTTGGCCCTGGAACCTGGCCGTCCTGGCTTGGCCCCCCCAACCGGACGTGAGGTCCGTAACCAATATGTGGACTATTTTATGGGTAGGGGGGCCATTGAAATGCCAGACAATCTATAATAATTTTATACCAAAAAAATAAAACTTTTTCTTGAGTAAAGATTGGTTTGTATTTTTTATTGTATAATGTTTGATTTTTCTGGTAGGTTTACCTAGTGCACTTGTTTTGCCATGTGGATTAAACAATCTTTTAATTAGCCTTCATTGTCAGTGTAAACACCAAACATTGATTAGTTCACTCAGCACCACATTTACATAATGAAGCCACAATGATTTGTTATGTAAAAATACCTTTATTTTTTTTGTTTAGGTGGGCAACTTCCTTAGAAATGTGGATGTTCCCTTAATTTCGGGTGTATTAAAACGCATGACCAGCCATGCATAAACAAACTATATTTGTCAAAATTTTGAAAAAGCTAAACATGTGCTAGTCATTAAAGGGTAAAATAACAAAAAAACATAGAAAACTCTGCAAGTAAAACGTTATTTGGTGTAAAAACATTAGACACGCCCAAGCACAGCCATGATATTTTGGAGCCTTTCCTCCACCCGCTTTGTATTTGCCCTGATCTCTAGCAAGTCTCCCTTAATTTTTTCGAGGTCACGACAGCAGACCATCAGGTATTGGATCAGGATCTGGGCACTGTGATGTGTCAACTTATTGGGGTCTTCGGCCAGAACTGCACCTAAATGTAAAAAGAAATATGTAGGATAGAATATGTAGGCCTACATCTATTTAACATGCATGTGTCTGGTTTCTCTCTGACCTGTGGTGGTGCCACTTTCCACTTCCACAACATCACATTCCTCTCCATCCTGGGGTTCTGGGGGTATTGTTGTAGGTATTGCAATTCTCGTCTCATCTGAGGTAGCTTTTCGAATCCCTAGGGAGATTGAAATAAAAGGAATAGTTTCATTAGTAGCGACTCAATTTTGCTAAAATAAGAAACATGAAAAAAAACTTTGTAATCATTCTTTTGAAGCATGCTCCATTTTAAATTTTACCCCCTGTGCCAACCGGGACAAATGATTGGATACATAGCCCAAACCAGAGCATATACATTTTGAACACAAATTTGAAACATTGTAACACCCCAAAGTATCTACACTGGATCACCTGTGTGTGACACCCTCAAGCTTTTTGGCTTTAGGCCCACACTTGTACTACTGCGTTCAGATGTTTCATCAGCTGCTGAGCATTCACTCCCTTTAACATTACCATGCATATCGTTTTTTCAAACAAACAAATGTCCTTTGGATTAGCACACAAAAAATAAGTGAGGCCCAAATTTACTCCCCCAAATAAACCACAATACATGGGTGTTCACACTGGATGATCCTAAAACATCGTTTGAGGAACTGTACGGAGAAAGAGGTTTAATACGTCCGTTTACTGTGCGGACGAACCTGAAAGATGGTATCTTTCAGTGTACTATATGAAAGTTAAAAATACACGACAGAATACAAGAAAATAATATGTACCATGGAAACTCAAAAAAAAATACTTACTTTTTAATATAACTTTCTTGATTCTTTTATATTGGTCGGCCTCCCGCAACTTCAGATCTGACCATCGTTTTCTGAGCTGTTCCTTCGTTCTGCACACCCCGAATTTTTTGTGAAGACTTTTGACCACTTTGCCCATAATTCTGGACTTGACCAGATTAGGCCTTTTATACGGACCATGCTTGGCATCATAATCCTCCTTCTTTAAAATGGCGACCATCTCCACCATTTCCTCGAATGACATGTTGGATGCCTTATATCTCCTGGGTCTTGATTTGGGCTCCTCTGTAATTTCATCCTCTGTAGAGGTAATCTCAGCCACCTGTGTCTCCGCCATGTTTTGTTCAGCACTACGAGCAAGAAGGGGCGGGGAAAGTACAATATCAAACGTCAGGGGCGGGGAAAGCGTGCGGAGTTTCACGCATGCGCTGTGTATATCAAGTGAAGATCCATGTCTGGGAAATACGTTCATTTGTCGGGAGAGGGAGTTAGCAACGAACGTCGTGACCAAGGTACCTAACAATTTTACTTTTTGAGGTTCATCAGACGAGGAGATTTGTGTGCTCAAAATATGTAGACAATGCACAGTTGAGGAATGTTGCCTGAAATATATATTTTTTTTGGTTTCTCGCTTTTACAGATATCATGAATACTTTTAAAAACCCAGACTTCATGGGGGAGTTCATCGACAAATGGCAAGAGCTCCCTATATTATGGCAAACAAAAAGTGGCGGTAATAAAAATAAAGACGCCAGGAAAGCAGCACTGGAGAGCCTGCTTGCATTTGTGCAAACAAAGATACCCACAACAACTCTCCAAGATGTCAAAAACAAAATTGCGACCATCAGAGGGACATACAGGACCCAGAGGACTATGGTCCTGAGGTCCCAGAGGTCAGGTGCACCAGCAGATAAGGTTTATAAACCCAGTCTGTGGTACTACAGTAAGCTGGCTTTTCTGGATGACCAGCTGGAAGTGCGGGAATCTCTCTCCACCCTTCCCCCCAGAGGTCAATCCAGCCTTTCTTGTACCCAACCCTCCAGCCTTCCCTGCAGCCAGTCCTCCAGCCTTCCTGTCAACCCTGCTCTGGCTTCCTCTGAGGATCAAGATCAGGGCCTTGAGGAGGCAGATTTGGAGATATGGAGCCAGGTAAAGTATTGATATCTATATTTATATCGTACAAAATTGTAGAATTTAAATAGATGTTAGTATTGTTAAAGGTATGTACACTTCTACCAATAAAGTTTGTGAAGAGCAAGATACAGTAGTGGCCTAATTTTATGTGCACAAGACAACAAAACCAAGATGCGGAATCAATGAAAATGACATAACTTTTGGCATTGATTTCAACAATGTCTAGAGGTGAACAATGTCTGTGAATGATGATGTGGCAAAATAAATAATGTCCCTTTCTTTTTTTACAGCCAGAGCAGAGCCAGGAAGAGGGTGATGTTGGGGATCAGGAGGAGGCAGGGCCCAGTGGCACCCAGGAGGAGGCAGGGCCCAGTGGCACCCAGGAGGAGGCTGGGCCCAGTGGCACCCAGGAGGAGGCTTGGCCCAGCACAAGAGCCCAGATGCCTCCCCTGGTAGTTAAACCACGAGGGCCAAGGAGAGGTAGGCAGGTGGAGGAGGAAACCAGGGCCTTCCTCAGAGAGGCAACAGCGGCCCTCAGAGAGGCACCCTCTGTTGATGAGGGATTTGCCGCAGTCCTCGCCCACAAACTAGGGCAAATGGAGTTGCAGCAAAAAAATTTCAGTGAGACCCTGCTATTGAAAGTCATCAATAAGGGCGTGCTGGGTGAACTCACTAGGTACACGGACATAACGGAGGTTGTCCCTACTCCTCCACCTCCTCCTCCTCCTCCTACTACTCCTCCTGCCACAACCTCTCCTCCTGATCCCCAGCCTCCAAGGAAGAAACCAACCAAGGCTGCAGAGAAGGCTGGAGAGAAGGCTACAAGGAAGAGGAGAAAATAATGCCTGCTGTAGTACCACAGACTGGGGACATATAGGACTTATCTGCTGTGGCTCCTGACCTCTGGGAGCTCAAGACAAGATTGGGCTCATTTTTTTGGGGGATCTAATCTCTATTTTGGTTTGGACATCTTGGATGGTTGTTGTGGGGTCAAAGGGATGCACAAATGCAAGCAGGCTCTCCAGTGCTGCCTTCCACTTTAATTTGTTAATGTTCTGAAATAAAAAAAAATTAAGTGCCCTTAAAATACTTGACTATGTGATTTGTATTTCAAAAGAGAGCTTGCTAGGGAGCAGGCAGGGACATCTCAAATTATATTATTGTTATTATCAGGGGACACAAACCTCCCTGAGGCCAAATGAGACACATTTGGAAGGTTGTTGTGGTAACTTTACACAAGAATAATTTAAGCCAAAATAATAAAAAAAAGGCCACAAAAAAAAAAAAAACAATAGTAAAATAAAATTTAAAGAAAAAAGGAGAATTACATTATTTTATTATTATTATTATTATTTAGGAGGGAGGTGCGGCTTATAAATAATATTTTATAATCATTAGAGCAATTTGGAATTACTTTAGAAACAAGTTTGGCATAACTCTCAATGTCATTATCAAAAGAGGGTAATTTTAAAGCATTATCAAAAGAAGAACGGAATGCGCTGCATTAAAACGATGCTATTAATTAATGTGCCATCTCCATTTCCAACATTAGCTTTACCAAAACGAGCGCTCCCGTCTCATAGTTGCTTCTGAGCATGCGCGTTTTTTTTCACGTCGTGAAAGCATACACACTATCGTTTTTCACGTCGTTAAAAAAAACGACATGAAAAACGACGTGAAAAAAGAGAGCATGTCCGGAATTTTTAATGGCCGTTTTTCACGTCGTTAAAAATGCTCTGGAGCCTACACACGATCATTTTTAATGGCCATTTTTTAAAATGGCATTTTTAACGGCATGAAAAACGATCGTGTGTATGGGGCATTAGGCTTAAAGTCAAGAGATCATTAAAACATGCTAGAAGTGAGTTAAACCATTAAAAACCATATGCTTCGGATCTTGAGATTGTGACATTACCATTGTTGGTGATATAGTGTTTGATGCTGCCAACTCTTACATTAACCAGAAAATACCGGTATTCACTAGTTACAAAGCTCCCCTATGCAGACCAGGTTATCAGATGGTAAACAATCTGCACTGCCAAGTATTTGCAAATTCTGCGTAATGAGGCTAAGGGGACAAAATCACATCCTGTAATATGGTGCACAGTGCAAGAGACACCAGGTTTCTTTTCATGGCATTGAGCTGTGATCACTTGTCTAACAAGTAGGCCTGCAAAAGAGAGCTTTGTAGAGTTGAGTGGACACCTGGATGTTTGGGTTCGACGGGTTCGGCCGAACTTCGGAAAAAAGTTTGAGTTCGGGACCGAACTTTACCCGAACTTTACCCCGGCCCGAACCCCATTGAAGTCAATGGGGACCCGAACTTCTGAGGACTAAAAAGGCTCTAAAAAAGTAATGGAAAGGGCTAGAGGGCTGCAAATGGCAGCAAAATGTTGTGGGAAATAACTTAAAATAACATAAAAAAAATATGCTGGAGGCCCCCTTTTCAGCAGAAGAGGTACAGGAAGTCATTAAGAACCTCAGAAACTCAACGTCACGATGCCACACATATGGTGGGAATACCCCAGAATACGCCCTTTCTGGAAAAAAATATTCAATTTAATGGATAAGCTAGTGGGAAAATAAAATACTTTGAAATAAAAATGTAGAGGGGTGCTAAATTTAAGGGAAGTGTTTGAGTGGTAAATAGGCTCAAACACCCAAATTCTGTAGGATTCATGGATCATTTTGTCCTCGGGGGACAGTATTGGTGTGCAGTTCCCTGCGGCCTACAGGTGGCGCTGCCATGGTAGGCTAGGGTTGAACCACCGATACAGTGCTGTGCCTTTTGTGTTCCCTCTTGGCAGTAGTACAGCGGGGGGGGGACCTGCTGTGCATGCCGGGAGAGGATATAAAAGGGACAGACGCCTCCTAAACGGGGTCCGAGCCCCAGGCACCTTTGGCCTGGGGGCTGATGTCCAGTGGGGTCCGCGCCCAGGTGCCTTCAGCCTCGGTGCACGTGTTCCTGTTCCATCTCGGGCACCTTTAGCCTGGGGTGAGGTACTATCCTGGAGTTCCTGCTGCCCTGGGTATGGAGGCCTAGGGGCGGGAGTAAAGCCTGGGGTCCAGAGCCTTCGCCTGGAGTCCACTAAGGGTCGAGGAGTCTTTGGGTGATGCCTAGTGTAGGGGACCCTGTTCCAGGGAAGGGAGGAACCTTCTGATGGCCCGATGCGGGAGGCACGGTGAAGGAAGGGTCTGTTGACTCCCTGGAGAGATGTCTTCCCCTTGATATGGGCTAGTTCTTAGGAGAAGCTCAAGGTCATCCTGACTGTATCGAAACCCTTATTCACCCGGCCCGTGGCAGGGGCCTTATACACCCTGGTCTGTGGCAGAGACCAAAGTTCTTCAGGTCCGTGGCAAGGGCATTGTACACCCGGTCTGTGGCATAGACCAACCTCACGGTCTGTGGCAGAGAACGTGCGCCTAAAACTGTTTGAGAAACCTAAGCAGTTAAGTGAATGTGCTACGTTTGTGCCTGGACCTCCTGCACACCTTAAGCTGTCCTGTTTCTTTGCTCTAACTAGGGATGAGCTTCGAGTTCGAGTCGAACTCATGTTCGACTCGAACATTGCCTGTTCGCCCGTTCGAAGAACAGCGAACAAATTGGGGTGTTTGCGGCAAATTCGAAAAGTCTATGGGAGAAATCTAAAGTGCTAATTATAAAGGCTTATATGCAAGTTATTGTCCTAAAAAGTGTTTGGGGACCCGGGTCCTGCCCCAGGGGACATGTATCAATGCAATTTTTTTTTAAAAAACGGCCGTTTTTTCGGGAGCAGTGATTTTAATAATGCTTAACCACTTCAATACCATGCACTTATGCACCTTCCCGCCCAGACCAATTTTCAGCTTTCAGTACTCTCACACTTTGAATGACAATTACTTGGTCATGCTACACTGTATCCAAACAAAATTTTTATCATTTTCTTCTCACAAATAGAGCTTTCTTTTGGTGGTATTTAATCGCCACTGGGTTTTTTATTTTTTGTGATATAAGCAAAAAAACAGCAATTTTTTTTTAAAAAAAACACTTTTTTTTAGTTTCTATTGTAAAATTTTGCAAATAAGTAATTTTTCTTCATAAATTTGTGCCAAAATGTATACTGCTACATATCTTTGGTAAAATGAACCCAAATTAGTGTATATTATTTGGTCTTTGTGAAAGTTATAGAGTCTACAAACTATGGTGGCAATCACTGAAAATTTATCACATCTGATCACGCCTGATGTACTGAAGGGATATCTCATTTCTTGAGACACTAACAAGCGAGGAAAGTACAAATACCCCAAAATTACCCCTTTTTGGAAAGTAGACAGTCCAAGGTATTTACTAAGAGGCGTGGTGAGTTTTTTGAAGTTGTATTTTTTTCCCACAATTCTTGGGAAAATTAATTTTTTTTTTTTTTTTTTTACACAAACTGGTCATATTAACAGTTTTTTTCTCTCACACAGCATATGCATAATTGCAACTACACCCCAAAATACATTCTGCTACTCCTCCTGAGTGTAGCGATACCACATGTGTGAGACTTTTACACAGCCTGGCCATATACAGAGGCCCAACATTGAAGTAGCACTTTCAGGCGTTCTACAAGCATAAATCGCACATATCCTTTCTCAACCACCTATTACACTTTTGAAGGCCCTGGAGCACCAGGACAATGGAATTTTCCACAAAATGACCCCATTTTGGAAAGCACACACCCCAACGTATAATCTATGAAGCATTATGAGTCTTTTGAACGGTTCATTTTTTTCCAGAAGGTTTTGGAAAATGTGGAGAAAAAATGAAAATGCATTTTTTTTACACAAAGTTGTCCATTTATAAGATATTTCTAACGCATAGCATATACATAGCAAAAATGACACCCCAAAATGCATTCTGCTACTCCTCCTGAGTATAGCGATACCACATGTGTGAGACTTTTACACAGCCTGGCCATATACAGAGGCCCAACATTGAAGTAGCACTTTCAGGCGTTCTACAAGCATAAATCGCACATATCCTTTCTCAACCACCTATTACACTTTTTAAGGCCCTGGAGCACCAGGACAATGGAATTTTCCACAAAATGACCCCATTTTGGAAAGCACACACCCCAACGTATAATCTATGAAGCATTATGAGTCTTTTGAACGGTTCATTTTTTTCCAGAAGGTTTTGGAAAATGTGGAGAAAAAATGAAAATGCATTTTTTTTACACAAAGTTGTCCATTTATAAGATATTTCTAACGCATAGCATATACATAGCAAAAATAACACCCCAAAATGCATTCTTCTACTCCTCCTGAGTATAACGATACCACATGTGTGAGACTTTTACACAGCCTGGCCATATACAGAGGCCCAACATTGAAGTAGCACTTTCAGGCGTTCTACAAGCATAAATCACACATATCCTTTCTCAACCACCTATTACAATTTTGAAGGCTCTGGAGCACCAGGACAATAGAATTTTCCACAAAATGACCCCATTTTGGAAAGCACACACCCCAACGTATAATCTATGAAGCATTATGAGTCTTTTGAACGGTTCATTTTTTTCCAGAAGGTTTTGGAAAATGTGGAGAAAAAATGAAAATGCATTTTTTTTACACAAAGTTGTCCATTTATAAGATATTTCTAACGCATAGCATATACATAGCAAAAATAACACCCCAAAATGCATTCTGCTACTCCTCCTGAGTATAGCGATACCACATGTGTGAGACTTTTACACAGCCTGGCCATATACAGAGGCCCAACATTGAAGTAGCACTTTCAGGCGTTCTACAAGCATAAATCGCACATATCCTTTCTCAACCACCTATTACAATTTTGAAGGCCCTGGAGCACCAGGACAAAAGAATTTTCCACAAAATGACCCCATTTTTGAAAGCACACACCCCAACGTATAATCTATGAGGCATTATGAGTCTTTTGAACGGTTCATTTTTTTCCAGAAGGTTTTGGAAAATGTGGAGAAAAAATTAAAATGCATTTTTTTTACACAAATTTGTCAATTTATAAGATATTTCTAACACATAATATGTACATAGCAAAAATTACACCCCAAAATGCATTCTGCTACTCCTCCTGAGTATGGCGATACCACATGTTTGAGACTTTTACACAGCCTGGCCACATACAGAGGCCCAACATCCAAGTAGCACCTCCAGGCATTCTAGCAGCATTAATTGCACATATCATTTTCTGACTACCGATCACATTTTTGAAGGCC
Source organism: Rana muscosa (assembly GCA_029206835.1). Classification (NCBI taxonomy): domain Eukaryota; kingdom Metazoa; phylum Chordata; class Amphibia; order Anura; family Ranidae; genus Rana; species Rana muscosa. The sequence continues at coordinate 110,591,356 of CM055120.1, read as the reverse complement.
CTTCATATATCTAACACATAGCAGGTACATACCAAATAACAAAAGATTACCTGTGGTTTTAGAAGTGCAGTGGTCCAAAGAGGAGAGCATCGGTCCAGGCAGCAGGCAGGGATGAGGTCAGCGACAGCAAAAGCAATCATCCAGGCAGCAGGCAGGAATACTGTCCATAGTTCGCACAGGCAGAGATACTGTCAGCACAGCCAGAGCACAGGTCCAGGTAGCAGGCAGAGGTGTCCCGGCAGAAATGCTGTCCAAAGTCAGTAGAGGCAGCAGGCAGATATATGGTCAACACAGCCAAAGTATTGGTCCAAGCAGCAGGAAGAAACATGGTCCATAATGTCATGGGTCATTACAGGCAGTAATATGGTCAGCACAGCCAAATTATTGGTCCAGGCAGCAGGAAGGACCATCAAGCTTAGGGCCAGGGGGACAGGGGTAGAGGCTTCTTCCACCCAAATCGCTTTGAAGCCTCCGGGCAACCAGACCTTGTTCTTGGAGCACAGAAAACGAAAAACTGGTTTTCTCTACTCAGAACGCTATTCTGAAGCCCCTCACATATGTGAGACCCCTGTGTACTAAAAGTAGATGGCCAAAAGATCAGTCCAAGTGGCAGGCAAAAACATGGTCGATTAACAGGCCAAGGTCGGTACACGTGGAAGTCAGAAACGTGGTTTAAATCGGCAGGCAGAGGCATCGTCGGTAAACAGGCCAGGGTCAGTTAATTAACATGGAAGGTAGTTAGTAACATGGTAGCAGGCAAATAGGGAAATGGCAGTCTGTTAATAATAAGGGGAACTAATGGATGTATGATAATTTTTGAAGCAATTTCCGATGCACAGGCCAGGTTGGGAGGGACAATCGGGACAATAATAGCTGGTGTCTCTTCTTACTCCTCCTCTGCTGCATACACGGCATTTCTTTTGGCGTCTTCTTCCAGATTCTGTGGGGGGGATGCTAAAGGGATAGTGTCGCTCGTGAAGCCGACTCACACTATCAGAGCGAATGCTTCCTGGGGCGGGATCTTGTTGGTAAATGAGGGCATCGATGATATCTTCGATATATTGGGGGTAGTGGAGTCGGTGATTTTGAGTTGCTTTTTGGTAGCAGACAAACGAATTAAAAAGGGCCATGTGAAACAGGTGAAACGCAACTTTTTTGTGCCAATAATGGGACTTTCTGGTTGATAAGTAGGGCTGTAGCATCTGGTCGTTTAAATCCACCCCCCCCATGTACAAATTGTAGTCGTGGACACATTCAGGCTTTACAATGGAGCCGCGTCTTCTTGGGATCTCCACCATGGTGTCATTGTGGATCGTAGAGAGGATGTGGACATCTTTCTTGTCCCTCCACTTCATGGCCAAAACCTCCTCGTTCCTCATGGATGCCGATTCTCCAGGTCGCAATTTTTTTGTCAATAAATTTTGTGGGAATCCCTTCCGTTTTTTTTTTAAGGTACCGCAGGCCGGGGTTTGTTTACTGTAAAGGTGGCGAAAAAGGGGCAGGCTGGTATAATAATTATCAACATATAAATGGTAACCTTTTCCGAACAGGGGGTATGCCAACTCCCAGACAATTTTCCCACTGGTTCCAATATATGTGGGGCAATCACGGGGCTGGAGCTGGGAGTCTTTGCCTTCGTAGATCCTGAATTTGCAGACGTATCCAGTGGCTCGATCACATAATTTATTTAATTTTAATCCATACCTGGCTCTCTTGCTTGGTATGTACTGCTTGAACTGCAGTCGGCCGGTGAAATGTACGAGGGACTCGTCCACACAAATTTTTTGGTCTGGGATGAAAACTTCTTCAAATCGCTGGGAAAAGGCATTGATTAGGGGGCGTATCTTGTACAATTTGTCGTAGTTGGGATCATCTCGGGGAGGGCACTGTGAATTGTCATTGAAGTGGAGAAAGCGCATAATCATGTCGTATCTTTTCCTGGACATGACAGCGGAATATATGGGCATGTGTTGGATGGGGCGTTTGGACCAATATGAATGGACTTCGTTCTTTTTTGTAAGCCCCATATTGAACATAAGGCCCAAAAATAATTTCAATTCCTCCAATGTTAGACGCCGCCACTGGAACATGCGGGCGTAGGAAGAATCGGGGTTGGCAGCAATAAATTGGGATGCATACAGATTCGTTTGATCCACTATATTCTGCAGCAAATCTTGTGGGAAAAATAAACAAAAATAATCAAATTTAGAAAAATTTGTAGTGTCGGGCTGCACACCTGGCTGTGCGGTGAAAGGGGGGATGATAGCGGATCCTGAGTTGGCAGGCAACCATAAGGGGTTTGCCAGGGCATCGGGAAGGTAGGATTGGGGCTGGATTCTTCGGGTTGGGCGTGCATTTCCATTGCTTGTACTGGGCTCCTCTTCCTGGGGTATGGCGCTGCTGGTGGTGGGCAGTTCTCCTGATCTTGGTGCTGATCTTGGTGCTGATCTTGGTGCCGATCGCATTCTTTTGGGAGGGACGGTTTCCTCCGGGGACTCGGACTCTGAGCCACTATCCTCCACTGGCTCGTATTCCGAACCAGAATCGGATAATGGGAGCTCCCCGCTGCTCTCATCATCCGACATGGCAAGAATGGCATATGCCTCCTCAGGTGTGTAAACCCTTTGGGACATTATGGCAGTGCTTATTGGTGGGCCTGTGTAATGGTACTGCTGGTGGTAGTGGTGGCGGTCTGTGTGGTAGTACCGATGGAGGTATTAGTGGTGGGCCTGTGTGGTGGTACCGATGGCGGTATGGGTGGTGGTGGTACCAATGGCGGTACAGGTGGTGGTGGTGGTACCGATGGCGGTACGGGTGGTGGTGGTGGCGGCGGTACCGATGGCGGTACAGGTGGCGGTACGGGTGGTGGTGGTACCGATGGCGGTACAGGTGGTGGTGGTACCGATGGCGGTACAGGTGGTGGTGGTACCAATGGCGGTACGGGTGGTGATGGTACCGATGGCGGTACAGGTGGTGGTACAGGTGGTGGTGGCACTACCGACGGTGGTACGGGTGGTGGTACTGGTGGTGGTACGGGTGGTGGTACTGGTGGTGGTACCGATGGCGGCACTAGTGGTGATACTGGTAGCGGGCCTGTGTGGCAGTATAGATGCTGGGCTTGGTGGCGGTACTGGTGGTGGTACTGGTACCGATGGCGGTATTGGTAGCCTGTGTGGCGGTGCCAATGGCGGTACCGATGGAGGTGGGCCTGTGACAGATGATTGACAGATGGGCTGATTGATTGGCAGATGGGCTGATTGATTGATTGACAGATGGGTTGATTGATTGACAGATGGGGTGATTGATTGACAGGTGGGGTGTTTGATTGACAGATCGGCTGATTGATTGACAGATGGGCTGATTGATTGACAGATGGGCTGATTGATTGACAGATGGGCTGATTGACAGATGGGCTGATTGACAGATGGGCTGATTGGCTGGGCTGATTGATGTGCTGGGCTGTGTGACAGGTCCTCTTTATGGGGGGGGGGCGTGTTGTGCACTGTAAACTTATGTAGACAAACTACACTGAGCTAACTTACTGATCTCTTCTCTCTCCTCACAGATCGGTGTGTGAGGAGAGAGCAGGGATCAGGTAGTAACTCCTGCAGTTTGTTTACATTTGTGACCGGCTGTGATTGGACACAGCCGGTCACGTGGTAAACAGCCAATTCATTGGCTGTTTACTCTGATCGGGGACGCGCTGTGTCCAAGGGACACTCGCCTTCCCCGATCCCCGCTCTGCAAGCCTGTGGCGGCGCGCACGGAGCGCGCCGCCGAGTTTGTTTTGACAGGTGATCGGCTGTGACTTTGACACAGCCGATCACATGGTAAACAGCCAATGAAATTGGCTGTTTACCGTGATCGGGGAAGCGCTGTGTCCGAGGGACACATGCCGTCCCCGATCACCGCGCTGCGCGCCCCCGCGGGCGCGCGCAAGGCAATATCCTGCAGGACGTCATATGACGTCCAGTATCGATATTGCAACCACTTCCCAGACGTCAATTCACTATTGACTGGGCGGGAAGTGGTTAAAGTGAAACAATAAAAGAGAAATATTCCTTTAAATTTCATACCTGGGGGGTGTGTATGATATGCATGTAAAGTGGCGCATGTTTCCCGTGTTTAGAACTGTCCCTGCACAAAGTGTCATTTTTGAAGGAAAAAAAGTCATTTAAAACTCACTCGCGGCTAATAATGAATTGTCGGCTTTTATCAATACATACAAAAGTCATTGATAAAAAAAAAAAAAGCGTGGGGGTCCCCCAGAATTCAATTACCAGGCCCTTTAGGTCTGGAATGGATATTAAGGGGAACCCCGCCGCAAATTTAAAAAAAAATGGCGTGGGGTTCCCCCAAATATCCATACCAGGCCCTTCAGATCTGGCATGGATTTTAAGGGGAACTCCACCCCAAATGTAAAAAAAAAATGGCGTGGAGTCCCCCCAAAAATCCATACCAGACCCTTATCCGAGCACGCAACCTGGCCGGCCGCAGGGGAAGAGGGGGGGACGAGAGAGCGCCCCCCTCCCTCCTGAACCGTACCAGGCCACATGCCCTCAACATGGGGAGGATGTCCCCATGTTGATGGGGACAAGGGCCTCATCCCCACAACCCTTGCCCGGTGGTTCTGGGGGTCTGCGGGCGGGGGGCTTATCGGAATCTGGAAGACCCCTTTAACAAAGGGACCCCCAGATCCCGGCTCCCCCTATGTGAATTGGTAAGGGGTACATTGTACCCCTACCATTTCACGAAGAAAGTGTCAAAAAATGTAAAAAAAACCACACAAACACCTTGAAAAAGTCCTTTATTAAAAAATAAAATAATAAAAAAAAAACATTCCAGCGGTGAAATCCAGTGTCCCGCGGCGATCCGATGTCCAGCGCTGTCCGTCACTGGTTTTGCCTGAGCGGACCTGATGGGGAACTTCCTCCGCTGTGTTTTAAATGTAAAGACCAGCCCCTTCTAAAGTTCCCCATCAGGTCCGCTCAGCGGACCAGATGCGGAACATGACAAGGGGCGGGTCTATACATGTATTACCACAGTGAGAGAAGTTCCCCATCAGGTCCGCCCCATCGGTATGTTGGATCCGCCTACATCATTGGCCTGAGCGGGGAACTTCCTTCACAGGTTGCGTGCTCGGATAAGGGTCTGGTATGGATTTTTGGGGGGACTCCACGCCATTTTTTTTTAATTTGGGGTGGAGTTCCCCTTAAAATCCATGCCAGATCTCAAGGGCCTGGTATGGATATTTAGGGGGAACCCCACGCCATTTTTTTTTTAATTTGCGGCGGGGTTCCCCTTAATATCTATTCCAGACCTGAAGGGCTTTTTTTTTTTTTTATCAATGACTTTTGTATGTATTGATAAAAGCCGACAATTCATTATTAGCCGCGAGTGAGTTTTAAATGACTTTTTTTCCTTCAAAAATGACACTTTGTGCAGGGACAGTTCTAAGCACGGGAAACATGCGCCACTTTACATGCATATCATACACACCCCCCCAGGTACGAAATTTAAAGGAATATTTCACTTTTATTTTTTAATTTTAAGCATTATTAAAATCACTGCTCCCGAAAAAACGTCCGTTTTTAAAACTTCTTTTTGCATTGATACATGTCCCCTGGGGCAGGACCCAGGTCCCCAAACACTTTTTAGGACAATAACTTGCATATTAGCCTTTATAATTAGCACTTTCGATTTCGAACGTTCGAGTCCATTGTATTTAATAGGGTTCTAAAGTTCACACAAACATTTTGTCTGTTCGCAGGTTCTGGTGCGAACCGAACAGGGGGGTGTTCGGCTCATCCCTGGCTCTAACCTTTTCTATCCGAGTACAGTTTATTTTGCCATGAGAGAATAAACTCAGAGTTGTAGTTTCAGCTGGTGTGGACATTGACTTTACTGGGAATTCAAGGACTTGCCTCTACCTACAGTAGAGGTGAGAATAATCCTCTGGAGGAGTTTTGACTCCGGCTGTGGACACGGCCCGTCAAGTACACCGCTCAACCTCTTTATACAGGAGGGTACGGGCTGGTAGTGCGGTGCGCCTTTCTCCCTCCTGCGAGGAGCCAACAACATAAAGGCAGGTAAGGGGGAAAGGATCTGTGCGCTACAAAAAAATTAAATAAAAATTATAATCTTGACCTAGGAGGACGAGGTCCATATGGTGTAGGAGGTTGAGGTGGCGGTGGATGTGGCTGTGTAAGTGGAAGCGGCGGTGGAGGAGGACGAGGTAGCCAACACTGGTTCAAAAATAAAACAATGGCTGGGTAAGGCCAGTGATGTGTCGAATTCTGTCCCCCGTCGGATAGTGTCCGCCCTGTACTGCGCTTGCTCAGTACGTAGGACAAGGGGATTTCGAAAATCTCACAAGACGAATGGCACCTGCGTGGTGAGTCCAGGTTCAAGCCACACCATCCGAGGTTCAAGCCGAGCCAAGCGAGGCCATGGCCGAATAGTGATGTCGCGAACATAAAATTTTCCGTTCGCGAACGGCGAACGCGAACTGCCGCAAATGTTTGCGAACGGGCGAACCCGGCGAACCGCCATAGACTTCAATAGGCAGGCGAATTTTAAAACCCACAGGGACTCTTTCTGGCCACAATAGTGATGGAAAAGTTGTTTCAAGGGGACTAACACCTGGACTGTGGCAAGCCGGAGGGGGATCCATGGCAAAACTCCCATGGAAAATTACGTAGTTGACGCAGAGTCGGGTTTTAATCCATAAAGGGCATAAATCACCTAACATTCCTAATGTGTTTGGAATAACGTGCTTTAAAACATCAGGTATGATGTTGTATCGATCAGGTAGTGTAAGGGTTACGCCCGCTTCACAGTGACAGACCAAACTCGGACAGACAAAACTCCCCGTTTAACGCACCGCAAACAACTGCAAACAGTCCATTTGCACAACCGCAAGGCTTTAATGATCACCTTAGATGATCACAAAGAAAATTTATGTTTTTTCTATGCAAAATTATCAAGCCGATCGCTTTTGGTCTGTTCACAATGAAGCAACGACCTTACCATCTGGGGTGTGCCAACAACGCCATTGCCAACACACTCATAGAGGTGGTCGCTTCATTGTGATACGCAAGCCCCTTCACCACAACAAGGTAACGATCACAAAGGGGAATTGACACAGGTATGTGTTTTTTTGTTTGTTTTTTTTGAAGCCACAGTGCAGCACCAGAGGCCAGAAAAATTAGGCATGTACACATGCCTGTAAAATTAGGTATTGTTGCAGCCGCTGCTGTAGCAGCGGCCAGAAAAAAATATGTTTTTCAGGCAGAAAGTGCCCTAAAACATTGCGGCTTGTGGACCATTTTTAGCCCAAGGCAGCTCATCTCATCAGGTCTTTTTTAGTCAAATGTATCGCCCACTGTCAGTCCCTTCGGGATCCATGCCTCATTCATCTTAATAAAGGTGAGGTAATCTAGACTTTTTTGACCTAGGCGACTTCTCTTCTCAGTGACAATACCTCCTGCTGCACTGAAGGTCCTTTCTGAAAGGACACTTGAAGCGGGGCAGGCCAGAAGTTCTATCGCAAATTGGGATAGCTCAGGCCACAGGTCAAGCCTGCACACCCAGTAGTCAAGGGGTTCATCGCTCCTCAGAGTGTCGATATCTGCAGTTAAGGCGAGGTAGTCTGCTACCTGTCGGTCGAGTCGTTCTCTGAGGGTGGACCCCGAAGGGCTGTGGCGATGCGTAGGACTTAAAAAGCTCCGCATGTCCTCCATCAACAATACGTCTGTAAAGCGTCCTGTCCTTGCCGGCATGGTCGTGGTAGGAGGAGGATTACTTTCACCTCTTCCCCTGTTAGATTCCCGTTGTGCTGTGACATCACCCTTATACGCTGTGTAAAGCATACTTTTTAATTTATTTTGGAACTGCTGCATCCTTTCCGTCTTCCTGTAATTCGGTAACATTTCTGGCACTTTCTGCTTATACCGGGGGTCTAGTAGCGTGGCCACCCAATACAGGTCGTTCTCCTTCAGCCTTTTTATGCGAGGGTCCCTCAACAGGCACGACAGCATGAAAGACCCCATTTGCACAAGGTTGGATGCCGAGCTACTCATGTCCTGTTCCTCGTCCTCACTGATCTCACTGAAGGTCTGTTCCTCCCCCCAGCCACGTACAACACCACGGGTACCAGATAGGTGACGAGCACCCTGGGATGCCTGCTGTGGTTGGTCTTCCTCCTCCTCCTCAAAGCCACATTCCTCCTCTGACTCCTCTTCCTCAGACTCCTCTTCCAGCGTTGCCGCAGGTCCAGCAAGCGATGCTGATAAGGCTGTTTCTGGTGGTGGTGGTGATGGTGATGGTGATGGTGACCACAACTCTTCCTCTTCCTCTTCACGCTCATCTACGGCCTGATCCAGCACTCTTCGCAGGGCACGCTCCAGGAAGAAAACAAATGGGATGATGTCGCTGATGGTGCCTTCAGTGCGACGGACTAGGTTTGTCACCTCCTCAAAAGGACGCATGAGCCTACAGGCATTGCGCATGAGCGTCCAGTAACGTGGCAAAAAAATTCCCAGCTGCGCAGAGGCTGTCCTAGCACCCCGGTCATACAAATACTCGTTGACGGCTTTTTCTTGTTGGAGCAGGCGGTCGAACATTAGGAGTGTTGAATTCCAACGTGTCGGGCTGTCGCAAATCAAGCGCCTCACTGGCATGTTGTTTCGCCGCTGGATATCTGAAAAGTGTGCCATGGCTGTGTAGGAACGCCTGAAATGGCCACACACCTTCCTGGCCTGCTTGAGGACATCCTGTAAGTCTGGGTACTTATGCACAAAGCGTTGTACAATCAGATTTAACACATGTGCCATGCACGGCACATGTGTCAACTTGCCCAAATTCAATGCCGCCAACAAATTGCTTCCGTTGTCACACACCACTTTGCCGATCTCCAGTTGGTGCGGAGTCAGCCACTGATCCACCTGTGCGTTCAGGGCGGACAGGAGTGCTGGTCCGGTGTGACTCTCTGCTTTCAGGCAAGTCAACCCCAAGACAGCGTGACACTGTCGTATCCGGGATGTGGAATAGCCCCTGGGGAGCTGGGGGGGTGCTGTTGATGTGGAGCAAGACGCAGCAGCAGAAGAGGACTCAGCCGAGGAGGTTATCGAAGAGGATGGAGTAGGAGGAGTAGAGGAGGTGACAGCAGGCCTGCCTGCAAGTCGTGGTGGTGTCACCACCAACTCCTCTGCAGAGCCACGCATTACATGCTTGGCAGCCGTCAGCAGGTTTACCCAATGAGCAGTGTAGGTGATATACCTGCCCTGACCGTGCTTTGCAGACCAGGTATCAGTGGTCAGATGGACCCTTGCCCCAACACTGTGTGCCAGACATGCCATGACTTCCTTTTGCACAATAGAGTACAGGTTGGGGATTGCATTTTGTGAAAAGAAATTTCGGCCGGGTACCTTCCACTGCGGTGTCCCAATAGCTACAAATTTTTTGAAGGCCTCAGACTCCACCAGCTTGTATGGTAAAAGCTGGCGGGCTAGGAGTTCCGACAAGCCAGCTGTCAGACGCCGGGCAAGGGGGTGACTCTGTGACATTGGCTTCTTACGCTCAAACATGTCCTTGACAGACACCTGACTGTGGGCAGATGAGCAGGAACTGCTCAAGGCGAGAGACGTAGTGTCAGATGGTTGAGAGGGGGCAAGGAGGACAGCAGTGGTTGACGTGGCTGAAGATGCTGGACCAGGAGGAGGATGGTGGCTTTGAGCTTGTGTGCTGCTTGTACTCGTCATCATGTGTTGATCCCATAGGCGTTTGTGATGTGAGATCATGTGCCTTCGCAAAGCAGTTGTACCTAGGTGGGTGTTGGATTTCCCACGACTCAGTTTCTTTTGGCACAGGTTGCAAATGGCATCGCTGTTATCAGAGGCAGACACACAAAAAAAATGCCACACTGCTGAGCTTTGCAATGGCGGCATTCTGGTGGTGGCAACAGCATGCGTTGATTGGCGTGCTGTCTGGCTGACCCCGGGTGCCGATACATGCTGTCTGACTGTGCCACTAGCTCCTTGCGACGACATACCCCTCCTTCCAACTCGTCTCCTCCTCCTCTGTCTCCCCATCTGAACTTTCCCCCTGTTCTTCTTCTCTTCGAGCGGGCACCCACGTGACATCCACATCGTCATCATCAACCGCTTCACTTGTATCTGACAACTCAGCAAAGGAAGCAGCAGCGGGTACAACATCATCATCATCACACCGTACATCCATGTGTGTAATGCTGCCTGACTGAGACATATCCCTTTTATCTACATCCTCTGGCAATAATGTTTGCACATCACTCATTTCTTCCAACTCATGTGTAAATAACTCCTCTGACAGATCAAGTGAAGCAACTGTGGTGCTAGTGTTGGTGGTGGCGGCAGGCGGGCGAGTGGTAACTTGAGAGGTGCCCAAAGCTGAGCTGGAGAAGGATGGTGCGTCAAGGTTCCGAGCGGAAGCTGTAGAAGATTGGCTGTCCTGTGTTAGCCAGTCAACTATGTCCTCAGAACTTTTCGAGTTCAGGGTACGTGGCCCCTGAACACTGGGCATTATTCTTGGGCCAAAGGGAATCACAGCACCACGACCACGACAGCCCCTGCGGGGTGGCCTGCCTCTGCCTGTCATTTTTCTTAGATTAGTTTAGTTGTACTATGTGTGCAAGCTACTGTGACACCAGATATGAGTGGCACTGTGCACTGGCAGAAGTTGGCACAGTAGACACTGTAGGTCTGACACACACGCTGGCAGGCAACTGACTGCTCATCTACTGCAGTCAAAACTGTTGTGGTTTTTTTTTTATGTAAGCTACTGTGCCGGGGAAAAAAAACAAGCAGACTGGTGTTTTACCAGCCCTGAAAAGGGCTTTTTGGGGTGCTGTCAGGACGCTGTGCTTACAGCAGAGATCAGATGAGTCTTTCAGGAGTGGAGTGAACACTGAATACACTGGCCTAGCCTAGCTTTCCCTATAAAATCAGCAGCAGCTAAACTGTCCCTCCTCTGGCTAACACTGCAGCTTAAGTACAGACTGAATCTAAAATAGATGCTGTCCAGGAAAAAACAAAAAAGCAGACTGGTGTTTTACCAGCCCTAAAAAGGGCTTTTTGGGGTGCTGTCAGGACGCTGTGCTTACAGCAAAGATCAGATGAGTCTTTCAGGAGTGGAGTGAACACTGAATACACTGGCCTAGCCTAGCTTTCCCTATAAAATCAGCAGCAGCTAAACTGTCCCTCCTCTGGCTAACACTGTAGCTTAAGTTCAGACTGAATCTAAAATAGATGCTGTCCAGAAAAAAAAAAACAAGCAGACTGGTGTTTTACCAGCCCTAAAAAGGGCTTTTTGGGGTGCTGTCAGGACGCTGTGCTTACAGCAGAGATCAGATGAGTCTTTCAGGAGTGGAGTGAACACTGAATACACTGGCCTAGCCTAGCTTTCCCTATAAAATCAGCAGCAGCTAAACTGTCCCTCCTCTGGCTAACACTGCAGCTTAAGTACAGACTGAATCTAAAATAGATGCTGTCCAGGAAAAAACAAAAAAGCAGACTGGTGTTTTACCAGCCCTAAAAAGGGCTTTTTGGGGTGCTGTCAGGACGCTGTGCTTACAGCAAAGATCAGATGAGTCTTTCAGGAGTGGAGTGAACACTGAATACACTGGCCTAGCCTAGCTTTCCCTATAAAATCAGCAGCAGCTAAACTGTCCCTCCTCTGGCTAACACTGTAGCTTAAGTTCAGACTGAATCTAAAATAGATGCTGTCCAGAAAAAAAAAAACAAGCAGACTGGTGTTTTACCAGCCCTAAAAAGGGCTTTTTGGGGTGCTGTCAGGACGCTGTGCTTACAGCAGAGATCAGATGAGTCTTTCAGGAGTGGAGTGAACACTGAATACACTGGCCTAGCCTAGCTTTCCCTATAAAATCAGCAGCAGCTAAACTGTCCCTCCTCTGGCTAACACTGCAGCTTAAGTACAGGCTGAATCTAAAATAGATGCTGTCCAGGAAAAAACAAAAAAGCAGACTGGTGTTTTACCAGCCCTAAAAAGGGCTTTTTGGGGTGCTGTCAGGACGCTGTGCTTACAGCAGAGATCAGATGAGTCTTTCAGGAGTGGAGTGAACACTGAATACACTGGCCTAGCCTAGCTTTCCCTATAAAATCAGCAGCAGCTAAACTGTCCCTCCTCTGGCTAACACTGCAGCTTAAGTTCAGACTGAATCTAAAATAGATGCTGTCCAGGAAAAAACAAAAAAGCAGACTGGTGTTTTACCAGCCCTAAAAAGGGCTTTTTGGGGTGCTGTCAGGACGCTGTGCTTACAGCAGAGATCAGATGAGTCTTTCAGGAGTGGAGTGAACACTGAATACACTGGCCTAGCCTAGCTTTCCCTATAAAATCAGCAGCAGCTAAACTGTCCCTCCTCTGGCTAACACTGCAGCTTAAGTACAGGCTGAATCTAAAATAGATGCTGTCCAGGAAAAAACAAAAAAGCAGACTGGTGTTTTACCAGCCCTAAAAAGGGCTTTTTGGGGTGCTGTCAGGACGCTGTGCTTACAGCAGAGATCAGATGAGTCTTTCAGGAGTGGAGTGAACACTGAATACACTGGCCTAGCCTAGCTTTCCCTATAAAATCAGCAGCAGCTAAACTGTCCCTCCTCTGGCTAACACTGCAGCTTAAGTTCAGACTGAATCTAAAATAGATGCTGTCCAGGAAAAAACAAAAAAGCAGACTGGTGTTTTACCAGCCCTAAAAAGGGCTTTTTGGGGTGCTGTCAGGACGCTGTGCTTACAGCAGAGATCAGATGAGTCTTTCAGGAGTGGAGTGAACACTGAATACACTGGCCTAGCCTAGCTTTCCCTATAAAATCAGCAGCAGCTAAACTGTCCCTCCTCTGGCTAACACTGCAGCTTAAGTACAGACTGAATCTAAAATAGATGCTGTCCAGGAAAAAACAAAAAAGCAGACTGGTGTTTTACCAGCCCTAAAAAGGGCTTTTTGGGGTGCTGTCAGGACGCTGTGCTTACAGCAGAGATCAGATGAGTCTTTCAGGAGTGGAGTGAACACTGAATACACTTGCCTATAGCTTTCCCTATAAAATCAGCAGCAGCTAAACTGTCCCTCCTCTGGCTAACACTGCAGCTTAAGTACAGACTGAATCTAAAATAGATGCTGTCCAGGAAAAAAAAAAAAGCAGACTGGTGTTTTACCAGCCCTAAAAAGGGCTTTTTGGGGTGCTGTCAGGACGCTGTGCTTACAGCAGAGATCAGATGAGTCTTTCAGGAGTGGAGTGAACACTGAATACACTTGCCTATAGCTTTCCCTATAAAATCAGCAGCAGCTAAACTGTCCCTCCTCTGGCTAACACTGCAGCTTAAGTACAGACTGAATCTAAAATAGATGCTGTCCAGGAAAAAAAAAAAGCAGACTGGTGTTTTACCAGCCCTAAAAAGGGCTTTTTGGGGTGCTGTCAGGACGCTGTGCTTACAGCAGAGATCAGATGAGTCTTTCAGGAGTGGAGTGAACACTGAATACACTTGCCTATAGCTTTCCCTATAAAATCAGCAGCAGCTAAACTGTCCCTCCTCTGGCTAACACTGCAGCTTAAGTACAGACTGAATCTAAAATAGATGCTGTCCAGGAAAAAAAAAAAGCAGACTGGTGTTTTACCAGCCCTAAAAAGGGCTTTTTGGGGTGCTGTCAGGACGCTGTGCTTACAGCAGAGATCAGATGAGTCTTTCAGGAGTGGAGTGAACACTGAATACACTTGCCTATAGCTTTCCCTATAAAATCAGCAGCAGCTAAACTGTCCCTCCTCTGGCTAACACTGCAGCTTAAGTACAGACTGAATCTAAAATAGATGCTGTCCAGGAAAAAAAAAAAAGCAGACTGGTGTTTTACCAGCCCTAAAAAGGGCTTTTTGGGGTGCTGTCAGGACGCTGTGCTTACAGCAGAGATCAGATGAGTCTTTCAGGAGTGGAGTGAACACTGAATACACTGGCCTAGCCTAGCTTTCCCTATAAAATCAGCAGCAGCTAAACTGTCCCTCCTCTGGCTAACACTGCAGCTTAAGTACAGACTGAATCTAAAATAGATGCTGTCCAGGAAAAAACAAAAAAGCAGACTGGTGTTTTACCAGCCCTAAAAAGGGCTTTTTGGGGTGCTGTCAGGACGCTGTGCTTACAGCAGAGATCAGATGAGTCTTTCAGGAGTGGAGTGAACACTGAATACACTTGCCTATAGCTTTCCCTATAAAATCAGCAGCAGCTAAACTGTCCCTCCTCTGGCTAACACTGCAGCTTAAGTACAGACTGAATCTAAAATAGATGCTGTCCAGGAAAAAAAAAAAAGCAGACTGGTGTTTTACCAGCCCTAAAAAGGGCTTTTTGGGGTGCTGTCAGGACGCTGTGCTTACAGCAGAGATCAGATGAGTCTTTCAGGAGTGGAGTGAACACTGAATACACTTGCCTATAGTTTTCCCTATAAAATCAGCAGCAGCTAAACTGTCCCTCCTCTGGCTAACACTGCAGCTTAAGTACAGACTGAATCTAAAATAGATGCTGTCCAGGAAAAAAAAAAAGCAGACTGGTGTTTTACCAGCCCTAAAAAGGGCTTTTTGGGGTGCTGTCAGGACGCTGTGCTTACAGCAGAGATCAGATGAGTCTTTCAGGAGTGGAGTGAACACTGAATACACTTGCCTATAGCTTTCCCTATAAAATCAGCAGCAGCTAAACTGTCCCTCCTCTGGCTAACACTGCAGCTTAAGTACAGACTGAATCTAAAATAGATGCTGTCCAGGAAAAAAAAAAAGCAGACTGGTGTTTTACCAGCCCTAAAAAGGGCTTTTTGGGGTGCTGTCAGGACGCTGTGCTTACAGCAGAGATCAGATGAGTCTTTCAGGAGTGGAGTGAACACTGAATACACTTGCCTATAGCTTTCCCTATAAAATCAGCAGCAGCTAAACTGTCCCTCCTCTGGCTAACACTGCAGCTTAAGTACAGACTGAATCTAAAATAGATGCTGTCCAGGAAAAAAAAAAAAGCAGACTGGTGTTTTACCAGCCCTAAAAAGGGCTTTTTGGGGTGCTGTCAGGACGCTGTGCTTACAGCAGAGATCAGATGAGTCTTTCAGGAGTGGAGTGAACACTGAATACACTTGCCTAGCCTAGCTTTCCCTATAAAATAAGCAGCAGCTAAACTGTCCCTCCTCTCGCTAAGACTGCAGCTTGAGAATGAATCTAAAATGGATGCTGTCCAGGAGGTGGGAGGGTCTGGGAGGGAGGGTATGCTGCTGATTGGCTGGAATGTGTCTGCTGACTGTGAGGTACAGGGTCAAAGTTTGCTCAATGATAATGAATAGGGGGCGGACCGAACATCGCATATGTTCGCCGGCCGCGGCGAACGCGAACAAGCTATGTTCGCCGGGAACTGTTCGCCGGCGAATAGTTCTGTACATCTCTATGGCCGAAGTGTGGCGATCGAAGCGAGCCCGTGAGGGGCCCTGTTACTATGTGCTACCGTATGCCCACTTGGATGTTGGGGCTTGAACCTGCACTAACGGCGCAGGCGCCGTTCATCTTCGGAGATTTTGTGAATCTCCTTGTCCTCTGTACTGCGCAAGCGCTGCGCCTTCGCAGTACGGGCCGGACACAATCCGATGGCCGGAAAGTTTTTGTCACAACACCGGTATACATGTCTATTCTGCAGAAGGTACGGACAAGTCCTGTGGGATCCATGCCTGGTTCATTTTAATGAACGTGAGCTTGTCCACATTGGCTCTGGACAGGCGGCTGCGCTTGTCTGTGATAGCGCCCCCTGCCGTGCTAAATACAGGTTCAGATAATACACTGGCTGCAGGGCAGGCCAGCATCTCCAAGGCGTAAAGGGCAAGCTCAGGCCATGTGCCCAATTTGGAGACATAGAAGTTGAATAGGGATGAGCTTCGAGTTCGAGTCGAACTCATGTTCGACTCGAACATTGCCTGTTCGCCCGTTCGCCGAAAAGCGAACAATTTGGGGGGTTTGCGGCAAATTCGAAAAGTCTATGGGAGAAATCTAAAGTGCTAATTATAAAGGCTTATATGCAAGTTATTATCATAAAAAGTGTTTGGGAACCCGGGTCCTGCCCCAGGGGACATGTATCAATGCAAAAAAAAGTTTTAAAAACTGACGTTTTTTTGGGAGCAGTGATTTTAATAATGCTTAAAGTGAAACAATAAAAGTGAAATATTCCTTTAAATTTCGTACCTGGGGGTGTGTATAATATGCATGTAAAGTCGCGCATGTTTCCCGTGCTTAGAACTGTCCCTGCACAAAATGTCATTTCTAAAGGAAAAAAGTAATTTAAAACTCACTCGTGGCCATTAATGAATTGTCGGCTCCCGGCAATACATAGAAAAGTCATTGATAAAAAATAAAGCTTGGGGGTCCCCCCAAATTCAATTACCAGGCCCTTCAGGTCTGGTATAGATATTAAGGGGAACCCCGCCGCAATTTTTTTTAAAAAAATGCGTGCGGGCCGCAGGAAAAGAGGGGGGGACGAGAAAGCGCCCCCCCTCCTGAACCGTACCAAGCCACATGCCCTCAACATGGGGAGGATGTCCCCATGTTGATGGGGACAAGGGCCTCATCCCCAAAACCCTTGCCCGGTGGTTGTGGGGGTCTGCGGGCATGGGGCTTATTGGAATCTGGAAGACCCCTTTAACAAAGGGGACCCCCAGATCCCGCCCCCCCATGTGAATTGGTAAGGGGTACATTGTACCCCTACCATTTCACAAAGAAAGTGTAATTAAAAAAAAAAAAAAAACACACAAACACCTAGGAAAAGTCCTTTATTAAAAAAACAAAAAACAAAAAACATTCCAGCGATGAAATCCAGTGTCCCGCGATGATCCGATGTCCAGCGCTGTCCGTCATTGGCTGAGCCTGAGCGGACCTGATGGGTAACTTCCTCCGCAGTCTATTAAATGTATAGACCTGCCCCTTCTAAAGTTCCCCATCAGGTCTGCTCAGCCAATGACTAGGTGTAAGGCTAAGCGGACCAGATGCGGAACGTGAGAAGGGGTGGGTCTATTCATGTATTACACAGTGAAGGAAGTTCCCCATCAGGTCCGCTCAGGCCAATGACGTAGGCGGGGTCTGACATACGAGGGGGCGGACCTGATGGGGAACTTCCTTCACTGTGTAATACATAAATAAACCCGCCCCTTCTCATGTTCCGCATCTGGTCCGCTTAGCCTTACACCTAGTCATTGGCTGAGCGGACCTGATGGGGAACTTTAGAAGGGGCGGGTCTATACATTTAATAGACTGCGGAGGAAGTTCCCCATCAGGTTCCCTCAGGCTCAGCCAATGACGGACAGCGCTTGACATCGGATCGCCGCGGGACACTGGATTTCATCGCTGAATGTATTTTATTTTATTTTTTTAAATAAAGGACTTTTCCAAGGTGTTTGTGTGGTTTTTTTTTTTGCATTTTTTTACACTTTCTTCGTTAAATGGTAGGGGTGCAATGGACCCCTTACCAATTCACATATGGGGGGTGGGTTCTGGGGGTCCCCTTTGTTAAAGGGGTCTTCCAGATTCCGATAAGCCCCCTGCCCGCAGACCCTCACAACCACCGGGCAAGGGTTGTGGGGATGAGGCCCTTGTCCCCATCAACATGGGGACATCCTCCCCATGTTGAGGGCATGTGGCCTGGTACGGTTCAGGAGGGGGGGGCGCTCTCTCGTCCCCCCTATTTTCCTGCGGCCTGCCAGGTTGCGTGCTCAGATAAGGGTCTGGTATGGATTTTTGGGGGGACTCCACGTCATTTTTTTAAAATTTGGGGTGGAGTTCCCCTTAAAATCCATGCCAGATCTGAAGGGCCTGGTATGGATATTTGGGGGGAACCGCATACATTTTTTTTTTAATTTGCGGCGGGGTTCCCCTTAATATCCATTCCAGACCTGAAGGGCCTGGTAATTGAATTTCGGGGAACCCCCACGCTTTTTTATTTTTTTTTTATCAATGACTTTTCTATGTATTGCCGGGAGCCGACAATTCATTAATAGCCGCGAGTGAGTTTTAAATGACTTTTTTTCCTTCAAAAATTACATTTTGTGCAGGGACAGTTCTAAGCACGGGAAACATGCGCGACTTTACATGCATATCATACACACCCCCCAGGGAAGAAATTTAAAGGAAAATTTCACTTTTATTTTTTCATTTTAAGCATTATTAAAATCACTGCTCCCGTAAAAACGTCAATTTTTTAAACTTTTTTTTTGCATTGATACATGTCCCCTGGGGCAGGACCCGGGTCCCCAAACACTTTTTAGGACAATAACTTGCATATTAGCCTTTATAATTAGCACTTTAGATTTCGAACGTTCGAGTCCATTGTATTTAATAGGGTTCTAAAGTTCACGCAAACATTCTGTCTGTTCGCAGGTTCTGGTGCGAACCGAACAGGTGGGTGTTCGGCTCATCCCTGAAGTTGAAGGGGGCAGACCCGTCATCCAGTACGTGTAGGCCTGTGCACACATACTGCTCAACCATACTGGTGAAATGCTGCCTCCTGCTAAGACGTCCCATCTCAGCTGGTGGTGCTGGTTGTTGTGGCGTGCTGACAAAGCTTTTCCACATTTCGGCCATGCTAACCCTGCCTTCTGAGGTGCTGGCGGTGCCCCGGCTGCGTTGGTCAACCTCTTCCTCCTCCTCTGCCTTCGCCTTGTGCTTCCACCGTACGCCCGCTGTCAGGTGGGAATGCCACCAGCAGCGCGTCTACGAGCGTGCGCTTGTACTCACGCATCTTACGATCCCGCTCCAGTGAGGGAATTAAGGATGGTACGTTATCCTTGTAACGGGGATCCGTCAGGGTGGCCACCCAGTAATCAGCACCAGTTAAAATGTGGGCAACTCGGCGGTCGTTGCGGAAACACTGCAGCATGTAATCGCTCATGTGTGCCAGGCTGCCCAGAGGCAAAGAAAAGCTGTCCCCTGTGGGAGGTGTATCGTCTGTGTCCTCTGTATCCCCCCAGCGACGCACCAGTGATGGCCATGAGCTGGTCTGGGTGCCACCCTGCTGTGAACATGGTTCCTCCTCCTCCTCCTCCTCCATCTCCTCATCCTCCACCTCGTCATCCTCCAGAACTGTGCCCTTGCTGCCGGACAATTGTGTACCTGGCATTTGTTGGTTCAGGAACCCACCCTCGTAGCCACTTGTGAAAGACTGCCCTGAAAGCCTTTGAAATGATCCCGCCTCCTCCTCCTCCTGTGCCACATCCTCTTCCATCCACGCCTGAAGCATTTTTTCAAGGAGGCATAGAACTGGGATAGTAACGCTGAGAACGGCGTCATTGGCACTGGCCATGTTGGTGGAGTACTCAAAACAGCGCAACAAGGCACACAGGTCTCGCATGGAGGCCCAGTTATTGGTGGTGAAGTGGTGCTGTTCCGCAGAGCGACTCACGTGCGATTGCTGCAGGTGAAACTCCGCTATTGCCTGCTGCTGCTCGCACAGTCTGGCCAGCATGTGCAAGGTGGAGTTCCACCTTGTGGGCACGTCACATATGAGGTGGTGAGCGGGAAGACCGAAGTTACGCTGCAGCGCTGACAGGCGAGCAGCAGCAGGGTGAGAACGCCGAAAGTGCACACAGACGGCCCACACTTTGTGCAGAAGCTCTGGCATATTGGGGTAATTTTTCAGGAACCTCTGGACCACCAAGTTCAGCACATGGTCCAGGCAAGGGATGTGCGTCAAACCGGCTAGGCCCAGAGCTGCTACGAGATTTCACCCATTATCGCACACCACCAGGCCGGGCTTGAGGCTCACTGACAGCAACCACTCATCGGTCTGTTGTTCCATGTCCCTCCACAACTCCTGCGCGGTGTGGGTTTTTTCCCCCAAACAGGAAAGTTTTAAAACTGCCTGCTGTCGTTTACCTCTGGCTGTGCTGAAGTTGGTGGTGAAGGTGTTACGCTGACCGGATGAGGAGGTGGTAGAGGATGAGGAAGCGGAGTAGGAGGAGTTAGCAGCAGGAGGCAAACTGAAGCGCCCTGCAATCCTCGGAGGTGGAAGGACATGCGCCAAACTGCTATCTGCCTCAGGCTCAGCCGCCACTTTATTTACCCAGTGTGCTGTTAGGGAGATATAATGTCCCTGACCGGGCTTACTGGTCCACGCATCCGTAGTTAGGTGGACCTTGCCACAGATGGCGTTGCGCAGTGCACGCACACCTGATTTTGTCCCCCACTTGGTTGTGCAGGGAAGGGATGGCTCGCCTGGAAAAGTAGTGGCGGCTGGGCACAACGTACTGTGGAACAGCCAATGCCATCAGGCTTTTAAAACTCTGCGTCTCCACCAGACGGAATGAAAGCATTTCAAAGGCGAGGAATTTTGAAATGCTGGCATTCAGGGCCAGGGATCGCGGGTGGCTAGGGGGGTACTTCCTATTCCGCTCCAGTGTTTGGGAGATAGAGAGATGAACGCTTCCATGGGACATTGTGGAGATGGTTGGTGAACCAGGTGGTAGTGTTGCTGGCAGATGCTCTGTTTGCGGGTTGGCAGGTGTTACTGTCACTACAGAGGTGGATGAAGAGGCCGAGACTGCAGCAGAAGAGGAAGCAGGAGGAGCCAGAGACCTTTCTTTGTTTTGGAGGTGTCTACTCCACTGTAGCTCGTGCTTTGCACTTAGATGCCTGGTCATGCAGGTTGTGCTCAGGTTGAGAACGTTTATGCCTCGCTTAAGGCTCTGATTGCACAGCTTGCAAACCACTTGTGTCTTGTCATCAGCACATTGTGTGAAGAACTGCCACGCTAGGGAACTCCTTGGACCTGGCTTTGGTGTGCTCGGTCCCTTGCTGCGTTGGGCAGTAGCAGACGTACTGTCTAGGGGACGGACGCTCCGCTTTTGCACCCTGCTCCCTCTTCTGCTGTGCTGGTGGCTCTGTGCGACCACCGCCTCTTCCTCCGGACTACACTGGTCACCTGCATAACGTTGATTCCATGTGGGGTCGAGGACCTCATCGTACTCCACATCATCTTCCACCCAGTCTTCACCCCTGCCCTCCTTGTCTGTCTGCACAATTGCGAAAGCAGCAGCAGTTGGCACCTGTGTTTTGTCATCATCCGAGACATGCTGCAATGGTCCTCCCATGTACTCATCATGAAACATAAGTGGTTGGGCATCGGTGCACTCAATCTCTTCCACTTCTGGGGCAGAGCTAGGTGGATGGCCCTGGGAAACCCTGCTAACAGAGTCATTGAAAAGCAGAAGAGACTGCTGCATGATTTGGGGCTCAGACTGCTTGGCTGATTTGCAAGGGGGTGAGGTGAAAGACTGATGGACATGGGCTTCAGGTGCCAACTCTGATCTTTCATCAGAAGAGTGGGTGGGAGACAATGTGAAGGAACCCGAGGCACTGTCAGCAACCCAATCTACTATCGCCTGTACTTGTCCTGGCCTCAACATTCGTACAGCCTCATTAGGCGCGACAAAATACCGCCGCAGGTTCGGTCGCCTACTCGCACCTGAGGAAGGTGTTTCACTTGTGCGTGTAGCTGGCACAGATCGACCACGTCCTCTCCCTGCAACAGGAGCTCCACCAGCATCACCACGACCGGGGCCACCACGTCCCTTTGACGTTCTCCTCATATTTTCCAAATTTAGGATCTTGCCCTAAATGGGTGTTTTTGGAAGAGCACAACACACCGACAGTACGTAAATGCTGTATCTCACAGCTACAGAACTGCAGAAAATGCTATTTAAAAAAAATGTTATTTTTTTAGGATAGCACAGTAGAAGAAAAATATATAAATTGTTTATTTCACACACCTCCAGATATGCAGAAAACACTGCAAAATATTTTCTGTGGCCCTAAATAGGTGTTTTTGGAAGAGCACAACACACCCACAGTACGTAAACGCTGTATCTAACAGCTACAGAACTGCAGAAAATGCTATTCAAAAAAAATGTTTTTGTCCTACAATTATTTTTTTAGGCCTAAATGGGTCTTTTTGCAAGAGCACAATACACCCACAGTATGGAAACAGTGTATCTCACACCTACAGCAATACAGAAAATGCTATTAAAAAAAAAGTTTTTGCCCTAAATTATTTTTTGGGGAATAGCACAATAGAAGAAAAATATATAAATTTGTAAATCTCACACTTGCATATATGCAGAAAACACTGCATTTTTTTTTTGCCCTAAATGGGTCTTTTTGCAAGAGCAAAATACACCCACAGTATGGAAACGGTGTATCTCACACCTACAGCAATACAGAAAATGCGGTGTATCTCTCAACGTAAAATATGCAGTGCTGGTGCACTGAGCTTGCAGATAAAAGTTAGATTTTCTCTGACACTGGGCTCATGGCAGTGTAAGAAGACTGTGCACTGCAACACAAACAGGTAAACCTATGCAGATTGCTGAGTTATTAGATCTCTGAATCTGGACTCCTATATAAATCTCTCTCCCTGAAAGCACCATCAGGAACCTTCCCCTACACTGTCTCTCTATCTTTTCTCTCAGATTGCAGAATCAGGACTAACTCATGTATTTCAATCTCTCCCTAATAAGCAACAGCAGCCAAGATCCTCTCCCTCTTCTGTCTTAAGCAGAGTGACGTGCTGTGCTGTGTGCCTCTAGCTTATATAGAAGTTGGGTCACATGCTGCACTGAACTGGGTCACATGCTGCACTGGCCAATCACAGCCATGCCATTAGTAGGCATGGCTATGGTGGCTTCTAAGGTCACACCAGCTAAACAAAAGGTGATTGGCTGCCCACTGAAGCTTTTCTAAATGCACCATTACATCGCCGAACACCGGACCCGAACCCGAATATACATGCAATTGTTCGGGTATGGGTCCGGTGCCCAAAAACTCTATTGTTTGGTAGGGACCCGAACTTTACAGTCCGGGTTCGCTCAGCCCTAGAGCTTTGTAATCAATGATTATCTCTATGCCCAGTAGCTTTAGGTCACAAGGGGTATCATTAAAGCAGATCACTTTCTTTCTAAAGGATTGAGTTCTTCTTTAATCTCTACATTATGAACAAAGCCCACTAGAGTCAAGGATGTAAAATAATGGGGATGGGAATTTGTATATATGGTTGATGGTTAGAGGCTGTGTGTATGCCTGTTATTGGGTGAGCTAGAGTTTTACATTTGGCTGGAAGTTTACAATTATAATGCCTGCAAGTACATACAAGGGGCAATGAGGTAAACATAATGAAGACAGGACAGAATATTGTAATAATGCAGTATACGTGTCACAAAATTCACAGTGGATGAAGCTGGTACAAGAACAATATGACATTTCCCTTTAAGTGCCTAAGGACTAATGCTTGGGGTGTTTATTTTGTAGGGTGTACAGTACACATTAAGTTAACAGGAACCATGAAGAAAATTAAGAAAGACGTTGATATTATTTCCTGGTTCCATTTGGCAGATTCAATAGAACATACAAATCCCTTAACCTCCCTGGCGGTATGATTCTGTCTGTAATTATGTACCAAAAGCGGTACAATTATTTTGCATGGAAATTTGGCGTTATGTACTGTAGGCCTGCAATTCTTAGTAATTACTTACTTAAACCTGACCAAACAAGACTCTAGTAGACATCGCAGATGTGATAAATTTGAAACACAAAATCATGAATTATAATCTAATAAGTAATATAATTTTATTCAATAATGCAGAAGAAAATAATGACATTTGTCAAACAAAGAATTCAATACACATCCTGAGTGTGATACATTTTAAAGCATGGAACCAGACAAAGTCCAACGTCGCAATCTGGACAATGGTATCTTGTTTCTTTTCTGACTTTTTTACCATTGCCATCTCTCTTGGAACAGCAGACCATGCACATCCTGGTAGGTGCTTGCTTTTTTGCGGTTGGCGGTATATAGTCCAAAAAATGATGTCCAGTCAGGCGTTCTGGGTTGACAACGCCAACAGCACGTCGTCCGGGTCTGTTCACAGCTACTGATGGCATCTGGTGGTTGACAAAAATCTGCTCAGCCACCTTCCAGATAAAGTCGGAATGAACAAGAGGCATGCCACTCTTTGCTTTGTATAGGATATACGCATTCCAAAGGCATTGTTCCAAAAGATGCCTGAAAATCTTTTTATAATATTTTTTCTGCTGTTTGCGAATAGCCGGGTAAAATGTCATTCCCTTATCGGCTCTGTCAACACCTCCCATGGTGTTATTATAGTCCATCACAACTTGCGGCTTCAAAAGATCTTTCCCACCTCTTGTGTGGACCATGGCAGTGGCGGTATTGTGCACAGTACTCATGAGACACACGTCCTTCTTGTCTCGCCATCGCATTGCCATCATCTTACCCTTCTGCCAGGCAACCATTTCTCCTGTTTTTAGTTTTTTCTTGCCAAACATAGATGGCATGCCACGTCGGTTAGGCCTAACGGTACCATACCCATCAGTTTTATTTTGTAGCAAAACCTCAAAAAGTTCCGGAGATGTATAGAAGTTGTCCGTGGTCGCACAATATCCCTGGTTCAGCAATGGCTCCAGCAGTGTAAGGACAGATGATGTGGCCATCCCATAGCCGCTGTACCTTGGGTTGAACTTCGTGCTTTTACCAGTGTAAATGAACGAATTCCATATGTATCCGGTGGATGACTCGCAGAGCATAAAGAATTTGATGCCAAACTGCGCTCTTTTGGATGCAATGTATTGTATCCAGCTTAGGCGTCCCTTGTAGGCCATCAGACTTTCATCCACGCTGACGTCCCTTTCTGGGACGTAGGTCCGCTGGAAATTGGCCACGATCATTTGGCATACCTCCCAGATTTTCTTTAGCTTGGGCGCAGGATGCGTGGCCTCATCAAACTCCTCATTGTTCGTGAAGTGGAAATATTTCATGATGAGGGAAAAACGATATTCAGACATCACAGTGCTAAAAAATGGAGTGGCCAGTAGCCTATTGGTGGTCCAGTACCATTTCTGGAGCGGTTTCCCCACCACCCCCTGAAGAATGATGAGTCCCAGAAAGTGCCAGATGTCCTCTTTCGTCACCGGTTCCCACTTTCTGCTTCGGGAAAATCTGGCATGCAGCGTAGCGGATTGCTGATCGTGGTAATGATTTGTCTCTGTGACAATTTTTTCAATTACCTCTTCAGTGAGAAATAATTGCAGGTATGCCAGAGGGTTGTCACACTCCACATCTACCTTCATCCCAGGTGATCCAGTGAAGGGAAATCTTGGGGGTGCTACCTGGTCCGTATCGGTGTCTATAGGGCACCAAGTGCGCACATCACTGAGGTCGCTGAGGTCAGGTGCAGGATCATCGCCGTTGTCACTTGCCAGATCCGTGTCGGTGTCAGTGTCAGATGACAAATCTCCCCACGACTCGCTATCGCTCTCTTCTGCGAGCAACTCCGTGTCGCTGCCGCTGTCACTCATCTGCTCCAAAAGCGCCGTTTTGGTAAAGCGCTTTTTTGATGCCATATTTTTATGGGCACAGATGACAGGCAAGGGGGCACTGTACAGGGCACTGTATGGTGATCAGAGATGATACAGTGTAATCAGATACAATATAACTGCTTTTATTTCTGTGTTTGTGTTGTGTGAACTTTTGAACTTTTTAAATTTGCCGCCCAGTTCCGCTCCCATGCGACGCTGCGGCTCGCAGGGAACGGAACCAGGAAGCGCCGACACTCCCCGGAGGTTTCGCTGGCGATCACAGCAGAGGACATCATCGCTGGATCGCCAGGAGAAGGTAAGAAACCTCCGCTGCGGGCTCTGCAATGTTACCCCGAGCGTGACTCGGGGTTACCGGTCCTAGCTAAAAAAAACAACCCCGAGTCACGCTCGGGATTACTGCCAGGGAGGTTAAAACCTGCCAGAGAACTTGAGTTTCAACAGGAGGAAAAACAAGTTACTGTGCAATTTACTCCTAACACTTATGCCCCGTACACACGACCGGTTTTCCCGTTGGAAAAAAAAACTATGGTTTTTCAGACGGAATTCCTATCGAAACTGCCTTGCATACACACGGTCACACAAAAGTCCGGTGAACTTTTGACTGCCAAGAACGCGGTGACATAAAAGACTATGACGAGCCGACAAAATGAAGTTCTATGCTTCCGAGCATGCGTTGAATTGTTTCCGATCATGCACATTTTTTTCCCCGTCGGAAAAGCATACAGACGAACGGTTTTCCCAGCCAAAAGCTCTCATCGCAGTTTTTCCGACGGGAAAACCGGTCGTGTGTATGAGGCATAACTCACATGCTCAGAAAAACATATGACTGCTTGACTATTTGTATTGTTTTCACGAAGCAATGAAAAAGGGGAGATATGCATAATAAATGTAAAGAGTAGGATTTGTATAAAGCCTAAATCTTACAGAATCCCATCTACCAAAACACTCTATGCAGGCATTCCCACTATACCAGCTGTAGTTTCTGCATTTCCTGTTGGTAAGACCGCTGGCTGCTATTCCTCCTGTATCCTCAGCCAGCGGTTTGGAAGCTTCCCAGGTATCTCTATACTAAATATCACATTTCTATATAAAGGGCTTTTCCCTTTTAAGGGGTTTATATTTACTTAAAGTGGTTGTAAACCTTCCATTACAACTTGCACCTACAGGTAAGCCTAGATTAAGGCTTACCTGTAGGTATAAGAAATATCTCCTAAACCTACACGGTTTAGGAGATATTTGCCAAAAAGTTTTACAACGTTGTCTATGGCGCATGCACGCCATAGACAATGGTGCATTCACATGGTTAATCCCCTTTCACAAATCCATCATTGCCGGAATTTACGTCTCCCGCACGCATGCGCGGAGTGACGTCTTCGCCGCTCCGGCCAATCACAGCGCCGCAGCGGCGCTGTGATTGGCCGGAACGGCGATACCCGGTAGTAACCTTCCGGGTATCTGTGGAGAGATGGCTGCGGCTGGAGGGGGAGATGAGGACGGCTTCGGGGGCTTCGATCTAAGGTAAGTAATGCATAATGAGCTAGTATGCTAGTCATGCTAGCTCATTATGGCTTTGTCTTGCAGGTGTTATTTAAAAAAAAAAAAAAAACAGGGTTTACATCCACTTTAACAAGGCTCAATGTCAATACAAATATGTTTTTTGTGCTTAGGTTGTATTTCCCATGCTTGACCACTAGTTGGTGTATTTTGAATTGTTTTGAGTGAGGTTTATTGTTTGGAGATAGGTGACCATATGGACACCACCACTTGCTCTACTGGGCAGTTGTCTCCTGTGGCTGCTTTTGGTGTTGGCGCCATTGACCACTTGCCTTCTGTGTCCCCTAATTAGGCCTCTGTCCATTTGCCCCATTACCATATGGGTATGGGTGGAGTTGAGCAACGGAGGGTTCTCCAGCCTCAAGCTGTTCCCTGTTATGGGCAGATTTTCAATCATGGTGCTGTCTGTCCGTCGCACTCACGCGTGACATCACATCCAGCGTCCGCGCCTCCATCTGCACCATTGGACGCTGAGGAGGTGAAGGGGACATAAAAGGACTCCTTAGCCTGCAGACTTAGCAGCGGTCTGATATTGGAGTGGGGTGACATGCGGGGCATTCAATGTCCAAAGGTAAAATAATTTTTGACTTTATTTGTATCCCTTTTCTGGCTATGATTGATGTTGTTTGAACATCATTGAATTGTTCCCCTCTCTCTGACTTGTTGCCAATTAGGATTTATTATGACAGCTTGAGAATTTCATTCTGTAAAAATTCATCTCCCTATTGTGAAACAACTGAGAGCCTTTTTTGTTGGGATGGATGCTTTCTGCCATTGAACAAAACCCTTTACATATTGGATATACTGGTGGGTTAGACATATTGGTCATTCCATAAATATGTGTTTTCAAGTTTACTTACGGTATATTATATATTTTTTGGTGGCCTATTAAATATCCTCCTATTATATAGGCCTATTGCCATTGGAGTCCCTGTGTCCTTCTCTGTGGTGCACCAAATATTTCCCTAATTTCAATATCCTCCTGACATCTGAGCCGCCATTTTTGTGTATATAGGATATACATCATTTCCGGGTAGGGATACACTGGAGTTAGTTTTTCCATCCTATGTTTTTGGAGATTTTCGGATTTGTTTATATATTTTGTATTATGATGTGATATTTTACACCAATTATGTATTTTCTAATATATTGTTCTCAAATTATAGTGACCATACATGCAGTACTTATCTCCTGAGGTAGCCATCGTATGGCGAAACATGTAGACCAAGAAGTTACTGCTGTTCATCTACTACAGGTAAATGTTTATTGTATGATGATATCCTGATGGTTTTATTTATGTATTAATACATTTTATATTTTTATATATCTGTTTGTATCAATCTTTTTGTATCAATCAATCCATTATCTTCTCCTCATCAAATCTATTTAAATGTGGGGATGTGGTGCTGTTGATTAACCAACATCTAGCAAGAAATAATATTTTGTTAAACTAGGTGGAAGACATCATACTGTATGTCCTTCTTGCTGGTTGTTTGAAACTCAAACAAAACTAGTCTAATTATTATATTTTGTGTATATATTTGTTGTTTAATTTTGTATAGTCTGTGTTCAAAGAATGGCCATTTATCGGGGGCAGCATTTGATAGACTCATGAATTAGAGCCATAAAGCTCAAGGTGCTTCATTTGGAGGCATAACATTGGATCGCTTTTTCATCAGTTTGAAGAGATTACTGGAGAGAAAGTCCTGTCTATTTTGGAATAAGAGATATTTTCAAAAATATATTAAGCCCATAAATAGCAGCACTTCCTGTTACTCAGTGCCCGTTTGTTTGGACTTGCTCCCTGGGTGTATTGATAGCGCTGTGATTTGACTACCGTGTATTGAACCTCTGCCTGAATTCTTGACCATCTCCAGTCTGCGGATTTGGTACTTCACCACCAGCTCGTATATGACCTCTGCGCGCCTGTCCATTCTTTGGATCTCTATTTTGTACCGATTTGCCTGATATGTTGCTGACTTGACCTGCCTGACTACGTTTTTGTCTGAATCCTCAGCATACAAGCTCCACTTTGGACACTACCTACCACAGGTACCTTACAGTCTTCTATGTCAGAAAAACTAAAAGACTGTTCTTTCACAGGGTCAGGGACCATGTGTCCTTGGTCTCTAAAAAGAAATTGGAAACGCCAATTAGCTGGCATATGGGGCTTTATCATAGCTTTAAACTATCTAAAATTAAATTCTTTGCCCTTTAGCACATACCTGTACATGAGATAGGGGGTGATGTTCATAAACTAATCCTACAGCGTGAAACTAAACGGATTCACACCTTGTCAGCTATGAAACATCCGGGATTGAATGAGTCCATTAGCTAGGAACCCTTTCTTTAAACCATTGGAATTGTTTCTAAGTAAAGAATTCGGACTTTCCTAATTGGGATCAAGTTTTGATCAAACAAAAATGATTGTTCTGTTTTTGTTCATGTGAGTATGTATTTTTTCTGCAACTCATCTTTGCATTGTAAACTTCCCAGGCATCCTTATATTATATATCAAATTTCTATATAAATAAATTACTTTTCCCTTTTAAGGGGGTTTAGGTTTACTTAACTGCTTGCCGACCAGCGTACGACTATATACGTCGACAGCATGGCACGGACAGGCAGAAGGACGTATATATACTTCTGATCAATATTCCAATCGCACACGTTCCTGGTAAAATGGTTCCTATAAGATGGTGGGTGCTGCAACGATCACCAGATGGGTCCTGGAAATATCAAACAATCGAACATATTCGCCAGCACACCAAGGATCGTCCGATTACGCCTAAAAAGGTTTTATTACAAAAAAAAATCACATCACAAAGGTGATGTGATTTTTTTTGTAATAAAACCTTTTTGGACGTAATTGGACGATCCTTGGTGTGCTGGCGAATATGTTCGGACGTATATATACGTCCCCTTTGAAATCGCGGCATTGTGGACGGGCACGCCCGCTGCAAGCTCCGCGACTCCGACTGCGGGTCCCGTGGACTCGATGTCCGCGGGCATACCCGCGATCGTGTCACGGTGAGGAAGCAGGGGGAAATGCTGATGTAAGCAAGCATTTCCCCAGTCTTCCTAGTGACAGGACAGTGTACACAGCTTCCTGTAATCGGAAGCTGTGATCACTGTCGTGTCACAGTAAGCCCACCCCCCCTACAGTTAGAACACATCCCTAGGCACGCTTAACCACTTCAGTGCCACCTAGTGGTTAACCCCTTCACTGCCAGTGTCATTTTCACAGTAATCAGTGCATTTTTATAGCACTGATCGCTGTAAAAATGACAATGGTCCCAAAAATGTGTCAAAAGTGTCCGATGTGTCCGCCATAAAGTCGCAGTCATGATAAAAATCACAGATCGCCGCCATTACTAGTAAAAACAAATAATAATAATAAAAATGCCATAATGCTATCCCCTATTTTGTACACGCTATAACTTTTGCGTAAACCAATCAATATACGCTTATTGCGATTTTTTTTAACAAAAATATGTAGAAGAATACGTATCAGCCTAAACTGAGGAAATTTTTTTTATATATATATTTTTTGGGGATATTTATTAAAGCAAAAAGTAAAGAATATTGCATTTTTTTCAAAATTGTCACTCTATTTTTGTTTATAGCGCAAAAAATAAAAACCACAGAGGTGATCAAATACCATCAAAAGAAAGCTCTATTTGTGGGAAAAAAAGGACGCAAATTTAAATTGTGTACAACATTGCATGACCGCGCAATTACCAGTTAAACCTGCGCAGTGCCAAATTGTAAAAAGACCTTCGGTCTTTAAGCTGACAAATGATCTGGGGCTGAAGTGGTTAACAAGGCTCTTATGTCAGTACAAATACATTTTTTCGTGCTTGGGTTGTATTTCCCATGTTTGACCATGAGATGGTGTATTTTGAATTGTTTTGAGTGAGGTTTATTGTTTGGAGATAGGTGACCATATGGGCGCCCAGGGTATCACCACCACTTGCTCTACTGGGGAGTGGTCTCCTGTGGTTGCTTTTGGTGTTGGCGCCATTGGCCACTTGCCTTGTGTTCCTCCTAATTAGGTGTCTGTCCATTTGCCCCATTACCATTGGGGTATGGGCGGAGTTGAGCGACTGAGGGCTCTCCAGCCTGATTTTCCATCATAGCGCCATTTGTCCCTCATGGACACTGATAAGCTGCACTGGTGGGTACTGGTGTGACCGCACTGATGGGCACAGATAAGCTGCACTGGTGTGACCGCACTGATGGGCACAGGTAAGCTGCATTGGTGGGCACTGGTGTGGCCACACTGATGGGCACTGATAAGCTGCACTGGTGTGACCCCACTGATGGGCACAGATAGGCTGCACTGGTGTGACCACACTGATGGGCACAGATAAGCTACACTGGTGTGACTGCACTGATGGGCATAGATAGGCTGCACTGATGTGACCACACTGATGGGTACTAATAAGCTGCACTTGTGGGCATTGGTGAGACCCCCGCTGATAATCTGCACTGGTGGGCACTGCTGAAACCGCACTAGTGGGCACAGATGAGACCACACAACTGGGCACAGATGAGACCGCACTGGTGGGCATAGATGCGACTGCACTGGGGGGGCATACTGTAGATGAGACCGCACTGGTGGTCACTGTTAAGCTGCACTTTTGGGCACAGATGGGACCGCACTTATGGGCACAGATGAGACTTCACTTATGAGCACAGATGAGACCGCACTTATGGGCACAGAGTTTTTTTCTCATGCCGACATTTACTTTTGCCACATGCTGATGTAAAGCATCATGGCCCGACTCTTTCTGTGTTGTGGCTAGGGATGTTCTCATATATAGGTGTAGCGATACCCCCAGCTAAGGGAGCCGCTGATATCATTTTCAGGCCTGTAACACTCCGCTGTCAACCCCCAGCAATTGGCTCTACCCTCCCTTGGCACAGTTAGTAGGGGATGATAGGATTATGAGGCCTGCAACTTTAGGCAACACAATCCAGCAACAAAAGCACACACAGTGATATAGCGGACACTGACCGTTTCTTCTGCAGAGTAATATCATCAACAACTAGTCTGCTTAATCCTGGTACTTTTACTGAAGGAAATGATTAAACAGATTAAAACAGTACACTTTAGTATATGCAGAGCCCTGCAATAAAAGGTGTTCAGCAATAGACCGATATGCAATCCTGTACAAAGATAACTAACAGACCCCCTTGCAGCTCTCCTCCCTCATGGGCAAGATGGCGCCCAGCAATGTCTACACTGATAAGTCAGGCCTGACTGTAACTATGTGTAAGTTCCGTAGAGAAGAATCTTCGCTAGCAAATGGTGGTGCACTTTTGAAGACAAAATTGTAATCCACAGGAATAAAGGTTGACAAACTTGGTGAACAAGGATAAAGTCACTAACGCTACTCAATGCACTGTCCCTCCGGTGTGCATATGCAAACTCTAACGGGTAAGTCCCAAACAACAAACACTGGGCCTAGAGATCCTGTACTAATCTCTGAGCAGGTGCTCTCTCACTCAACCGGACCAGTCCACGCCCGTATCTTCCGTTGCTGTGTCTTGGTACACAGGTTCCACGACACCCGTGTCTTCGGTCCTCCTGGAAGAAGCAGACAGATAGCAGGATGCGACGTCCCTCAGGCTCCTTGGTGGAAACGGAAGGCTCTTTGGAAACACAGGGCCTAGGCTTCAGGCCCTGTCTGGAACAACAGACTCAACACAGAGTTCCACTTGCTGGGCGGGCGATGTCCAAAGAGGCCGTACTCCGGTCCGCCCCTCAGTTAAATACCCCACCCCAGCAGTCCTTGCGCGGGGAAATGCATCCTGGGTATGGTAATCTCTGTGTTCGTCAAGCAACACCCCGCTACACACTCCCCCCACTTAAAATCTTTGGTCCCCAAAGACAAAATTAGCATTATTTACAGACAATACAGTTTATGGCTGCAAAAGAGCTGGGCAAGGGAACCTCCCACCAAACTTGGTGAGGGAGATTGTCTTGTCTACAGGTCATATTGGTGGAAGTGACCTGCCTAACTGTGCCAGAGAGTGAGCTGGGGTTGCCCTCCACCAAATGCACAGTGGAGGGACCAGGTTTCTCTATTGTCCTTCTCGCAGTCACAACAGTATCTTCAGAGCATTCTCCCATCTGAGTGTAAGTTAGTTTTCGGGGAGGGCGTATAGTTCTTTTCACTCTTTGTTCCCTGGGAGCTGAGGTATTGGGTACAATGGGTTCTTCCATTCTTCCTTCCACTATGACAGGTGTAATGGATCCTGCTGCTTCAGGGGCATCCAACTCTGGTGAAAAGAGGTACAAAGAATCTCTTAGGTCTTCAGCTGGGACCGACTCCAGGGCATCTTCCCATTCCTCAGATAGAGTACACGATGGAATGAACTCAGCAGCTTCAGCATTTAGAGTGCCATCGATGGTAACTTCATAGGGTGAAGGATCCATGACCGTGGGTTCAGTTGTCTGAGTGGGCCATAGCCAGTTCAGTTCCATTTCCTCATCTTCACTCTGGTCTGTGGCATTCATCTCTCCTGACTGAGTCGTTTGAGAGCTGGTGTTGGGCCTAGGGGTATTGGAGGTTGAAGGTGATTTAGCAGAATCCAGAGTAGAAGGTATCCGGACTGCTTCGGAGAGAGGCAATAAGTGGTTCCTGTGCCAGGTTTTCAAAGGTCCCACTTTTCCTTCAGGTTTCAGCTGGTACACTGGAAAGCCAGGCAATTTTTTACAGATTATATACGGCTGTGATTTCCATCTGTCAGCAAGCTTATGCTTCCCTGGAACACCAAGATTCCACAACAGCACTCTGTCTCCTGGTTGCAAGTCATGGATCCGGACTCTGAGGTCAAAATTATGTTTGTTCTGGGCTCCTCTCTGGTCAGAAGTGCTTTTTCGCAGCCTGTCCACATATCCCTTGTGTGAAGCAGCTGATGTGTGGTCTATCGAAGTACCAAAGGCCAGGTCTACAGGTAGTCTTGCTTCTCCACCGAACATTAATCTGTAAGGGGAGTATCTGGTGACATCACTAGTTGTGCTTTTGTAAGCGTGCACTATGGCAGCTATATACTTGCCCCAATGTTGCTTTTCCTCGCTGCTCAGGGTCCCCAGCATATTCAACAAAGTTCTGTTAAACCTTTCTGGTTGGGCATCTTCTTGTGGGTGATAAGGGGTTGTGCGAGTCTTCTTTATGCCTAGGGAATCCAATAACTTCCGGATCAGTCGACTCTCGAAGTCCCTCCCTTGATCCGAGTGAAGGCGTTGAGGTAGTCCGTAATGTACGAAATACTTCTCTATGAGTATCTTGGCCACAGTGGAAGCCTTCTGGTCTTTGGTTGGAAAGGCCTGGGCGTATCGGGTGAAATGGTCGGTTATCACCAGAACATTTCCATGTCCACCCAAATCAGGTTCCGGACAAATATAATCAATGCATACCAAGTCCAAGGGCCCTTGGCTTTGTAGGTGGCCCATTGGGGCAGCTTGATGAGGCAGTGTTTTCCTTTGTATGCAGCGAGCACATGAGTGACAGTATTCCTCCACTTCAGCCCGCATACAGGGCCAATAGAATCTGCTCCTTATGAGCTGAAAGGTTCTCTCTGCTCCCAGGTGGCCATGGTTGTCATGTAGGGCAATCATAACAGTCTTTCTGTGTTTTTCCGGCAGGAATACTTGCCACTTGTCTTCCAGGTCGTCAGAGGGGCCCATTCGGTAGACCACCCCTTGATGCACCTGCAACCTGTCCCATTCCTTGCGCAGTAAGCGGGCCTCTTTTGAGGGATCATGCAAGAGTCTGTCCGGGTCTTGGTCTTCTAAGGCTTCCAGAGCCAATCTTCCCAATGGGTCTTCCAGCTGGTCCCGTCTTATATCCTTCTTTGATAGTTTGGGCAAGTCCTCTTCACCAATCTGAGTTACATCACAGTAATATTTGGGCACTCCAACAACTGAGACTCCAATTTCTTCTGCCCTGGATCCTCCACTAGCCTGGAGCTCTGCTCCCTGACACAAAGCCCGTACCCCCTCTGGGGTTACCTGGGTCCAGTCTTCTGCCATGCTAGTGGGAGCATGAGATCTTCGGGACAAGGCATCAGCATCTCGGTTTCCAGTCCCAGGCCTGTACTTCAGGCTGAAATTGAACACTGAGAGGGCTGCCAACCAACGGTGTCCGGTGGCATCCAGTTTTGCTGTGGCTAGAAGGTAAGTGAGTGGGTTATTGTCTGTTTTAACCACAAAGTCAGCTCCATATAAGTAGTCCTTCCTTCAGTTTGTCCACCACAGCCCACTTCAAGGCCAAAAACTCCAACTTGTGGGTGGGGTAATTCTTTTCAGCTGGGGTTAAACTCCTACTCACATAAGCAATGGGTCTTAGCTGCTCTTCATACTCCTGATATAATACTCCTCCCAAACCATCATGGCTGGCATCCACATGTAATTCATAGGGCTTTTGGGTGTCCGCATAGGCCAAGACAGGGGCAGTGGTCAAACTCTCTTTCAGCTTAATGAAAGCCTCTTCACACTTTCCAGTCCACTGGTCTTCCACTGACTCTCCCGGTTTCCTGGGGCCTGAGTCATCCTCCTCTCCATCTGTCTTCAACAGCTCAATCAGAGGCTTGGCAATTCTTGCAAACCCCTCCCACAAACCTGCGATAGTAGGAGCAGAACCCCAGAAATTACCTAAGCTCAGTCACTGTGGTGGGCTGGGGCCAGGAGGTGACTGCCTCCAATTTGTCGGGATCTGTGGATACTCCTTCTTCAGACACTATGTGTCCCAGGTAATGGACTGAAGACTGGTAGAACTGGCACTTCTCCCGGGAGAGCTTGAGTCCCTCATCACTAATTCTCTTCAACACCTTCTCTAACCTCTCCTCATGCTCTTCCAGAGTCTTCCCAAAGATGATGATATCATCTAGGTATACTAGGACTTCAATGAGGTTCATGTCCCCAACCGTCTTCTCCATCAACCGCTGGAAAGTGGCAGGGGCTCCCGACAGACCTTGAGGCATACGATCGAATTCATAGAACCACACCGGGGTAATGAAAGCAGTCTTCTCTCTGTCTTCTGGGTGCATTGGGATTTGTTAGTACCCGCTCTTCAGGTCCATTACACTGAACCATTTGGCTCCAGACAGACTCTGCAGAGCATCCTCTATTCTTGGGGTGGTGTATTGGTCAGGTATTGTCCTCCTGTTGAGGGTCCTGTAGTCTATACAGAGTCTCAATGACCCATTCTTTTTCCTGACCACAATTGGAGAGGCATATGGGCTCCTGGATTCCCGGATAACACCAGTTCTCTTGAGCTCTGCAAGTTGCTCACGCAGATCTTCCAGATCAGCCAGGGGGACTCGCCGGACTCTCACCCTAAAGGGTTTGTCTTCCTGTAGGCGGATCTTGTGAGTGGCACTTTTCGCACATCCTACATCAAACTCATCCTTGGAGAAGATCTTCCGCCACTTCGCCAACTGGGCCCTGGCCCTCTCCTTCCATGCCGGGGGTAGGGCCGGGTTCTCCAAAGTGGGTTCCCCTCCTTCTTCCTTCTCTAAGTCGGGCAAGGCAACTGGGGTAGCGGAATTCACTTGGCCCAACAGCATCCGGGCTGGAATATTCACAGGCGAGTCAGTGGTGTTTCTAATGCTCACTGGCACCCTGCCGTTTGCCTTCTTCAGGACTCTCAGCAGGACTACTTCAGGGATTACCTCCAGTCCTGAGTGGGTACCCAGAGGGTCTGGTTCCAGGACTACAAAGGTTGTTCCCAGGTGAGCTTCACAGTGGCTCTCAAGCAGGCTACTTCACCAGGCTGCAACACTCTCCCTCTCTTCTCCAGTCTCCAAACTTTCCCTACCCCCTCTTCTGGGGCCTTCTGCTCCAAGATCAATCGCTGATAGGCCAACTGCAACATGGGGTGGATTCTGGCTGTTGAGACGCCCTGCTCTTGTACTAGAGGGGCCAGTAGTCTTCTGACCAGGTCAGTGTTTGTTCCTATTATCAGAGAACTTTTGTTGGCCCCTGGTGAGCGGGGACAGACTACTGCCAGGGTGTCAAAGACCTCTGCCTCTCCTGCTACTGAGGGGTCGAAAGCCAATCTAATCGGGAGGTAACCGTCATAAGGAAAGCTCTGGGTGCCAATTCCCCATATTTCCAAGTCTTCTAACTTCTGCAAGGGCAAATGTCTTAGATGCTTTTGGTAGAAATCCCGATACAGGAGTGTTACTTGAGCCCCTGTATCCAGAATGGCCTTCATGTAGACTCCCTCCACTTGAATGGGGACCACTGGGGAGGGTCCCACTAACTTGGCTGGAAACTTCTTCGGGGAGGTCTCTTTCCCTGGGTCCATGGTTTTGGCCTTTGGTGTTTTTTTCTTTTTGCATCTTTTCCTGGATCTTAATCCCTGTTAGGCCTGGTATGCATTGATTTCTTGCGATTTTTGGGGTTTTACCTCCAGGTGAGGGGTATTAAGTGCTTTTGATGGGGAATTATTCCCCTCACTTCTTGGCTTTTCTTGCTTTCTTATTCCAATGGAGCTTGCTAGAAATGATGGGCACCCGGTTGACTCCTTCACCCTCTGGAGTTTTCTGCCGGCTGGCGGTAGTTGCCTCGGGTCTTCCTTGGACTGGGGCACACTTGCCCAAAATGGCCAATTCCTCCGCAGTTTAAGCAAACGGCTTCTCCTCTATTCCACGGGGAGACTGGTGTTGAAACGCTCTGGTACAGCTCTTTCCTGACTTCTTCTTTTTCTCCAACTCCTGAGTTCTTGGCCGTTAAAGAGGTCAGCATCTCTAATACTTGGGTCATCTGCGACTTTAAGACCTCCACCTCTGAGTCCCATTCAGTGGCCTTGGCGGATCTGACCCCAACTGAGGGGGGAGTAGTGGGTTTCTCGGTCACCTTTTGGTCTTTCAGCAGAGCCTATTCATCCCTTATTATTCGCACAAGGTCCGGGTAGTTCAGGAACATGACCCCTCCAGTGGTTTTCAGATGGAGCCAGACTGGATCAGAACGCAATGCTCCCCTTAAAATCTGCTTCATCCTAGCCGCATCTATGGCTTGTGGCAGCATCCCCTTCTTAAGGACAATTTGACACAGCATCTTGTTTAATCTGCGAACATATTCAGACAGTCTTTCTCCTGGAAGTTGAAGGGTATGCTCAAACTGATAGACTAAATCGACCACTTTCTCCAATTGGCCGAACTCTTCCTGCAACATAGTTAAATAGTCATAGGCAGTACAAGCAGCATTGCTGAACCTCAGGTGTCGAAATCCTCTTCCCCGAGTGGTACAGGTTGTTTCCCTGAAAAGATCCTGAGCTTCCGGTACCCGGCCTTTACATGTACCATACTACTCTTCTGGCACTTCGTGACAAGGTCCCCTAAAGCATTTAAAAGTTCAGGGCCTAAAGTGGTTAGAGGTGTCCCAGAGGCTGTCATCTCTTTAGAACTCTTTGGAATTTTGGGTGACTGCGGAGGTTCCTTCTTTATAGCCTTTGCGTGCACCAAGCGGTACGTCTTATTGCCCATCGACTGCACACTCTGACCTTTAAATTCTTCCGGCATTTCATCCCCCCACTCTATCAGCGCGAAGGTGCAGGAATTCTCTTCCTCTGACCTGAGGTCAATTAACCATCCTTTATGGTACAAGAGCTCTATGAGCTGTTCTATGTCACTCCCCGACCAATCCTCTCCGGGGAGTTCAATCACCGTAGTCATGTCCAGGGAGGCATGGGTGGATAAGCACCACTGGGTCACCGATCCATGCCGGTACCTCTGGTGGGCTTGATTGCAGTGTACAGGTATCCCAGACTCTGAGCCCCCACGTGTAGCGATACCCCCAGCTAAGGGAGCCACTGGTATGATTTTCGGGCCTGTAACACTCCGCTGTCAACCCCCAGCAATTGGCTCTACCCTCCCTTGGCACAGTTAGTAGGGGATGATAGGATTATGAGGCCTGCAACTTTAGGCAACACAATCCAGCAACAAAAGCACACACAGTGATATAGCGGACACTGACCGCTTCTTCTGCACAGTAATAACACCAACAACTAGCCTGCTTAATCCTGGTACTTTTACTGAAGGAAATGATTAAACAGATTAAAACAGTACACTTTTGTATATGCAGAGCCCTGCAATAAAAGTTGTTCAGTAATAGACAGATATGCAATCCTGTACAAAGATAACTAACGGACCCCCTTGCAGCTCTCCTCCCTCATGGGCAAGATGGCGCCCAGCAATGTCTACACTGATAAGTCAGGCCTGACTGTAACTATGTGTAAGTTCCGTAGAAAAGAATCTTCGCTAGCAAATGGTGGTGCACTTTTGAAGACAAAATTGTAATCCACAGGAATAAAGGTTGACAAACTTGGTGAACAAGGATAAAGACACTAACGCTACTCAATGCACTGTCCCTCCGGTGTGCATATGTAAACTCTAACGGGTGAGTCCCGAACAACAAACACTGGGCCTAGAGATCCTGTACTCATCTCTGAGCAGGTGCTCTCTCACCCAACCGGACCAGTCCACGTCCGTATCTTCTGTTGCTGTGTCTCGGTACACAGGTTCCACGACACCCGGGTTTTCGGTCCTCCTGGAAGCAGCAGACGGATAACATGATGCGACGTCCCTCAGGCTCCTTAGTGGAAACGGAAGGCTCTTTGGAAACACAGGGCCTAGGCTTCAGGCTCTGTCCGGAACAACAGACTAAACACAGAGTTACACTTGCTGGGCGGGCGATGTCCAAAGAGGCTGTACTCCGGTCCGCCCCTCAGTTAAATACCCCACCCCCGCAGTCCTTGTGCGGGGAAATGCATCCTGAGTATGGTAGTTTCTGGGTTCGTCAAGCAACACCCCGCTACATAGGAATATTTCTAATACTGAATTACAGCAGAGTACAGTGTGTATATTATATTATTATGGGATGTGTCTACAGTTCAGTAATGATTACATAAAGTAAGGGCAATATGTTTATCTCCTGTTGTGGCTGGAGGGGGGAGAGCACAGACTGTGTGTTACTGAGTAGTATGACTTGCTGCCTTCAGAATGAGGGGAGTGATTTATGTTGAAGTGGGTTTGTTTACATTTACATGTACAGGCCTAGTGTACCCTCCCACATTAATTGCAATTTGCAAAGCATGAAGGGAAATGTAGTTTGATGATAGTGTAAGAGAGGGGAGAGGATATGATGTAATCACTGTTCTAACAGATCCTCCCTGCCAGAATACATGATGTATCTTTTGAATTAGAGAGCTGACTTCCTGAAAAGTCAATCAGACTTTTCTTTTCAATGGTAAGGAATTTTAAAATGTAATAACTGTTTAGTGTTTTGTGTAAGGGGTGTACTATTGGTGGATTTTTTTGCAAATCCAAAAGTTCTGCTTTAAGTCACAAGGGATATCATTAAAGCAGATCTCTTTATTTCTTCCTAAAGGACTGAGTTCTGCTTTAATCTCTACATTACCAACAAAGACCACTGGAGCCAGGGATGTAGAATAATGGAGATGGGGAAGGAATTTGTATTTATGGCTGATGGTGAGAGGCAATGTATATGTCTGTTGGTGGGTGACCTAAGTGTTTTAATGTTTTAATATGGCTTAAAGTTTACAATTATAATGCCTGCAAGTACATACAAGGGGCAATGAGGTAAACATAATGTAGACAGAGAAGAACATTGGACTGTATTATTTTAATAATGCAGTATACAGTGCCTTGAAAAAGTCTCCATACACCTAGAAATTGTCCACATTTTGTTATGTTACAACCTAAAACGTAAATGTAATTTATTCGGGTTTTATGTGATAGACCAACACAAAGAGGCACATAATTGTGAAGTGGAAGGAAAATTATAAATGTTTTTTTTTTTTTTTTTTACAAATAAATATCTGAAAAGTGCCGTGTATTTCTATTCAGCCCCCTTTACTCTGATTCCCCAAACTAAAACCTAGTAGAATCAATTGCCTTTAGAAGTCATCAAATTAGTAAATAGAGTCCACCTGTGTGTAATTTAAATAATTACATTTTAATATAAATACAGCTGTTCTGTTAAGCCCTCAGATGTTTGTTAGAGAACCTTAGTGAACAAACAGCTCCATGAAGGTCAAGAAAAACACCAGACAGGTCAGGGATAAAGGTGTGGGGACGTTTAAAGCAGGGTTAGGTTATAAATAAATATCCCAAGCTTTGAACATCGTATTGAGGACTGTTCAATCCATCATCCAAAAATGGAAAGAGTGTGGCACAATTGCAAACCTACCAAGACATGGCCATCCGCCTAAACTGACAGGCCGGGCAAGAAGAGCACTAATCAGAGAAGCAGCCAAGAGGCCCATGATAACTCTGGAGGAGCTGGAGAGATCCACAGCTCAGGTGGGTGAATCTGTCAACAGGACAACTATTAGGTGTGCACACCACAAATCTGGCCTTTATGGAAGAGTGACCAAAAGAAGTCCTGTTTTCAGTTTACGAGAAGCCATGTGGGGGAAATGGCAAACATGTGGAAGAAGGTGCTCTGGTCAGATGAGACCAAAATGTAACTTTTTGGCCTAAAAGCTAAATGCTATGTGTGGAGGAAAACTAACACTGCACACCAAAAAAAAGAAGAAAGAAAGTGGCCTGTGGGACTTTAAATGAGGCATGGATGGGCGTAGGAAAAAAGTCTAGGATATCAAAAATGAGTAAACATCACTGTCCCGTTGGGGAATGGTCTGTAGCCATATATACATGCTGCATAGTCAGTCTGAAGAATGGAAATCAAGGCATGGATATGAATATAAAAATGTATTGTATCATAGTAAAAGTACACATAGATCATGCAAACAAAGGCATAATGTAAATAGAGGTTATCGCATAGACATAATCAAAATTCATTGTTGAGACATGGCTAAAGCAAGTAATGACAGTAAAATGGACATACAGAAACAGTGAAATTGATTATCCAATTGAAAAGTCAAGAATACACTTTATAGATTCATAGTTGGGCAGGCTTTACTTGGCATCCCTGAGCATGGACTCGACGCGTTTCTTGGCGTTTGAAGCCAGTCATCAGGAGTGAGGTGCATGTCATTTGACTAAAAGGGGAGATGGATAGACAGGTCAAATAAAGTCTCGAAAAAAATGATGTCATGTTTGAAACAAAATAACAGAATCAGGCGGTCTGATACGTTACCAATGGCAAAGCCCGGAATTTGCACCTCGGGCGGGGTTCGTTCCGTCCCTACACCTGGCTCATGCGTCACATGATGCTGGCGGGGATTCGCCCCTTGCTGTGGACATTTAGCCGGTAGCCACCTGGGGAGCTTCACTTCACAGACATCCATCTGACGAGAGGTTCCTGTTTCTCTCTTTCCCCACACTTCAAGGTAATTTCTAATCTATACTTCAGGATTTACTCAGCATATATTACATATATACTCTTTTTACTTGCCTCTCTCAACTTTGGCCTTGCACCTTGCTCACACTGCTTCAAACACACATTTTATTTTACTAATATTCAGCATTGTTGGGGATTTGGTTTGGCTCCCCTCATAACAGATTCACCTACACCAACACTCAGCTGATTTGCCAACTTTGGCTGTTAATCCTTTCAGTCATGCTTTATCATCAATCCCTTTTTGTTTAATTTCTTCCAGCACCCATCACACATCATTCCCACCAGGATCCACCAGCACATCATTTACATATTCACTCCCCTCTCCCTTTGCTCCCTTTTGTTTTCCTTCCCCTCCCCTCCCCCACTCACACTCCAATTTTGGTTCTCAAACCATTCAATCTTCTTTTTCACTCATTGCTCATTTGCATTTCTTCATCTCTCCACCAGCATTCTGCCCTTGTACCCTGTCTGTGCCTCTCCCTCAGTTTGGCGCTGTGTCGTGGCTGTCCGGGTTCCTCCTTGATGGATGTCTCATGCCATCTTCTCCTTGGCTCTCCTCTTGATTGAGGGGCCGTTGAAGTGTTTATTGGTGGGCCTTCCCCACCTCAGCCCCGGGTGAGACAGTGCATCCAGGACCACCACTCTACTCCATATTTCAAATGCTTGGGACAACCCCATTCCGGGCTTTGCCATTGGTAACGTATCAGACCACCTGATTCTGTTATTTTGTTTCAAACATGACATCATTTTTTTCGAGACTTTATTTGACCTGTCTATCCATCTCCCCTTTTAGTCACATGACATGCACCCCACTCCTGATGACTGGCTTCAAACGCCAAGAAACGCGTCGAGTCCATGCTCAGGGATGCCAAGTAAAGCCTGCCCAACTATGAATCTATAAAGTGTATTCTTGACTTTTCAATTGGATAATCAATTTCACTGTTTCTGTATGTCCATTTTACTGTCATTACTTGCTTCAGCCATGTCTCAACAATGAATTTTGATTATGTCTATGTGATAACCTCTATTTACATTATGCCTTTGTTTGCATGATCTATGTGTACTTTTACTATGATACAATACATTTTTATATTCATATCCATGCCTTGATTTCCATTCTTCAGACTGACTATGCAGCATGTATATATGGCTACAGACCATTCCCCAACGGGACAGTGATGTTTACTAGACATGTGCATTAGTTTTCGTCCGAATGCATTTTCGTCCGAATTTCAGCTATTTTCGTTATCGTTTTAACAAACGAAAACGAAAGCACAGAATCCGAAAACCGAAAGATCCAACATAAACAAATGCTTTATTTTCGTTTTCGTTGCTACAACAGTTCGATATAGATAGGAGATTCGACGTGACGCTGACAATAACAATCTGTGTCTATCGAACCTGTGGTCGAATGTGCCTAACCTTAACTCTATTAGTCCAAGATTATTCTACATAGGAGAGAAAAGATTCGACATTATAGAGAGAAAAGATTCGACATAGGAGAGAAAGATTCGACATAGGAGAGGAAAGATTCGACATAGGAGAGGAAAGATTC
Organism: Rana muscosa; assembly: GCA_029206835.1. Lineage (NCBI taxonomy): Eukaryota > Metazoa > Chordata > Amphibia > Anura > Ranidae > Rana > Rana muscosa. The sequence continues at coordinate 110,547,474 of CM055120.1, read as the reverse complement.
GACATAGGAGAGGAAAGATTCGACATAGGAGAGGAAAGATTCGACATAGGAGAGAAAAGATTCGACATAGGAGAGAAAAGATTCGACATAGGAGAGGAAAGATTCGACATAGGAGAGGAAAGATTCGACATAGGAGAGGAAAGATTCGACATAGGAGAGGAAAGATTCGACATAGGAGAGAAAAGATTTGACATTATAGAGAGAAAAGATTTGACATTATAGAGAGAAAAGATTCGACATAGAGAGAAAAGATTCGACATAGGAGAGAAAAGATCACTGCTTGTGGGCGGAACATTCGACCGGAAATGTTTGATTGCAGAGTCGTACAGTTTCACTGCTCCGTCGAATCTTCTTTGAACATTCGACAGACACCATAAGCCTTCAATGACAGATTCGACCTTAATTAATTCAGATTTTCGGACGAATGCAATTTTTAACGAAAAACGAAATAAATAAAAACGAATTTCGGGAGTAACTAAATAAATTTATTTTTTGGACGAAAACGAAATTCCGAAACGAAATATTTCAGTGTGCACATGTCTAATGTTTACTCATTTTTGATATCCTAGACTTTTTTCCTACGCCCATCCATGCCTCATTTAAAGTCCCACAGCCCACTTTCTTTCTTCATTTTTAATGTACCAGGGATGGAGGCATGGTTATGGCATCTATGGGTCTCAATGGGTCACCTGCCTTTTCTTTAACACTGCACACCGCCTGTGAAACATGGTGGTGGCAGCATCATGTTGTGAGGATACTTTTATTCAGCAGGGACAGGGAGGCTGGTCAGAGTTGATGGGAAGATGGATGGAGCCAAATACAGGGCAATCTTAGAAGGAAAATTGTTAAACTCTGCAAAAGACTTGAGACTGGAGCAGATGTTTATCTTCCAGCAGGACAATGACCCTAAACATACAGCCAGGGTTAAAATGGAATGGCTTATTTCAGAGCATATTCATGTATTAGAATGGCCCAGTCAAAGTCCAGACCTAAATCCAATTGAAAATCTGTGGCAAGACTTGAAAATTGCTGTTCCCAGGCACTCTTCATTCAGTCTGACAGAGCTTGAGCTATTTAGCAAAGAAGAATGGGCAAAAATTTCACTCTCTATATGTGCAAAGCTGGCAGAGACATACCCAAAAAGACTTTCAGCTGTAATTGCAGAAAAAGGTGGTTCTACAAAGTATTGACTCAGGGGGGCTGAATACAAATGCAAGCCACACTTTGTAAAAAAAATTGAAAACATTTGATTTACCTTCTACTTCACAATTATGTGCCACTTTGTATCACATAAAATCCTATTAAAATACATTTATGTTTTTGGTTGTAACATGACAAAATGTGGAAAATTTCAAGGGGTGTGAATACTTTTTCCAGGCACTGTACGTGTCACAAAGTGCACAGTGGACGAAGCTGTACAAGAACAATGTGACATTTTCCATGAAATGCCTAAGGAGGAATGCCTAGGGTGTTTATTTTGTAGTGTGTACAGTACACATTAAGTTAACAGGAACCATGAAGAAGATTAAACAAGCTGTTGATATTTCCTGGTTCCATTTGGCAAACTCAATAGAACATACATACCACTTAAAACTCGCCAGAGAACTTGAGTTTCAACAGAAGGAAAAACAATATTTACTGTGCAAGATTACCCTAATGCCTTGTACACACAATCAGAATTTCCGAAGGAAAAAGTCTGACTGACTTTTTCCATTGGATATTCCGATTGTGTGTAGCCACATCAGAGTTTTTTCATCGGAAATTCCAATGAATTCCATCGGAGTTTATATATAGAACATGTTCTATTTTTCTCCACTGGAATTTCGTCGGAATTCCGATGTGATTTGACTGGGCAAAAGCCCGATCGTGTGTATGCGGCATAACGCTTACTCAGGTGCCCAGAAAATATATGAATGCTTGACTATTTGTACTGTTTTCATGGAACCAATAAAAAAGGGAGATATGCGTAATAAATGCAAAGAGTAGGATGGATATAAAGTTTAGATCTTACAGAATTCCAACTACCCAAACACTGTATGCAGGCATTTCTACTATAGCAGCTGTAGTTTCTGCATCAATTCGAAAAGAGTAGGATGTAATATTATGTAGAGTTAAGGCCCAAATGAGACAAGCATCTTTTTAATTACAGATTTAAATTGAGGTAGAGATAAAAGAGTGCCATCAACTTTTGATAGAAAAAAAGGGAAAGCCTTGTGAATAGTTAAAGAGGTTGTAAACATTAGGGATGAGCTTCGAGTTCGAGTCGAACTCATGTTCGACTCGAACATTGCCTGTTCGCCCGTTCGCCGAACAGCGAACAAATTGGGGTGTTCGCGGCAAATTCGAAAAATCTATGGGAGAAATCTAAAGTGCTAATTATAAAGGCTTATATGCAAGTTATTGTCCTAAAAAGTGTTTGGGGACCCGGGTCCTGCCCCAGGGGACATGTATCAATGCAAAAAGACGTTTTAAAAACGGCAGTTTTTTCGGGAGCAGTGATTTCAATAATGCTTAAAATGAAAAAATAAAAGTGAAATATTCCTTTAAATTTCGTACCTGGGGGGTGTGTATGATATGCATGTAAAGTGGCGCATGTTTCCCGTGCTTAGAACTGTCCCTGCAAAAAATTTCATTTTTGAAAGAAAAAAAGTCATTTAAAACTCACTCGCGGCTATTAATGAATTGTCGGCTCCCGGCAATACATACAAAAGTCATTGATAAAAAAAAAAAAAAAAAGCGTGGGGGTTCCCCAGAATTCAATTATCAGGCCCTTCAGGTCTCGAATGGATAATAAGGGGAACCCTGCCGCAAATTAAAAAAAAAATTGATGTGGGGTTCCCCCAAATATCCATTCCAGGCCCTTCAGATCTGGCATGGATTTTAAGGGGAACTCCACCCCAAATTTAAAAAAAAATGGCGTGGAGTCCCCCTAAAAATCCATACCAGACCCCTTATCCGAGCACGCAACCTGGCCGGCCGCAGGGGAAAAGGGGGGGACGAGAGAGCGGCCCCCCCTCCCTCCTGAACCGTACCAGGCCATATGCCCTCAACATGGGGAGGATGTCCCCATGTTGATGGGGACAAGGGCCTCATCCCCACAACCCTTGCCCGGTGGTTGTAGGGGTCTGCGGGCGGGGGGCTTATCGGAATCTGGAAGACCCCTTTAACAAAGGGGACCCCCAGATCCCAGCCCCCCTATGTGAATTGGTAAGGGGTATTGTAACCTACCATTTCACGAAGAAAGCGTAAAAAAAATGTTTAAAAAAACACACAAACACCTTGAAAAAGTCCTTTATTTAAAAAAAACAAAAAAACATTCCAGCGGTGAAATCCAGTGTCCCGCGGCGATCCCGATGTCCAGCGCTGTCCTTCATTGGTTGTGCCTGAGCGGACCTGATGGGGAACTCCCTCTCAGTATTTTAAATGTATAGACCCGCCCCTTCTAAAGTTCCCCATCAGGTCCGCTCAGCGGACCAGATGCGGAACATGAGAAGGGGCGGGTCTATACATGTATTACCAAAGTGAGAGCAGTTCCCCATCAGGTCCGCCCCCTCGGTATGTCGGACCCGCCTACGTCATTGGCTTGAGCGGGGAACTTCCTTCACTGTGTAATTTAAATTTACATAGTGAAGGAAGTTCCCCGTTCAAGCCAATGACGTAGGTGGGTCCGACATACCGAGGGGGCGGACCTGATGGGGAACTGCTCTCACTTTGGTAATACATGTATAGACCCGCCCCTTCTCATGTTCCGCATCTGGTCTGCTGAGCGGACCTGATAGGGAACTTTAGAAGGGGCGGGTCTATACATTTAAAACACTGAGAGGGAGTTCCCCATCAGGTCCGCTCAGGCACAACCAATGAAGGAGAGCGCTGGACATCGGGATCGCCGCGGGACACTGGATTTCACCGCTGGAATGTTTTTTTGTTTTTTTTTAAATAAAGGACTTTTTCAAGGTGTTTGTGTGTTTTTTTTAAACATTTTTTTATGCTTTCTTCGTGAAATGGTAGGGGCACAATGTACCCCTTACCAATTCACATAGGGGGGGGGCGGGATCTGGGCGTCCCCTTTGTTAAAGGGGTCTTCCAGATTCCAATAAGTCCCCCGCCCGCAGACCCCCACAACCACCGGGCAAGGGTTGTGGGGATGAGGCCCTTGTCCCCATCAACATGGGGACATCCTCCCCATGTTGAGGGCATGTGGCCTGGTACGGTTCAGGAGGGAGGGGGGGCCGCTCTCTCGTCCCCCCCTTTTCCCCTGCGGCCGGCCAGGTTGCGTGCTCAGATAAGGGGTCTGGTATGGATTTTTAGGGGGACTCAACGCCATTTTTTTTACATTTGGGGTGGAGTTCCCCTTAAAATCCATGCCAGATCTGAAGGGCCTGGAATGGATATTTGGGGGAACCCCACGTCAATTTTTTCTTTATCGTACACCAAGGGGACACAGAACTAGTCATTACATAATGGGTTAAGGGTCACCAGCGGTGATTGGACACTGGCACAACCAATGGAAGACAGTTCCCCTCCATATAACCCCTCCCATCAGGGGAGTAACTCAGTTTTTTCGCCAGTGTCGAAAGGTGTTGGACGCGTTAGGAGGTGCTAAAGGAAAGCTCTACCAAAGAGACCCTCTGGGGGTAAAAGAGCTATGCTTTCGGACCCATCCAAGACGCCTACAAGTTAAGCCAAAACTGGATGGGATCCGGGCCTCATCCATGAGGCAGCGCCTGTAATGTCTCTCTTCGGAGGACTGGGCTCTAAGATCCAGCACTTTCGCTATTTCGCTAAAAGTCCTGGTAAGAGTCTTGTACAAGGCCCAGGGGAGAGGTATCCTTTAAATAGGAACCCATATCCCTGAAGGTTGGCACACATAGCCCACCGTGAGGGGTGAAGTTTGGTATCTGTCTGAAAATTTTCAGCAGAAAAAACCTGCGGCGTGGATAAGGTAACACCTGCAGATGCAGGTAAGTGGGAACAGGGGCTGGTGAGAGTCCTCTCTCACTATGGCCACCGCCATAGCGCTAAAGAGCCGCGCGCACGCTTTATCGGAGGGGGGGGGCCGAAGGCGTGCGCGGGAACGTGGGCGCGCGCAGGCACAGAAACGGCGCCAAATTTAAAGATCTGTCAGTGTGAAAGCACTGCAGCAGCAAGCAAGCTCGTTTGTTCTCTTGTTCCTGGCAGAGAAACACAGCAGCTATACAGGGACGTAAGCTCCATGTGGTTGGACTGGGTACTTCCTAGAAGACATCCATGTTATGCATAGCTATGTGTTAAAAGTTGCATACTTAATGTAATTGCTAAACTAAGCACGGTAGTATATGCATTTAGGTACCTTGTATTTTGTCTAAACAGTAAGCCTTCCAGGGGAAGTAATGCGGACAAAAAGAGATAAAAAAAAAAAGCACCGCTGCCTGAGAGCTGTGCTGACTCGGTACCTTCCTCTCCTGTGTTGCCAAATGCACCTGTACAGGATGAGCCATTACCTCTGTCAGGTATGGCGGCTTCCCCAGTGAAGCCTGGGCCTGCATATGTCACTGAGGACACTTTGTCAGCAGCCCTAAATAATCTGGAGGAGAAAATTGCTACCTTGATCGCTAAAGTCCTCTAAAAAGGACAATAAGCGAAGCAGATCGCCTCCAGTGTTGGATCTCCCTTCAGAAGTACCTGAGGAGGAGGAGGATGAGGAGGAAGATACATCAGCAGAGGATGAGGAATCAATTTTTGAAGTCTCAGGTGCAATGTTATGCAGGGACAGTGCGATCTGCATTTAAGTTATCCTCTTCGGAGGTAACAGAATCACCGGTCTCCTCCCTAGGGTCGGTACGGTCCCGCCTAGGTGAATGCTTCTTCCCGGTTCATCCCTTATTAGAGGATCTAATGTACGCAGGCTGGCAGCATCCAGATAAGCGTTTCTCACCTCCAAAAAGGTTTAACATTCCTTATCCTATGGAGGAAAAAATTGTTAAAGAAATGGAGCCTGCCTTCGATAGATGCGGCTATTTCTTGTGTAAATAAGAACCTGACATGTCCGGTGGACAATGTACTAGGGTTTAAAGATCCTACTGAGAAGAAGTTGGAATCCCTACTGAGATCCTCCTTCCTTTTGGCCGGCTCAATTACCCAACCTGCAGTAGCAGCAGTCGGTATGTGTCTGGTCATCTGCCAACAGGTAAAGCAGGGGCTGAAGGAGCTGCCTTCAGAGCAGGCTGAAAATTGGGATAATTTGCCTAAAGCCTTATGCTTCACAGTGGATGCCATGAGAGAAGCCAAAGAACAGGCTTAGAAGAACAAGAAGCCGTGGGGTGCAAGAGCTAATAAGCATGCCCCAAAACCTCTCAGTGAAGGTGGTGCCCCCGTTTGGCCGAGTGGGGGGAAGGCTTCGTCAGTTCTCAGCGACTTGGCAGACAGAAACCCAGGACAAATGGGTTGTATCCACGATATCCTCAGGGGAAAAATTGGAATTTCGAGAGATCCCATCTTCTCAATTCCGAGGTTCAAGACTCTCCAAGGATCCACAAAAAAGAGAATCCTTCTTCAAAGGTTTGAATCACTTAATGGCTCAAGGTGTGGTTACAGAGGTACCCCAAAAGGAGCACGGTTCAGGTTTTTACTCAAACCTCTTTGTGATTCCAAAGCCAAACGGAGAAGTCAGACCCATCCTGGATCTAAAATCTCTAGATCGGTTTCTGAACGTTCGCCATTTTCGAATGGAAACGATTCGATCCGTGGTCGCTACTTTAAAAGGCGGAGAATTCATGGCGTCCATAGATATCAAAGACGCATATCTACACATACCAATCCTCCCCGCTCACCAAAGATTCCTAAGGTTTGCGGTAGAAGACCGCCACTTTCAATTTGTGGCCCTGCCGTTTGGTGTAGCCACCGCGCCCAGAGTATTCACAAAGGTGCTAGCTCCTCTGTTAGCAAACCTGAGAACACGGGGCATTGCGGTAACAGCCTATCTAGACGATCTACTAGTAATAGATCAGTCAAAGGAGGGATTGGATCACGCTGTACACACTACAGTAGGATACCTGGAGCATTTAGGATGGATTATAAATTTACAAAAATCCTCTCTCCAGGCCCAAAGAAGGATAGTGTACCTGGGCATGATCATAGATACAGCCCAAAACAGGGTATACCTGCCAGAGCCAAAGATACAGTCTCTGAAAGACCTGATCCACAAGGTCAAAGCAAACAAAAGGCCGTCTATTCGCCTTTGCATGAGACTATTGGGAAAGATGGTAGCCTCCTTCGAGGCGGTCCCTTACGCCCAGTTTCATTCGAGACTACTTCAAGGCAATATTTTAGCCTCCTGGAACAGGAAGAGCCAAGCTCTGGATATACCCATACGCCTGTCCTCACAAGTACGCCACAGCTTCAATTGGTGGCTAGAAGCCAAGAATTTACGGAAGGGAAAGTGCTTCCTCCCAGTAGCCTGGAAGGTGGTGTCTACGGATGCCAGCCTATCGGGCTGGGGTGCAGTATTCGAGGAGGCTTCTACCCAGGGAACCTGGGCCAAGACTCAGGGGAGCCTGCCCATCAATGTGCTAGAGATCCGGGCAGTATATCTAGCCCTCAAAACCTGGACATACAGGTTACAGGGCTACCCAGTTCGGGTTCAATCCGACAATGCTACTGCAGTAGCTTACATCAATCACCAAGGAGGCACCCGCAGTCGGGCAGCCCAAAGAGAGGTGAGCCGGATCTTGGCATGGGCAGAAGAGCATGTACCTTGCATTTCTGCAATCTTCATTCCAGGGATAGAAAACTGGCAAGCAGACTACCTGAGTCGTCAGCAGCTGCTACCAGGAGAGTGGTCTCTTCACCCCGAGATCTTTCAGGCCATATGTCTGAGATGGGGAAACCCAGATGTAGACCTGCTAGCTTCCAGGTTCAACAAGAAATTGGACAACTTTGTGTCCAGAACAAGAGATCCTCTAGCCTACGGGACAGACGCTCTAATAACTCCATGGAATCAGTTCTCACTGATCTATGCATTCCCTCCGATCCCTCTTCTACAAAGACTGCTTCACAGGATCAAGGAGGAGGGAATACCAGTAATCCTAGTGGCCCCAAACTGGCCCAGGAGGCCTTGGTACGCCGAGATCGTAAAAATGGCGATAGGAAGGCCCTGGAGGCTTCCACTTCGACACGACCTGCTGTCACAGGGTCCAGTATTCCACCCTTCCTTACAAAGGCTAAATTTGACGGCCTGGCTGCTGAGACCCACATTTTGAAAAAGAGAGGGGTCTCTGGTCCGGCTCTTTCTACGCTCATTAATGCTAGAAAGCCAGTCTCCAGACTCATCTATCATAGAGTCTGGAAAGCATACGTTTCCTGGTGTGAATCCAGAAGTTGGAATCCTCAGAAATATGAAATAAGCAGGATTCTTGCTTTTTGCCAGTTAGGAGTGGATATGAAATTAGCCCTTAGCACCATCAAGGGGCAAATATCGGCTCTATCAGTCTTCTTTCAGAGACCATTGGCATCTCATTCCCTAGTTCGGACATTCATTCAGGGGGTACTGAGGATAAATCCTCCAGTCAGGTCTCCCTTGTGTCCATGGGATTTGAATTTGGTATTGTCAGTGTTGCAAAAGCAACCTTTTGAACCTATTCGCCATATTCCTTTAATTATATTAAGTAGGAAATTGGCCTTTTTGATTGCTATTGCTTCTGCTAGGAGAGTATCAGAACTAGCAGCTCTTTCTTGTAAAGAGCCTTATCTAATTTGTCACAAGGACAAAATTGTACTACGACCCCATCCGGCCTTTCTACCTAAGGTGGTGTCGGCTTTTCACTTGAATCAAGACATTGTTCTGCCTTCTTTTTTTCCAAACCCGTGGACGGAGGGGGAGAAATTATTACACTCTCTAGATCTAGTGAGAGCGGTAAAGGTGTATCTGCAAGCAACCGCTCAGATACGTAAAACAGATGTTTTGTTTATTTTACCAGATGGTCCCAAGAAGGGCCAAGCGGTATCAAAATCCACCATTTCCAGGTGGATTAGACAAGTAATTGTTCAAGCTTATGGTTTAAAGAACAGGACTCCTCCTTTTCCTGTTAAGGCGCACTCTACCAGAGCGATAGGTGCTTCATGGGCAGTGCACCACCGGGCTTCGATGGCTCAGATCGGTAAAGCTGCAACTTGGTCTTCAGTCCATACATTTTCCAAATTCTATCAAATAGATGTGAAAGGACATGAGGATTCCGCCTTCGGGCGAAGTGTGCTGCAGGCAGCAGTATAGGGCTTCTGGTCCGCAAGCGGCCTGTTTGATCTGTGTCTCCCCCCCTTCATATGAGCATTGCTCTGGGACGTCCCATTATGTAATGACTAGCTCTGTGTCCCGTGGTGTACGATAAAGAAAGTAGGATTTTTATAACAGCTTACCTGTAAAATCCTTTTCTTGGAGTACACCACGGGACACAGAGGTCCCCCCCTTCTTATGGGAACCTTACTGCTTTGCTACAAAACTGAGGTACTCCCCTGATGGGAGGGGTTATATGGAGGGGAACTGTCTTCCATTGGTTGTGCCAGTGTCCAATCACCGCTGGTGACCCTTAACCCATTATGTAATGACTAGCTCTGTGTCCCGTGGTGTACTCCAAGAAAAGGATTTTACAGGTAAGCTGTTATAAAAATCCTACTTTTTTAAATTTGCGGCGGGGTTCCCCTTAATATCCATTCCAGACCTTAAGGGCCTGGTAATTGAATTCTTGGGAACCCCCACGCTTTTTTTTTTTTTTTTATCAATGACTTTTGAATGTATTGCCGGGAGCCAACAATTCATTAATAGCCGCGAGTGAGTTTTAAATGACTTTTTTTCTTTCAAAAATGACATTTTTTGCAGGGACAGTTCCAAGCACGGGAAACATGCGCCACTTTACATGCATATCATACACACCCCCCAGGTACGAAATTTAAAGGAATATTTCACTTTTATTTTTTCATTTTAAGCATTATTAAAATCACTGCTCCCGAAAAAACGGCCGTTTTTAAAACTTTTTTTTGCATTGATACATGTCCCCTGGGGCAGGACCCAGGTCCCCAAACACTTTTTAGGACAATAACTTGCATATTAGCCTTTATAATTAACACTTTAGATTTCAAACGTTCGAGTCCATTGTATTTAATAGGGTTCTAAAGTTCACACGAACATTTTGTCTGTTCGCAGGTTCTGGTGCGAACCGAACAGGGGGGTGTTCGGCTCATCCCTGGTAAACATCAGAAAAAAAGCAGAAAATAATAAACAAAAACACTGCAAGACAAAATGCATAATAAACTAGTATGCATCGCAAACTAGCTCATTATGAAATACTTACCTTAGAATGAAGCCATTGCAGCGGTCCCCGCACACCGCTGAGACAGCTGATATTTTACCCAGAGATAATTCCTGGGTTCGCCGGCTCCGGTGCTGTGATTTTACAGGGCTGCAATGACGTCACTCCCGCGCATGTGCGTTGGAGCCAACGTTTACGGCACAGACTCGGAAGGAACGGCACCCGTGGGCTGCATGCAATGTAAATATCTCCAAAACTGTACAGGTTTAGGAGATATTTTCACTACCTATAGATAAATGTCTGCAGAGGAAGTTTACTTCCTCTTTAAACTTGCTGAATTTGCTCTACTAATGTATTAATAAATTATCCCCTATCCTTATCCTGCTGATCGGATTTAGAATTTCTGAAGAAAATGCAAACACATCCATTCAGCAAGTTAGGATCTTACGTTAACAAACCAGAATAGATTGAATCAGTTTTGAATAAAGTGTTTTTTTCATATGCAGAGAACAGACTGATTCTGTAATAGTATTGATAATACATTTTACGTTGAATGTAATATGGAAGTGTTAACCTCCCTGGCGGTATTCGGTATTTCGGCTGAAATCAAATCTCCATTTATTCTGGCAAAATATCAAACAAAAAAACGAAGGGCAACAATTCAGTAATTAGCGGAAAATATGAAGTCATTGGACCCCAAAGGCAGACATGACTATGATGAACAATAATATAAACAACAGCATGAAATCAGGAGCAGCAGGCAAAGACATACATCATCCCAAGCTGTGGTACTCCATGAACCTGCAACTTCTGTAAGAGCATCTCGAAGCCAGGGACTCACCTCCTGCTCTTCCCTGTAGCCTTCCCACCACGCTTCCCTGCAGTGTTCCCTCCACGCCTCTCTGCAACTTTCCCTCCATGGCCCCGTCCATGCACCCTTGCAGGCCGGGCCACTGGGGGTGGTAATGTGGCAGGAGGAGGAGGAGAAGGAGGAGAAGGATTGGCCTGATGAGAGATATGGGTGGCCTCAGTTAGCTGCCCCCTCACCCCCATGTTTACGGCCATGTAGATAATGTGCTTGCAGAGGGCGCCTTGTGCCGCCTCCATTTGGAGTAATTTGTCTGTGAGATATGAACTAAACCCCTCCACAGGGTTGAGGGGGGCCCTCATGATGGCAGCAGCCTCACGGATCATCTGGAGTGACTCCTCCTCCACCTGTGTCATCCGCCAATGTTTTTTCGGTCTGACGTGGAGGGGAGCCACTTGTGAGACTGTGCTGACACTAGGCCTGGGGACTTGCTGAGTCCCACTTGGCCCTGCCTCCTCCTGGCTGACACTCACCCCTGCCTCCTCCTGCCTGCCACATTCCTGCGCCTCTTCCTCCTGGCTGGCCTCATCCTGTGTAGAAAAAAGGTACATAGTTAGATATTTTGTGGAAACTATCACACACAATTTTCATCTCATGACTGTTTCAATATTTTTGTTTTAGAAATAGTAAAGAGTTTTATTCTGTCCTGTTTTTTTTTTAGATACTTAAACAATAATTTTTGTCCCCCCTTTTTTTTGGGGGGGGGGATGTTATCATTTTGGGAGAATAAGTCAAGTTCATCACAATAGTACTTTGAGGCCAATAATTATGTTCGAAAATACTATACCTGGCTGAAGATGCGAACATCAGGCTCTTCAAACTCAGGTGGCTCCACCTCCACCTCTGCAGGGGTGGAGGGAAGGGTGGAAGGAACGCTGGAGGGAAGGGTGGAAGGAACGCTGGAGGGAAGGGTGGAAGGAAGGGTTGAGGGAAGGCTGGACATTGATTCCCTGGCCTCAATCTGGTCATCCAGAAATTGCAGGTACTTGAAGTACCACAGCTTGGGCTGTAGTACATCGTCTGCTGCTGCTCCTGATCTCTTCGAATCACGGACTTCTTTGTAGATTTTTTTATATGCATTACGCATGTTGTTTATCTTATTGTTCATCATAGTGTAGTCTGCGTCTGGGACCCAGGGCTTCATATAATCCGCAAATTTTTCAATTGTTGCCCGACGTAAAGCACTTTTGTGGTAAGAGGGATGTTTAAGTTCCCAGAGGTTTCCCATTTCTTTATATTTCTCAATAAAAATCAGCATGACATCTGGCTCACGTAGTTTATGCATATTTGACTGTCTGCAAGTAAAAAACCCAGTGAAAAAAATGACAGATCATATTCGATTCTCCTCAACTTATCACAATATTGGCCTTTACAATCATGAACCATTATAGGCCATTGCAGGCCCCAGTTTCCTTCTTACCTTAGTTGTGGTCTTTTCTGCACTTCCGGTCGTTCTTACTCCGCGCAACCCTAATAACTTTGTTCCCTTTTTATACCCTGCGCATGCGTGTAACTCCGCCCGCGTCGCCCGCCCATGACGGTCTTTTTCAGCATTTCCCCGCCGCTTAACGTTCAGCGCACAGTGGGAGACGGCGAAATGTCGGGGACACAGGTGGCTTCTTTACTCGAAAGTAATGACGAGGAAAGCCCGGAGGCGGAAACGTCCCGATCCAGGAATAAAAGCTATAAGGCGACTAATATGTCATTTGCTGAGATGGCGGAGATGATGGACATCCTGCGGAGGAAGGATTACGATGGGAAGCATGGGCCATACGACACCCCTAATCTCAGGAAGTCACAAATAATGGACAAAGTGGCGAAGATTCTCTATCAGAAATATGGGGTCATGAGATCCAAGGAGCAGCTCCGTAAAAGGTGGTCTGACCTGAAGCTGAGGGAGCCGGAGCAGTATAGGAAGCTTAAAAAAAGCATTGAAAAAAGTAAGCTTTTATTTTTAATGTGTTCTTTCACATTGTAATATGTATTCTTCCATGTTTTGCACCATGTGCTTGGATTGACTGGTTTCACATTTGAAAAAGGCAACTTTAATGTTAATTTGAGGGTCCACTTATTTGGTATTTAAAAAAATAAAAAAAATGTTCGTCTTCTACAAAACATGTTTGCCACATATCCACGTAAACTACATGTGGGCATGCCTCATTTTCCTAAAACAATGCTTATCTACACATTGTTGGCTAGATGATGTGTTGTAAGTAAAGTAGAATGTGAATGAAAGGCTAAACTGTATTCTGTGTAAAAGAGATGACACTCAAGCAGTTGGGTACACAGCTTTTTGTTCAGGAGCAAGATACTATAGTGTTGCCCGCATGACCAAATTTTTAAGGGTGTCACACACAGGTGCTCCAGTGGATACCTTTGTGGTTCTCCAAGTGTATTTTTTAGGCCCCTCTAAAAAAACATGCTGCATTGTAGAGTTCTCAAGATCTCATGTGTTCATCTTGGAACTCAGGCCCAAATATCAATTGTACCCCACTTCAAAACAATGTATATAATATCTGCTCTAAAATCTCTGTGTGCTAAAGGATACCTTTTTTTTGGCATTCCCATAGGCGAGAGGAGACTGGGAGGACAACAATCTGAGGAGACGAGGAAGCACAGACCACCTAAACTCCCCCAACATCCCAAAGCAGCCCAAGATCAGCATGTTGAGGAAGTGGAGGTCGAGGAAGCGGAGGTGGAGGAATGGGAGGTGGAGGAGGGAGAGGTGGAGCTTATCCCCACAACAGGTCAGTGTCTGTCCACACAACTTCAAGGTAAATACAGATGTAGGCGTGCATATTTCTAAATTTCTCTTTTTCTTTAGGGGATGAACGTGGTGGTGTGTCAGGAACTCAAAATCCTCCATTCTCGAGTGCTAGTGCCAAACTAATTATTCAAGAAATAATGGAATGCAGTAGCGAAATGGACATTATGAGAAAGAGAATGAATGTGATTGAGCAAAAATATAAAAACATTATAGATATTTTGGGGCGAATAGTGTGACCCCCCCTGTTTTTGTGTTTTGTTTGGCATGACAAATTTGCAACCAGCCCAAATGTGAAGATGTACACAGTGACTCAACATGTGCTATCTGCCATCACAGGATATCTATGTCCCTGTTTTGGGGCTGCAACCTCTTCCTCCCTACTCAAGTAGGTTCGAGGAAGGCTTTGCACCCCCAAAGCACGTCTATTGATCCCCCATGATGGCAGATAGCACATGTTTACCAAAAAAAATGTGTTGCACAGAGTAAAAAGTTTCTGGAACACTCAAAAAGTTGTGGCTTGTTCTTTCGATGCTCAATAGCAGTTTAGAAAATGCAAAATCAATGTTTTTTATAGGGACAATTGTGGTTATTTACTAAGGAGAAATACACTTGGCACTACAAGAACCTGGGAGACACATAAACCCAAAAATCAAGAATGACAAAACAAGTTTTTGGAAAATATAATAATAATTTATTTCTAAAAGAAAAGGGTCAGATGGCATTGCAATGGCCCCCCTACCCGTGAAGTACTCTACGTATTTATCACGTACTTCACGGGCACTTTGGGGGGCCAAGCCAGTACGGGCAGTGTCGAGGCCGGTCAGAATGGTCATCTCGGATGGACTGGCCTCAGGCCCAACTGTTGACACATATGTTGGGGAAAAATGTCTCAGAAAGTTGTGCATAATGCAGCAGCAGTAAACTATGGTGTTCAGCTTGTATTCTGCCAAATGAAGTGCTGTCTGAAACAGGCAGAACCGGCTGGCCATTATCCCGAAGGCATTCTCCACAACTCTCCGGGCTCTGGCCAGCCGGTAATTAAAAACCCTCCTCTCCGGGGTGAGGGTGCATTGGGGAAACGGCCGCATGAGGTGTGGTCCCAGTCCAAAGGCTTCATCCGCGATGAAAACAAACGGTAGTCCTTCCACGTTCTCTGCATCTGGAGGCAGTGCAAGACCCCCAGCCTGCAGACGGTGAGCGAACTCCGTCTGCGCGAATACTCCGCCATCGAACATCCAGCCGTTCTTCCCCACGTCCACATACAGGAACTCGTACCGTGCCGACACCACCGCCATTAACACAATGCTATTAAAACCTTTATAGTTGAAATAGAATGACCCGATTGGGGTGGCGGCACTATGTGGACGTGCTTGCCATCAATTGCCCCTCCACAGTTGGGGAAGTCCCACTGCTGGGCAAATTGATCAGCCACAGTCTGCCATTTCTGTGGTGTGCAAGGAAACTGTGGAGTCAAACAAAAAGAAGACATTAGTACGTTTTAAGTTTACAGTGCAAACAGATAACACAAAGACATTGTTGACCTACATCAGGCTAACATTATTATTTAAGGGAGTATTTAATGGCCAAAAAAGAAGGCCCACTTAGCGCATGACTCACCCCCCGCTGAGGGGACATTAGAAAATATTCTAAGGGGGGTGTTTGAGGTGATTTTGGGGGCCCAAAATAAAGGCTCTACCACTCTGCTGAACTTGAATGAGTAATAAAACATTTGTACACATTTTAGTGGGGGGGGGGGGAGGGTTGCTAAACTACGATGGCAATGACCCGAAAAAATCCTGAGTAAAAAACTAGGCTAGCTGTGTTTGGGCCCTGGGTAGCATGCTGGAGAGGTTAGTGAAGGGAAATAGGCATGTAGGCCCCAAAAAAAGGCCAATAGAGGTAAAAACATGCATGGGGAAAATTTCCAAGGATATTACAAACAGGCAAATTTGGGAAGGAGGAAAAAAAAAAACATTAGCAAACAATCAAAACATATAATGTGATGTTAAAGGAGCAAACTTACCTTCATATAGTCCTTCTGCAGAACCTGAATAATGGCAGAACACGTTTCAGGGATAATGATCCCGAGAGCCTGGGGGGAGATGCCTGTTGTGAACTTGAGGTCCTGCAAGCTTCTCCCAGTCGCCAGGTATCTCAACGTGGCAATAAGCCTCTGCTCGGCAGTGATTGCCTGGCGCATCACAGTGTCCTGCCTCGTGATATAGGGGGACAGCAAATCCAACAGACGGTGAAATGCGGGGTCCGTCATCCTGAGATAATTCCGGAAATCATCAGGATTATTCTCATGGATTTCCCGCAGCAGAGACATATGAGAGAATTCGTCCCGCTGGAGCAACCAATTCTTGGTCCATGAACTCCTCCTCACCCTGTTCATGGACTGAACTCGGGTTACAGTGTTAACCGCAACACCAAGTCCATAGCCAGCACGAGCTTGAGAACGAGAACGCACTTCAAACATGGTTTTAAACCGGTCGCCTGGTCAGAACGAACTCAAACAGAACGCACCGTGGAACAGCAAGGCCTAAGAAGAACGACCTGAAAAACAGTAAACGAACGGCCAAGAAGGCACTGCCAATCAGTAACGACCTGACTGCACGCACTGAAGAACAAATACGAACCCACAAGCACAAACTGAACAGCAGGAAATGATCTGAAAAGCACGGAGACTGAAAAGCGCGAATCGGCTCTCACCAAACTTTTACTAACACGCGGTAACACGAAATCAGCAAAAGCAGCCCAAGGGGTGGCGCCATTAGATTTGAACTTCCCTTTTATAGCGCTGTTGTACGTATTGTACGTGCCGTCATTTTGTTGCCGTCGGTTTTTGGACTGATGGTGTGTGGCCAAGACTGATGAAAAACAGTTTCATCGGATTTCCGAAATCCATCGGACGAAAATCCATAGGAAATCCGATCGTGTGTACGAGGCTTAAGAGTTAAATGCAGAGGCAATAGAATGAGTTGAGAAAAAGCCATATTCACATGGTTAGGTAGAATTATTATTACAAATGTGAATGTGCTACCAAATGAATGTGCTATCAAAAGTTTATTTTTTTTTCTGCAGATGGTGCCTATTGCGCTTAACCACTTCAATACCAGGCACTTACGCACCTTCCTGCCCAAGCCAATTTTCAGCGTTCAGCGCTGTCGCAATTTGAATGACAATTGCGCAGTCATGCTACACTGTACCCAAACAATGTTTTTATCATTTTGTTCCCACAAATAGAGCTTTTGGTGGTATTTGATCACCTCTGCGATTTAAATTTGTTGTGCAACGAATAAAAAAAGACCGAAAATTTTGAAAAAAAAAAATGTTTTTATTGGTTTCTGTTAATTTTTTTTGTAAATAAATAAGTTTTCTTCTTCAATGATGGGTACTGATATGGCTGCACTGACAGGCACTGATAAGACGGCACTGATGGGCACCAATGAGGTGGCACTGATGATGGGCACTGATAGGCGGCACTGATGGGCACTGATAGGCGGCCCTGATGGGCACTGATAGGTGGCACTGGTATGTGGCACTGATGGGCACTCATAGGCGGCACTGATGGGTACTTATGGGTGGCACTGATGGGTAAATATGGGTGGCACTGATAGGTGGCACAGATGGGCACTGATGGTCACTGATAAGTGGGCACGGATGGGCACGGATGGGCACGGATGGGTGGTACTGAGGGACACTGATGGGTGGCACTGGTTATTACTGGTGGTGGTATTGCTTGACATCACTTTTTTATGCCATTATGGTGCCAGTCAGTGCCCATTTGTGCGCACTGATTGGCACATGTTGGGCATGTTTTAAAACATGTGGATGGCCATGGGGGATTTACCTAGCCATCCACATGTTGCCCGCTTCCCTGGCGGTCCTAGCGGCTTCCCTGGTGGTCCAGTGTGGGCATCTGAGGGGGGCTGCGCTGATTAACGCGAGTGAGGAAGAGCCGATCAACAGCTCTTTCTGTTTACACGTGATCAGCCGTGATTGGACACGGCTGATCACGTAGTAAAGAGCTTTTGCCGGAGGCTCTTTACCGAGATCGGTGTTGTGGTGTGTCAGACTGACACACCGCTCCACTGATTGCCGCGATGCGTGCACCCTCAGGCGCGCGGCGGCTGTTATCCTGCAGGACGTAAATAGACGTCCAGTCAGGATAACAAAACCACTTCCCGGACGTCAATTGTCTATTGACTGGGCGGGAAGTGGTTTTAAAAATACTTTTTTTTCCTTTTATGCTACAGATTTTTGCAACTTTTGTGCAGAGAAAAGCTAAACCCAGATTAGCATATCAAATTCTTATGAAGACTAAACTAGAATCTGGGTAAGGTTGGAGGAGACTATGGCAGGCTGTAAGATAGCCGGTGTCCCATGAGTTCCAGGGGTAAACCAAGGCCTGAAATACTGCCCCTCCCTTCACTTTTTAAAGTTTGAAAATGTTGGACATTATAAAAGGAATAATATCCCCAGGTATGAAAAGGGGAGAGAAGTTGGGACTTTAAATGAGGCGTGTGACGCACAGAGGTAAAATTGCACAATGGCACATAAGCTTTTATTTATTTATTTTTTGTTTCTTAAATTTTATTAAGTTAACAAGAAAAAGCATACAACATTCCATTGCAACAGTGGATTACTTGAGTAAGTTTAGATTCATTAACCGCTTGCCGACCGCCTCCTGCACATATACGTCGGCAGAATGGCACGGCTGCGCAAAGCAACGTACAGGTACGTTGCTTTGAATTTTCCGCCCTGCCGCAAGCTCCGTGACCGTGCTCGCGGGACCCGCGAACTCAATGTCCGCCGGTTTCCCGCGATCGTGTCACAGAGCTGCAGAACAGGGAGATGCCTGTGTAAACAAGACATTTCCCTGTTCTGCCTTGTGACAGGACACTTCCCTGCCAGTGTCATTTACACAGTAATCAGTGCATTTTTATAGCACTGATCGCTGTATAAATGACAATGGTCCCAAAATAGTGTCAAAAGTGTCCGATGTGTCCACCATATCGTCGCAGTCAAGCTAAAAATCTCAGTTCGCCGCCATTACTAGTAAAAAAATAATTATTAATAAAAATGCCATAAATCTATCCCCTATTTTGTAGACGCTATAACTTTTGCGCAAACCAATCAATATACGCTTATTGCGATTTTTTTACCAAAAATATGTAGAAGAATACCTATCGGCCTAAACTGAGAAAGAAATGACTGTTTTTATATATTTTTTGGGGATATTTATTATAGCAAAAAGTAAAAAATATAACTTTTTTTTTTCAAAATTGTCGCTATTTTTTTGTTTATAGCGCAAAAATAAAAACCGCAGAGGTGATCAAATACCACCAAATGAAAGCTCTATTTATGGGGGGAAAAAAAGGACGTCAATTTTGTTTGGGAGCCACGTGACATGACCGCACAATTTTCAGTTAAAGCGACACAGTGCCGAATCGCAAAAAATGGCCCGGTCATTGGGCAGCCAAATTAAAGTGGTTAATGAAATACATTTTTTGGGGAAAAATATATTCATAGTCTGTTCGAGATGGAGTTAATACATTTAAGAGTTAGACATGTTATTCATATAAATTGTACATTGTAGCTTCGTGTCAAAAATGGTATGTGTGTTTAACTTATTATTTAGTCAGTCTTAACCACTTCAGCCCCGGACCATTTGTCAGCTTAAAGACCAGAGATCTTTTAACAAAATTTGGCACTGCGCTGCTTTAACTGGTAATTGCGGTCATGCAAAACAAAATTTGCATCCTTTTTCCCCACAAATAGAGCTTTCTTTTGATGGTATTTGATTGCCTCTGCAATATTTTTTTTTTTTTTTTCGATATAAACGGAAAATTTTGAAAAAAAATTATATTTTCTACTTTTTGTTATAAGAAAAATACAATAAACTCAATTTTAGTCATACGTTTAGGCCAAAATGTATTCAGCCACATGTCTTTTGTAAAAAAAAAAAGGTCAATAAGCGTATATTTATTGGTTTGCGCAAAAGTTATAGCGTCTACAAACTAGGGTAAATTTTCTTGAATTTACACAGCATTTATTTTATGACTGCCTATCTCATTTCTTGAAGTGCTAAAATGGCAGGGCACTACAAAACCCCTCCAAGTGACCCCATTTTGGAAAGTAGACACCCCAAGGAAATTGCTGAGTGGCATGTTAAGCCCATTGAATATTACATTTTTTTGTCCCAAGTGATTGAATAATGACAAAAATAAATAAAAAATTTACAAAAAGTTGTCACTAAATCATATATTGCTGACACATGCCATGGTTATATGTGGAATTGTACCCCAAAATAAATTTTGCTGCTTCTCCTGAGTATGGGGATACCATATGTGTGGGACTTTTTGGGAGCCTAGTCGCGTACGGGGCCCCGAAATCCAAGCACCGCCTTCAGGATTTCTAATGGTGCAAATTTTTGATTTCACTCCTCACTACCTATCACAGTTTTGAAGGCCATAAAATGCCAAGATAGCACAAAACACCCCCAAATTACCCAATTTTAGAAAGTAGACACCCCAAGCTATTTGCTGAGAGGAATGTTGCGTCCATGGATTATTTTATATTTTGCCACAAGTTGCGGGAAAATTAAAAAAAAAATTTTTTGCACAAAGTTGGCACTAAATTATATATTGCTCACACATGCCATGGGTATATGTGGAATTACACCCCAAAATACATTCTGCTGCTTCTCCTGAGTATGGGGATGCAACATGTGTGGGACTTTTTGGAAGCCTAGCCGCGTACGGGGCCCTGAAAACCAAGCACTGGATCTGGCAGAAATCTTCCTCAATGTGCCTTTATCTGCACAAAACCCATCTGTGCTCTAAATCAGCCACAAATCTCTTAATAGTGCGATGATCACGCTTAAGTTTTCGTGAAATGTCTAATGTTTTCATACCTCGTCCAAGGCATTGAACTATTTCACTCTTTTCGGCAGCAGAGACATCCTTTTTCTTCCCCATATTGCTTGAAAATGGTGCTCTGCTTAACCACTTCAATACCATGCACTTATACAGCTTCCTGCCCAAGCCAATTTTGAGCTTTCAGCGCTGTCGCAATTTGAATGACAATTGCGCGGTCATGCTACACTGTACCCAAACAAATTTTTTATCATTTTGTTCCCACAAATAGAGCTCTCTTTCGGTGGTATTTGATCGCCTCTGCGATTTTTATTTTTTGCGCAACAAATAAAAAAAGAGCGAAATTTAAAAAAAAAACTATGTTTTTCTTTGTTTCTGTTAATTTTTTTTGTAAATAAGTACCTTTTCTACTTCAATGATGGGCACTGATAAGGCGGCACTGAAGGGCACTGATAAGGCGACACTGATGGGCACCGATGAGGTGGCACCAATGAGGTGGCACTGATAGGCACTGATGATGGGCACTGATAGGCGGCACTGATGGGCACTGATATGTGGCACTGGTATGCGGCACTGATGGGCACTCATAGGTGGCACTGATTGGCACTCATAGGCGGCACTGATTGGCACTCATAGACGGCACTGATGGGCACTCATAGGCGGCACTAATGGGCACTCATAGGCGGCACTAATGGGCACTTATGGGTGGCACTGATAGGTGGCACGGACAGGCACTGATAGGTGGGCACTTATGGGCACAGATGGGCATGGATGGGCACTGATAGGTGGCACTGATGGACACTAGTAGGTGGCACTGGTGACACTGCTGCCTAGCAATGCCAGCCACCACACATTATTTTCTTGGCATGATAGTGCCAGTCAGTGCCCATTTGTGGGCACTGATTGGCATATTTTTTTATGTTTTTTTTATATATATATTTTTTTTACTACATGTGGATGGCCATGGGGGCCATCCACGTGCTTAGGGCTTCCCTGGTGGTCCTTGGGGGCTTCCCTGGTGGTCCAGTGTGGGTATCCGAGGGGGGGCTGCGCTGATAAACAATCAGCGTGAACCCCCCCTGTCAGGAGAGCCACCGATCGGCTCTCCTCTACTCGCGTCTGTCAGACGCGAGTGAGGAAGAGCCGATCAACGGCTCTTCCTGTTTACTTCCTGATCAGCCGTGATTCGACACGGCTGATCACATGGTAAAAAGCCTCCAACGGAGGCTTTTTACCGAGATCAGTGTAGCGGTGGGTCAGACTGACCCACCGCTCCACCGATCGCCGCGATGCGCGCCCCCCGGGCGCGCGGCGGCTGTTATCCCACAGGACGTCATATGACGTCCAGTGTGGATAACAGAACCACTTCCCGGACGTCAATTTGCTATTGACTGGGCGGGAAGTGGTTAATAATGTGGAACACCCTCCTTTAGTAGTTTTTCCTTTAATTGGGGTCACCTGGCAATCTAATTATCACAGGTGTCCGAGATTGTTTTCTGTGATCAAAGGAGCCCTGAGACACAATGCCATCCATGAGTTAAACTGAAAAACAAAATATTTAATCTTTTTGACACTGAAATAGAATTTGCATAATAATTTTGAACAGGGTATATGTATCGTGGGAGTAAACGCTGTTGCTGTCAAGATAACTAAATCCGCGCTGCAACTGAATGGCGTACCAGCTAAGCAAATGATGGTTAACATTAAAACAAAGTAACATTACAGTGTAACAGTAAGACCTTACCATACCATACCTGCAAAGCAAATACAAAAAAAAATTGTAAAAAATAAAAAAAAAATTAACGCAACCTGTGCCTAAAATATATATATGCCGAAGCGTGGGACATCCTCCCGCAAAAGTTACGCCGTGTACACGCGGTCGGACTTTTTAATGGGCAAACCTCCGTCTAAATTTCGCCCCTGCTGACCCCATGCTTCGGCATATATGCTCTTTTTTTAACTGTAGTGGTGAAATCACCTCCTACAGCACTGGAGTCATGGCTTTATGTATCGTGGGAGCAAACACTGTTGCAGTCAAGATAAATAAATCTGTGCTGCAGCCAAATGGCGTACCTGAAAACAAAAAAATGGTTAAAGGGGTTGTAAAGGTAAATGTTTTTTCACCTTAATGCATCCTATGCTGGGAAATTATGCCTGTTAGGGTAACTTAGAGAGGTTTATGAACTATTCTCTTTAGATGCATTGTGACACCAACAGTTACAGCATTTTATTGCTTCACACCTAAAGGGATTTAGAATGGCAGAGTTTCTAACAGGATTTGAATCCTTACAGTTGATAAGGGATTGTTATCCATATACTCTTATAATTTACTGAATTATTGTGGACCATACACAGACCTTAGTTTTTTGGATAATGGGAGGTGGAGCTAATTTGGTCATGAAGAAAGAAGTTACCGCTCAGACGTGGCTGTTGATCTGTTCACTGGATCCGAAGCCGTGGGTGCAGGCAATTGCATATAACAATGCAGAAACTAAAGAAAAGCTTGGACAGCCGCACTCCAAAAAAATTTATTGGTTCTAGATTTAAAAAAACAAGGTCACATCAACACATCAACACATATGACAGCAAAAAACAGCAAGAGGAGCTGACATGTTTCACACTGCAAATCAGTGCTTAATCATAGCTATGATTAAACCCTTTCATGACTAAGCCCATTTCTGACATTTGGTGTTTACAAGTTAAAATGCGGATTTTTTGCTAGAAAATTACTTAGAAACCCCAAACATTATATATATTTTGTGAAAGATGATGTAACGCCGAGTAAATAGATACCAAACATGTCATGCTTTATAATTGCCCGCACACGTGGAATGGCGACAAACTACGGTACCTTAAAACCTCCATAGGCGACGCTTTAATTTTTTTTTACGGCTACTAGGTTAGAAGTACAGAGGAGGTCTATGGCTATAATTATTTCTCTCGCTCTGACGATCACGGCGATACCTCACATGTGTGATTTGAACGCCGTTTTCATATGCGGGCGCGACTTCCGTATGCGTTTTCTTTGCCGCGCGAGCTCGCGGGGACAGGGGCGCTTTAAAATTTGAAAGGGTTAAGCACTGATTTGCAGTGTGAAACATGTCAGCTCCTCTTGCTGTTTTTTGCTGTCATATGTGTTGATGTGACCTTGTTTTTTTAAAATAAAGAACAAACAAATTTTTTGGAGTGCGGCTGTCCAAGCTTTTCTTTAGTTTCTGCATAATTTGGTCATGGATGTAGAGGAATGGATATATACCTGCCAGGGTAATGTAGCAGAGCATCCCAGAGAGAGCCAGGAAAAGTGCTGTTCGGGGTTTATACACACTTAGGGATCTCTGATTCATGGTCCAGATCGGATTTTGGTCCTCTCTCCCAGGCCAATTTAAACTCACCTGTGACAGACAGCCTTCGCTCTTTGCCTGGGAAACACAGACAACACTGGTTTATGAGAGCCCCCGTTTACTTACCTGACCCCTCGAAAGTCCCGCGCCGTGGAACTGGCTCATTCATTGGTTGATTGAAAGCTGCGCAGCCATTGGCTCGCGCTGCTGTCAATCATATCCAATGACGCGGCGCGCCGGGGGGGGGGGGGCGGGGCTGAGTGATACAGTGAGCGGCTTTGGCCGCCGGCTGTATCACGGGAGCACGCCCGCAAGGACTTTCCACCATTCGAGAGAGCTTGCATGAACATGGAAAGTTATTGCGGGGGGGGAGCCGAGACAGCCACCGAGGGACCCCAGAAGACCAGGTTCGGGCCAATCTGTGCAAAACGATCTGCACAGTGGAGGTAAGTATAACATGTTTGTTATTTTACAAAAAAAAAATTCCTTTAGTGTTCCTTTAAGCAGTTTATATGGAAGCTGACAAGCTGTAGGCTTGCTCAGTCTTGTAGTTAGGGCTTGTATATAGCGTGTAGTTAGTGCCGAGACATGGCTAGGTTTTTGTTTAGCTATTTTTGTTCTGTTTGTTTTTCTGAACACTGTACAGCACCTGTATATAGACTTGTATATATCACCAATAAACACTGCACTGTTTGTCACTACCTCACTGGACTTGGTATTTGTGCCTAAAAGACTGCTTATCCCAGGGAGCTATGTATCTGCTACCTGTCCCCCAGGTTACATGTGGTGGAGGCTGCGACCAGCTGTAGTAAGTTACTACTTAAAAGGCCAGTACCTAGAGTAACTAAACATGGAGGAAATCCTCAAGCAATTGGTGTTATCCAACGCTGCAAAGCAGAAAGGAACTGCTGCACAACGCTCTCTCGTCCCCCCTCTTTTCCTGATACCTATCAGGTTGCGTGCTCGGATAAGGGTCTGGTATGGATTTTTGGGGGGACCCCATGCCATTTTTTTTTTGGTGCAGGGTTCCCCTTAAAATCTATACCAGACCTGAAGGGCCTGATCCTAAATTTTGGGGGAACCCCACGCTTTTTTTTTGGTTCGGAGTTTCCCTTAATATTCATACCAGATCCAAATGGCCGGGTAATGGACTGGGGGGGGAACCCCTGATGTTTTTTTCAATAACTTTGATCTGTATTGCCGTATTGTAATCTTATTGTATTGTAATTTTAAATGATTTTTTTCCTTTAGAAATGACATTTTGTGCAGGAACAGTTCTAAGAACGGGAAACATGCGCTACTTTACAGGCATACTATACACACCCTCAGGTACGAAATTTAAAGGGATATTACACTTTTATTGTTTCACTTTAAGTCTTATTAAAATCACTGCTCCCGAAAAAACTGCAGTATTTAAAACTTTTTTTTTGCATTGATACATGTCCCCTGGGGCAGGACCCGTGTCCCCAAACACGTTTTATGACAATAACTTGCATATTAACCTTTAAAATTAGCACTTTTGATTTTTCATGTTCGTGGCCCATAGACTTTAACGGTGTTCGCATGTTCGAACAATTTGGGGTGTTCGAGGCAAATTTGAAAAGCCGCGGAACACCCTGTAAAAGCCTATGGTAGAAATATAAAGTGCTCATTTTAAAGGCTTATATGCAAGTTATATGCAAGTTATTATCATAAAAAGTGTTTGGGGACATGTATCAGGGGACATGTATCATGTATGTGTTTTTTTACAATTTTTTACACTACAATGTACCCCTTACCAATTCACATAGGAGGGGGCCGGGATCTGGGGGTCCCCTTTGTTAAAGGGGTCTTCCAGATTCCGATAAGCCCCCAGCCCGCAGACCCCCACAATCACTGGGCAATGGTTGTGGGGATGAGGCCCTTGTCCCTATCAACATGGGGACATGGTGCTTTGAGGGGTCACAGACCCCCAAAGCATCCTCCCCATGAAGAGGGCGTGTGGAGAAGGGTCTGGTATGGATATTTGGGGGGAACCCCACGTATTTTTTTTTTTCATTTGATGCAGGGTTCCCCTTAATATCCATACCAGACCTGAAGGGCCTGGTGATTGAATTTGGGGGCACCCCCACACATTTTTTTTATTTTTTATCAATGACTTTCAATGACTTTTCTCTGTATTGCCGGGAGCCGACAATTCATTACAGTCGCGAGTACTTTTAAATTACTTTTTTTCCTTCAGAAATGACACTTTGTGCAGGGACAGTTCTAAGCACGGGAAACAAGCGCTACTTTACAGGCATAATATACACACCCCCTAGGTACAAAATTTAAAGCAGTATTTCACTTTTATTGTTTCACTTTAACCACTTGCTTACTGGGCACATATACCCCCTTCCTGCCCAGGCGAAATTTCAGCTTTCGGCACTGTCACGCTTTGAATGACAATTGCGCGGTCGTGCGACGTGGCTCCCAAACAAAATTTACGTCCTTTTTTTTTTACCACAAATAGAGCTTTCTTTTGGTGGTATTTGATCACCTCTGCGTTTTTTTTTCTTTGAGCTATAAACAAAGAGCAACAATTTTGAAAAAAACACAATATTTTTTGATTTTTGCTATAATAAATATCCCAATTTTTTTAAAAAATATATATTTTTTCCCTCAGTTTAGTCCGATACGTATTCTTCTACATATTTTTGGTTAAAAAAAACGCAATCGCCGTTTATTGATTGGTTTGCGCAAAAGTTATAGCGTTTACAAAATAGGGGGTAGTTTTATGGCATTTTTTTAAAAAAAATTTTTTTACTAGTAATGGCAACGATCAGTGATTTTTTTCATGACTGCGACATTATGGCAGACACAGCGGACACTTTTGACACTATTTTTGGGACCATTCACATTTATACAGCGAACAGTGCTATAAATATGCACTGATTACTGTATAAATGTGACTGGCAGGGAAGGGGTTAACACTAGGGGGCGAGGAAGGGGTTAAATGTGTGCCCTGGGAGTGATTACTACTGTGGGGGGAGGAGACTGACTGGGGGAGGTGACCGATCTGTGTCCCTATGTACAAGGGACACAGCATCGGTCTCCTCTCCCTGACAGGACGTGGATCTCTGTGTTTACACACTGAGATCCACGTCCTTGTCTGTGTAACGGGCGATCAGGGGTGCCTGGCGGACAACGCGGCCGCCAGGCACGCGCATCGGCATCACAGTGACGCACCGGGCACTTTTTTCTGCATTGATACATGTCCCCTGGGGCAGGACCCGGGTCCCCAAATACTTTATATGACAATAACTTGCATATAAGCCTTTAAAATTAGCACTTTAGATTTTTCATGTTCGATTCTCATAGACTTAACATGTTCGAACAAATTTATTGCCTGTTCGCATGTTCTGATGCAAACCGAACTGGGGGGGGGGGGGGTGTTCGGCTCATCCCTATTTGTCACTACCTCACTGGACTTGGTATCTGTGCCTAAAAGACTGTTTATCCTAGGGAGATTTGTACCTGCTACCTGTCCCCTAGGTTACAATAGATATAAGAAGTTTTTATCAAAAGTGGGGGATATGGAAGCATTTTGCCTCTCTGAGAGGAGGGTGGCATGAAACAAACTCGGTTTAATAGATCCTGGAACATATACAAATACAATGAATACTAGGATTTCTTATTTAGTATATGGAAAAGGTTCTCTGAGCTCTCTCTCACTTCTTCTATTTTTTTTCTCTGTATTTTTTTTTTCCTTTTGTCTATTTCTTTATGTAGTCACATGAAAAATGTGGTAATATAACTGATATGTCGTGGCAGGAGGATGTGGTCAGTGTTGGGGATATTTGTATTGTCTTGTAATAGGATTTGTACTTGAGTTCATGTTTTTGTGTTTTTATATTTTTAACTTATATGTAATGGAAAATAAGGATCATAAAATAATAGGCTTTAATATCACTTTAATATGATAGCAAGATTAAAGTGATTCTAAAGGTTGTAATAAAAAAAAAAAAAACAAAAAAAAAAAAACATGCTTTATTTACCTGCTCTGTGCAATGATTTTGCACAGAGCAGCCTTGATCCTTTTTTGGGGGGTTTCCTACAATCGGCCCTGGCTCCTCCCCCCTGCCAAATGCCCCCAAAAGCAAACCCCTTGAATATCAAACTTTGTGAACAACCTGTCCTGATTTCCTATGTACCTAGTAAATATGCTTTTTTCTAAAGCCTTAATCTTAGTCTTCCTTAATCTGCTGCCAATATATTTTTCCTTCTAAATCCCTAAAAATATACACAGCAAGCATTTGCCTGTAGGCGCAGCAATGAAAATGTCATGCTTGAAAGATATATTATTTCGTTTTTTGCACCCAATCCAGGTGTCTCTGCTGTGCTCCTTATGACGTGGATACCTTTTTCTTACCATAATACAGATTGATGTTCTGACCCATCTACAAGGCAACAATAGGATCTAAGCTTGTGAAATAGAAAGATCAACAAATCTACAACATTGTCCTCCAAACTGTGGCTGGTGGGCCAGATGTGGCCCTTTGCTTGCCTCTATCTGGCCAGTGGGGACTATTTTTCCTCTGAAAGCAACAATGGTGCACCAATTCTCCCAGTGATGCCACCAATAGTGCACCCTACTGATACAAACAAAGGGGTACTATTCATCATTCTGCTGACCACAGACATTATGTAATTTTTTTAATCCCACTGACCAGCAAGCCACCTGATACTGGTGCATTTTTTACTCCCACTGAGCTCAGTCTGGCCTCCCTGAAGTCTGAAGGACATTTAACTAGCCCTTTGTTTAGAAAGTTCAGAGACCCCTGATTTACAGCAATATATAGTTTAAGGTGTAACTGAAGTTTCTATTCATCAGTAAGGGCCAATTAACACTAGTGCATTGACCTACATTTTAGTGCACCGCTAAAACACGTGTTAATGCATGGACACAAATGTTTTGCACCCCAATGCTGCATTGACCTGCATTTCATTACGACAAAATGCAATATGTATGTGTGACGGACTGGGGTTTATATGGTCACAAAACAACACCCCAAAGCAAAGTACATATTCATTTTTTTATTTTATTTCTAGCAAAGAAATACCTTCCTGCTATTCTATCAAGACCCAGTAGATGGCAGAGAAGGTACACAAACAGAGTTTATATAAGGCCACCCACCATGTGACTGGAGTCAAACAATTTCCAGCCATAAAACCCAGTGGTCTTGTCTCATGCTGTTTGTGTGATTCTTTGCAGGTATGTACTCTAAATCGTTCCTAATCTGCATTAAACTATAATAGAAAGATTCTTAAACATCTGGAGCAGATGCAGGGAAAGTTCCAGCAGACTGTATGCTATAGTTTTACTGATATTAGAAGTTTAGAACAGCATGTGTGAGAAACAAGTGAAAAGGGCATAAAAACATGAAAATACTGCATTAGTCAGAATAAATGACTATTAGAAGCACTAAACCGTTCTAAATAGGAATATTGAAACCTGGTTTATACAAGTTCCATAAAGTTAGAAAAGCACATGTTGAAAACTGATATTCTAATGAGTATTTGCCTATATGTAAAGCTTATGCATTGCTTCATGTGCACCATCTAGTGGTTAAAAAAGAGAACTACCGAAATAATGTTTATATTAAAGCAGTATTGCACAGTTAAAGTATACCATAAAGATCATCATCTATGACACGGAATAACAGGAATATATATGTTATTAAAATATAACAATGTTTTTTGTGTAACTACGTTTTAAAATACTTCAGTTAAAATCTGTATTATATATTGTTAATAGTTATAAACATGTGATTATAAAAATGTAAAAGATGTATTGTCATGTAAAAGTCAAACAATTTCCAGCCATAAAACCCAGTGGTCTTGTCTCATGCTGTTTGTGTGATTCTTTGCAGTCCACGCCAAGCTGATCACCTTATCGCATCACGTCTACAATTATCGGCTCTCTTAATTCACATTTTGAGGCCGGTAACATTTTGGGGGCTCGTCCGGGATTCGTTGTGTTACCAGTGAGAGGGAAGCGCGAGACAAGCGTGAGCCTACTACAGAGCTACAAGGAGAGTCGTGAGTGTCGTCTGCCTTGTGAGTGCAAGTCTTCAGAGTGCAACAGATATGGCGTCTCCTCCTCATGCGCTGATGTGGGATATCTGGAAACAACTTCATCTGCTTAGTGAAGAACAGCTGCATAGCTTCGCTATTACGCTGGAAGATGAAAGAGACGTGAACGTTCCATCAGTGACTGGTACCAATGAAATGGAACTCGTTGAATTTATTGAAGACTACTTGAGAAGTGATCAGCTGGAGAAGTTAGAAGATCAAGGCATGTTTTACCTACTCATCATCCAAGACAAGATCAATGAACTAAAACTTAACAAGGAAAGTACACCAACTGTGGACATTGCAACCGCTGCAAAAAAAATAAGTAGTGGGACTGCAAAGACTGAACAGGTTTCGGAGGTGGTGGGATTAACTGACGTTGTTGCTTTATTGCCACGTAGAGAATTCAAAATGCATGGTGGTGTAATTTCAGATCATGGTTCGGACATGAGTTACAGTAGCGCATGCAGACAAATTGACAAGGGTCTAACAGAAAAATTCCCTGAATCTGAAATTATACGCACCGTGTTGAGAATAATCAAACCTGGTCATTTTAAAGATATGTTGACTGACAAAGATGATCTTACTGTTGCTGAATTGAAAAGGTTTTTGAAGTCACATATGAGAGAACGAAGTGGTAATGAGTTATTGCAGGACCTTAGCAATGCTACCCAGCAAGAAAGAGAAACAGCACAAAAATTTGTTTACAGGTTAGTGGGGTTAAAACAAAAAGTTCTGTCCACATCACAACATGATAGGCGAGAGCTTAACTATGACAAAAAAGTGGTGCAAGGCATATTCCTTCATACACTGTATCAGGGACTAAACGAAAAAAACTCTAATGTTAGACGAGATATCAAGCCTTACGTGTCTGATTTGACAGTAACGGATGACTTTATCATAGAGCAGGTCACCAGATCAGTTGATGAGAAAACAGAAAGACAGAGACGCTTAAACAGTGCACCTAAACATAAACCTCTTACTGTTCATTCATCACAGACACCAGGTAATAGTGAAAAAGACACCTTGCAAAAGAGAATTGAGGGAGATGCTAGAGCAAATCACACTGCATTAACGGAACTAACAACACAGGTTTCTGCTCTCACAAAGAACCTGGAAAAGATGATGAAGCAAACTCCTGTTGTTGGAAACCAAAGGACTAAGTCACTAACCAATGTTTAAGTTCCAGATACAGCTCACTGCAAACCCAGGTGTGATGATTGCATTAAACGAGAGAGTCAGAACTGCTACCACTGTTTCTACTGTGGTTGGACAGGACACGGAGCAGTTGATTGTTAGAAGAAAAGAAGGCAGTCGGGAAATGACAGTCGGTCACTGGGAAGGGATAACCAGTGACCACCTCAAATGATCTGTCCCGTGCGAAGGTAAACAGGGTATTCACCCACCGGTCAACTAGAACACTCCCAAAAGAGAAGGGATTCTCCAAACAACACGTAGCACAATTAATTGGAGGAAAATGCCTACTGTCATGCCAGATGAATGGTGTTCTGGTTGACATGTTGATGGACACAGGAGCTCAGGTCAGCATTGTCGGGAGGCATGGTTAGAAAGGTTTCTACCCAGCGTCTCCATTAGGCACATACAAGATTTACTTTGTGATGACAACTTATCTATTACAGCTGCAAATGGTTCTATCATTCCATTCATCGGATGGATTGAAGTCTGCCTGGAATTCGAAAGTAATGGACATGGAAACTCAGCCATCTATGTGCCAATGCTGGTGAGTGACTGCTGTAATGGCAATCCAATTCTTGGGTTTAATGTGATCGAAGAATTGATCAGAGAAAACCGTGACCGACCAAACAGCACCCAAAACCTGACTATCTTGCTGAGTGAAGCTATGAAAGTAAGACAGAGTGTAGCGAATAACATTGTCAATGCTGTCAGTCAAGCAACTGACCCAGTAGAAATATCCGATAGTCGTATGGTCAAAGTGGGGAAGAAGGGACTCCAGATTAAAGGAGGCTAGATCTGTGAAGTCAAATGCAGAATTAGAGCATGGCCAAAAGGAGGAATCATGCCATTTGAACCACTTCCAGAATATCCAGTTGAGGAAGGACTTGAACTATTTCCTTCAGTGGTAGATGGGCCAAATGGGTTCTCTAAACTGGTGAAGATACCTTTACTGAACCATGCTCAACATGACATCTATCTTCCGCCCAGAACAGTATTGGGTACCATTTCTCCAGCAGCTGAAATTCTACCATTGTCTCCAAACAAAGACGATGGAAAGGGAATTGACCAGAAGAAAAGGGCATTTCATGTAAACCAGTTGAATCAAGTGGACACTGGAAATCAGCTATCCACTAACAAATCTGTTAAGTGGCACCCACCTGTCAATTTGGAAGATCTCTCAGAAGAAGAACAGGAGATAGCGAGACAAATGTTATATGACAAATCAGATGTCTTTGCTCGAGATGAGGGAGACATAGGATGCATTCCTAACCTGAAATTGAGGATAAATCTGAAAGATGAAACTCCTGTCCAGAAACGCTACAATTCGATACCTAAACCCCCATACAAGGAAGTGAAGGAATATATCCAAAACCTTCTTGACCGAGGTTGGGTAACACAATCTTCTTCTGCATTCTCATCACCGGTTGTCTGTGTTCGAAAGAAGGACAGTAGCCTACGACTATGTGTTGACTTTAGGGAGTTAAACCGAAAGACTATCCCAGATAGACATCCACTACCCAGAATACAAGATCTGCTGGATAGCTTAGGAGGATTTACATGGTTCTCAATCCTGGACCAGGGTACTGTGTATCATCAAGGCTTTGTGCATGAAGACTGCAGACATCTGACGGCTTTTAGCACCCCCTGGGGACTCCTGGAGTGGAATCGTATTCCGTTCGGATTAACTAATGCCCCAGCAGCTTTTCAGAGATGCATGGAAAATGTACTAGAGGGCATCAGAGACAAATGTTGTTCTCCATACCTGGATGACGTACTTTGCTACTCCAAAACTTTTCAGGAGCATGTCAATGATATTAGGCAAGTGCTTAGTCGAATGCACGAGCATGGTATCAAACTTAGACCGAAGAAGTGTGAACTCTTTAAACGACAGATTCGATACCTTGGACGAATGGTGTCAGAAGAAGGCATAAAAATTGACCCAAAAGATCTTGAAGCGGTATTACAATTGAAAAGGAAAGAACCAAAAACAGAGGGAGGAGTCAGATCTTTGTTAGGATTCCTGAGCTACTACAGGTCCTTCATTCAAGATTTCTCTCGACTTGCTAAACCACTGTATGAACTTTTGCAGAACACTGAGAAAGAATCTGCTACATCCATTACCAAAAACAATCGAGGGGAACCTACAAAGAAAAACGGGAACAAAACACAAGTGCCATCTAAAACACTGATTCAATGGACACCCAAACTTCAAGCTGTAGTATCCAGACTGGTGGACATGCTAACCAATCCACCAATACTAGCATACCCTGATTTTGACCTACCCTTCGTATTACACACTGATGCTTCCAATGAAGGCCTAGGTGCTGTACTGTACCAACGACAAGGAGAAAAACTTTGTGTTATCGGGTTTGGCTCCAGAACATTGACTCCAGCAGAGCGCAATTACCATCTTCACTCTGGTAAACTTGAGTTTTTAGCTCTCAAGTGGGCAGTCTGTGACAAATTCAGAGATTACTTGTACTACGCTCAAACATTCACAGTCTACACAGACAACAACCCATTGACATATGTCTTGAGTACTGCCAGACTGAATGCTGTTGGTCATCGCTGGGTTGGCGAGTTGGCCGATTTCAATCTTGATATCAAGTACAGGCCAGGTAAACAGAATGCAGACGCAGATACACTGTCACGATTTCCGTTGGAACTCACAAAGAATCTGAGTGAGTACACAGAGCTTGTACCATCTGAGGTTGTGTCAGCTATGTGGCAAGGGAGCAAAGCTGTCGACGAAGAAGAGGCACTATGGGTGGCTTCATTGACTTTTCACTCAGAAAGTGATGTGGCCGAAGAATTGCTGAAAGGACAGACAATCTGCCCAATGACTCAGGAGAACATCAGAGCATTACAACAAGACGATACCAACATTAGAGAAGTTGTCTGGCGTAAGGAGAACGACTGGATTCCAAACCACAAAGAGAAGGAGAGTATGACCAGTAAAACAAGACGTTTGATACATGAATGGAACAAACTCAGAGTTGATGAAGGAATCCTCTACCAACACGCTGGAACCCGAAAACAGCTAGTCCTACCAGAAAAGCTAAAACCATTGGTCTTAAAAAATCTTCATGATGACATGGGTCACATTGGTACTGACAAGGTAACCCACCTAGCACGTGAATGATTTTACTGCCCATTTATGCAAAGAGACATTGATGAATATGTGCTGAAGAAGTGCAACTGCATCAAGCAAAAGCGTCCAAATATCACCGAAAGAGCACCTATGGGTTTGATTACTACCAGTTCACCCTTGGAGTTAGTATCCATTGATTATCTTCACTTGGAAAAAAGCAAAGGAGGATATGAGTATATACTTGTAATAGTTGACCACTTCACACGCTTTGCACAAGCGTATCCCACTAAGAACAAATCTGGAAAAACGGCGGCAGAAAAGATCTTCAAAGATTTCATACCACGTTTTGGCTATCCAGAGAAACTCCACCATGACCAAGGAAGAGAATTTGAAAACAACTTGTTTCAGACATTGCAACGATTGGCAGGGATTTTTCATTCAAGAACTACTCCGTACCATCCACAGGGTACCCAGTGGAGAGACTGAACCGTACTTTGTTACAGATGCTTCGCACCTTAGAGGAAGAGAAAAAGTCAGATTGGAAAGAATATCTTCCACATATGGTTCATGCATACAATTGCACCAGGCATGAAGCCACAGGATACTCGCCACTCTTCCTATTGTATGGAAGATCTCCTCGTTTGCCTATTGACCTAATGCTCAACCTAAATTTGGAAAAGGAATCAGAAAGTCAACCAACATTTACTCAAAAATGGGCATCCAGAATGCAAGAAGCTTACAAAATCGCATCCGAGAATAGCCAAAAATCATCTGCTAAAGGGAAGAAGTACTATGACAAGAAAATAAAAGGAGCACCTCTTCAACCGGGTGATAGGGTCTTAGTACGAAATCTCTCTGAAAGAGGAGGACCTGGTAAACTTTGTTCATACTGGGAAGAATCAGTACACAAAGTGGTAGAAAGAATCAAAGATGGGCCTGTGTACAAAATTCAGCCTGAAAGTGGTAAAAAGACTATTCGAGTGCTGCACAGAAATCTTTTACTACCAGTAAATGACCTACCAATTGAAGGACACATTCCAAGAGTACCAATGAAACAAAGACAATCAAGTAACAGAAAGGAGACCAGAATGGATGTGAACCAAGAGGAGGAATGTTCAGATGAAGAAAGATGGTATTATCCTTATATACCAGAGACTACAGAAAGTCATGATCGTGTTGTGTCTCAACAAAACTCTCAAAACGTACAGAAAATCCCTTTAAGAGTTTCTGCTGAAGAGTTCTATCCTACAACTACCACACCCAATCTTGAACAAGAACTAAATGATGGAACATTAGTTGGCGACCAAATCTGGGCTACAGACATGGTGAGACTAGACACTGCAGAATTACCCTCATTAAGTCAAGACTTACCTGTGAGCCAAGATATGCAAATGAAGAATGATGTTGATGGAGATGACTCAACTCCTGTCAGAAGATCTACCAGACAAGCTAAGCCTAAAGAGATCTTTACATATGACACACTAGGTCAGCCAAGATACATACCAATTCAGATTCACACCGTACAAACTCCTACAATGCTAGCTACTCCCATGACATGCCAAGTAGTTAACATAGCTCCTTGGTGGCAACAAGTACCTATCTGGGTTACTTAAATCACTAAACAGTGTTCAGATAACAATTGAGTTTAATGTCGGGAGCCATTAAACTGAAGGAGGGGAGAGTGTGACGGACTGGGGTTTATATGGTCACAAAACAGACACCCCAAAGCAAAGTACATATTCATTTATTTTATTTTATTTCTAGCAAAGAAATACCTTCCTGCTATTCTATCAAGACCCAGTAGATGGCAGAGAAGGTACACAAACAGAGTTTATATAAGGCCACCCACCATGTGACTGGAGTCAAACAATTTCCAGCCATAAAACCCAGTGGTCTTGTCTCATGCTGTTTGTGTGATTCTTTGCAGGTATGTACTCTAAATCGTTCCTAATCTGCATTAAACTATAAGGCCTCATGCCCACGGGCGTTTTTTCAGCCGCGTTTTTGAGCGTTTTTTACAGCTTAAAAACGCCTGTCCATGTTAGTCTATAGCTTCATGCCCACCTAGGCGTTTTTGAGCTGTAAAGAGCATAGGCGTTTGTAAGCTGTAAAAAAAACCCAGGGCCAGTGCGTTCCTCAGCGTCAGAACTAGGCAGGAAAAAACGCGAGCGTCAAAAAACGCGCACTAACGCGCACTAACGCGCAAAAAACGCGCACTAACGCGCGGTCGCGTTTTTAGCTCCGACGTTTTTTTTTTTTTTTTTTTTTCAAAAAAAAAAAAAAAAAAAAAAAAAAAAATATTTACAATAACATGGACAGGCGTTTTTAAGCTGTAAAAAACGCTCAAAAACGCAGCTGTAAAAACGCCAGTGGGCATGAGGCCTAATAGAAAGATTCTTAAACATCTGGAGCAGATGCAGGGAAAGTTCCAGCAGACTGTATGCTATAGTTTTACTGATATTAGAAGTTTAGAACAGCATGTGTGAGAAACAAGTGAAAAGGGCATAAAAACATGAAAATACTGCATTAGTCAGAATAAATGACTATTAGAAGCACTAAACCGTTCTAAATAGGAATATTGAAACCTGGTTTATACAAGTTCCATAAAGTTAGAAAAGCACATGTTGAAAACTGATATTCTAATGCAGCCTTTCTCAACCTTTTCAACACAGAGGAACCCTTGAAATAGTCCTCCGGTCTCGGGGAACCCCTGCTAAAAAATGTAAATCTACAACTCATGATACATTAGTGTATTGGTCAGTGGGAAGAATGGTCCTTACACTTGTGGTCATTGGGAAGAATTACCTCCTTACAGATAGATAAAAAGATCAATGGTGTCAGTGAGAACTTATCTGAGAGGCAGAAATTGCCCAATGCTGAAGGAACCCCTAGCAACCTCTGGAGGAACCCTAGGGTTCCACAGAACCCTGGTTGAGAATCACTGTTCTAATGAGTATTTGCCTATATGTAAAGCTTATGCATTGCTTCATGTGCACCATCTAGTGGTTAAAAAAGAGAACTACCGAAATAATGTTTGTATTAAAGCAGTATTGCACAGTTAAAGTATACCATAAAGATCATCATCTGACACGGAATAACAGGAATATATATGTTATTAAAATATAACAATGTTTTTTGTGTAACTACGTTTTAAAATACTTCAGTTAAAATCTGTATTATATATTGTTAATAGTTATAAACATGTGATTATAAAAATGTAAAAGATGTATTGTCATGTAAAAGTCAAACAATTTCCAGCCATAAAACCCAGTGGTCTTGTCTCATGCTGTTTGTGTGATTCTTTGCAGTCCACGCCAAGCTGATCACCTTATCGCATCACGTCTACAATTATCGGCTCTCTTAATTCACATTTTGAGGCCGGTAACATATGCATTTTAACACAATGCATGTAAATGCATGCATATCAACACAATGTGGTGCAGGTCAAGTGTTTTGTCCCCTAGCAAGGACAGAAATCCTCTTTAGGGCCACTGATAAGGGAGGACCACTGGCCCTGCTGTAGGGGGCCAAGTCACTGTCAGTTCCAGGGGGCCGGGAAGCTAACAAGTCATTTTGCAGACGCTTAGCTCCATGAGATAGCTCAAAGGAGTAAGTAGAAAATAACACACAGCACACAGTAGTTAATTAACTTTAAACACTTTATTGGAATTTATTTTGGCCACGGTGCTATTTATGGGGTAACCTTAATTAAACTAAAAAACTGATTTATTTATCCAATATATAGCAGTCTTTGGCTAAACCATCAACAATAAACAAAATTAGTCACGATGTCCGTCCAGATAAACTGGACAACTAATCCAGTTGCAGGATCACGGTGCTTCCCTCCGCACGCTGCAGACCAAGATGAAGACCCTGGAGGCACGAGCGGAGGACGCCAAAAACTGTAACCACAGGAACCACCTTTGCATCGATGGGTTACCAGAGGAAGTGGAGGGCGCCGATACCACAGCATTTACAGAACACCTGCTGAGGGCCCTCCTCCCACATGCCCAATTCTCTTCTTTCTTTGTCATGGAGAGGGCACACAGAATGCCTGCTACCCGGGGGCCCCGGGAGCTCCTCCACGCACCTTTATCCTCCAGATTTTAAACTTCAGTGATTGAGACCTGGTCCTGATGGAAGCAAGGTAGACCTGTGCCATGAGGGAGCAATACTCATGATCTTTCCCAACTATTCGTTGGACACACAGAAGCTGCAGAGTTCCATGTGAAGCTTAACCTGCGTAACATGAAGATTAAATACAGCATGTTATTCCCCGCTCGGCTGAGGTACCAAGAGGAGGAGACGGTACGGTTTTTTACCTCCCCTGAAGATGCATCATGCTGGCTGGAGGCACTGCCGAGAGGATGACCATGACGGTTGAATGCCCTCCCATGCTATGATCCTACCTGTTCAGTTTCCATTTTGCACGGTTTGCAAAATTTTCCTATCAGCTCCCTCGGCTTTGAACATTAAAGGGCATGGTCCTTCCACAGGAACCTTTACTGTGAGTATGCAGAAGCACTGATTGTGTGCCTACATGCAGCACCATGTTGGAGTGATCTCCCCACTCCTGAATGTGTTAGTGGCAGATGCGGTTACACTTTAACGTTGGTAAAAAATGTAAGTGTTATGCCCCCGGAGTAATCCGGGTGAACTATAGACCTGCAGGGACTGTTCATCCTGTTTTTTTTTCTTACAGTTGCACTCTCTAAGTACGAACTGAGATGTTTTGGTGTTCCACTGTTCACGTGCCTCATGGACAGTTGCCCTGAATATTTCTGGGAGGAAAGGCATCCTGAAGTTTGGGGGGTGATGCTGGTGTAAGGGATGTCAAAATCAGGTACCCCATAAAAAAGGATTATTTTTCTGCTAATGGAGAAGTTAAAACTCATGGCATTTCTATTAAATCACCAGAAGATGGCAGCATAGAGTGAAAAGCCTGAATGACAGAAAGCACATTCTAATGGAACCATTGCTAATAAGCAGGTGGAACAAAGAAGACTGACCTTTGTTTCTGGTGGGAACACAATAGCAGTTGCTACCCAGTGAATCAGTCTGAAGGTCATGTGTTTGTGTCATTGCAGAAACTTTTTAATAAAAACACTTCTGGTTTCACCGGGCCGGCTCCCTTCGCACATTGAAATTGTTGACCATACTTTCAGCATATGTGCAACAAAATTGGCGCCCAACGCTGGGCCGGGTGAAGTAAACACGAAAAAGGTCACGGAAGTGGAAAAAAAACTGTTACGCTGTCCGTGGCGAAGCTGAGAGAAGATTAAGGTATTAACCTCTGCTGCACAGGAATCGTACACATATGGATATAGAAAAGTTGCAATACGAAATCAGTGGGCACCTGATTCACCAGACAGTCAGTGATCTCATTAGGACTTGCCAGTTTATCAAGGCCTCCGAAGCAAGTATGGCGTAAGGAAAAAAACGGCGCCACTACATGCAGATAGTCAATGAGGTGATAGATAAACTGGTAGAGACTGAAAGTGAAGAGGCAGTGACACAATTTCTCCAAGCAACTAAGAGATTTATCTGTGAGCTAGAGAAGAAGAGATAAAATGCTGAAGCACCAAACATCAGTGAGAAAGATCCCCAACCGGAACAGCAATTATCCGATTTGAAATGACAATATCACACTATGCAGGAGAAGTTCCAGGAAACCTCCAGAATGATTGAGGAACAGATAAATGAGCTGAGTACTAAAAACAAGGACTCGAGTGACAGTCATCCAAAACAAGAACCTATTCCAGTTACTCAGAGACTTCACCATGGTAACTTACCAGAGGTGACAATCAGGAAGGACTTTAAGATTGCTGGTCAGATAGGTTAAAAGGAACAGAAAGACAAGCTGTCCTATACAAACCTTATGCACCAGATCGACATGGGACGACAAAAAGGGTATTCCGAGTCTGAGATTGTGGAAGCTGTGGTAAAAGCCATTAGTCCCGGCCTAAGT
This sequence comes from Rana muscosa, assembly GCA_029206835.1. Classification (NCBI taxonomy): domain Eukaryota; kingdom Metazoa; phylum Chordata; class Amphibia; order Anura; family Ranidae; genus Rana; species Rana muscosa. Next base: position 110,506,988 of record CM055120.1, on the reverse strand, counting down.
CTCAGAGGTAAGCTGGAAATGAAGAATAGATTAACTCTAGTGCAACTTAGGGAAATCCTAAAAAGCCATTGCAGGAGGAAAATGCTTCCGAACTGTACCAACAACTGATAAACATCTCACAGAACAGTAAGGAAACTCCTCAGAATTTCCCGTTCAGAGCTATTGAGTTGAAGGACCGCCTGTTGTTTGTCTCACAGGGAGAGGGCTTGTAAGAACACTTCAGGACTGAGCTGATACAAAATAAATTCCTAAGGTCAGTCGGCACTGGACTGAGAAGTGACCACATCAAGTTCCTATTAAAGCAGTATTTAGATGATCCTTCCATTCCAGATGAAGGTGCTCATAGAGAAAATAAAAGAAGCCACTAATATGGAGATGGAAAGGGAACAGAAGCAAAAGAAAGCTCAATCCAGCAAATCGATGAAAGGGAAAGAGTGTCAGTCCAATGTCTTACAGTGTCCTCAGGAACCAGGTGTCCTGACAACGACCGCCGACACAATATCTTGTTCCCCACCACAAGCAAGTAGCCCAACCTTCCAACAGCTGTCAAAGAGCAACTCTGAACTGGAAAAGCTGATGCTCCAGATTCAAAAAGAGAATATAGAGATGAAAACACTCCTCCAAGGTTCGAGATCTCGAAGACATCATGAATTCAAAGGGCCTCAGGTAACAGTGGGCATGAGCAATGGATGTTGTCAATCTTATAAAAGAACTGGTCAGAGAACTGCCTGTGACCATTGCTTCAACTGTGGTCAATCTGGACATTTAGCGAGATACTGCAAAACGACCAGACTCAACCAGTTAAACGGGAGAGAGTTGCTGTAAAGGGACTGACAGTAACCTGTGCTAGAACCAACCTTGTGTCCCAAAGTGCAACTCTTGTCGGAAGTAGACATGTGCGATTCGTTTGGTACGAATCACAAATTTGTACGAATTTCCGAAAATTCATACATTTGGAAGCATCCGAAATACGAATTTATATGCTTCCTCACTCTGCACAAGTTTTTCTTTGCACAACGTGGAGCATTTTTGTATATACCTTTGGACTTTTTCTCATATTATTTCACAATTTTTTTTTTTATAAATCTTTTTATTTAATTTCTTAAACAGACAAAACATAACATACCATGACAACACATCATACACATTAAATCTAAAATATATTAGTAAAATAACACGATCCCATCACCTTGCATAGCAAAAAACAAGAAATAAAGAAATTATGATTCTCACTATTATTTCCAATCATTTCTAAACACAAATATCCCATATAGGGAACATCCCTTCTATGAGTTGTTACCTCCCTCTATGTTAGATGCCGTATATGGCTTATCCAGCCACTTTGCCCAAACCTCATCATACTTACTAGGGTGACCCCTATTCCTATAGGTATCTCTGTACAATGGAAGATTATTATTAATTAGGGCTGTTACTGATTAAAATTTTCGTGTTCGATTAATCGTTTTTTTTTTTTTATCGATTAATCGACTAATTTCGATTAATTATAACGCACATAGATCCAACTACTTTTAGCTGATCTCCTTGCAGGCCGATTCCCAGTGCAGCTACCAACCACTGGAAAAATGGATAGCAGGATACAAAAAACACACAAAGGCAGCGCTCAATTGGAATAACATTACAACTTTTATAGTCTTCAAGTAGGCAACAAAATAAATATTGCACTGGAGATAAAATCGATGTAGCTACATAAACTGTAAAAATGGTGCGAGTAATACCAAACGGTAGCAAAAGCAGTCATAAAAACCATGTAGCTAAGTATGATACTGGTATAAAAATGTGTACAACGATACCACTGCTGAATCCAGATGAGAAGGGGCTAACATCAGTCTCGGCATGTAGATGTCCCATGAAGGGAACTATCACAACTCCCAGTGGATGGCCGTAGAATCCCAGGTTGATAGAGGGAAGTGATAGAGGGAAGTGTAACAGCCCTTGCGTGTGGCAGATAGTAAGGTCCCGCCGGCATGCAGATATGAAGGCACAGCAAAGGAGCCCTTCAGATGGACACGGCAAGCCCCGCCGGTGTCCGTGACATCACCGGATCTCCCTGAAGACCCATAAGCCGGGGGAGAGGTGAGTACCAATCAAAAGAATTTTGATCGATCAAAAGAATTTTGATCGATCAAAACAATTAATCGATTAATCGAGGAATTAATAGTTAATTTCCACAGCCCTATTATTAATCAATTGTTTCCAATATATAAACGGAGGAGGATGAGGTTTCTTCCAATATAATGCAATAGATTTTCTTGCATAGAATAATGTTGTATTAATAAATATTCGTTCGGTCTCTATAGGGGTAATATCCTCTACTAAGCCCAGCAAACAGACTGACATTGAAAACGGTAAAGGAGCAGAGGTAATAGAGTTTAATAGATCCACTACCTCCATTCAAAATGTAACTATATATGGACAGGTCCAGAAGATGTGTGTGAAATCCCCTCGAGCTGCTCCGCACCTCCAGCACTTAGAGGAACAAGCAGGATTTATCTTTTGAAGTCTATATGGCGTGATATATGCTCTGTGTATGAGTTTAAATTGGATAACACGATCCCTCAAGGAGACCAGAGATCTCAAAGGGAAATCCCACACACAGCTCCAGTCCTCCATACTCAAATCTGGTATATCTCGAATCCACCTAGCTCGAAGACTCTCTAATGGCAGGATAGAAATTAAAGTAAGATGAGAATAGAGTCTCGAGGTAGGCTTATCCAGACACTCAGACCTAAGTACTAACTCCAAGGTAGATTGTATCATCGTTAAACTATTCTGTGGAAACTCTGCATGAAAAGTATGTGAAAGCTGGTAGTATCTAAATAGATAAGAGCTAGGAAGATTAAACATTGAGGTTAGTGTGGAGAAGTTGGATAACCTCTGATCAGTAACCACTTGGAAAAGTAATTTAATATTGTATTTGGTCCATGCAATAGGCTCTGGTGTTTTAAGGAATTGAGGAAGGGTAGGGTTTAGCCATAGAGGGACATTTGGAGAAATTGCTCCCTTTGGATAACCCTCACATCTAAGGCCGGCCTCCCAAGCTTGAATAGTATTAAGCATAGGAATAGTCACCTGATGAAGTGCCCTACGGCCCCTAAATAAGAGAACCTTGAGAGCTTCTACGGAACCTACTACTGCTGCTTCTAACCGGGTAGAAGAGTTATATAGATCTGGGTTTACCCACCATGCGGCCGTAACCAACTGAGTGGCCAAAAAATATTTGTATAGATCCGGAAAAGCTAGTCCTCCCTCTTCACAAGGGCGCATCAGAGTACTTAATTTATACCTAGGATTTTTTATCCCCCATAAAAAAGATGAAAACAACTGATTTAGTCTTTTGAAAAAGGATACAGGGAGCCATTGAGGAGAATGTCTAAATAGGTACATGAATTTAGGTATAATTTTCATTTTTAAAAGATTAATACGCCCCAATAGAGACAACGGTAGAGACTTCCATACTTTTAATTTAGACTCAGTATCTCCCAAAATTGGGGTCAGATTCAGAGACATAAATTCAGAAGATTGACGAGAAATTACCACTCCTAAATACTTAAAATGATCTACCCACTGCAGTGGAGTATCCTTCATAGTCGTACTGCGAGCCTCCATATCTATTGGAAACAGCAATGACTTGGTCCAGTTTACCTTCAGCCCTGTAACCGTTGAAAATGAATCCAGTATATCCAAGGCCCCTTGTAACGAGGGGCCAGCATCATTTAAAAATAATAAGAGGTCGTCTGCATACAGAGCTACCCTCTCCTCCAGCCAACCGATCCGCAATCCCCTAATATTAGGTGAAGTACGTAGAGCCTCAGCCACCGGTTCCATAGCAATCGCAAAAAGGGCTGGAGAGAGAGGGCAGCCCTGACGGGTTCCCCTAAATAGTGAGAAGGAAGCTGACAACCCTCCTCCCATCTTTACTGCAGCTCTGGGATTCTTATATAAGACCTGTAACCATTTTATAAATACCGTTGGGAAGCCCATTCTGCGGAGTACTTCCCACAGAAAGGGCCACTCCAAGGTATCAAAGGCCTTCTCAATGTCCAGGGAGGCAATAACCCTAGATCCCATATTAAGATGTGAAGCATAAATATTGGTATATAATCTCCTCAAGTTCACATCAGTGGATCTGCCTTGCATGAAACCAGTCTGATCTGAATCAATGATATTAGACATCAACGGTTGTAATCGTCGGGAAATTAACTTTGTCAAAATCTTGAAATCTACATTCAAGAGTGCAATAGGCCTATATGAAGCACAGGAGGATGGGTCTTTCGGATGCTTGTAAATTAGGACTATATGAGCTTGACTCATTGAGTCTGGCATGGATCCCTCCTTCAGACAATCTGAGTAAAGAGAGGCCAGTACAGGAGATAAAAGCTCTCCATGAGCCCTATAGAATTCAATAGGAAGACCATCAGGCCCTGGTGACTTCCCCAATGAAAAGGAGCCAATAACAGAAAGGACCTCCTCCGATGTTATAGGACGTACTAGCATCTCCCTCTCATTATCGGATAGCCATGCCAATGCGACTGAGTCCAGTAACTCCGCTAACTCAGTCGACTGAAAACTAGAAGGCAGCTGAGATGTATATAATGTCTGATAGAATTGTCGAAACGTCTCTAAAATTTTAGGCTGTGTACGGACCGTATCTCCAGAAGTGGTATGTATTTCCAAAATCTGGGTACTAGATTGTTCATGTTTAGCCATCACGGCCAAAAACCGTCCATTACGGTCCCCCTGCTCAAAAGATTTCTGTTTATTTTTATATAGATCTATCCTCGTAGCCTCTGTTATATGCAAATGTAGGGTCCGTTTACTATGTAATAAGGCATTAAAATTTGATTCTGAGGGATCCGCGGTATATTGGGCTGTTTGTTCCTCTACTATAACTTTCAAAGCGTAATTTTTTGCTCGTTGAGACTTATTAACCGCTTTAATAGCGGATATATATATTCACTATTTGTTTTTAACCACTTAAGCCCCGGACCATTTCGCTGGTCAAAGACCAGGCCACTTTTTGCGATTCGGCACTGCGTCGCTTTAACTGACAATTGCGCGGTCGTGCAACGTGGCTCCCAAACAAAATTGACGTCCTTTTTTCCCCACAAATAGAGCTTTCTTTTGGTGGTTTTTGATCACCTCTGCGGTTTTCATTTTTTGCGCTATAAACAAAAATAATGCGACAATTTTGAAAAAAATGCAATATTTTTTACTTTTTGCTATAATAAATATCCCCCAAAAATATATGAAAAAAATAATTTTTTTTCCTCAGTATTCTTCTACATACTTTTGGTAAAAAAAAAATTGCAATAAGCGTTTATTGAGCGGTTTGCGCAAAAGTTATAGCGTCTACAAAATAGGGGATAGTTTTATGGCATTTTTATTAATAATTTTGTTTTTACTAGTAATGGCGGCGATCAGCGATTTTTATTAGACTGCGACATTATGGCAGACACATCGGACACTTTTGACACATTTTTGGGACCATTGTCATTTTTACAGCGATCAGTGCTATAAAAATGCACTGATTACTGTGAAAATGACACTGGCAGTGAGGGGGTTAACCACTAGGTGGCGCTGTAGGGGTTAAGTCAGTACTAGGGAGTGATTCTTACTGTTAGGGGGCGTGGCTACACGTGACACGTCACTGATGACCGTTCCCGATCACGGGGAACAGCCCTCAGTGACATGTCACTAGGCAGAATATGCTTTGTTTACAAAGACATCCCCCTGTTTTTCCTTTGCCGACCACAATCACGGGCCGCCCGGGAACACAGAGTTCCCGGGACCCGCGAACACGCTCAGGTACGCCCATGTGCCTGCCCGTGCCATTCTGTCGACGTACATTTGCGTGCGGCGGTCGGTAAGTGGTTAATTGTATATTTCACTTATACAGTGCTGCTACACCTATATTGTTTTATTATTGATTTTTGTGGAAGCACATTAGTGGCAGCTGCAGTATTTTCTAAAGAAGTTTGTATTTTCATATGTTTAATTTTAAGGATATGTATTAGCATTATATTTTATTCTTTTAGCCTTAACTGTAATAGTGCGCACCTACCACAATTCACAATGAGCTAATATGCATCACATACTAGCTCATTATGAAATACTTACCTTAGAATGAAGCTGTTGCAGCGGTCCCCGCACACCGCTGAGACAGCTGACATTTTACCCAGATTTACTTCCAGGTTTGTGGATTCCGGCGCTGTGATTGGCTGAAGCCGTATATGATGTCACTCCTATGCATGAGCCCAGGAGCCGCTGTTTACGGCACCGACTCGGAAGGAACGGCACCTGTGGGCCGTTCCTTCAAAGCGCATGCGCCAGTGATGTCACTGGATGCATGCAATGTAAATATCTCCTAATATTAGGTTTAGGAGATATTTTCACTACCTATAGGTAAATGTCTGCAGAGGAAGCACTTGCTGAATTTCTCCACTAAGGCATTAATAAATAACCACCTATCCTTATCCTGCTAATCAGGTTTTAAATTTCTGAAGAAAATACGAACACTTCCATTCAGCAAGTTAGGATCTTACTATAGCAAACCAGAATGGATTATATCAGTTTTGAATAAAGTGTTTCATAGGATACTTACCATCCACCACATCATTATCTATAAACAATACTTGGTTAAGTTGAAACACTGATCCCCTCTGGAGACACCTCCTCTCCTCCAACTTCTCCCCATGCCCCACTCCTCCCCACCCATCTATTATACTCTTGTTCTCAAAACCCATACTACCTGTGACCTGTCGATCCCCCAATACATAAAAACCCAAGTCAGTAAAGGTCACCCACTCATAGTTCAAAGATAAACAGACGATTGGTATACTTGAGATAGTTGGGACCATTGATCCTACCTCCAGGATAAGCCAAGCCACATAGCCGGATCTTGGCCCTGGTTAAATGAATACCTCCCCCAACTATCCCATAAATGACCAACCTATTAACTAATAGGTAACCTTGTCTTCATCAATACCATGTTTTAAGATATATTATAATATAATTTTAGTTCTAACTCTTCTCTGTTAATTTCTTGTGACAGACGTAGCCTGAAGATATACGTAGTAGAATACTCGTTGTATTGCATAAATTAATGAAAATAAAAAATAACATTTGTTTTGTCTTAATTGATTACTGAGAAGCCTTTCTATCTACATCTGTTGACTTTGTTTTCTTTCAAAATCTGTACTAATAACATGTACTGTGTTATTCTCAATAAAATATTTGAAAACGAAAAAAAAAAAAAAGAATAAAGTGTTTCATATGCAGAGAACAGACTGATTAGGTAATAGTATTGATAACACATTTTATGTAATATCGAAGTGTTAAGCAGCATGAAAACACCACATCTGGAGGTGCATGCGTGCAGTCTAGCAGTGCAGTCATGCAGAGTTAGAGCTCCACACCGTTCGGGAGGAGAGCCAATATTTCCACATAACCCGCAAGTATTTGGACATACCCACGGTGTTAAGCTAGTACCCGGGACTATTCTGGTCAATTTGTGGGGGAAACTATGGCTTTGGGAGGCGGCCGTGCGAAGTTAAAGAATCCCCTCATGAAGGGGAAAACTGCAGCTAAAATGGCACCTCCCCCTCTTCATACACAGCCTCTATGCACTCTCACAGACAAAGCCTGACACAACCTGACTCCCCAGCTGATTCTGACAGTGAACTATTTACCTCACAAGACCCCATACAGATTTCTCATGTAACTCCGGCTGTATTAAAGCAATTTGAACACATGTTGAACAAAGCCTTAAAACAAACATCAGATCAAATTACAGCTAATCTCACCAGAGAAATAAGAGAACTTGGTAAGCGCACAGCAACACTAGAACTTAAAGTAGATGATTTGGAAAAAAATTCTCTTGAACACTCTATGGAAATAGAGAACCTCAAAGAGGAAAACTTATTGCTTCAAACCAAACTTGAAGACCATGAGAATAGGGCCAGAAGGTCTAACCTACGTATCAGGGGAATTCCTGAAACTATCACTGACCTACAATCCACCATAACTGCTTTGTTCCAGGAATTGCAACCAGCCATTCCTACTGAGAGGTTTGAATTTGACAGGATCCACCGAGCCCTGGCTGCAAAAAAGCCTGATGGCCCCCCACGCGATATAATAGTGAAATTACATTTTTATCGCACAAAGGAACAGCTCCTAGCGTCTGCCAGGGACAAAAAGCAGCTGAATTTCCATGGCAATGACTTTCAATTATTTGCTGACTTGTCCCAGATAACGATTGCAAAATGGCGTGCAATGAAGCCCCTTCTCCTGGAATTACAGCGCCACAACATCATCTATCAGTGGGGGTTCCCATTTTCCCTACGCTTTGCCTACAAAGGGAAGAAATACACCTGTAGATCCTTTGATGAACTCCAGCAAACCCTCTTGGACCTGAATCTCATGGAACCACTCCCACGAAATACCCCAACCCGCAGGAGATCAACATCTCTTTCATCCACAGGAAACCCTTCCCATCCCAACCTGAATAATGGTACCCATCCAACTCACAAGAGAGGTCGCTACACATCACCTCCTCAGGAACGAAATGATTCTATGGACTGAAGGATGCTCCTATAACTGTGAAATTGACTCTTTTTTCACCCTTTCTAGTCTTTCTAAAGAATCTCAGGGCTTCACCTTATCCCTTTTAGTTCTCTAATTCAAGACGCTACATCCTGTTTCCCTTTTTGTCCTCCAGATTTGCATGCTCAACCTTTACTTTCAATTTTCTCTGTTTCAGTTGACTCACCAAGACTGCATTTACAAATTATAATCATAGTTTTAAGTTCTTTGCTTAACCCATTGCATGCATAGTGTGTTTTTTTATTATTATTTATCTTTTATATGTATATGTATATGTATTGTGACAGCAGGAAGGTAAAGTCACCTGGTTGCATCCAGGGGGGTAGATATATTTCTCCCAGATTCAGGCTTTATGCCGACTTATACAACTAGGGAGAGAGTTGATGAAGCCCAGCTGAGGCTAGTGGGCTCATGGATGAGTCATACCTCTAGGGAGAGGGCTGGGCGTCGTGCAGGCAGGGAGTTGATGAGACCAGCTGAAGCTTGTCAGCTCGTTTAAGGCCTCTATAAAAACTCCCAGATTCATTAGGTGTTTGCTCATGCCTGGACCCAGACCTGTGTGGACTGTCTAGGGAGAGTGAACCCCTGTGCGGTGAGACAAAGCCTGTGTGGCTATTTGTTTGGACACTTACTAAACCAGGGACTTAGGGACTAGGACAGCACCAGGCTGATCCCAGTTGTTAGTTAGGGAAACCTGCATGTTTAGTCAGAGGTCAAGCTGACCAGGATTTATTTTGTTTGTTTCTTTTTGGCTTTGCTGTGTTTTTTGTCACTGTACATAGAGAAATAAACCGCACCTTTTGATTTTGAAAACCACAACCTCCGTCTGCTGGGCCTGTTTTTGTGTGGGGAGCCCAACCAGGGGGTCACACACACCCGCTACCGAGTTAACCCCCTCACAGTTGGTGGAGAATGCGGGCAGTTTTTTTTAAGCCAGCATGGAGGAGATACTGAAACAGCTGGCTCTAGCAAATGCCAATCAACAGCAGACAAATGCAGGTTTGCAAAGGAGCCTTGCAGCCCAGCAGCAAGCTCACCAACAGAGTCTGGAAGCTCAGCAACAAGCCCAGCAGCAATCTGAGGCCCGCTTCATAGACCTGTTACAGAAGCAAGAGCAGAGACTACAACAAATGGAAGCAGTAGTGCAGCAACGTCCGCAGACCAGTGAGGAAAGCCGTCCCACTAATACCGCGTCCTTTGGGGTGAGTCGTTTATTGACAAAAATGACTGGAGAGGATGATCCAGAGGTATTTTTGACCACATTTGAAAGGACTGCTGAAAGAGAAAAGTGGCCTGAGGAGCAGTGGGCTGGAGTGGTGGCTCCTCTGTTAACTGGTGAATCGCAGAAGGCTTACTATGACCTAGAGCCTGACCAAGCAAAAGACTATGTGATGCTAAAAGCTGAAATATTGGCAAGGCTGGGTGTCACCCTGGCTGTCCGGGCTCAGCGTGTGCATAACTTGACTTTCCAGCTTGGAAAACCCCCCAGGTCTCAAATGTATGATCTCATTCACCTGAGCAGGAAGTGGCTACAGCCAGAGACTTTGTCCGCACCAGAGATTGTGGAACGTGTTGTAATGGATCGGTTTTTGAGAGCTCTTCCTACTGCCATCCAAAAGTGGGTAAGCCATGGAGACCCAGAGACGGCCGGTGGTCTTGTGGATCGTGTGGAGAAATACTTGGCTACAGAGAACCTGACGGCCTCTTCCAGAGACTCTCGGACTTTCCACCCTAAGACCAGACCATCCCCAGGGGCGGATAAGAGGATTCCAAGGGGTGAGGGTGGAGAGAGTGAGAGGGTGGGAGCTCTACCCAAAGTTTGGCGAGAACAGCCTGGGAAGTCAGGGGCTCAAGAGGCAGCCAAATGGATTGTTTGCTACCGCTGCCGGCAAGTGGGACATATTGCAGCAAATTGCCCGGTTGTGGAGGAACCCATGCACTGTGACTTTCTGACGGACAGACGTCAGTCGCTGTGTGCGACAGTCGCATGCACTGCCATTCGGGGAACTGAGAAACATTTATGCAAAATGTGTATTAATGGTAGAAATGTTGTGGTATTACTGGATTCAGGTAGCCTTGTGACCCTGATAAAGGCTGAATTAGTTAAAACAGAGGTCTCTGGGAATAGCAAGGTAGCTGTTATTTGTGTGCATGGGGACACCCGAGAGTATCCAGTGACTACAGTGTGTTTCAAGACCCCCAAAGGTACCCTCTCTCATCCAGTGGGGTTAGTATCTCAATTACCGCATGATGCCATTGTGGGAAGGGATTTTCCGAAGTTCTGGGAACTGTGGGATGATCCTGAGCCCCCCACTGGTGCCCCTATGTACCAGGAATGTGATAGCCAGAACTCCTCTGAGAGTGGTGAGGACTCTCCAGAATTTCCCTTGTCAGTATTGGCAGGGGAGACTCAAGAAACTGGAGAGGAGCCCACCTCCTCAGACGAAAACCTACCGTCTGTGGAGTTTTCTGATCTGGAGGTTCACAGGGAAAATTTTGCCACAGAACAGTTAAAAGACCCCGCCCTAATAAAGGCACGGGAAAACGTAGTGGAAATAGATGGCGAGTTAGTGAACCCAGATAATACCTGCACTTACCCATACTTCAGCGTAGAGAAGGACCTACTGTATCGGGTGGCAAAAAAGGCAGAAGAAACCGTTGAGCAGCTTGTGGTGCCCAAACCTTACAGGAAGTTGGTGTTGGAGTTGGCCCATGGGCACATTCTTGGAGGTCATCTGGGGACAGAGAAAACCCGAGAGAGGGTATTACAGAGATTCTATTGGCCTGGGGTGATGAAGGACATAGAAAATTATTGTTCCTCCTGCCCTGTGTGTCAGAGGTCGGCCCCGATGCCACATTTCCGTAGCCCGCTGGTCCCTCTACCCATCATTGAGGTCCCGTTTGAGAGAATCGCAATGGATTTGGTAGGTCCTATAATCAAGTCCGCTAGGGGGCACCAGTACATATTGGTTATAATGGACTATGCCACCCGTTATCCAGAAGCGATCCCTCTCAGAAATACCTCGGCCAAAACCATAGCCAAAGAGCTATCTCTTGTTTTTAGCCGGGTGGGTATTTGTAAAGAACTGCTTACGGACCAAGGTACACCCTTTATGTCCCGGGTTATGAAAGAGCTGTGTAAATTGTTCAAAGTGAAGCAATTGCGTACATCTGTGTATCACCCCCAAACCGATGGGCTGGTTGAAAGATTCAACAAAACCCTAAAACAAATGTTGAAGAAAGTGGTGGATAGAGATGGAAAGGATTGGGACTGTCTACTTCCTTATTTGATGTTTGCTATTAGGGAGGTGCCCCAATCCTCTACGGGATTCTCCCCCTTTGAGTTACTGTATGGGAGACACCCAAGAGGGCTGTTGGATATTGCCAAGGAAACTTGGGAAAGTGAGAGTTCTCCCCACAGGAGTGTGATTGAGCATGTCGCCCTGATGCAAGATCGAATTGCACAGGTAATGCCCATCGTGAAGGAACATTTGGCCCAAGCGCAGTTGGCACAGCAGAGAGTGTACAACCGTGGAGCCAAGACCCGTACCTTTTCCCCGGGGGATAGGATATTGGTACTTGTCCCTACGGTTGAAAGTAAATTCCTTGCCAAATGGCAAGGCCCCTACGAGATAATGGAAAAAGTGAGCGAAGTGAATTACAAGGTCAGACAACCAGGAAGGCGAAAGCCCGAACAGATATATCACGTTAATCTGTTGAAAGCCTGGAGGGATAGAGAGTCCCTAGTCGCAGAAACTTGGTCACCAGCTCAAACTGGTTGCGTGATTCCGGAGGTTGGAATAGCAGCCACCTTGTCACAACCCCAACAACAGGAGGTTAAGGAGTTTGTGCTTCGCAACAAGGAGGTGTTCTCTGAGCTGCCGGGACAAACATCTGGGGTAGAGCATGATATTATTACCCCGCCCGGTGAAAGGGTGAAGTTAAAACCCTATCGGATCCCAGAGGCCCGACGGGAGGCAATACGGGAGGAAGTACAGAAAATGCTGAACTTAGGGGTGATAGAGGAGTCCCAAAGTGATTGGTCTAGTCCCATTGTGTTGGTGCCTAAACCGGATGGGAGCTGGCGATTTTGTAACGATTTTCGTCAGTTGAACAAAGTTACAAAATTTGACACCTACCCCATGCCACGTATAGATGAGTTGATCGACCGGCTGGGAACAGCCCGATACATGACGACTCTTGACCTCACAAAAGGGTATTGGCAAATTCCCCTGGCCAAGTCGGCCAAAGAGAAAACCGCATTTGTAACCCCAGACGGGGCGTTCCAATATAAGAGAATGCCGTTCGGGTTACAGAATGCGCCGGCCACATTCCAGCGGAAAATGGACCAGATACTGAGGCCCCATCGGAAGTATGCTGCGGCTTACCTGGATGACGTAATTGTCCATAGCACAGATTGGGCCTCACATCTGCCAAAAGTGCAAGCAGTCCTAGACTCTATCCGGGAAGCGGGGTTTACGGCTAACCCCAAGAAGTGTACCATTGGGCAGGAGGAGGCCAAATATCTTGGGTACACCATTGGCAGGGGAGTGATAAAACCCCAACTCAACAAAGTCGAGGCCATCCAGAGTTGGCCACGTCCCAACAGCAAGAAGCAGGTACGGGCCTTTCTGGGAATCGCGGGTTATTATCGGCGCTTCATTCCCCACTTTGCTTCTAAGGCTGTGCCCCTAACCAACCTGACGAAAGGGAAAGGGTCGGTCATGATTAAATGGACCCCCGAGGCTGAGGCAGCATTCCAATTCTTGAAACAAGCCTTATGTAGCCAGCCAGTGTTGTACTCACCCGACTTCTCTAAAGACTTTGTCGTACAAAGTGATGCGTCAGATGTGGGGTTAGGAGCAGTATTGTCCCAGGTCTGGAATGGGGAAGAGCACCCAGTCATTTACCTCAGCAGGAAGTTGAAGTCCCATGAGGTAAATTACGCCACGGTTGAAAAGGAGTGTTTAGCGGTGAAGTGGGCTCTAGATTCCCTTCGGTACTATCTGCTAGGTAGGCACTTTGACATGGTTACGGATCACGCTCCGTTAAAGTGGATGGCTCAAAACAAGGAGACAAATAGAAGAGTGAATAGGTGGTTCCTGGCCCTACAGGAATTCAACTTCACAGTAAAGCATCGCCCTGGCGTTCAAATGGGGAATGTGGATGCTTTGTCTCGAGTACATGAATGCCTGATTGCTGGTGTTCCAACCCCAAGGTTAAAACAAGAGGGGGGGGGTATGTGACAGCAGGAAGGTAAAGTCACCTGGTTGCATCCAGGGGGGTAGATATATTTCTCCCAGATTCAGGCTTTATGCCGACTTATACAACTAGGGAGAGAGTTGATGAAGCCCAGCTGAGGCTAGTGGGCTCATGGATGAGTCATACCTCTAGGGAGAGGGCTGGGCGTCGTGCAGGCAGGGAGTTGATGAGACCAGCTGAAGCTTGTCAGCTCGTTTAAGGCCTCTATAAAAACTCCCAGATTCATTAGGTGTTTGCTCATGCCTGGACCCAGACCTGTGTGGACTGTCTAGGGAGAGTGAACCCCTGTGCGGTGAGACAAAGCCTGTGTGGCTATTTGTTTGGACACTTACTAAACCAGGGACTTAGGAACTAGGACAGCACCAGGCTGATCCCAGTTGTTAGTTAGGGAAACCTGCATGTTTAGTCAGAGGTCAAGCTGACCAGGATTTATTTTGTTTATGTTTCTTTTTGGCTTTGCTGTGTTTTTTGTCACTGTACATAGAGAAATAAACCGCACCTTTTGATTTTGAAAACCACAACCTCCGTCTGCTGGGCCTGTTTTTGTGTGGGGAGCCCAACCAGGGGGTCACACACACCCGCTACCGAGTTAACCCCCTCACAGTATGTATATATGTGTGTATGTGTGTGTGTGTGTGTGTGTATGTATGTATGTAAGTATGTATATGTGTATGTATATGTATGTGTATTGTAACCTGGGGGACAGGTAGTAGGTACAAAAGCTCCCTGGGATGAGCAGGCACAGATACCAAGTCCATTGGATCAGTGAAAACACAGTGTTATTTATTGGTGCTATATACAAAGTCAATGACAGGTGCTGTACAGTGCTGAAAACAAACAGAAGAAAAACTAACTAAACAAAAGCCTAGCCGTGTCTCGGCTCTAACTATACAGTATTTACAAGCCCTCACTACCAGGCTGGACAAGCCTAGCGCTTGTCAGCTTCCACATTCACAGAGTAACACGTTTAACCAACCTTATTGCTCTCACAGACCAATGCTGTCTGTGTTTCCCAGGCAGAGCCAAGGCTGTCTGCTCAGGTGAGCTTTTAATTAACCTGTGGGAGAGAACCAACACCTGAAGTGGATCCTGGCTCAGAGATCCCTGAATGTATATGAGAGGAGCCTGGGAGATGTATAAACCCCGAATAGGACTTTCCCAGGCTCTCTCTGGGATGCTCTGTCACACATCCTCCCCCCTTGTTTCAATCCCAGGGTTGGAACACCTGTAGCCCAACAGGAGTGAACACGGGACAGGGCATCTACATTCCCCATCTCAACACCTGGCCTGTGTTTTACTGTAAAGGCGTAATCTTGTAGGGCCAAAAACCACCGGTTCACCCGCCTATTAGTCTCCTTCTTTTGGGCCATCCATTTCAGGGGAGCATGGTCAGTTATCAACTCAAACTGGCGCCCCAACAAGTAGTACCTGAGCGCGTCCACGGCCCACTTTATGGCCAGACACTCCTTTTTAATGACTGCGTACTTCTTTTCATGGTCATTGAGCTTTCTGCTTAAGTACACCACAGGGTCTTCTTCCCCATTGTGTACCTGTGAAAGTACTGCCCCGATACCCACATCAGACGCATCCGTCTGGACCAAAACGTTTTTGGAGAAATCGGGGGAGTATAGGATTGGCTGTGCACAAAGAGCCTTCTTCAGTACTTGAAAAGACTCTTCTGCTACTGGAGACCATTTCACCATTACGGAGGCTTTCCCTTTTGTAAGGTCTGTCAGTGGGGCAGCTATAGTTGCGAAATTTGGGATGAATCTTCTATAGTACCCCGCAATGCCAAGAAAGGCCCTGACCTGCTTCTTGTTGGCAGGGCGTGGCCACTCCTGGATGGCTTCTATTTTATTCACCTGGGGCTTTATGACACCCCGGCCAATAGTGTAGCCCAAATACCTGGCTTCCTCTAGCCCAATGGCACATTTTTTGGGATTTGCCGTAAACCCTTCTTTGAAGAGGGAATCCAGGACAGCCTGGACACGGGGCAAGTGAGACTCCCAGTCAGTGCTATGCACCACTATGTCGTCCAGATAGGCTGCAGCATACTGTCGGTGAGGTCTTAGGGTCCTGTCCATAGCCCTCTGAAATGTTGCAGGGGCATTTTGCAACCCAAAAGGCATTTTCTTATACTGAAACGACCCCTCCGGGGTCACAAGCGCAGTCTTTTCTTTGGCACTACCAGTCAGGGGTATTTGCCAATATCCTTTGGTCAAGTCCAAAGTGGTCAGATAATGGGCCTTGCCAAGTCGGTCTATAAGCTCGTCTACCCTGGGCATTGGGTATGTGTCAAACTTTGTTACCGCATTAAGCTTCCTGAAGTCGTTACAAAACCTCCAAGTGCCATGCGGTTTTGGGACTAATACAATGGGGCTAGACCAGTCACTATTGGATTCCTCAATAACATCTAGCTCCAACATCCTTTTAACTTCCTCACTGATGTCCTTTTTTCTAGCTTCGGGAATTCAGTATGGTTTGAGCTTGACACGGACCCCAGGTTCAGTAACAATATCATGCTGAACTGCTGAAGTCGTGCCCGGCAACTCTGAAAATTTCTCTTTATTCCTTATCAGGAACTCTCTAGCTTCCTGTTTCTGTGAACATGACAGGGTGTCTGGAATCGTGACCTCAGGGATCAGAGGGGATTCAGTACCCTTAAGGGTTACCGGGAGAGACCTGGCAGTTAATGCCAGTCTATCATTCCAGGGCTTTAACAGGTTTATGTGGTAAATCTGTTCGGGCTTCCTTTTACCTGGTTGATACACCTTGTAATTGACCTCCCCAACTCTTTCAATTACTTCAAAGGGTCCCTGCCACTTAGCCAGGAATTTGCTCTCAACAGTGGGAACTAACACGAGGACCCGGTCACCAGGTGAGAAAACACGAAGTTGGGCCCCCCTGTTGTATATCCTCTGTTGGGCTGCTTGGGCCTGCAGTAAATGTTCTTTTACTACCGGCATGATTGCTGCAATCCTATCCTGCATTTGAGCGATATGCTCAATAACACTTTTGTGAGGAGTCTGCTCCCCCTCCCAAGTTTCCTTGGCTATGTCTAAGAGTCCCCGAGGGTGTCTCCCATAAAGCAGCTCAAATGGAGAGTACCCCGTAGAGGACTGGGGAACTTCCCTGATGGCGAACATCAAGTAAGGTATCAGGAAGTCCCAGTTTTTCCCATCCTTATCAACAACCTTTTTTAACATACTCTTTAATGTCTTATTGAAGCGTTCCACCAAGCCATCTGTTTGAGGATGGTACACTGAGGTACGTAACTGTGTCACCTTAAATAACTTGCAGAGCTCCCTAGTTATTCGTGACATGAATGGGGTACCTTGGTCTGTAAGGACTTCTTTCGGGACGCCAACCCGACTGAACACCATAAACAGCTCTTTGGCAATGTTTTTAGCAGATGCAGTGCGTAAGGGAACGGCCTTGGGGTAACGGGTAGCGTAATCCATGATCACGAGGATATGTTGATGACCGCGGGCAGATTTGGGGAGTGGACCCACCAGGTCCATGGCAATCCTTTCAAAGGGCACTTCAATAATGGGCAAGGGCACTAGCGGACTTCGAAAGTGGGGTTGGGGGGCTAACATCTGACATATCGGACAGGATTGACAATAATTCTCGATATTTTTCCATATCCCAGGCCAGTAAAACCGGTGCAACACCCTTTCAGTAGTTTTCTCAACCCCTAAATGGCCTCCTAGCAAGTGCCCATGGGCAAGTTCCAACACCACCCGTCTGTATAGCTTAGGGACTACCAACTGTTCAACCACTTCATCATTAGTTTTACATACACGATACAGTAAATCCTCATTGCTGCAGAAATATGGAAAACAGGGCCCGTCCCCCGGTTCGACAGGTACCTCATTAATCACCATTACATTTTCCCAGGCCCTGGCAAGGGTAGGGTCTTTTCTCTGTTCCGTACCAAAATTTTCCTTGTACACATTTAGATCGGTAAACTCTAACGTAGGCTCAGATTCAGCAGACGGCTGTCCAGCTCTACTGGTTGTGGGGACTTCTTCAGGCTCCCCCAGCTCTCCTGCCATAACTGAGAAAGGATCACCTGGAGAGCCCTGAGAGGAGTCCCCTGAACTCACAAGGTCAGTAATTGCCATGGGTTCTGGCTCTGCGACTGAGTTAGGTACTGCGACTGGGTCGGGACAATCCCACAGTTCCCAAAACTTAGGGAAGTCCCTACCAATTATAGCCTCTTGCACCAAGTGGGGCACCAGTCCGACCGAATGGGTCATCGTACCTAAGCCAGTTTTAAACTGAACAGTGGCTATTGGATACTCGCGGGTATCCCCATGTACACAGATCACAGCAACTTTTTTTGCATGAAAATTCACAGTTTCAACCATCTCAGCTGTAACCAAAGTAACTAGACTTCCAGAGTCCAGCAAGGCCGTAATAGGCTTATTATTAACAGTCACTTGACACATGTGTTTTCCCACATTTGGCACTGCAGCGCATGAAACAGCAGCAAACATATACTGCCTTCTAAAAGATAGATCACACTGCATTGGTTCATCTGTCAATGGACAGTTTGCTGCAACATGTCCCAGTTCTTGGCAACGAAAACACCTGATGTTTCCCCAATTTGGTTTGACAGGCAGTGGCTTCCCTTGCTTGGGCCGCCAAACTTCAGTCCTGGCACCAAAAATCCTCCCCCCTATTTCCTTGCCATGCTTACCACCCACTTCCCCTGGAACAGTCTTACCGATTGCCTGGGGAGACCGTGGTTTTGGGTGGAAAGTCCGTGCGGCTGTAGGGGTGGTGACCAGGTTCTCTGCAGCAAAGTACCTCTCAACGAGCTCCACCAGGTTGTCTGCTGACTTGGGGTCTCCTTGACTCACCCACTTCTGCAGGGGAATTGGTAGTGACCTCAGGAATTGGTCCATGACCACACGCTCCACTATTTGTGGCGCAGACAGGGACTCCGACTGTAGCCATTTCCGCACCAGGTGGATCAGATCAAACATCTGCGATCTTGGGGGCCTCTTTTCTTGGAAGAACCAGCTGTGGACCCGCTGAGCTCGAACAGCCAAGGTAACGCCAAGTCGTGCCAGGATTTCCCGCTTGACCTTCTCATAATCTCCCGCTTCTGCTGACTCCAGATCATAGTAGGCCTTCTGCGCTTCTCCAGAAAGTAAGGGGGCGATCAGTCCTGCCCACTGGGTTTGGGGCCAACCTTCCCTCTCAGCGGTCCGTTCAAATGTTAATAGGAAGGCCTCTGGATCATCATCTGCCGTCATCGTTGAAAGAAAGCGACCCACATGGATGGCTGAGGGCTTGTCTCCAATATCCTTCATTATCGCAGGTGACCCCTGTGCTAGCGTCTCCACAACCTCAGTAAGGGTTTTCCTATCCGCTTTTGCAGCAGTGGCAAGCTGTTCAAACAGCCTCTGCGATTGCTCCTGTACAGCACCAATCTGTTGGAACAGCACCTTGGTTTGCTCCTGTGCGATAGCGTTGGCTTGCTGTTGTGCAGCGTTAGTTTGCTGTTGTGTAGCATTTGCTTGCTGCCATGCAGCGTTTGCTTGCCGCAATTCAGCGTTAGTTTGCTGTTGTGCAGCGTTTGCCAACACCATTTGTTTGAGGAGGTCCTCCATGTTGTCACTTTAGGTACTGGCCTTTTAAGTAGTAACTTACTACAGCTGGTCGCAGCCTCCACCATATGTAACCTGGGGGACAGGTAGTAGGTACAAAAGCTCCCTGGGATGAGCAGGCACAGATACCAAGTCCATTGGATCAGTGAAAACACAGTGTTATTTATTGGTGCTATATACAAAGTCAATGACAGGTGCTGTACAGTGCTGAAAACAAACAGAAGAAAAACTAACTAAACAAAAGCCTAGCCGTGTCTCGGCTCTAACTATACAGTATTTACAAGCCCTCACTACCAGGCTGGACAAGCCTAGCGCTTGTCAGCTTCCACATTCACAGAGTAACACGTTTTACCAACCTTATTGCTCTCACAGACCAATGCTGTCTGTGTTTCCCAGGCAGAGCCAAGGCTGTCTGCTCAGGTGAGCTTTTAATTAACCTGTGGGAGAAAACCAACACCTGAAGTGGATCCTGGCTCAGAGATCCCTGAATGTATATGAGAGGAGCCTGGGAGATGTATAAACCCCGAATAGGACTTTCCCAGGCTCTCTCTGGGATGCTCTGTCACAGTATGTATGTATATGTATATATATATATATATATATATATATATATATATATATATTTTATTTCCTAGATAATTTTTGTCCCAAGTAATGGACACAACTGTAAGGTCTATTGGCATTCATAAGATGTATTATGACCAAAGTTCCCATTTGTTTTAATTTTTATGACTTTGCTGACCGCTAGCCTATCATTAGGAAGTTTTAAGGTAGTTTTGGCACTGTAATTTTAGGAATTCCTCACTCTACCTTTCCTGGTAGATCCTTCTATTATACCCTTATTGTTAACTGATCCAGTTTTCACCCCCCCAAATCCCTTAATCACTACCTTAGCACATCTTACTTCCATACCAGGAAACCCTGGGGTAGTCAGATGCCATTCTCTTATTTCCCATTTCCCCTGTTGCCCCCTTTTTAACTAATTATAGTTAACTTTAATAGTTTTCATTATAAGTCGTGTGGTTTACAGTTAGGTACATTATTAAGAAGCTTTCATTAGAAGGCTCTCCTCCCACGAACGGGAGATCCATGCGCCCTATTTTGCCTCCCTCATTCAGCCACATAATATGTGGAAGTCTGACGGAAGCACCCTTTCCCCTGAGGGTGATTTTTGTCCCCACTCACGGGATATGTTTGAATGGGTTTTTCTGTTGAATTTCTTATTATTTTCTCTAACCATTTCTGTTTTATTTATTTTCCTCACTTCAGTACTCACCTCTATTCCTTTTCTCTCCTCTTTCTTCAAGTCCACCTGGATTGTATCAACTGACTTGAGCAGCCCGATTATAATACTCATCTTCAATCCTCCTTTTCTCCCCCTCTTCGAGTTCACTTGGATGGCATCGAATGACCTGAATAACCTGGTAACGGGTAAGTCCCCTTTGTCCATCCGACTGCCATGGCACCATTAAACATTCTGTCCCTGAATGTTCAGGGACTAAACATCCCCCAGAAACGAACCAAGGCATTCCGTATATTTCATGCCAAAAAGGCTCACATAGTTTGCTTACAAGAAACCCACTTCACAAATACCTCCACACCAAAATTTATTTCCAATTTCTATCCGCAAACATATACGGCCTCGGCTGCCTCCAAGCAACGGGGTACTCTCATAGCCTTTCATCGCTCTACCCCATTTACACTTCAATCTCAAATAAAAGATCCTGAAGGACGTTATCTAATTCTTACGGGCCACATTGTTGACCAGGCAATAACAGTAATTTCCTACTATGCACCAAAGAAACAACCTAATCCATTTATGTCACATTTACTACAAGTTGTGAATGATCATAAGATAGGAACAGTTATGCTGTGTGGTGACTCTAACCAGGTCCTCCTCCCATTTCTGGATAAATCCCCATACACACAATCCCAAATTACATCTAAAAAATCTTTTTTCACAAATTCTATCCAAATATAACTTGGTTGATTCATGGAGAGAAGTTAATCCAACTAAACGGAAATATACCTACTACTCCCACCCACATAAAACATTTTCAAGGATTGACCACATATTCCTGACCATAGGTATGCTCCCTGAAATCATAGCAGCAGATATAGTCCCTATCCCTTGGTCCGACCATAATGCAGTACTTACTTCCATTAAATCAACATTACCCAAAGGCCACGACCCTACTTGGAATCTCCCAGATATCCTACTCAAACACCCATCTCATCGCCAAACCATTAAACAAGCCATTAAAGAATATATAACCCTCAATTCTAGCCCAGAAATTAGCACACTGGAGCCCCGTACACACGATCGGTTTAACTGATGAAAACCGTCGGATGGATGGTTTTCATCAGACCAACCGATCGTGTATGGTACCCATCGTTTTTTTTTTCCATCGGATGGAAAAAATAGAACTTGTTTTAAAATTTTCCGATGGATAAAAAACCGATGGGAATTTCCGATCGTCTATGGGCAAGTCCATCGGTTAAAAAACCCACGCATGCTCAGAATCAAGTCGACGCATGCTCAGAAGCATTAAACTTCATTTTTCTCGGCTCATCGGAGTGTTTTACGTCACCGCGTTTGGAACCGTCGGTTTTTTGACTGATGGTGTGTGGCCAAGACTGAATGAAATGAATGAAAAACAGTTTCATCGGATTTCCGATGGACAAATCCATCGGACGAAAATCCATAGGTTATCCGATCGTGTGTACGGGGCTTAACTCTTTGGGAAGCCCATAAACCAGTTATACGTAACACAATTCAGAAACAATCAGCCATATTTAAACGCGAACGGAAGACACTGGCTCGTAAACTGGAAAGGGAATTTAATACAGCCTTTATAGCCCATCAAGACAATCCATCAACATTAACAAAATCCCGATTAGACAAGACTCGAGTTGCATACGATCTATTTCTTACTGAAGCAGTGGAAAAATCCTATAAACGTTCAAGACACAACTATTTTATGAAAGCCCATCAAGACAATCCATCAACATTAACAAAATCCCGATTAGACAAGACTCGAGTTGCATACGATCTATTTCTTACTGAAGCAGTGGAAAAATCCTATAAACGTTCAAGACACAACTATTTTATGAAAGCCAATAAATCGGGTACCTACCTTGCACGTACACTCAATTCTCTGAACAAACCCTTCAAACCAATTCGCCTAAAACTGGCAAAAGATGTCTACACTTGCAATCCCAACAAAATAGTTCAGAAATTTCATTCACATCTGACCTCATTATATACTTCATCTAATAACTTCAACCCGGAAACAGCAGATGCATTTTTCTCTGATATAAATCTACCAGAACTTTCCCTTGACCAAAAGAAGTTATTGGAAGATAATATTACATCTAATGATGTCGTTGAAGCCATCAAAGATCTTAAAATTAATAAGAGGCCAGGCCCAGATGGCTTCTCAACCTTATATTACAGAACCTACGCAGACATACTATCACCAATCTTAGCGGAAGCTTTTAATGTATTATTAGAAGGGAAATCTTTTAGACAAGAAACTTTAACTGCCATTATTTGCATGATTCCTAAACCTCTTACTGATGATACCTTATGTACAAATTTTCACCCTATTTCCCTTCTGAACTTAGACATTAAACTTCTAGCCAAAATATTAGCCAAAAGACTAAATAGCATAATGGGTAAGCTTATCCACAAGGATCAAGTAGGATTCATGCCAAAGCGCCAGGCGAGTGACAATGTCCGCCGGGCTGTATTGCTAGCTCACATAGCTAAAAACCATCGTATACCCTCCTGTTTTCTATCCCTTGATATAAAAAAAGCTTTCGACTCCATATCGTGGCCTTACCTCCACTACACATTGCAAAGATGGGGCTTTGGCCCTCACTTCCTAACATGGATCGCAGCGCTTTACAACAGACCAATCGCATATATTAAATATGCAGGATACAAATCTAATTCATTTAATATAGAAAGAGGAACACGCCAGGGCTGCCCACTTTCCCCCCTTCTATTCGCCCTCCTAATTGAACCCCTAGCCCAAAGAATCCGCACAGACCCAACAATTACGGGCATAGAAACTGCTGGATACCATCATAAATTATGTCTATTTGCGGATGACATACTCCTATTTCTACCATTCCCACAAGTTTCTGGTCCCAACCTACTGCTCATTTTAGACAAATTTGCAATGATTTCGGGGCTTACAATAAATCTCAAAAAATCCAAAGCCTTAGATATATCCCCCTCCAAAGTGGAATCCGACTCGGCCAAAAATGCACTTCCTTTCATATGGACTGAGAGGTCAATCCCCTATTTAGGGATTCACCTGACGGCCTCATATTCAGATCTTTTTACAGCAAACTATCCCCCACTCCTCAAACAAATAACAACACTTTTACAACAATGGTCACATCTCCCAATTTCATGGATAGGTAAAATGAATGCAATCAAAATGACAATCCTTCCAAAACTACTGTACTTATTTAGAGTCTTACCGATCCCTATCCCCCCTTATTATCTTAGAATTCTCCAAAGACGAACATCAACATTTGTCTGGGGCTCCAAAAAACCCAGTGTATCGCTTCATACACTACACTTACCAAAACTCAAAGGAGGCTTTGGGTTTCCGAACTTCGCTAACTATTATAGAGCCGCACACATTGCTAGCCTCACTAAATATCATGCTACATATGAAATACCCCTATGGGTAATGATAGAAGCGTCAGAATGTGACCCTCTTTCTATTTCCAATCTATTATGGCTCCTACCTAAGGAACGGAAAACCCTACGTAACCCCATTACTAAATACTTTTTATCTATATGGGACAAACTTAGAGTTAAACATCAGTTACAATCTTCTCACAATCCTCTCTTGTCATTCCTGAAAAACCCTGCTTTCTACCCAGCATGGGTCTCTCCTAAATCATTTAAGGTCTGGAATTCATTAAATATTACTCGGCTTAGTAACTTAACTTCTCCTTCATCCTTCCATACATTTCCTATACTCTGTGACACCTACAACCTACCGAACTCTGAACTTTTCAGATACCTCCAAATTAAAAACTTTTATGCACCTTTGCTAAATACAGATGTCTCCTTAACCCAACTTACGATTTTTGAATCTACATGCATGAAAGATCCTCACTTAAGAGGCATTATATCTTCTATATACTCCCACATTTCCACTTATCCCGGTTTAGATAAACCACCTTATGCACGTAAATGGGAGGAGGACCTGAAGAGAACATTCGATATGAATGATTGGTCCAAAATATGGTCTGTAACAAAATCTTCTTCACCAAATATCCTGGCGGTTGAAACCAATTACAAAGTTTTGTCTCGTTGGTACCTCGTTCCCTCCAGATTGGCCAAATTCACACCAAACCAAACAGGCCTATGCTTTCGGGGTTGCCCAGATCCAGGCACCCACTTACACATTTGGTGGTCCTGCCCGTTGGTGCAATTATTTTGGGAACAGATATTTGAAACTGCCTCCAAGATATTTGGTTTCACTGTGCAACCAGACCCAGCCACAGCCTTGCTCAATCTAAAACCTGATCTCATTACACATAAACAATTCAAACTCCTCATTCAATTTCTTACAGCAGCAAAGCAAACAATAGCAAAGGCATGGAAGACCCCTAAATTGGAGATATCCGAGACCATAAATAGAGTAAATGACTTTATGTCTCACGCCAAAATGTTAGCTATAGAAAGAAATCAAATTCCAATCTTTGAAAAGATCTGGGATCCTTGGATTAAATTTCACCTACCTTCTATTAGTGACAACTCGATTCTCATGCCATGGTAGCCGGAGGACTCAATCGGTTAAACTAGCTACTAAACAAAATTTCTGAAGCTTGGGAGCTACCCTGCTCAATATAGTGAACACTGTGTTTTACTTAAACCCTCAAGCCGCGGACCGATTCATTCAGGCCATTCAGGTGGACTCCTACACTCCCCCCCCCCTCTGGTTTCCTACTATTCTATTCCATCTATTTTATTTTATATTATCTATCTAATTTTATTTTACCCTATTTTATTTTGATATCTTTACTTCTTTTTCTCTTTTCTTTTCTCTATTATTCTTACTTCATAACGCACCTTATTGAAGCTACAGTATTACTCTACATTACTTTTTTCGAAGATACAGATCAATTTATAATTAATATGTTAAATATTTCTTTCAACTACAGTCTTGAATATATTAGTACAAGGATTTATTTACTTTCTATCTCATTTAAGTCCTTATAATTTTCATTAGGATATATTCTGTAGACCCTATTATTTGTTATTTTTCTATATTTGTAATAATTGGACAAATATCAACAACATGTATTACATATGATCTGCATGTGACTAATATATATGTCCAATAAAATACTTTGACAAAAAAAAAAACACATCTGAAGACTTTTCATGAACTGCTTAATAAAAACGTAATGCCGCGTACACACGATCATTATTCACGGCGGGTAAAAAACCGCCGCGAATAATGTCATTAAAAACGAGGGAACGGCTTGTTCCCCACACACGGTCGTTTTTCACGTCGTTTTTTCTCTTGTCGAGAAAAACGACTGTCTGTGGGCTCCGCGGCAGTGTTTCCCTATGGGAAACACTGCCGCGGAAAGCATGTCGAAAAAAACGACGAGAAAAATTAGAACATGTTCTAATTTTTCTGGTCGTTTTTAATGCCGTTTTTCTCGTCAAAAAAAAAACGACAGAGAGCCCACAGACTATCGTTTTTCTCGTCGAATGGGAAAAATGTTGCTTTTTTCGACGAGAAAAACGGCCGTGTGTACGCGGCATAAGAGTTATATGCAGAGGCAATGTGTATCTTTCAAAAGGGAAACCCCAGCTCACAGTCTCAATAAATACATGCCTAAACAAACACTTTAATATATTGAGGTGATTGTAGTCTATTGCACTTGCAACAAAACCAGTTGAGTGTTCTCCATGATACTTTTTTATTTGCACTGACATCCACATTTTCAGGATAAGCTTTTGGGGTGTACCCCTGTAGCGGCCTCCACTCTCTCACTCTGCTGCTGGCTGGTTTCTGCTTATCTAGGGGTACCTTGGAGGAGAGAGTGCGGGGTCACCACGCCAAGCCTTCACCGCAGATGTTTGTGTGTTGTAAGCAAAGTTCCTTTACCTTCGGGTCGGTGTTCTGAGTTTGGAGCCTCTGCTTCTTCTGTGGAACAGTGTCTGCCAGTAAATGAGCCCCACACCAATAAAAGTCCAACACTCCTTTATTTTCCAATGTCAGGATGAAACACAATCAGTTGGACTCCCTCAAACGAACAGACAGGGGGTGTGGATACGAGTAGGCCCAGGCACAATGAGCTCTCCTATTCCTCTTTCAGCGAATAGGTTTGGCACATGATCTATGCCACCTGTTGAGAATCTTGGTCGCTGCCACCGACCGGATGAACGGTGAACCTTCCTCCTGACTGCACTCGGCCCCTGTTTGGGAAGATACCCCTCCGGGCGGTCTCCTGAGGATCACCCGGCACCGGCAATCTGCTTCACCAGGTCTTCGGGTGAGTAGCTCCTCCGGTCCCTTACGCCTCTGTATTCGGGTACCCCACTCCCGAGGTCCCCTAGGATATCTTTCCCTTACGGAGCCCAGCGGAGGACACTGGGCCCCAGGCCTCCAACCGAGTACCTCACCCCAGGCTGAAGGTGCCTGGGGTGGAACACGAGCTCCGACCACGAACCACAGCCCTCAGGCTCAAGGTGCCTGGGACTAAACGACCCCGTCACCAAAATGGCCGACCCCTTTATACCCTCCCCCAGCAAGCCCAGCGGAGCCCCCGCCTCGCTGTACTCATGCTGCGAGAGGCCAAAAAGGGTATGCCACTGCAACGATGGCTCAACCCCGGGCCCAAAGTGACAGCGCCACCCACTGGGCCCCGGGGAACCACACATCACAGATCCCCACCAAATTCAAACATAATAGAAAAGCATATACCCGCTACACCCCCTTTCTCCAAGGTCCAAGCAGTACTTAAACACAAAATGTGTATTAGTAAAAGTAGCAGAATGATAAGTAAGAGTCTCTGAGAGATAATAACATAAACATGTTCAGCAATGGTAAATAAACTTAGATAGTTTGTGAGATTAGGAAAGGACAGGGCTAAGGACTGGGAGTTGTAAATCAAAGGTGAGCATGGTCATAGAACTGTTGGATAGTTGTTTATAAATAGGATGAGCTTCGAGTTCGAGTCAAACTCATGTTCGACTCGAACATTGCCTGTTCGAACAGCGAACAATTTGGGGTGTTTGCGGCAAATTCGAAAAGCCGCGGAACACCCTGTAAAAGTCTATAGGAGAAATCTAAAGTGCTAATTTTAAAGGTTTATATGCAAGTTATTGTCGTAAAAAGTGTTTGGGCACAATGCAAAAAAAGTTTTAAAAACTGCAGTTTTTTCGGGAGCAGTGATTTTAATAATGCTTAAAGTGAAACAATAAAAGTGAAATATTTCTTTAAATTTCGTACCTGGGGGGGGGGGGGGTATAGTATGCCTGTGAGGCAGCGCTTGTTTCCCGTGCTTAAAACTGTCCCTGCACAAAGTGTAATTTCTGAAGGAAAAAAAGTCATTTAAAAGCACTCGTGGCGGGGGGGGGCGTGTCCTGGCTATCGAGGAGTGAGGACGTGCTTTGCCTCAGCTCCGCTCCACAGCCGCCATAAGAGAAGCTACTGAGGGGGTTTCTTACCTGAGACGACTTCCCCCATGTCCCAGCGATTGCGGCACTCATCCCAGCCGCCGCGGATGGATCATACTCAGCAGGCACCGCTCGAATCCTACTTCCCCGGGCTCCGAGGACAAGACAGCAGGGCCTCCAAGATGGCGCCGACAGGGAAGACACAGAAGGCTGCTAAATCCAATCAGCCAGCCGCAGCTGCGGCGCGGCAGCAGAAAGGGACTGTATCCGCTGCCACTGCCTCTCCGGATTCATCTCCAGGGTCGGTGAGTGATTCGGCCCCCCCTGCCTCCCCTGCCTCCCCAGGGGGCCGTTCAGCAGCGTCTGGCATCCTGGGAGATGAGGACCTCAGGCGCCATATTATGTCCCTCCCCACCAAAGAGGACCTAGAGCGCTTCACTAGCAGAGTGGAGAAGGCATTCACTGCTGACATTGCCCAGTTAAAAA
Source organism: Rana muscosa (assembly GCA_029206835.1). Taxonomy (NCBI): domain Eukaryota; kingdom Metazoa; phylum Chordata; class Amphibia; order Anura; family Ranidae; genus Rana; species Rana muscosa. Next base: position 110,478,329 of record CM055120.1, on the reverse strand, counting down.
CTGACACTTCCCACCTTGGCAATAGAGTGGAAGCCTTAGAAGAGAAACTTGAGGAGGCTCTCCCCACCATTGCGCTGCTGCAAGCAAAATGTCAGATGCAAGACCAACAGATTGAATCCCTGCTCTGCCAGTTAGATGACACAGAAAATCGCAGCAGGAGGGCCAACATTAGGATTCGGGGACTGCCTGAAGCTACCGCCTCACGTGACATTATTCCCACGCTGCAAGATGTCTTTCGGGACATATTGGGAATGCCAGCGTCTGCTCCTATTGAAATAGACCGCGCTCACAGGGCCCTGAGACCGCCATCCCAAGACGTGGATAACCCCAGAGACATTATTTGCAAGCTCCATAAATACACTCTCAAGGACCGTATTATGCAAAAGATGCACGGCAAGCCTTTTTATGATTTTGATGGGGCACGCTTATTTTTCTATCAGGACATTTCTAGGCGCACTTTAATGCAACGCAGGGCGCTCCGCCCCCTTCTGAATGCGCTTCAAGATGCTGGCTTGCTGTACCGTTGGGGTTTCCCTTTCTTCCTGCAGGCGACTAAAGAGGGGAAACAGGTGACACTGCGCTCTAAAGACGATCTTCCACACTTCCTCTCTGCTCTGGGACTAGAGCCTGTTGACTTCCCTGACTGGAGGGCCTCGACCGGTGCCTTGCCCGTGAAGCTTCCTGAACCATGGATGACAAATACTCGCAGGAGTCGCAGACGTGACAGACAGCGTCAGAATCAGGACCCCCGAACGGACCCTTTCACGTCTCAAGATTGACGGTGATGTCCCTTCTGGCCGCTTAAATGGTTAGAGTGGCCTTTTCCTCTTCAGCCGCAGGAGCGGTGACCCTTCCACATGCCCCAGGACGCCATACTGATGCACCCTCTTGATGTGAACTCTTTATAGGCACTAAGCCTCGGGCTTGTTGGTCTGGTTACGCGCCAGATGATCACTAGTGATTGCGCATGAGTTTATGCTGTGCCGCCCCATTGCTACCCTACCGGCCCTGTTGAACTGCGTACGAACTCACTCCTGCAGATATGACAACCCCCCCTCTACCTTAGTGCTTTGTAAGATGCGGTGGAGGGAGATGGGACTCCTTGCCTTCTTCCCCCATGTTGGCACACGTTCCCCACGTAGGCCCCCCCTTTTTGGGTACTGTTCCCCATTAGGACATAGAGCCGAGGTCTGGGACTCCCACCATAGTGGTGGCGGGCCCCACGCCAGGTTTACTGATGTTTATTTTGTTCACATGTGTATGGCTATGGCTTAGGCCAATGTACTGTGCTTACCCTGCAGTATTTAACTGTTTTATATGTTTGTTTCCCCCTTTCTTTTTCACCGCTCTCTTCTCTTTCCCTCTTGCTACCCCTTCCTTCCTTAGGAGCATCACCATACCTCTTCGTCTGCACCGGTCGGGCTGGCAGATTTGGTACCACTTATTCACTCCTGATCCTCCATGTCTTCGCTGAAAGTCGTATCTTATAACGTCAGAGGCCTCTGCTCCCCAGGTAAGTGGAGCAAACTATGGTGGGAACTGAAAAAGCTAGGGGCACAGGTGGTTTTCTTGCAGGAAACCCATTTCACCTCCCTTTCTATGCCAAGACTGCCCACCCATCTATATAACCAATGGTTCCACAGCACCTCCTCAACTTCCAAATCCAAGGGTACCGCAATAGCGATCCATAAGACCTGTCCTTTCCAACTTGTAGATAGCAAAATTGACTCGCAAGGCCGCTACATTTTCTTAAAGGGGACTATATCCGGGAAGAAATACACGTTGGCCACCATATACGCCCCTAATTCCAACCAACTGTCTTTCATTGACGCAACCCTGGACCTCTTGGCGGACTTTAAAGAGGGCTTTGTAATCCTCGGCGGAGACTTTAATGTTAGCCCAGATCCTCTCTTAGACACATCTAGCTCCAGACCTTCCAACTCTTATGCCTTTCTCAAACACTTTCGCAAGACACTCCAGTCACACCTACTGCTAGACAGCTGGAGGGTACTTCATCCCACGGATAAAGACTTTAGCTACTATTCTGCTGTGCATGATGTGTACACCCGCATTGATCACATTTATGTTGACCGCCCCACTCTGGAGCTTTTGCAGTTTGTGTCCATCGGTAACATAACGATCTCTGATCATGCATTGATCGGGATGACTCTCACATTACCGTCGAGCCCTCATAGGGCCTGGATGTGGAGATTAAATGACAATCTGTTGGACGATACGGCGGTGACGACCAAGGTGAGGGAGGCTATCACTAACTATTTTAAGGAAAACACGACAGAAGATGTTAGTAAGGGGATAGTGTGGGAGAGTCACAAAGCAGTGGTGCGGGGAGAACTGATATCCCTGGGCTCCAAACTTAAAAAAGACCGCCAGGCAGACTTTAAAAGAGTGCTAGATGCCCTTCAGGAAGCAGAAATACAACATAAACATAATGGGGACCCTGGGGCACTGAAAAGGCTGACTGAAATGAGGATACTGTTCCTGAGATTGTTGGACAGACAGGTACGAAAGCAGGCCAGATATTTATCCCATAAATACTATGAGCATGGCAACAAGTGTGGCCGCATGTTGGCGAGGGCCCTGCGTAAGAAACATGCTCAGACGTATGTCCAGAAGCTCCGTTCCCCATCGGGTGCGGTTGTGATTCAGTCCTCTAAAATTGCCTCAGGGTTCCAGGAATATTATTCCCAACTGTATAATTTGACCCCCGAGTGGCCTTTAACTGCCCCTACGCCCAGGGCGGTAGCCATTCAGGACTACCTGGCCTCGGCTGGCATTACACCTCTGACTGAACTCCAACGCATGGACTTGGAGCTACCAGTTACCCCCGGTGAGGTTGAGTTGATAGTGAAGTCCCTGCCCAAAGGAAAAAGCCCGGGACCAGATGGTTACACCAAGGCTTACTATACGGCTTTCCTACCCCTATTGATATCGGCTATGTGTAGCTACTTTAATTCCGTAGCTGGGGGATCCCCTATTCCCCCTGAGGCATTACTGGCCCATATCACTCTGCTACCTAAAGAGGGTAAGGACCCAATGGTGCCCCAGAGCTACAGACCCATATCCCTCCTAAACGTTGATGTTAAAATTCTGGCGAAGGTCCTTGCGAATAGGCTAAAATACATCCTGCCCCAACTGATACATCCTGACCAAACTGGGTTTATTACTGGAAGGGAGGCTAGAGATAATTCCATTAGAGCCATACAACTTATTGACTGGGCCCGCTCTCATTCGGATAAACAGTCCTATGTAATTTTGTCAACTGAAGCGGAGAAGGCCTTCGACAGGGTCGACTGGTCGTACCTACAAGCAGTGCTAGAGGCCCAGGGGATGGGAGCACGTATGTTGACGTCAATTATGGCCCTATACTCCACTCCGTGTGCGCAGGTCAAGGTGAATGGGGTGCTTTCCTCTAGGTTCCCAATCGGGAATGGTACGAGACAGGGATGCCCTCTTTCCCCCCTCCTTTTCGCCCTGGTGCTGGAGCCCTTACTCTGTACTGTTAGGACGAACTTGGACGTGAAGGGACTGAGGGTTGGAGATGTTGAGCACAAACTCTCAGCCTATGCTGATGATGTGCTCTTCTACCTCTCGGAACCCCTGACTTCATTGCCAAACCTGATGGGAGAGCTTCAGAGGTTCGGGTTGCTTTCCAACTTCAAAATAAATTTTTCAAAGTCAGTGATCCTCCCCGTTAAACTATCCTCCTCCCTGGCAGAGAGCTTGCAGGCGGCCTTTCCCTTCACCTGGGCCAAATCTTCCTTTAGATACTTGGGCATTCAATTAACGGACCGCTTTGACACCCTGTACTCAGCCAACTACCCTCCCCTTCTTGAAACGGTTAAAAGAGACTTGGCCCAGTGGACTAAGACTGCATTCACCTGGTTTGGCCGTATAAACATTATAAAAATGAATATTTTGCCACGGATTCTCTTCTTCCTTCAGATGCTACCGATCCCCCTGCCCAGAGTTTTCTTTACCCGAATTTCTAGTATGCTATCTGGGTTTGTGTGGAATGCATGGAAGCCCCGCATAGCTTTGCGGATACTGAAGCGCTCAAAACATGATGGTGGTCTGGGAGTCCCAGACATAGCAAGGTATTATAGAGCGGTCGCATTGCAGAGGATCCTCAACTGGCGTTTTCACACTCAGTCCAAGCTATGGGTCTCCCTGGAAAAACGCTTAGCTGGGAGGAACTTATCGTACGCACCGTGGCTGTCCGGGGCTCATAGGGGGCTGTCAGATACCACCTCCCCTTTGACGGTGCATGCCCTTTCGGTGCGGGACCGAACCAACGCGACCCTACACTTGTCCCCCCCTGTGTCCCCGATGGCCCCGCTGGGTGGATTCCTTTGGTTCCCTCCGGGTGAACAAATGGCCTTTTTTGGCCCTTGGGTGGATGATGGCAACGCCAGCTGTTGGAAACTCATGAACAATGGCAAACTATTGAGTTTTGAGACCTTACAAGCCAGACACACTGGCTCGCCGATGAATTTTTGGCGTTATAGGCAACTTCACAATTTTTTTGAAATCCAGGGCCATTCTATAAGAGACGTCGCCTCCCTCACCCCCTTTGAACGCCTTTTTTCAGAGAATGACCCGCTCCCCCATCTGGTCTCTGAACTGTACCGTCTATTGGGCTCTGCTGCTCTAGACCCTAGGCCTGCTCATGTGCGTGCCTGGGAGAGAGACTTAAATCTTCATTTTTCAGAAGCTCAGCTGGCTCACCTGTACCGGCTCACTCACTCCAGTTCTGTGGAATCTAAAACTCAAGAAACCAATTATAAAATTTTGTCGCGCTGGTATAGGGTGCCAGCTGATTTGGCACGTATCTATCCCTCGGTGTCTGACCGATGCTGGCGGGAATGCGAGCATAAAGGCACGCTTTTGCACATATGGTGGGACTGCCCCCGGATTAGACAGTTTTGGGAAGATATTCAACTCCAGATAAGGGAGATCTTAGATTTAGACATTCCCCTCGCCCCGGCCCATTATCTCTTCCATTTTCTTCAAATCCTGATAAGTAGATACAAGAAGAGTGTGTTACCCCACCTTCTTAATGCAGCTAGACGTTTGCTTCCCATCTACTGGAAACAACCTAGAATTCTGACAAGGGAGGAATGGGTGGCAAAGGTTAATGACATTAGAGAGGCCGAACACTGGATCGCGACTTGTAAGGACACATTAGACCACTTTGATGCTGTATGGGCACCTTGGGTGGCTCATGTAACTGACCCTGGGGGGGTTTCCTCTAGCATAGACCTAGCGCTCTTGGAGTTGGCTGAACTGGCCCTCAGATCCCGGGTGGCGGGAGATACTCGGACGACTTGAGGACAGGGGAGGCTCAGCCTTGGATGTGGCCCGCTCGGTGCAGACTTGGAAAACTCTACCTACATCACAGGTATGCTCCAACCCCTCCCTACCTCCTCCCCTTCCCCTTTTTTACCTCTATTTTTCCACCAATCTTTCCCTCTCCTATCTTTCTCTTTTGGCCTTTCCTATCTACCAGTCTAAGTGGTTATATGGTATAAGTAATTGTTTATATGGTGGCTTTCCTCGGGCCTGTGGTTGCAATATGTTGCTGTCATGGGAGGAGCCCACATTGTTTAGTGGGCATCTTTTTCCTCCCCTGGCAACAAGCATTTGTCCCGAAGGGCCGCCTACTGGGTGGGGCGACAGGGGAGGTTTGACGGAGGCCAATTTGGCCCCCCTCTGCTGGCGCCGTTGCTGGTGGGCTGCCTCGTGCCCTTTAGTGGGAATGGACTATCATATGTTATATCGTACTAGGTCTGGGAGTATGTTGAAGTGATTACCATGTACTACTGTTAACCCCTGTACACACGATCGGATAACCTATGGATTTTCGTCCGATGGATTTGACCATCGGAAATCCGATGAAACTGTTTTTCATCAGTCTTGGCCACACACCATCAGTTTAAAATCCGACGGCAAGAAAACGACGGCACGTACAAAACGTACGACGCGATATAAAAGAGCCGAACAAATCTAATGGTGCCACCCCTTGGGCTGCTTTTGCTGATTTCGTGTTACCGCGTGTTAGTAAAAGTTTGGTGAGAGCCGATTCGCGCTTTTCAGTCTCCGTGCTTTGCAGATCGTTTCCTGGTGTTCAGTTTGTGCTTGTGGGTTTGTATTTGTGATTCAGTGCGTGCAGTCAGGTCGTTACTGCCTTGCAGTGCCTTCTTGGCCGTTTGTTTACTGTTTTTCAGGTCGTTATTCTCAGGCCTTGCTGTTCCACAGTGCATTCTGTTTGAGTGCGTTCTGACCAGCCGACCGGTTTAAAACCATGTTTGAAGTGCGTTCTCGTTCTCGAGCTCGTGCTGGCTTTGGGCTTGGTGTTGCAGTTAACACTGTAACCCGAGTTCAGTCTGTGAACAGGGTGAGGAGGAGTTCATAGACTAAGAATTGGTTGCTCCAGCGGGACCAATTCTCTCATATGCCTCTGCTGCTGGAAATCCATGAGACTAATCCTGATGATTTCAGGAATTATCTCAGGATGACGGACCCCGTATTTCACCGTCTGTTGGGGATTTGCTGTCCCCCTATATCACGAGGCAGGACACTGTGATGCGCCAGGCCATCATTGCCGAGCAGAGGCTTATTGCCACGTTGAGATACCTGGCGACTGGGAGAAGCTTGCAGGACCTCAAGTTCTCAACAGGCATCTCCCCCCAGGCTCTCGGGATCATTATCCCTGAGACGTGTTCAGCCATCATTCAGGTCCTGCAGAAGGACTATATGAAGGTAATTTTGCTCCTTTAACCTCACATTATATGTTTTTATTGTTTTAGAATCTTCTTATTTTTCCCCTTCTAACCCAAATTTGCCTTTTTGTAATATCCTGGTAATGTCCCCATTTTCCCCATGCATGTTTTTACCTGTAAAGGCCTTTTTGGGCCCTACATGCCTATTTCCCTTCACTAACCTCTCCAGCATGCTATCCTGGGCGCAAACCCAGCTAGCCTTCTATTTTCCTTTTCATTTTTTTTACGGTCATTGCCCGCGTAGTTTGACAACCCCCCCCCTAAAGATGTTAAAAATTTTAAAGTTCTCAATCAAGCTCAGCAGAGTGCTTTTGCCTTTTTTTGGATCCCCCACAATCACCTTAGCCCCCCCCCCTTAGTTTATTTTAGAATGTCCACTCAGCGGGGGTGAGGCATCTGCTAAGTGGGCCTTTGTTTATTGGTAGGAAATACTCCCCTAAATAATAATGTTAGAATGATGTTGGTCAACAATGTTTTTGTGTGTAATCTGCTTGCACTGTAAACATAAACCGTACTAATGTCTTCTTTTTGTTTGACTCCACAGTTCCCTAGCACACCACAGGAATGGCTGACTGTGGCCTCCCAATTTGCCCAGCGGTGGGATTTCCCCAACTGCGGAGGGGCAATTGATGGGAAGCACGTCCACATAGTGCCGCCACCCCGTTCGGGGTCATACTATTTCATCTATAAAGGTTTTAATAGCATAGTGTTAATGGCGGTGGTGTCGGCACGGTACGAGTTCCTATATGTGGACGTGGGGAAGAACGGCGTAGCGGAGCATTCGCAGAGACAGAGTTCGCTCACCGTCTGCAGGCTGGGGGTCTTGCACTGCCTCCAGATGCAGAGAACGTGGAAGGGCTACCGTTCGTTTTCATTGCGGATGAAGCTTTTGGACTAGGACCACACCTCATGCGGCCGTTTCCCCAACGCACCCTCACCCCGGAGAGGAGGGTTTTTAATTACCGGCTGGCCAGAGCCCGGAGAGTTGTGGAGAATGCCTTCGGGATAATGGCCAGCCGGTTCCGCCTGTTCCAGACAGCTATAAATTTGGCGGATTATAAACTCAACAACATTGTGTACTGCTGCTGCTTGTTGCACAATTTTTTAAGGAAATTATCCACAAATTATGTGTCATCAGTTGGGCCTGAGGCTGGTCCCTCTGAACTGATAAATCTGACCGGCCTCAGCACTGCCCGTACTGGCTTGGCCCCCCAAAGTGCCCGTGAAGTACGTCAGAAATACGTTGAGTACTTCACGGGTAGGGGGGCCATCGCAATGCCAGACCACATCTGACCTTTGATTTTACCTTTTTAAAATAAAAAAAATATTTGATTTACTACTAACTTGTGTTGTTATTCTTGTATTTGTGGTTTACGTGTCTCCCAGGTTCTAGTAGTGCCAAGTGTATTTGTTCTTAGTAAATAGCCTCAAATCTCAGAGGTAAAACACTCTTTTTGCATCTTCAGAACTGCTATTGAGCATAGAAAGAAAAAGGCACACCTTTTTTAGACTTCCCGAATGTTTTTATTGATTGCACCACAGTTTTGGTTGTTTTTGGATTTTTTTTTTTTTTTTTTGTGCGGCTTTTTTGGCAGAAACATGCATGGGTCAAAAGCCAAAATTTTTTAACTAAAAAAGTAATAAAATAACACAGTGAAAAAGACAAACAGGAGATGGGGTGATGTTACCCCTGATCCATCCCAAATGTGAAGAACCACACTTTATTTTTGGGGCTCAAATGGGTATCTTCAACATGATCCCATGGCTAAGGTAAACATGTGCTATCTGCCATCATGGGGGATCAATGGACGTGCTTTGGGAGTGAAAACCCTTCCTCTCCCCTACTTGAGGAGGGAGGAAGAGGTTGCAACCCCAAAACAGGGACATAGATATTCTGTGACGGCAGATAGCACATGTTGAGTCTTCAGTGTGTGCATCTTCACATTTGGGCTTGTGGAAATCCCATAGAAAATTTCGGACGCATAACAAAAAACACAAAAAGGGGGAGTTCACACTATTCTCCCCAAAATATCTATCATGTTTTTATATTTTTGCTCAATCACAATCATTCTCTTTCTCATAATGTCCATTTCGCTACTGCATTCCATGATTTCCTGAATGATTATTTTGGCACTGGCACTCGAGAATGGAGGATTTGGACTTCCTGACACACCCCCACGTTCAGTCCCTAAAAAGAAACAAATATTTTAAAACTATGCAGGCCTACATCTGTATTTACCTTGAAGTTGTGGTGACAGAAACTGACCTGTTGTGCTGATAAGCTCCACCTCTCCTTCCTCCACCTCCCCTTCCTCCACCTCCGCCTTCTCCCCCTCCACTTCCCGAACCTGCTGAACTTGGTCTGCTTTGGGATCTTCGGGGAGTTTCTGTGGTGTTGGGTTCCTCGTCTCCTGAGCATGGTGTCCTCCCAGTCTCCTCTCCCCTATGGGAATTGAAAAAATAATGTATCCTTTAGCACACAGACTTTTTAGGCCTGAAAATGGATTCTCAATGTTTTAAAGTGGGGTCCAATTGATATTTGGCCCTGAGTTTCAAGATGAACATATGAGATCTTGCAAACTCAAAAAAGCAACATGTTATTTTTGAGGACACTCACAAATACACTTGGATAACCACCAAGGTATCCACTGGAGCACCTCTGTGTGACACCGTTAAGAAATTTGGTCATGTGGCCCAGAGTATAGTATCTTGATCAAGAACAAAAAAAAGTACACAACTGCTGGAGTGTCCTCTCCTTTACCCAGAATACAGTTTATCCTTTCATTCACATTTGAATTTTCCTTACAACACATCATCTTGCCAACAATGTGTAGATAAACATTGTTGAAGTAAAATGAGGCATGCCCACATGTAGTTTACGTGGATATGTGCCAAACATGTTTGGGGGAAGAGCAGCAATATTTTTATCCACACATTTAGCAAATAAGTGGACTCTCCACTTAACATAAAAGTTGTGATTTTAAAATGTGAAACCAGTCAAGCCAAGCACATGTTGCAAAACATGAAAGAATACATATTACAATGTGAAAGAACTTAGTAAAATAAACTTACCTTTTTCAATGCTTTTTATAAGCTTCCTATACTGCTCCGGCTCCCTGAGCTTCAGGTCTGACCACCTTTTACGGAGTTGTTCCTTGGATCTCCTGACCCCATATTTTTTATAGAGAGTCTTCGCAACTTTGTCCATAATTTGTGACTTCCGGAGATTAGGGGTGTCGTATGGGCCATGCTTGCCGTCGTAATCCTTCCTCCGCAGAATGTCCACCATCTCCGCCATCTCAGAAAAAGACATATTAGTCGCCTTGTATCTTTTTTTACTGGATCGTGACGTTTCCACCTCCGGGCTTTCCTCGTTGGTAATTTCTAGTAAAGAAGCCACCTGTGTCTGCGACATGTCGCCGTCTCACACTGTGCGCCGTTCGTTAAGGGGCGGGGAAATGCTGAAAAAGTCCGTCATGGGCGGGAGACGAGGGCGTAGTTACACGCATGCGCAGGGTATAAAAAGGGGAAAGAAGTTATTAGGGATGCGCGGAGTAAGGACGACCGGAAGTGAACCAACGAAGTGAACTAAGGTAAGAAGGGAACTCGGGCCTGCAGTGGAATGTTTCATGATTGTAAAGGGCAATATTGTGATAAGTTGAGGAGAATCAATTCTGATCCTTTTCTTTTTTTTCTTTTGTTTTTTACTTGTTGTTCCAAAAAGATGCATAAACTACGAGAGCCGGAGGTGATGCTGATTTTTATAGAAAAATATAAGGAACAGCGCAACCTGTGGGAACTGAAACACCCAGCGTACCACAAGAGTGATGTACGTCGGGCAACTATTACCAAGTTAGCAGAGGATATGAAGCCATGGATCCCAGATGCAGACTACACTATGATCAATAATAAAATCAACAACCTGCGTAATTCCTATAAAAAAAAATACAAGGAAGTGCGCCAGTCAAAGAGATCAGGAGCAGCAGCCGACGATGTAGTAAAGCCCAAGCTGTGGTACTACAGACATCTTCAATTTCTGGATGACCAGATCGAGGCCAGGGAATCTATTTCCAGCCTTCCCTCAACCCTTCCTTCCACCCTTCCCTCCAGCGTTCCTTCCACCCTTCCCTCCACCCCTGCAGAGGCGGAGGAGGAGCCTCCAGAGCTAGAAGAGCCAGATCTTCAGCCAGGTATAGTATTTTTGATCATAATTATTGTCCACTAAGTAATATTGTGTTGAACTGTTTGGATTAGCCATAAATTATATCATCCCCCCCCAAAACAAAAAAAACAGGAAAGAGATCAAAATTGTGTGTGATAGATTCCCCAAATAATCAAATTTGTCATTTTATTTTAAAAACAGGATGAGGCAAGCCAGGAGGAAGAGGGTCAGGAGTGTGGCAGGCAGGAGGAGGCAGGGCCAAGTGGGACTCAGCAGGTCCCCAGGCCTAGTGGCAGCACCGTCTCCCAAGTGGCTCCCCTCCACGTCAGACCGCCAAAACAACGGCGGATGACACAAGTGGAGGAGGAGTCACTAAAGATGATTCAGGAGGCTGCTGCTATCATGAGGGCCCCCCTCAACCCTACGGAGGGGTTTAGCACCTATCTGGCGGATAAGTTGCTCAGAATGGAGGCGGGACAATGGCCCTTTGTGAGCACCTTATATATATGGCCGTACACATGGGGGCGAGGGGGCTGCTGACTGAGGCCACCCATATCTCGCAGCAGGCCAATCCCTCTCCTCTTTCTCCTCCTCCTCCTGCCACATCACCACCCACAGTGGCCCAGCCTGCAAGGGTGCGTGGACGGGGCCGTGGAGAGAACGATGATGTATGTCTTTGGGATGATGTATGTCTTTGGCTGCTGCTCCTGATTTCATGCTGTTGTTGATTTTATTATTGATCATAGTCAGGTCTGCATTTGGGATCTAATGACTTTATATTCTCTGCTAATTTCTGAATAGTTGCCCTTCGGTTTTTGTTTGTTTTTTTTCCGAAATAAAGGGAAATTTGATTTCAGCCAACATACATGCCTGATGTGTTTTTTTTTTGAAGTAGCAATAAGATTTCATAAATACAATGTGTAATTAATAACAAGGGACACCAACCTCCATGAGTAAAAAATAAAAATAATATGTTGTTCTGAGAAATTGACACACCAAAAAATGCACAACAAATTTAAAGACAAAAACAAAAAAAAAAAGGTGTAATTTGGGAGGTCGGCCTTGAAGAATTAAACAAATTATTCCTAAGATCACAAGAAAGAAGAAAGACATACATTGGTCAGAACTCATGAGAAAGATGACATTTTAAAGACCGTTCAAAAGCAACAAAACATGCGCTGCATTAAACGAAGCAATAACTTGCAGAATGACGAATGTGCTCTCTCCATTAGGAACGCTAGTTTTACCAGAACGAGCGCTCCCGTCTCCTAATTCAGTCTGAGCATGCGTGGGTTTTTTAACCGATGGACTTGCCCATAGACGATCGGAAATTCCAATCGGTTTTTTATCCATCGGAAAATTTTAAAACAAGTTCTATCCAACCGATGGAAAAAAGACCGATGGGTACCATACACGATCGGTTGGTCTGATGAAAACCATCCATCGGACGGTTTTCATCAGTCAAACCGATCGTGTGTACGGGGCTTTAATGTGCATCTTGTACTATCATTTTCTATGTACTGTCTTTGTTTTCTTTCAAATAAAATACAGATTATACAAAAAAAAAGCACTCGCGGCTATAATGAATTGTCAGCTCCCGGCAATACAGAGAAAAGTAATTGATAAAAAAAATGCGTGGGGGTCCCCCCAAATTCAATTACCAGGCCCTCCAGGTCTGGTATTGATATTAAGGGGAACCATGCGTTAAATAAAAAAAAAAGATTTTGTGGGGTTCCCCCCAAATATCCATATCAGACCCTTCAGGTCTGGTATAGATTTTAAGGGGAACTTCACGCCAAGTTTAAAAAAAAAATGGCGTTGAGTTCCCCCCAAAAATCCATACCAGACCCTTTATTCGAGCATGCAACCTGGCAGGCCGCAGGAAAAGAGGGGGGGGCGAGAGAGCGCCCCCCCTCCTCCTGAACCGTACCAGGCCACATGCCCTCAACATGGGGAGGATGCTTTGGGGGTCTGTGACCCCTCAAAGCACCATTGTGATTTTTTTAACCAAAAATATGTAAAAGAATACATATCGGCCTAAACTGAGGAAAAAAATTTTTTTTTTTAAATATTTTTTGGGGATATTTATTATAGAAAAAAGTAAAATAATTGTTTTTTTTTGTTATATGGCAAAAAATAAAAACCGCAGAGGTTATAAACTACCACCTAAAGAAAGCTCTATTTGTGGGAAAAAAAGGATGCCAATTTTGTTTGGGAGCCACGTCGCACGACCGCGCAATCGTCAGTTAAAGCGTCGCAGTACAGAATCGCAAAAAGTGCTCTGGTCTTTGGGCAGCCAAATGGTCCGGGGCTGAAGTGGTTAATAGGGATGGAGGCTCATGTTCTGTTGACCATGTGCCTCATTATATTCCAAAAAAAAACCCTCTTCCTACAAATATCCCCAGGTATAGCTCCTCTTCTCCCATTGGGGGGCTTTTTATGATTCCCTCTGATGTATGCTGGGAAATTACACCTTTTATGCCCTGTACACACAATCGGTTTTACTGATGGAAGCCGTCCGGTGGACTTTTTTCATCGGACAAACCGATCGTGTATGGGCCCCATCGGTCTTTTTCCATCGGTGAGAAAAAATAGAACATGTTTTAAATTTATCCAATGGAAAACAAACCAATAGCAAATTCCGATCGTCTGTGTGGAACTCCATCGGAGAAAAAACCCACGCATGCTCAGAATCAAGTTGACGCATGCTCAGAAGCATTGAACTTCATTTTTCTCGGCTCGTCGGATTGTTTTACGTCACGGCGTTTCAGACAGTCGGATTTTTGACTGATGGTGTGTAGGCAAGACTGATGGAAGTCAGCTTCATCGGAATTCCGATGGAAAAAACCATTGGATTTGAATCCATAGGAAATCCGATCGTGTGTACAGGGCTTTAGGGGAACTTAGAGAGGTTTATGGACTATTCTCCTTAGATGCCTTGTGACACCAACAGTTACAGCATTTTATTGCCCCGCACCTAGGGGGATTTAGAATGGCAGACTTCCTAACAGGATTTGAATCTCACTGGCTTAAGCTTACAGTTGATAAGGGACTGTTATCCATCTTTTATAATTTACTGAATCATTGTGGACCATACACAGACCTTAGTTTTTCTGGGTAATGGGAGGTGGAGCTAATTTTGTCATAGATGTAGAGGAATGGATATATACCTGCAAGAGTAGATACCAGGGACGTGCGGTGAGGCCAGGGGCTGGTGAGGCACTGGCTAGTATTAGAGCCAGATACACACAGGTTACATGCGCCGCGATCGTTATAGCGAGAGCAATAATTCTAGCACTAGATCTCCTCTGTAACTCTAAGCATGTAACCTGTAAAAAAAATTAAGCGTTGCCTATGGAGATTTCTAAGTTCTGAAGTTTTGGCGCCATTCCACGAGTGTGTGCAATTTTGAAGCATAACATATTAGGTATCTATTTACTCAGCGTAACATCATCTTTCAAAGTATACAAAAAAATTGGGCTAACTTAAGTGTGTTTTTTTTTTTATTCGTGAAACCGTGTCTTTCCAAAAAAAATGCGTTTGAAAAATTGCTGCGCAAATATTGTGTAACAGAGTAAGTTGCAATTACCACCATTTTATTCCCTAGGGTGTCTGCTACAACAACATATATAATGTTTGGGGGTTCTGAGTAATTTTCTAGCAAGAAAAATATGATTTTTACATGTAGGAGAGAAGTGTCAGAATGGGTGGCAAGGGGTTAATTACCATGAGTAAGTAATATACAAATAATTATTATATATTATTTTTAAGGTAATTTACTATATTTTTAAAAACTGTACTCAAGCTGGTGGCTTAATGGACAAATTACTGAAGTTTGCAGTTATAACTTCAAACCAGTAATTTCACAGTAAATACCGTAGATAAATAATAAATTATTATGTTATAACATATAGCATAATAATATATGATTTAGCTTGTACATTTTCAGCAGCAGCAGATTCTCATTCTCTCAACTGTGTGAGAAAAACATGGAATTATGGGTAAATCTTATACCCACAAACCCATGTTTTTTCCTTGTAGTTAAAGCGGAGCTCCACCCTAAAGTGGAACTTCCGCTCATCGGAACCCTCCCCCCCTCCGGTGTCACATTTGGCACCTTTCAGGGGGGAGGGGGGTGCAGATACCTAAGACAGGTATTTGCACCCACTTCCGGGAGTCCTCTCTGCGAGTTTTCTGCGGGTAGTACGTCACTTCCCACAGAATACCCGTTGTGTTCTGGAAAACACTCGGCTCCCAGTACACAACGGGGACCAGTGAGAACGGCGCAGCGTGACTCGCGCATGCGCCGTAGGGAACCGGGCAGTGAAGCCGCAAGGCTTCACTTCCTGGTTCCCTCACCGAGGATGGCGGTGGGGGCAGCAGAGTGACAAGCGATTGCTCGTCTTCTGCTGCCAACGTTGATGGACTCCTGGACAGGTAAGTTTCCTAATATTAAAAGTCAGCAGCTGCAGTATTTGTAGCTGCTGGCTTTTAATATTTTTTTTTCGGCGGAGCTCCGCTTTAAAGGGGTTGTAAACTCTCGTGTTTTTCCACCCTAATGCATCCTATGCATTAAGGTGAAAAAACTTCTTCTAGTGACCGCCCCCCCCCCCAGCCCCCCCCCGTTTTACTCACCTGAGCCCTGGAATTTCCCACGGCGGAGATGTGCTCTTCCTCTGCCCGGGTTCTCGGCTCTTCATTGGATAGATTGATAGTGGTGCAGCCGGGGAGGCAGGGCCGAGTCCTACATTCGGCGTCTATGGACACTGAATGCTGGACTCGGGAGCGCGCCCGCAAGGTAAACCCCCCAGGAGAGCGCTTCTCCTAGGGGGTTATAAGATGCAGGGAGGAGCTGCCGAGGGGACCCAGAAGTTGAGGATCGGGGGCCACTCCGTGCAAAAGGAACTGCACAGCGGAGGTAAGTATGACATGTTTGTTATTTAAAAAAAACATAGCTTTACAATCACTTTAAGAGGGCTGTGCTGGAAGGGGGCATTTGTCTTTTAGATATGTCCCCTTCTATAATACTGCAGTGAGAGGCGAACCTCCACTGCAACATTTTTATTAGACAGCTTGGGCCAATGGTGCTTTACCATTGGTCCAAGACTCCAAGCTGTCCATTAAGCTCAGTTCCTCTGACAAGAAGTGAGGAGAGGCACTGTGAGCTCATCCTCTCAGTCTGCTGCAAACGGAATGTGCCAGCTTGTATTTAAACTGACTGCTCTGTATGTAGCTTCTGATAGGCTGAGCAAGGAGCCCCGTATCTCCGGAACCATAGATGATAAGAATAAAGAGTAAAAAACTGCACTAGCACTAGAAATTACTAAACTAAATATAAATATAGGCAGCAGCAATAGTGTGACAGCACCAAAAGCAAATAAAAAGAAAAAAAACTGCGCCAACCCGCTCAAACTGAGCCCAAACCCATTCCAACACCAAATGAAGATGATAATTTAGTAAATGGCCAGGATAAAAAGTCCAACAGGTATTGCACTAATTGAAGTCCAACAAATATTGCACAATATATAAAGAGAGTCCACAAATCCTTTTGATAGGCAAAACACAGAATATAGCACCACGGTGATTCTACAAAACTTAGTGTGAGGTATCCACCACCAGAGTAGGGAAGCAGCTTACCAGAAGGCAAGCGGTTTAGGGCATTCGACTGTAACCCAGCCACGGCCTTTAGTACTGTAGCAGTAATCCTTCCTTAATCAGCAGGCATACTCCATTCGGGTTACCCCCGCACACATCCAGTTGGTGAGTCCCCACACATGTAAAGCATAAAAGGGCAGACCAATAGCGTAACTCTGTTTGGCAAAAAATATTTATTTTAAAAAGCGTAAGTTATACTTACAAAGTGGAGCATTAAAAACAGCATATAATAGTAAGTTTGCCGGCCAGCATAACAGAAGCCTCACTCCTCGAGCGTGGTGATGTCACTGAGCGTCCTCCTAGACGCGTTTCGTCATCACGTAGACGTTATCAATAGGAATGGGCGATGCAGAGACGCATCACGCTTAAAAAGGCCGGACACCATTGTGAGATGCACGGAACGGCCATCTTGGTTGTGGGCAAAAATGCCCATTTCTAGATACAACAACTAATAAACTCGCGGCTTCATGTCCAAAGCGCGGCGAAGAAGGTGACTACATGGAACTAGTGGGCCCCATCTTGGAGAAACACAGGACTTAGCCTGCGGGCAGAAAAAGACGGCAAACCCACTCGGGGAAGGCAATATAGTTGGCCCAATTGGGATTATAAATAAACCAAAAATACGCAAACCTCACGGATACGTATTTAAAACTAAAATAAACCATATCTTTTAAATAGATATATAGCGGACACAATTATATGTCCCCTATATAACAGTGTATTAACATCATGCAACTTAACTTTATTTAAACTCAAAAATGACATCTAGTGGAAAGAACTGAAATAGCAACAAATTAAGTTCAGTATGAGTGCTCTGACGCACAAATATAGCCAAGAATTACCCGTGATTCCATCATAAGTGATAATACTTAAATGAATAAACATATATGAATATTTTATAATTAAGTGAATCATTTTGTACCAATGTGTAAACATATAAATTAAGTGTGTCAAACAAATAATAATTAATGTGTCAGCAAAGGGGAGGTGGTAAAAAAAGGGGGGTGGTAAAAAAACCCATCAATAACCAGCCCTCATCCGTGCATCACACACCGGGTTTACATAGAAGATATTATTGCTAAGCATTATTTATAAACGCATTCACATCAGTTTCTATGTTTAACCCATAGGGTGAATAGGTCTTCAAACGATGGATCCAGGACATTTCAAGTCTTGAAATTTTCCTAACTAAATTACTCCCCCTCCAGTTAGGTTTAAATTTGTCTATACCCAGGAAAAGGGTGTTTGAGGGGTCTTTATCGTGTTTAAGCAAATAATGCTTCGACACGGAGTGGTTCTTAAAACCTACCAGAATATTTGTTATGTGTTCGTTGAGTCGTACCTGAAGTGGGCGTTTGGTCCGTCCCACATACTGCAGGCCACATGGGCACTGCAGCAGGTACAGGACTCCAGCAGAAGCACATGTGATGCAGGGTTTGATGACATGTTGCAACCCTGTAGCAGTAGATGTAAAAGTGGTCGTTCGTCTTTCAAGATTCGAATTCAAAGAACAGACCCTGCATCGCCTGCATTTGTAGTATCCTGTGAGTTGTTCGAAAAAAAACACTCCCGTTCCTTGGGGGGTTCACAACTCCTGGAGCGATACGATTTTTCAAAGATTGAACCCTTCTAAAAATCACCCTCGGCCTATCCGTAAGTACATCTTTCAGCACATTGTCATTAGCCACAATGTGCCAGTGCTTCCCCACCATCTGTTTTATTGCCCTATGCTGGATGGAATAGGTTGTTATAAAGGGTACCCCAAGTGGAAAAAGACCACCTGCTCGTGGGAAATTTCAAGGCTTGAAATCTCCTGGATCCATCGTTTGAAGACCTATTCACCCTATGGGTTAAACATAGAAACTGATGTGAATGCGTTTATAAATAATGCTTAGCAATAATATCTTCTATGTAAACCCGGTGTGTGATGCACGGATGAGGGCTGGTTATTGATGGGGGTTTTTTACCACCCCCCCTTTTTTTACCACCTCCCCTTTTTTTGACACATTAATTTATTTTATTTTTTTGACACACTTAATTTATATGTTTACACATTGGTACAAAATTATTCACTTAATTATAAAATATTCATATATGTTTATTCATTTAAGTATTATCACTTAGGATGGGATCACGGGTATTTCTTGGCTATATTTGTGCGTCAGAGCACTCACACTGACCTTAATTTGTTGCTATTTTAGTTCTTTCCACTAGATGTCATTTTTGAGTTTAAATAAAGTTAATTTGAATGATGTTAATACACCGTTATATAGGGGACATATAATTGTGTCCGCTATATATCTAATTAAAAGATATGGTTTATTTTAGTTTTAAATACGTATCCGTGAGGTTTGCGTATTTTTGGTTTATTTATAATCCCAATTGGCCAACTATATTGCTTTCCCAGAGTGGGTTAGCCGTCTTTTTCTGCCCGCAGGCTGAGTCCTGTGTTTCTCCAAAATGGGGCGCACTAGTTCCATGTAGTCACCTTCTTCGCCGCGCTTTGGACATGAAGCCGCGAGTTTATTAGTTGTTGTATCTAGAAATGGGCATTTTTGCCCACAACCAAGATGGCCGTTCCGTGCATCTCACAATGGGGTCCGGCCTTTTTAAGCGTGATGCGTCTCTGCAGCACCCATTCCTATTGATAACGTCTACGTGATGACGAAACGCGTCTAGGAGGACGCTCAGTGACGTCACCACGCTCGAGGAGTGAGGCTTCTGTTATGCTGGCCGGCAACCTTACTATTATATGCTGTTTTTAATGCTCCACTTTGTAAGTATAACTTACGCTTTTTAAAATAAATATTTTTTGCCAAACAGAGTTACGCTATTGGTCTGCCTTTTTAAGCTTTACATGTTTGGGGACTCACCAACTGGATGTGTGCGGGGGTAACCCGAATGGAGTATGCCTGCTGATTAAGGAAGGATTACTGCTACAGTACTAAAGGCCGCGGCTGGGTTACAGTCAAATGCCCTAAACCGCTTGCCTTCTGGTAAGCTGCTTCCCTACTCTGGTGGTGGATACCTCACACTAAGTTTTGTAAAGTCACCGTGGTGCTATATTCTGTGTTTTGCCTATCAAAAGGATTTGTGGACTCTCTTTATATATTGTGCAATATTTGTTGGACTTCAATTAGTGCAATACCTGTTGGACTTTTTATCCTGGCCATTTACTAAATTATCATCTTCATTTGGTGTTGGAATGGGTTTGGGCTCAGTTTGAGGAGGTTGGCGCAGTTTTTTTCTTTTTATTTACATAGATGATAAGAGCCCCAATTTTTTTTACCAGTTGTGGGGTAGGACTTCAGCTATTTGGGGTTTTTGTGACACCAGGTCGCCCAACTATGAACCTCAAAGTTGATTTAAAAAAAATATATATATATTATGTTCATGGCAGGAGAGGCTCTGCCTCACCTGCCTCCCCTGACTGCACGCCCCTGGTAAATACAAGAAGTTGAATCAAAGGTAGGGGATATGGAACCATTTTGCCTCTCTGAGAGGAGGGCGGCAAGGAACAAACTCAATTTAATAAATGCTGGAACATATACAAATACAATGCATACTAGGATTTCTTATTTCGTATATGGAAAAAGGTTCTCTGAGCTCTCTCTTATCTTTTTTTTCTCTGTATTATTTTTTTCCTTCCAACTATTTGTTCATGTAGTCACATGAAAAATGTGGTAATATACCTGATATAAGACCTGGCAGGAGGATGTGGTCAGTGTTAAGCCTCGTACACACGGTCGGACTTCCATCAGACTTTTCCGTGGATTTTTGTCCGAACGGAGCTGGCCAGGCACACCTATAGCATACACACCACAGGACTTTTCTGCAAACTTTCCCAAAACTTTTTCCAACATCACATGGTTTTTCTGCTCTTTTCTGCTCTTTACTGCCACCCTTTGGTCAACTTCTGCTATTGTTGGTTGATTTTAACATTATTTGTTTTGTCCATCGGAAAAAAGTCTGATGGTTTTCTGGACACACGGTCGGACTTTGCTCCATCGGACTTCTGTTGGCCAAAAGTTTGTCCGTTTGCAGACCGAACTTTTGTCCGATGAAAACCAAAAAAGTTTGTCCGATGGAGCGTACACACGGTCGGATTTTTTGACAAACTTGCTCAAAATGAAGTTTGTTGGCAAAAAGTCCGACCGTGTGTACGGGGCTTAAGGGATATAGGTATTGTCTTGTAATAGGATGTGTTCTTGAGTTAATGTTCTTGTGTTTTTATATTTTTAACTTGTATGTAATGGAAAATAAGAAAAATAAAGATTAAAAAAATAGGTTTTAATATCACTTTAATACGATAGCAAGATTAAAGTAATTCTAAAGGTTGTAATTTTTTTTTAAATAACAACATGCTATATTTACCTGCTCTGTGCAATGATTTTGCACAGGGCAGCCCTGTTCCTCTTTTTTTAGGGGTTTCCTACCAGCGGCCCTGGCTCCTCCCCCCTGCCAAAAGCAAACCTCTTGCTTTGGGGACACTTGAGCAGACTCGCTCCTGAGCCGTGTTTCTGTGAATGGATATTGCCCTTTCGCATACAGAGTGTGGCTCGGCCCCGCCCCGCTATCTCCTCATTGGCTCACTGGCAAACCCTATTTATTCTCCTTTACTCCACCTGACAACTATATATACTATATATACGGTTATGAAGGGAGGAGAGAAGAGGGGCAGATAACCCTGGCCAGAACAGACCATAGTTAGACAATCCCTGAAAAGAAGAGCGCTATGACGTGCAAGGAGAGAGGGGGCTGTACCAAAAATGTAATTTTCCTGAAAAAAAAATTTTTTTTAGTGAGTTCAAAGGCAAATTTCAACTGAAAGAAAACTGCTTATGGTAAATAAGCATTTAAATAGTTAGGACTTGGAGCAATACAACAATTAAAATGTTCTGTGTATTATAAGAAGTCCCAGCAGAGACGTGTTGTCTTAGGCATTGAATGTTGTGTGCTGTTCAATCACCAGTGATGAAAATCAAACTTTGTGGGCAACCTGTCCTGATTTCTTATTTACCTAGTAAAGATGCTTTTTTCTAATGCCTCTGCCAAATGAAGTCAGGCTGTAGGCTTCCTTAATCTGCTGCCAAGATATATTTCCTTCTAAATCCTTATGTAGCACACACATCCTTTTCCCCCTTACCTTCCTTTTAGGGGGATCAGACACACCATGCCACATTCCCGCGTCCTCTGGATTAGAGGTCGGACGGTGTTATGTATTTTGGTCCTGCAGCGAGTTGCTTCCTTTCACTGGTTCTTCCCTCTAGATTATAGAGGCAAGTCTTTACCTTTCCCAAAGAAGGTCAATGTCCACACAACACTTCAACTCCAACAAGAGTTTATTTTCTCTTTGCTTCAGTAACCAGAAAGTTGAAGAGAGGAAAAGGGTTAGCAGAATA
The DNA here is from genome assembly GCA_029206835.1 of Rana muscosa. Lineage (NCBI taxonomy): Eukaryota > Metazoa > Chordata > Amphibia > Anura > Ranidae > Rana > Rana muscosa. The sequence continues at coordinate 110,456,310 of CM055120.1, read as the reverse complement.
GAATGGATTCAGGCACACTCTTGGCTCCGTCGCCACTCGGTCCCGAGTGGGTATAGCTCACCCGGATAGTCACTCAATAGCACTAGCAGCCGGCATGAAGCTCGAACAGTGACTTAGTCCCCTCCAAGGACAAAGTCAAGGAGATCCCTCCTTAAGTTACGACACCCCGCAAGGGCAATCTATGAAGAAAGGAATCCTTCCCTCCGACAGGTCACCAGGCCTCTCCCGAGGAGAGCAATCTTGTAGTACTCGTCTCTTCTATGGGACCAATCCTCCCCCGGTTTCCTCTATGTCAGAGCGGTCGCCCTCACCTGGGCTCCCTGGGTTTCCTTTCTGGTTTGTAGACCCAGTTGAAGGTACTGGGCCTACCTGAAACTCCGCAGCCTCGGGCCGAAGGTGCCCGAGACTCCTTAGTCAAAGTTGGGCGCACCCCCCCTTAGAGGGGCACACTCCTCTGAGTACAGGTCCCAGGGTACTACTCCCTGAACAATGGCGTCTGCCCCTTATATACCCTCTCCCGGCTTGCACAGCAGGCCATAACCACCCACCACACGGCAGCCGAGAGAGGACATCCAATAGCCACTCCATCACCTGTGGTTCAACTCGTATAAGTGACAGCACCACCTATAAGCCTAAAGGGGAACTGCACGCCAGGTGACACAGCAGCAAGGCAGAGTCCAAACAATTAGAAGACTTAGCACATTCACAGGAATCTAGAAGTTATACATGCAAAGTGCTCTATCCACATAGAAAGCCTTACGGTAGTTTATAAATCAAAATTCTACCTATAGTAATGACAATTATAAATGGCAATAAGGCTGATTAAAAATGAAGCTCCTCAGAGGCTAAATGAAAATAATACTCCATTATTTAGAGTTAATTAATCAAACTATAATTGGATAAGGTGATCACTGCCTAATATGCATATACTTTATTCAAAAACAGAAAACATTTGTAATTATAAACTGCACACACTTGCCTCTATAGGGTTTAATTAAGAATTACTTCTTCAAGAGAACTAAATGATGATACTAGATTCTATTGTATATATGATCCTTTCTCTATGTGTGAACTGGTCATTGTCTTTATGATTTAAAGGGGTTTTAAAGGTTCGTTTTTTATTTTCCAAACAGGTTCCTTTAAGCTAGTGCATTGTTGGTTCACTTACCTTTTCCTTTGATTTACCTTCTAAATGTTTTTTTTCTTTGTCTGAATTTCTCACTTCCTGTTTCTCCTCAGTAAACTTCACACCATCATCCGAGTGGTGTGGAGTCATCCAGAACAGCTTACTGAACAGCTTACTGAGGAGGAACAGGAAGTGAGAAATTCAGACAAAGAAAACAAAGAAAAAAAATATTTAGAAGGGAAATCAAAGGAAAAGGTAAGTGAACCAACAATGCACTAGCTTAAAGGAACCTATTTAGAAAATAAAAAACGAACCTTTACAACCCCTTTAACTTTCAGTAAACATTCCTTTAAAATGATTTTTATTCCCTTGCCTGAGATTCCTTTATATAACTGTAGAAATTTATGTTACTCTAAATTATTCTAAAACTAATAGGTGCACTTCCCCAAATTATGTTGCTATGAAGTGCCAATACTGAATTAACAAAAAATAAATATGCAACAAATATTTCATAAAAATATAATGAATCAAAATTGAAAAACAATCAAAAAAGGTGCATGCGTGATTCAGCAGATATATACATAAAATGTCTCTGAAAAATGAATCGCTAACTAAAGCGCTTCAATGAAAATAAATACTACAACTAAAAATATAATCACAAATAAAAAAAGTCTAAATAGGCAATCAATATTGTGATCATCAGGCCTTGCAACCTTCATCCACCAGGTGCAGGAAAACAAACAGGTAAGTGCCAAGCTTGTGACTCCTCCACCAGAAAACACACTGCCTCTTATTGAATCACAAAATCAATATATGCTCAGTGTGGATGTATCCTCCAAACAGCCTCCTCCTCCATAAAAGTCACAACCAAATTGCAGCTGACATATTGTAATGCTGTTAGAAGGATCACTTTATTGCACACAGGAGATTAACTTGCTCTATCCCCCTGACAATGCTTGTTGGTTAGCAAAAAATGTTGGGTGGGGCTTGGCTGGTGACATCATCATGCCTGCAGATTCCTGGAAGCGCTGCGTTCTCTGTTTGTTTTTCTCTGCATCTGTTTGCAAGTACCTCTTATGTATGCAATAAAGTGATCCTTCAAGTGACTCCTTCAGGGGTAGCGATACATAAAGAAATCCTTAGCTCGAGGACACAAAGATGTTTTTTATGGTTTGGATGGTTTACCACATTTGTGCAGCAAACCTCCTTGAAATTTGGGCTCAAAATACAGATAAAGTAAACTTTACGCCAACCCAGGAGACACTACATACTGACAAACCTGCAGTAGCCAGGACCGTCCTAATGAGCGGGCACCCTTGGGCACAGCCCAAGGGCCCCAGCTGCATGGGGGTCCCCTGCAGTTTTCCTGTCCCCTTGTAAACATGTACTTCTTCTTTTTGCTCAGGGGGTGAATTCATATATTTTTTTTCAAGGCCCCATCAGTTCAATAGAGGGGCCCAGAAGGTGGGAGCTGAGGGAATATTTTTCCATTTTCGGGCGGAGGTACACCATCCTGTGCCCAGCTGCATACTCTAGAGTTCCTGGCTGCGGGGCTATTGGAGCTGCAGCTCCAAGCCCCTCCCTTGATATAGTTCCATGGCAGTGGCTTATTTGTGTTACGTCCTGGAGGAAGAGGAGAGGAGCCCTCTGTGCACACATGGAGGAGACAAGTCTCAGCCGCTGCAGCCGAGTCCTGTCTCAGCCTATGCCTGTCTCCTATCACAGGATCTGTTCCCCTCACACAGATCCTCAGTGTCTGAGAACTGCACGCAGATGTCTGGGGGAGGGGCACTGATGTCATCCTAGCCCACAGGAGCCCAGGAGGAATGACATCTACCATGCTGTTGAGAATACATGAGGTTAGTAAACTTATTAGGGAGGGAGCATTGTGTAGAAACTGACCTGGGTGGGTGTAATTATTGTGGTAGGGGACAGACTGCTGCTCAACCCCCCCATGTAATGTGCTCTCTTGTGCCCACTATGTCATGTGTTGTGCCCACTATGTCATGTGCTGTGCCATAAAGTGCCCACTATGTCGTGCCGTTCCTACCATGTAATGTGCATTGCCCACAATGCCATGTGCATTGCCCACCTTGCTATTTCATGCAGTGCCCACCATGTCATGTGATGTGCCATGCAGTGCCAACCATGTCATGTGCTGTACCATGAAGTGCCCACCATGTAATATACTGTACCCACCATGTAGTGGGCTGTGCCATGTAGTGCCCACCATGTTGTGCAGTGCCCACCATGTAAATTGCTGTGCAGTGCCCACCATGTCATTTGCTGTGTTGCGTCCACCATGTCATGTGCCTTCCATGCAGTGCCTTCCATGTAATGTGCTGTACACACCATGTCATGTGCCATGTAGTACCCACAATGGAACGTGCTGTGCAGTGCCCACCATTTAATGTCCTGTGCCCACCATGTAATGTGCTGTGTCGTGCAGTGCCCACCATGTCATATGCTGTGCCATGCAGTGTCCACCATGTCACGTGGTGTGGTGCAGTGCCCACTATGTAATGTGTAGTACCCACTATATAATATGCTGTGCCCACCATATAATGTGCTGTGCAATGTCCACTTGTAATGTGCAGTGCCCACCAGGTAATGTGCTCAGCTGTGCCCACCATCTCACATGATGTGCCCACCATATAAGGTGCTGTGCTCACTGTGTGCATGTGCTGTGTTGTGCCCACCATGTAATGTGCTGTGTTGTGCAGTACCAACCATGTCATGTGCTGTGCCCACCATATGTGCTGTGCCCAGCACGTAATGTGCTGTATTGTGCAATGCAGGTAAAAGCGCCTTGCTAGCGGCTGAATAGCGCAGCAAAATTTACGGTAATTTACCGCCGACACACCCACCGCCCCAGTGTGAAAGGGGTCTAATTCATGGTCTCCTACACTAGCAGTTTCTTTTAATTCTGTGATTTTTTATATTTATGCTTAGGTCATAGAGCCGCATAATTAATAATTTGCAGTCACTTGGCGACTGACGGGGGAAATTTATTTATCCCCATTTCCAATACCTATGGTTTAATAGTAATATATATTATAATAATATTAATATATATTGTGACAGCAGGAAGGTAAAGTCACCTGGTTGCATCCAGGGGGGTAGATATATTTCGCCCAGATTCAGGCTTTACGCCGACTTATACAACTAGGTGGAGAGTTGTATAAGCCCAGCTGAGGCTAGTGGGCTCATGGATGACTCATACCTCTAGGGAGAGTGTGGGGCGTCGTGCAGACAGGGAGTTGATGAGACCAGCTGAAGCTTGTCAGCTCATTTAGGCCTCTATAAGAACTCCCAGCTTCATTAGGGGTTAGCTCATGCCTGGACCCAGACCTGTGTGGACTGTCTAGGGAGAGTGAACCCTTGTGCGGTGAGACAAAGCCTGTGTGGCTATTTGCTTGGACTTTTAAAACCAGGGACTTAGGGACTAGGACAGCACTAGGCTGATCCCAGTTGTTAGTTAGGAAACCTGTATGTTTAGTCAGAGGTCAAGTTGACCAGGATTTATTTTGTTTATGTTTCTTTTGCTTTGCTGTGTTTTTGTCACTGTAAATAGAAAATAAACCGCACCTTTTTGATTTTGAAAACCACAACCTCCGTCTGCTGGGCCTGTTTTTGTGTGGGGAGCCCATCCCGGGGGTCACACACACCCGCTGCCGAGCTAACCCCCTCACAGTTGGTGGAGAACCAGTGGCAGTTTTTTTTTAAGCCAGCATGGAGGAGATACTGAAACAGCTGGCTCTAGCAAATGCCAATCAACAGCAGACAAATGCAGGTTTGCAAAAGAGCCTTGCAGCTCAACAACAGAGCCTTGCAGCCCAGCAGCAAGCTCATCAACAGAGCCTTGCAACTTTGCAACAGAGTCTGGAGACTCAGCAACAAGCCCAGCAGCAATCTGAGGCCCGCTTCATAGACCTATTGCAGAGGCAAGAGCAGAGACTACAACAACAGATGGAAGCAGTAATGCAGCAACGTCCGCAGACCAGTGAGGAAAGCCGTCCCACGAATACCGCGTCCTTTGGGGTGAGTCGTTTATTGACAAAAATGACTGGAGAGGATGATCCAGAGGTATTTTTGACCACATTTGAAAGGACTGCTGAAAGAGAAAAGTGGCCTGAGGAGCAGTGGGCTGGACTGGTGGCTCCTCTGTTAACTGGTGAATCGCAGAAAGCTTACTATGACCTGGAGCCTGACCAAGCAAAAGACTATGTGATGCTAAAAGCTGAAATATTGGCAAGGCTGGGTGTCACCCTGGCTGTCCGGGCTCAGCGTGTGCATAACTGGACTTTCCAGCTTGGAAAACCCCCCAGGTCTCAAATGTATGATCTCATTCACCTGAGCAGAAAGTGGCTACAGCCAGAGACTTTGTCCGCACCAAAGATTGTGGAACGTGTTGTAATGGATCGGTTTTTGAGAGCTCTTCCTACTGCCATCCAAAAGTGGGTAAGCCATGGAGACCCAGAGACGGCCGATGGTCTTGTGGATCGTGTGGAGAAATACTTGGCTACAGAGAACCTGACGGCCTCTTCCAGAGACACTCGGACTTTCCACCCTAAGACCAGACCATCCCCAGGGGCGGATAAGATGATTCCAAGGGGTAAGGGTGGAGAGAGTGAGAGGGTGGGAGCTCTACCCCAAGTTTGGCGAGAACAGCCTGGGAAATCAGCGGCTCAAGAGGCGGCAAGAAGGATCGTTTGCTACCGCTGCCGGCAAGCGGGACATATTGCAGCAAATTGCCCGGTTGTGGAGGAACCCATGCAGTGTGACTTTCTGACGGGCAGACGTCAGTTGCTGTGTGCGACAGTCGCATGCACTGCCATTCGAGGAACTGAGAAACATTTATGCAAAATGTGTGTTAATGGTAGAAATGTTGTGGTATTGCTGGATTCAGGTAGCCTTGTGACCCTGATAAAGGCTGAGTTAGTTAAAACAGAGGTCTCTGGGAATAGCAAGGTAGCAGTTATTTGTGTGCATGGGGACACCCGAGAGTATCCAGTGACTACAGTGTGTTTCGAGACCCCCAAAGGTACCCTCTCTCATCCAGTGGGCTTAGTATCTCAGTTACCGCATGACGTTATTGTGGGAAGGGATTTTCCGAAGTTCTGGGAACTGTGGGATGATCCTGAGCCCCCCACTGGTGCCCCTATGTACCAGGAATGTGATAGCCAGAACTCCCCTGAGAGTGGTGAGGACTCTCCGGAATTTCCCTTGTCAGTATTGGCAGGGGAGACTCAAGAAACTGGAGAGGAGCCCACCTCCTCAGACGAAAACCTACCGTCTGTGGAGTTTTCTGATCTTGAGGTTCACAGGGAAAACTTTGCCACAGAACAGTTGAAAGACCCCGCCCTAATAAAGGCACGGGAAAACGTAGTGAAAATAGATGGCGAGTTAGTGAACCCAGATAATACCTGCACTTACCCATACTTCAGCGTAGAGAAGGACCTACTGTATCGGGTGGCAAAAAGGGCAGAAGAAACCGTTGAGCAGCTTGTGGTGCCCAAACCTTACAGGAAGTTGGTGTTGGAGTTGGCCCATGGGCACATTCTTGGAGGTCATCTGGGGACAGAGAAAACCCGAGAGAGGGTATTACAGAGATTCTATTGGCCGGGGGTGATGAAGGACATAGAAAATTATTGTTCCTCCTGCCCTGTGTGTCAGAGGTCGGCCCCGATGCCACATTTCCGTAGCCCGCTGGTCCCTCTACCCATCATTGAGGTCCCGTTTGAGAGGATCGCCATGGATTTGGTAGGTCCTATAATCAAGTCCGCTAGGGGGCACCAGTACATATTAGTTATAATGGACTATGCCACCCGTTATCCAGAAGCGATCCCTCTCCGAAATACCTCGGCCAAAACCATAGCCAAAGAGCTATCTCTTGTGTTTAGCCGGGTGGGTATTTGTAAAGAACTGCTTACGGACCAAGGTACACCCTTTATGTCCCGGGTTATGAAGGAGCTGTGTAAATTGTTCAAAGTGACGCAATTACGTACATCTGTGTATCACCCCCAAACCGATGGGCTGGTTGAAAGATTCAACAAAACCCTAAAACAAATGTTGAAGAAAGTGGTGGATAGAGATGGAAAGGATTGGGACTGTCTACTTCCTTATCTGATGTTTGCTATTAGGGAGGTGCCCCAATCCTCTACGGGATTCTCCCCCTTTGAGTTACTGTATGGGAGACACCCAAGAGGGCTGTTGGATATTGCCAAGGAAACTTGGGAAAGTGAGAGTTCTCCCCACAGGAGTGTGATTGAGCATGTCGCCCTGATGCAAGACCGAATTGCACAGGTAATGCCCATCGTGAAGGAACATTTGGCCCAAGCGCAGTTAGCACAGCAGAGAGTGTACAACCGTGGAGCCAAGACCCGTACCTTTTCCCCGGGGGATAGGATACTGGTACTTGTCCCTACGGTTGAAAGTAAATTCCTTGCCAAATGGCAAGGCCCCTACGAGATAATGGAAAAAGTGAGCGAAGTGAATTACAAGGTCAGACAACCAGGAAGGCGAAAGCCCGAACAGATCTATCACGTTAATCTGTTGAAAGCCTGGAGGGATAGAGAGTCCCTAGTCGCAGACACTTGGTCACCAGCTCAAACTGGTTGCGTGATTCCTGAGGTTGGAATAGCAGCCACCTTGTCACAACCCCAACAACAGGAGGTTAAGGAGTTTGTGCTTCGCAACAAGGAGGTATTCTCTGAGCTGCCGGGACAAACATCTGGGGTAGAGCATGACATTATTACCCCGCCCGGTGAAAGGGTGAAGTTAAAACCCTATCGGATCCCAGAGGCCCGACGGGAGGCAATACGGGAGGAAGTACAGAAAATGCTGAACTTAGGGGTGATAGAGGAGTCCCAAAGTGATTGGTCTAGTCCCATTGTGTTGGTGCCTAAACCGGATGGGAGCTGGCGATTTTGTAACGATTTTCGTCAGTTGAACAAAGTTACAAAATTTGACACCTACCCCATGCCACGTATAGATGAGTTGATCGACCGGCTGGGAACAGCCCGATACATGACGACTCTTGACCTCACAAAAGGGTATTGGCAAATCCCCCTGGCCAAGTCGGCCAAAGAGAAAACCGCATTTGTAACCCCAGACGGGGCGTTCCAATATAAAAGAATGCCGTTCGGGTTACAGAATGCGCCGGCCACATTCCAGCGGAAAATGGACCAGATGCTGAGGCCCCATCGGAAGTATGCTGCGGCTTACCTGGATGACGTAATTGTCCATAGCACAGATTGGGCCTCACATCTGCCAAAAGTGCAAGCAGTCCTGGACTCTGTTCGGGAAGCGGGGTTTACGGCTAACCCCAAGAAGTGTACCATTGGGCAGGAGGAGGCCAAATATCTTGGGTACACCATTGGGAGGGGAGTAATAAAACCCCAACTCAACAAAGTCGAGGCCATCCAGAGTTGGCCACGTCCTAACAGCAAGAAGCAGGTACGAGCCTTTCTGGGAATCGCTGGGTATTATCGGCGATTCATTCCCCACTTTGCTTCTAAGGCTGTGCCCCTAACCAACCTGACGAAGGGGAAAGGGTCGGTCATGATTAAATGGACCCCCGAGGCTGAGGCAGCATTCCAATTCTTGAAACAAGCCTTATGTAGCCAGCCAGTGTTGTACTCACCCGACTTCTCTAAAGACTTTGTCGTACAAAGTGATGCGTCAGATGTGGGGTTAGGAGCAGTATTGTCCCAGGTCTGGAACGGGGAAGAGCACCCAGTCATTTACCTCAGCAGGAAGTTGAAGTCCCATGAGGTAAATTACGCCACCGTTGAAAAGGAGTGTTTAGCGGTGAAGTGGGCTCTAGATTCCCTTCGGTACTACCTGCTAGGTAGGCACTTTGACATGGTTACGGATCACGCTCCGTTAAAGTGGATGGCTCAAAACAAGGAGACAAATAGAAGAGTGAATAGGTGGTTCCTGGCCCTACAGGAATTCAACTTCACAGTAAAGCATCGCCCTGGCGTTCAAATGGGGAATGTGGATGCTTTGTCTCGAGTACATGAATGCCTGATTGCTGGTGTTCCAACCCCAAGGTTAAAACAAGAGGGGGGGTATGTGACAGCAGGAAGGTAAAGTCACCTGGTTGCATCCAGGGGGGTAGATATATTTCGCCCAGATTCAGGCTTTACGCCGACTTATACAACTAGGTGGAGAGTTGTATAAGCCCAGCTGAGGCTAGTGGGCTCATGGATGACTCATACCTCTAGGGAGAGTGTGGGGCGTCGTGCAGACAGGGAGTTGATGAGACCAGCTGAAGCTTGTCAGCTCATTTAGGCCTCTATAAGAACTCCCAGCTTCATTAGGGGTTAGCTCATGCCTGGACCCAGACCTGTGTGGACTGTCTAGGGAGAGTGAACCCTTGTGCGGTGAGACAAAGCCTGTGTGGCTATTTGCTTGGACTTTTAAAACCAGGGACTTAGGGACTAGGACAGCACTAGGCTGATCCCAGTTGTTAGTTAGGAAACCTGTATGTTTAGTCAGAGGTCAAGTTGACCAGGATTTATTTTGTTTATGTTTCTTTTGCTTTGCTGTGTTTTTGTCACTGTAAATAGAAAATAAACCGCACCTTTTTGATTTTGAAAACCACAACCTCCGTCTGCTGGGCCTGTTTTTGTGTGGGGAGCCCATCCCGGGGGTCACACACACCCGCTGCCGAGCTAACCCCCTCACAATATATAACGATAGAGTGTATTGGAGCAGGTTGATTTAGGGCTGCCACCTTTTCTTCAAGCCAACCCCGAACACTTTAGCAGTGCGCAGCAATTTTTTTTCTAGTACATTCAATTCAGTACCTCTGTACAATGCAATGCATGGCAATTTTTTATATAGTATACACTGTACATATAGTCCCCCTTTACATTAGAGTCAACAGAGTTCCACTTTAGATCTGAATCAGCAGAGTTCCTTTTACAGTGGATAGGGTTCATTCCCCTTTACATCTGATTCTGCAGTTTCCCCTTACACCTGAATCCACAGAGTTTTCCTTTACATCTAAAATGACAGTGGGCAGTATGTACAGGAGAGGAGTGTGGAGGGTATGACAGTGTGCAGGAGAGGAGTGCAGAGGGTATGACAATGGGCAGTATGTACAGGAGAGGAGTTCAGAGGGTATGACAGTGGGCAGTATGTACAGGAGAGGAGTGCGGAGGGCATGACAGTGGGCAGTATGTACAGGAGAGGAGTGCAGAGGGTATGATAGTGGGTGGCATGTATAGGAGAGGAGTGTGGAGGGTATGACAGTGGGCAGTATGTACAGGAGAGGAGTGTGGAGGGTATGACAGTGTGCAGTACAGGAGAGGAGTGTGGAGGGTATGACAGTGGGTGGTATGTACATGAGAGGAGTGTGGAGGGTATGACAGTGGGTGGTATGTACATGAGAGGAGTGTGGATGGTATGACAGTGTGCAGTACAGGAGAGGAGTGTGGAGGGTATTATGGGCGCAGTATGTACAGGAGAGGAGTGTGGAGGATATGACAGTAGGCAGTATGTACAGGAGAGGAGTGTGAATGGTATGACAGTAGGCAGTATGTACAAGAGAGGAGTGTGGAGGGTATGACAGTGGGCAGTATGTACAGGAGAGGAGTGTGGAAGATATGCTAGTGGGCAGTATGTACAGGAGAGGAGTGCGGAGGGTATGAGAGTGTGCAGTACAGGAGAGGAGTGTGGAGGGTATGATGGGGGCAGTTTGTGCAGGAGAGAAGTGGAGAGGATATGACAGTAGGCAGTATGTACAGGAGAGGAGAGTGGAGGGTATGACACAGGGCAGTATGTACAGGAGAGGAGTGCGGAGGATATGACAGTGAACAGTATGTACAGGAGAGGGGTGTGGAGGGCATGACAGTGGGCAGTATGTACAGGAGAGGAGTGTGGAGGGTATGTCAGTGGGCAGTATGTACAGGAGAGCAGTACAGAGGGTATGATGGGGCAATATGTACAGGAGAGGATTGTAGAGGGTATGACAGTGGCAGATATGGGAGGGGTTTCTTGCAGTGTCTGTTTGGTGACCAGGGAGTAATGTTGGGAAGATAAGGGAAGGAAAGTGACCATGGGATGATGTTCTTCAGCTGGGGGGTAGGAAGCAGCTGTAAATGATGTCCATGAGCTAGTTGTATGAAGTGGCCTGGGGGTGATGCAAGCTGGGGGGATTTGGAGGCTTAAAAGTTGTCAGATAGTGAGGTCTATAATCAAAAAAGCTATTGTGCTCACCTACTAATATGCACAACAATCAACAATAGAACAGTACTACTCAATGAAAACAACCTCCTGTTAAAAGATGCCTGCCTCTAGCACTCTGTATGCCCAGATCATGTGAAGGCAATTTATGACCATTCATATAATCCTGTGTTATCCAAGCTCTGAAGCCCTGTACACACGATCGGATTTCCTATGGATTCTAGTCCGATGGATTTGTCCATCTGAAATCCGATGAAACTGTTTTCCATCAGTCCGACGGCGCTATAAAAGGGAAGTTCAAATCTAATGGTGCCACCCCTTGGACTGCTTTTGCTGATTTCTTGTTACCGCGTGTTAGTAAAAGTTTGGTGAGAGCCGATTCAGTCTCCGTGCTTTGCAGATCGTTTCCTGGTGTTCAGTTTGTGCTTGTGGGTTCATATTTGTTATTCAGTGCGTGCAGTCAGATCGTTACTGTTTTGCAGTGCCTTCTTGACCGTTACTTTTACTGTTTTTCAGGTCGTTCTTCTCAGGCCTTGCTGTTCCATGGTGTATTCTGTTTGAGTTCGTTCTGACCAGGCGACCGGTTTAAGAGCATGTTTGAAGTGCGTTCTCGAGCTCGTGCTGGCTATGGACTTGGTGTTGCGGTTAACACTGTAACCCGAGTTCAGTCCGTGAACAGGGTGAGGAGGAGTTCATGGACCAAGATTGGTTGCTCCAGCGTGACCAATTCTCTCATATGTCTCTGCTGCGGGAAATCCATGAGAATAATCCTGATGATTTCAGGAATTATCTCAGGATGACGGACCCCGTTTTTCACCGTCTATTGGATTTGCTGTCCCCCTATATCACGAGGCAGGACACTGTGATGCGCCAGGCCATCACTGCCGAGCAGAGGCTTATTGCCACGTTGAGATACCTGGTGACTGGGATAAGCTTGCAGGACCTCAAGTTCACAACAGGCATCTCCCCCCAGGCTCTCAGGATCATTATCCCTGAAACGTGTTCTGCCATCATTCAGGTCCTGCAGAGGGACTATATGAAGGTAACTTTGCTCCTTTAACATCACATTATATGTTTGGATTGTTTGCTAATGTATTTTATTTCTTTCCTCGTTCACAATTTACCCTGTTTGGAATATGCTGGGAATGTCCCCTTTCTCCCCATGCATGTTTTTACCTCTAATGGCCTTTTTTGGGGCCTACATGCCTATTTCCCTTCACTAACCTCTCCAGCATGCTATCCTGGGCCCAAACACACCTAGCCTAGTTTTTTACTCCCGTTTTTTGGGGCAGTGCCATAGTAGTTTTGAACCACTCCCCCCCCCCCTAAAATGTGTACAAATGTTTTAGTTCTCATTCAAGTTCACCAGAGTGGTGGAGCCTTTTTTTGGGGCCCCCAAAATCACCTCTAACCCTCCCCCCCTTAGAATCTTTTCTAATGTCCCCTCAGCGGGGGGGGGGGGGGGGGGGGTCATCTGATAAGTGGGCCTTCTATTTTTGTGTTGAAATACTCCTTAAAATAATAAATGTTATACTGATGTTGGTCAACAATGTCTTTGTGTAATCTGTTTGCAATGTAAAGTGAAAACGTACTAATGTCTTCTTTTTGTTTGACTCCACAGTTTCCTTGCACACCACAGGAATGGCAGACTGTGGCTGATCAATTTGCCCAGCGGTGGGACTTCCCCAACTGTGGAGGGGCAATTGATGGCAAGCACGTCCACATAGTGCCGCCACCCCGTTCGGGGTCATACAATTTTTTTTTTTAAAACGTTTTTTCGGGAGCAGTGATTTTAATAATGCTTAAAATGAAAAATAAAAGTGAAATATTCCTTTAAATTTCGTACCTGGGGGGTGTGTATGATATGCATGTAAAGTGGTGCATGTTTCCCGTGCTTAGAACTGTCCCTGCAAAAAATGTCATTTTTGAAGGAAAAAAAGTCATTTAAAACTCACTCGCGGCTATTAATGAATTGTCGGCTCCCGGCAATACATACAAAAGTCATTGATAAAAATAAAAAAAAAAAGTGTGGGGGTCTCCCAGAATTCAATTACCAGGCTCTTCAGGTCTGTAATGGATATTAAGGGGAACCCCGCCGCAAATTTAAAAAAAAATGGCGTGGAGTCCCCCCAAAAATCCATACCAGACCCTTATCCGAGCACGCAACCTGGCCGGCCGCAGGGGAAGAGGGGGGGACGAGAGAGCGGCCCCCCCTCCCTCCTGAACCGTACCAGGCCACATGCCCTCAACATGGGGAGGATGTCCCCATGTTGATGGGGACAAAGGCCTCATCCCCACAACTCTTGCCCGGTGGTTGTGGGGGTCTGCGGGCGGGGGGCTTATCGGAATCTGGAAGACCCCTTTAACAAAGGGGACCCCCAGATCCCGCCCCCCCTATGTGAATTGGTAAAGGGTACATTGTACCCCTACCATTTCACGAAGAAAGTGTCAAAAAATGTAAAAAAAAAACACACAAACACCTTGAAAAAGTCCTTTATTAAAAAAAAACAAAAAAAAAAAAAAAACATTCCAGCGGAGAAATCCAGTGTCCCACGGCGATCCCGATGTCCAGCGCTGTCCGTCATTGGTTGTGCCTGAGCGGACCTGATGGGGAACTTCCTCCGCAGTGTTTTAAATGTATAGACCCGCCCCTTCTAAAGTTCCCCATCAGGTCCGCTCAGCGGACCAGATGCGGAACATGACAAGGGGCGGGTCTATACATGTATTACCAAAGTGAGAGCAGTTCCCCATCAGGTCCGCCCCCTCGGTATGTCGGACCCGCCTACGTCATTGGCCTGAGCGGGGAACTTCCTTCACTGTGTAATTTAAATTTACACAGTGAAGGAAGTTTCCCCGCTCGGGCCAATGACGTAGGCGGGTCCGACATACCGAGGGGCCGGACCTGATGGGGAACTGCTCTCACTTTGGTAATACATGTATAGACCCGCCCCTTGTCATGTTCCGCATCTGGTCCGCTGAGCGGACCTGATGGGGAACTTTAGAAGGGGCGGGTCTATACATTTAAAACACTGAGGAGGAAGTTCCCCATCAGGTCCGCTCAGGCACAACCAATGACGGACAGCGCTGGACATCGTAATGCCGCGGGACACTGGATTTCTCAGCTGGAATTTTTTTTTATTTTTTAATAAAGGACTTTTTCAAGGTGTTTGTGTGGTCTTTTTTACATTTTTTTACGCTTTCTTCGTGAAATGGTAGGGGTACAATGTACCCCTTACCAATTCACATAGGGGGGGGCGGGATCTGGGGGTCCCCTTTGTTAAAGGGGTCTTCCAGATTCCGATAAACCCCCCGCCCGCAGACCCCCACAACCACCGGGCAAGGGTTGTGGGGATGAGGCCCTTGTCCCCATCAACATGGGGACATCCTCCCCATGTTGAGGGCATGTGGCCTGGTACGGTTCAGGAGGGAGGGGGGCCGCTCTCTCGTCCCCCCCTCTTCCCCTGCGGCCGGCCAGGTTGCGTGCTCGGATAAGGGTCTGGTATGGATTTTTGGGGGGACTCCACGCCATTTTTTTTAAATTTGGGGTGGAGTTCCCCTTAAAATCCATGCCAGATCTCAAGGGCCTGGTATGGATATTTGGGAGAACCCCCACGCATTTTTTTTTAAATTTGCGGTGGGGTTCCCCTTAATATCCATTCCTGGTATTAAGGGCCTGGTAATTGAATTCTGGGGGACCCCCACGCTTTTTTTTTTTTTATCAATGACTTTTGTATGTATTGCCGGGAGCCGACAATTCATTAATAGCCGCGAGTGAGTTAAATGACTTTTTTTCCTTCAAAAATGACTTTTTTTGCAGGGACAGTTCTAAGCACGGGAAACATGCGCCACTTTACATGCATATCATGCACACCCCCCAGGTACGAAATTTAAAGGAATATTTCACTTTTATTTTTTTAATTTTAAGCATTAATAAAATCACTGCTCCCGAAAAAACGGCAGTTTTTAAAACTTATTTTTGCATTGATACATGTCCCCTGGGGCAGGACCCGGGTCCCCAAACACTTTTTTAGGACAATAACTTGCATATAAGCCTTTATAATTAGCACTTTAGATTTCGAACGTTCGAGTCCATTGTATTTAATAGGGTTCTAAAGTTCACACGAGCGTTTTGTCTGTTCGCAGGTTCTGGTGCGAACCGAACAGGGGGGTGTTCGGCTCATCCCTGCATATAACTAACATTTTTTAAATGTGCCGCTTAGTTGGCCAAAGGGTCTGAGTTGAAGTAGCCTAAAGTGTGTGTCTATGGTTGAGTGTGAATCTCAATTGTGTAGTCTGTCTTTGTGGAGAAAAACATTTTTGATTTTCTTTTGAAGAGATGCTGGTTTTGGCGGGAAAAAGTACATGCGTTAATGGCGCCATTCCTGGCTTTTGTTGTTGGCCTTGTGGTTTGTCTGCCATTTTGAGGCACAGTTTCTCCTTGGCCTGTGGGCATCATATAAGGGAAGGTGCAGCCACCTTTCTTTTGGGCGCTATACCATGTGGCATTCGTCAGCTATTTTGCTGGTGGAATTTCTCAGCCTTTGGGGCAGATTTTGATGTTTAGTGCGAATTTAGTGCAGTCTTTTCTGCGTTGGAATCTGGGGGCCATTTTTGTTTTTCTTTGTGTGTCGGAACCCATGTGGTGTTCATTGTGATGTCCCATGCTGGTTTTGGTGGGAAAAATGTCGGTGTCATCCACCATTTTGTTGTCCATGAGTTGTGCGGTGGTCATCCACCATTTTGTTGTCCTGGCTTGTCGGCCATCTTGAGAGACGTTTACAGTTTGAGATAGGAAGTTCCAGTTTAGCAAACACGGCCCCTGGATATGCTGTATTGGCATTTGTTGATTGGCGCAGTTTTGTCCTGTTTTATGCGTTTGCAGTTTGACCTGTGCACTGCTGGGGAGAGTAGTGAGACACCAGGGTGACATACTGAGAGGCTGTTGTTGTTTAATGTTGAATTCGCTGGTTTGAATTGTTTTTCTAAGCATCGCCTTTTGAGGTGAGTAGAGTGGTATCTTGATATAGCCCGGTCTTACCCCGAGGGGTCCCGACGCGCTTGCAGACACATGCTGGGGCTCATTTATAGAGGGAATCTGGTTGACCTACCAGCATGTCTTTGGAGTGTGGGAGGAAGCCAACGCAGACACAGGGAGAACATGTAGACTCCATGCAGATGGTGTTAGGATGGGGATTCTCTGTTTTCATGACTTTGCAGTATATGAGCCACGGTTTTTGTATTGGATTTCGTTTTTAAGTAAAAACTCCATTTTACACAGAATTTTGATAGATTGTAAGACTAACTGAGAGTTTTTGTACAATGATGTGTGTTTTTATGTTTAAATATTTGGGAGTTTCCCAGAAGGCAATTCATTGTTTTTGAAGCTTGTATTGTATAGCCTGCAGAGGAGGAGTGGGGGTTTGGTCGAAACTCCTAGAGCCATCTTTTTGCAGGAGTTTTGTATTTGAGTCTCGAAACGTGTGGTTTGATCTTCAGGGGATGTGTGGGTCATTAGCCAAGGGGGGTTTATTCCATCCTTTCCCTTGCCAAGGTTTTTAAATTGTTGAAATATATATGATGTTTAGCCATGGAGTTTTGGTGCCTTGATGAACAAGGCGATGTGGCTGGGCTCCCCCTCCCCCTCCCTCTTCCTGAACAAATGATATGTAAATAAACCAGTTTGGGTTTTTTGAGAGCTGAGCATGTAACATGAGTTTTTTTTTCAGCATTTTTATGTATCAGCAGAAAGTTGGTGGGAGGAGCTTGTGGTTATCTGAAAGGTTGGCTAATGAGATTTGTGTTTGGAAGGAAAATGGAAAGCATTTTGGCGTTTAAAAGTGTTTTATATTTTGTTCCAGTTTTGTGAAGTTTTGTACTGTAATACAGTTTTGGGTAGAGAGCAAACAGGGGGGCATCACCATTATTGTAACATCTGGATACAGAGAGAAGCCACATTGTTCTGCAGGTGGTAAACGGGCGTAAGTGTTCTGTGTGGTTTAGTCTGGCGACAGTGTATGGGTGTATAGCGGAAAATGCTTGTGTATGCATACACTGTGAGGGGTAGAGGCCTAATTCGGGGGGGTGATAACGCCTCGGTTAGGGTTTCTAGTTGGGGGCCTTGACCAGGTAGTGGTTGTAGTCCCTCAATCCACCGTAGAAGAAGACACCGGGCGGTGCTCCCCGAAATGGGTGCAACGGTTTCTCCTGGACGCGGGAGTAAGACGATAAGCTGATTTGAATCGCCATGGACACAAGGAGGTCTGTGCAAGGGAAGGAATGGAGGCTTCCCACAGTCAGACGGTCACACGGTGCACGAAGCCTAGTTTTGGGGCAAAGGCCTTTGAACCCCAAAAAGATTAACATAGGTGGTCCAAGGATACTATTTTGGGTATCCCTCCGGAGTGGATGTAGTTGAGCTGCGGCTTCAGAAATCTGTAATGATGAGTGTTGATGGAGGTGTAGTACACGCTTTCGTGATTCTCAGAGGAGGAACGGTGGTTAAATTCTCATGCCCGTTTGTTTGAACTTTGTATGGCTGGTCCATGCAAGGTTCTCGAGCTTCTCTCAGGTTCCCATTGTATTTTTTTCTATTGCTGAAAGAGTAAAGGTAGAATTCTGGCTGTTTTTGTTTTTTCATTTTTGGTTTTGGAAACCATGAAGTATCTCCCCCACATTTGTATCTGAATGTTTGTATGTAGTAACGTGAATATGTTCGAACTTACCGCGGCGATCCTTCGATGCGTCGCGGCTGTTGTATTTTTGTAGGAACGGGAAAAGTAAAAGTTACAGAGGGTTTTGTTTGAATTGGTTTTGAAAGAATGCCATTGACAATTTACCAATGTACAGGAATGCCATTATTGTTTACCATTCTTTGCAGGTTAAATATGAAGGATAGAGTAATGATTTTGCTTATAAGTATTTTTCAGGTCCAAGGAGTTTGTACACAGAGAACAGGTGTATGTAGACAGCTGTACATATGGATAAATACATGAGTCTAAGGGAGGTAAAAGTATCATAGGCTATTTCATTGTTTCTTTTTTCCTGCACCACGCATTTCTTCCTTCAGTCTGTAATGAGGAAGAAAAGGGGGGAGAAGTGATATATGTAAGAATGACAGTTTTTTTTTTTGTCAAACAAATAATGTTAACCTCTGTAATTCTAACCAAGTTTGTGCCAAGACTGTCTTTCTTTGATAGAATTTGAATCGATAAGCAGCAGTCTGGTGAATAAGGTTCCCATCCCAGATGCTAAGAACCTTTTGTCAATGGTTCCAGGTATTGTAAGCCACGCACAGGTTATGCAGTGAACACAGTCCCGATGTCTGGGTTATTATCACATTGTTTGGAGGTCAATCAAAACCAGAGTCGTACTTTCCTCATTAGCTGTCACTTATATTCTCGGCTGATGGGGTGGGTGCGATCGCTGTGACATGAACTTCAAAATGTCCACCACAGGGTTCACGAGTCCCTCCTGGAACCTGACACAATAACCAGTTTACATTCTTTCCAACCAGGTGACTGGGTCGTTGTAAAGAAGCTTGAGGGATGAGACCACCACGCCAGCCACTACAAGAAGCGGCTCAACCACACCAAAGAACTGAGTAGTATCTTCGTCTATTTATATTTGTGTTGTTTAGTAAATTTTAGCAAGGGTAATGATAAAAAGCATCCCAAGTTATTATTTAAAGTGTATTTCCTGACTAGCTCAGAAAGCGAACAGGACCGATTGCTGGGTCTGTTCTGAGTCTCCACCGAGGTTTAGTCCCCAGCGATGACCACGGTACATGCCATTTATGATGTTATTATGGGTATGAGGTGTTTTGATTAACTAGTGAAGACTCCGAACAGACACTTGTCAATGGAATCTAACAATGCATTTTTAGAGGGTAAAATTGGTTATAGTTTTAATAGCTCTGCCTCTTGTCGGTTTGGGTATCTAGATAGCCCACAAGTGTGTTTGAACTTTAGTTTGGTGCTTCTGTGGATCTGCAACTTATAAAGGTAATTCCCCCAAAGCAAGAGGGTCATGCGTGATGGTGAAGCTGTCCCAGCATCTTATCTCGTGGCCGATCGTGAGGATCTGATGGCGCGAGAAATTAAGAATGGCAGGGATAGCTAGAAGGGAATTGTTCACCAACCCCGACCAGGTCTGGGCATGGTGTCCTGGATGTACAAGGTGGGGGGGGCTCGAGCTTGGGATACGATTGGACAATTCTCATCCGTTAAGGATAGGGTTCTTCATGTAACTGTTGAAGCCAGAGCTGTAGCTAAGTGAAGGTTGGGAGTCCTTTTACGGGTCTGGGAATCTTTGGGGATCTAATTTTTATTTTAAAGCGGATCGTGGTTAAAGGAAGTGGGAATATATATACTCATGTCGTTTTTATTTCTATTCTTTCTATGTCGTTACAAGGTGCTCCTGTTACCTGATTGGACGCGTGACCAGAGTTTCCTTGATGAGACGCCCCGAAACCGGCCCACATACAAGACACAGAGGATCACAGACAGATCGGCGATTACTACAGCTCACCAAGTCGTGTCCTCCTTTATAAGTCATGCCCCTGAAGAACAGAGTCTACATGTATAGCCGTGTTTTTTCCTTTTTATGGACTAAGGACTGATTCATTTCCAGGTGTAAGAAGGAGATCAAGTTTCATCGATGGACATGGGGTACATATGACAAAAAAGGGAGGACTGTTGTGGAGAATTTTATGAAGATGTATTTAATATGTATTGTCATAGTGTCACCCAGTGTTAGTACTTCCGCAACCCACTCTAAAGAGCTGACTGGGGCAGTCTGAGGCTGGTTGAATCCCGTCTGGTAGGGGAAAACGTCTTGAGGTTGGAGTGTGATGTTTCTAGGGTGCGGATAAGTCCGCCAACGAGGGCCCTCTGTGGATTAGCATAGACGATCGTTAAGGAGGGGATATGCTCGCCCTGCAACGACATCATTGGTTATAGGCAGATGCGTGCTCTTGTCTCTGCTGTGTCTGATCAACATTGATCGGGATTCGTAGCGCGCGCCTGCAGATAGCCTCCCTCCCCCATTCAATAATAGTATAATCTGAATATGCGTTATTCTATGGAATAGCGCAGAATAAGGATTCCTTTCAGCGGTAATATGAGAGCGTTGTCAGAGCCAGGGAAGGCGTCCATGTTTTAAAGCAATACGGCTTTGTTTGCTGGGAGCATGCGCGCTTTCCCTGCCTGGACACGCCCATAGGACTTTAGCCATCATGCATTATTGTGTTCATTATTGTGTTCATTATTGTGTTCATTATTGTATTCATTATTGTATGTATTTAAATAACCCTGTTGGAAGGGATGTCCTTGTATGGTCATTCTCCTGTGTGGAGGGGACATCCTGTGATGTCCCCTCCCATGGAGGAGGTGATTGATTGCTGCAGCCAATCACCTCCTGTCTGTGAGATCTTTGGAGTTTAATAAAAGCCTTTGAGGAGGCGTCGGCTGGACACTCTGCTCTGGGATGCCTTGATAATGAGACCTGTGTGGTGATGCTACTTTCCTTGAATGAATGGATGGGACGAATGATGGTGAGTGGAACTTAGCTAAAGATAGCATTGTTGCAAAAGGATGGAATCTGAAGTCTGTTCTTATTTGGCACAGGAAATATAGGCTGTGTGCTCTGCATACAACCTATATTTCCACGACAGAGAGGATATAAAGGGGGCGGACATCTTGCGCACGAGGTCTATTCCCCAGGCACCTTCAGCCTGGAGGCTGCTGCAGTTTGTCTGTGCCCAGGCGCCTGGAGTCGAGTTCCAACCCAGGCACCTTCAGCCTGGTGTGAGGTACTTTACAAGGAGGCCTGGGGCCCAGTACCTTCAACTGGGTCCCGCAAGGGAGAAGCATTCCTATGGTCCCCCCGGTATTGGGTGCCTGAATCCAGGGCCTAAGGGACCCGAGACATGACCCTCGCGTAGAGCCGGTGCAGCATTTGGCCGGTGCCGGTGTGGGCCTCTGGTGACCGTCCGGATGGATGTCTTCCCCTGACTCCTCACCACTTTGCCCATTATTTTGGCCTTCCTGAGATTAGGGGTGTTGTATGGTCCATGCTTCCCATCATAATCTCTCCTCCAAGGAAGAACGTCAGGGGCGGGAACGTCAGGGGCGTCCGACGTGGGCGGAGATTCACGCATGCGCAGGGAATATAATGATAACACGCATGTGTCGTAACGACGTTGTGTGCACTGAGTAAGGAGGACCGGAAGTTCCGAACGTCACTGACGAAGGTAAAAATTAAAGTTGGGGCATCAGTGGCCTATACTGATTCATGATTTTAAAGGGCTAGATTGGGATAATATTAGGATAGTTTAGGCTGACCTAGTGTTTTTGTCTTGTGTTTTATCTTGCAGAAAATATGCAGAGATTCAAAGATCCTGTCATATTCAGAGCTTTCATAGATAAATATAGAGAGCTCACCAATTTATGGGAGCTTGAAAACCCATTATACCACAATCGTGATGTAAGGAGGGCAACAGTTGTCAAATTAGCGGAATATATGAAGACCTGGATCCCAGAGGCAGGCTATAACACGATGAACAATAAAATCAATAATATGAGGAACAGCTACAAAAAACAATACAAAGAAGTCCGCGCATCCCGGAGATCAGGAGCAGCAGCAGACCAAGTACATGTCCCCAACCTGTTGTATTACAAACACCTGCGATTTCTGGACGACCAGATTGAAGCCAGGGAATCACTTTCCAGCCTTCCCTCCCGTGTTCCCTCCACCCTTCCCTCCAGTGTTCCCTCCACCCTTCCCTCCACCCCTGCAGAGGGTGCAGAGGAGCTAGCTGACCTTGAAGATCCGGATCTTCACATCTATAGTCAGGTATAGTATTTTTCAACATATTTGTTGTCCTAGAATAATTGTGGGGAACTAGATGTTATTATTCAAAAGGAAAATAAATAAACCAAAAAAATAAATATATATATATATATATATATATATATATATATATATAGTGGCCAGAATTGTTTGGGACAAGAATGACAAATGCTGGGGTCAGAATGAGAGTCTTTTCTATTTATTAACATTTAATTTGCAACAGTCATGGGCTGGAAATTGTGTGTGATTGATGAACCAAAAACTCAAACTATGTCCCTTTTTTATACACAGGATGAGGTCAGCCAGGAGGACGAGGCTCTGGAGTGTGGCACCCAGGAGGAGGCAGGGGTGAGTGGCAGCCAGGAGTGAGTGGCAGCCAGGAGGAGGCAGGGCCAAGTGGCAGACAGCAGGTGCCCAGGCCAAGTGGCAGCACACAGTCACAGGTGCTTCCCCTCCAGGTGAGACCGAAAAAGCCCAGGAGGATGACTCGGGTGGAGGAGGAATCCCTGAAAATAATAAGGGAAGCAGCAGAGATCATGAGGGCCCCCCTCAACCCAGTTGAGTCCCATGGGTGCTATGTGGCCGATAAACTCCTTAAAGTGGAGTAGGGCCAAAGTGCCCTCTGTGAGGAGCTTATATCTATGGCCCTTCACAGGGCGGGAGGGGCCAGCTGACAGAGGCCACACATCTTTGTGATCTGGCCCACCCTTCTCCTCCTTCTCTTCCTCCTCCTCCTCCTGCCACATTCCCACCACCAGAGCCACAGCCTGTAAGGGGACGTGGAGGGAGCCATGGAAGGAATGCTGCAGGGAAGCGTGGAGGGAACACTGCAGGGAAGCGTGGAGGGAAGGCTACAAGGAAGACCAGAACGTGATTCCCCGGCTTCAAGCTGCTCTGCCAGAAGACGCAGTTTTTTGGAGTACCACAGCTTGGGGACATGTATGACATCTGCTGCTGCTCCTGATTTCTGCGATTCGGGGACCAGATTGTGATCCCAATTCGAGGCTCTCCTCATGTTATTGATTTTATTTGCCTTCATGTCTGCCTTTGGGGTCCAAAGTCTGCACATATTCAACTAATTTCTCAATTGTTGCCCTTCATCTTTATTTGTTTTCCAGAATAAATGGATATTTGATTTAATTAAAATAGTTGCCTATGTGTTTTTCTTGTGAGTAGGAAGGTACATTTCATAAATACAATGTGTAATTAACAAGGGACACCAACACCAACCTCCTTGAGGGAAAAAAAATCAGAGATAATAATGTTGTTGTGATAACTTGACCATAAAAAAATATGGACATCACTATAAAATATTAAAAGGCCAGAAAAAAATGAGGAGATCTTGATTCAAAACAACAAAAAAAAAAAGATTTTTGGAATCCTACCTTTAAAATAAAATACGAAGATTCATGAGATCTCAAAGAAATAATTTTGTCCGAACTCTGTCTGAATATCCGCAACATTTTTTTTTTTGGGGGAAAACCATTTAGAAAGAAGAAAAGAAAGCGCTACATTTAACAATGCAAAAATTTGCAGCATTACGAATGTGCTATGTCCATTACGAACGCTAGTTTTACCTGTGGCAGACACAGCACTATGAAGTGCCTTTATGCATTGTGGCATTAGAAGAATTTGATTTCTCTGATCTTTTAGTCCAAACAAGACTATCTGTTACTTTATAATTCCTCTAGCGCCGGAAGCAGTAGATTTAAAGAGCACACCAAACTTTTAAGATAACTTCTTTATTCACTTCAGCTTTTCTTCTTATATAACACTGACAATTTAGCAGCAGGAAGTCCATGTACAAACAGGTGTTGAATAAAGTATAACAAATGTCAGTTCAACTGTTCAATCTTGTAATTCTACATAAAATGGTAGATATATTTCTCTCTTCAGTATCTGTACTTTCACTTTAAATACTTTAGACACTTTATGATCTCTATGGGACTTGCTCTATATTGCTGTTTGCTATTGCTGTTTGCTCTGATGTTTGGTTTGTAACTTGGTTTGCAACTTGGTTTGTTTGCTGGTTTGTTGGTTTGAAACCTGGTTTGGTGGAACTACAAGTGAACACATAACTAGTTTCAGTATACAGTTCTAATCACATTATTAACAATAGGAACTTATATAACTGTATTAAATACCTATTTTGGCCACTTGCTTCCATAAAACTGGATTCTGATGGATCTAAACTGTTCAGATCTACTCTCTCTGATGTAAAATGAATTCTAGCAATGTGCTAGGAGATTTCCTAGATAGAACATGAGTGTAATTCTGGCTGTAATTGGTGAAAGACTCTTGCTCAGTGAGATTGGTTGTGATTGGCTAAAACTCCTGATGAGTCACAAAAGCTTAACTCTATGCTTTCTGGTTGCAATTCTGCTCTGTCATTAAGCTTACCTTTCTGTATATAATAATCTTAAAGGCATATTTTTTTATTTTTCTTCTGTGAACACAATATACAACTGTTATATGACATCCATATATAAAGTCACAGTAAATAACTCTGCTTTTATCTCTCACAAATGAGCATATGCACTGTATTAACATTATTAGCAGGTCTAGCTATATATGTGCATGTAAGCCACATTAGCAACCTAGGACAGGTCTTAGCTGGCCAGCTACACTCTCACCAAATTGCCTATAATTCTATGTTCTCTATAGTAGGATTTGAACATGAATTTGGGGAATTTTCCATCAGGTTCTCAACTTCCAAGTGTCTTTTATCACTTTCAAGTATGTCATCTTCACACTTGGCAGCAGTGCTCAATGTTTGTACAACTTTTACTTCTGGATCACCCATAGACAATTCTGTGTAACCTTCACTGGGTATGATTTCCTTTTCCCAAAGGAACTCTGGACCGGTGAACCAGTTTGAATCTGCTGGGTTATGCTTGGTATCAATGTGATGCCAATGTTCCGGATTTGTTATTTCCCGAATTTTCTGAACTCTGTTGGCGACAAAGACATGGAATCTTCGAGCTTCGTTGTTTATGTATCCTAGGACAACTTGCGAGTCTGTCCAAAAGTATTCTTCATCTATTTTTAACTCTAATTCTTCTCTCAGAAACTTGCTTACTGACGCTGAAACAACAGCTGCTGTCAGTTCAAGTCTTGGTATTGTCTGAATACTGGTAGGTGCAACTCTGGTCTTTCCCATAACCAGGGCACAGTGTATTTTTCATTCTCCTATTACTCTGATGTAGTAGCACTGTCCATAACCATAACTATTGGCGTCTGAAAAGTGATGAAGTTCTATTTTCTTGTACTCTCCGAAATCATGAGGTACAAAACATCTAGGTATCCAAACTTCTCTCAAATTTTGCAAGTCTTTTATCCAAGCCTCCCACCTTGGCCTCAAATCTTCAGGTATGGGTTCATCCCATCCCAACTTCCGTCTACATAATTCTTGTAGTATTTCTCTTGCTTTGAGGATTACTGGTGCCAAGAATCCTAATGGATCACATATAGAAGCCACTGCGGAAAGAATGGTATGTCTAGTTGCAACTTTTTCTTTCAAGGATGTTTTAAAGAAGCACTCGTCATTCTCTACATTCCATCCCAATCCAAGTACATTCTGAACTGGAAGATGATCATAATTGAGATCTACATTCTTTATTGTTGATGCACGTTCAGAGTCACTGATGGATTCCAGTACCTCTCTGATGTTTGAGATGAATTTGTGAAGGCGCAGGTTTCCTCTTGCACATAACTCTTGCCTTTCTTTCACTAGTTTGATTGCAGATTCTGAGGACTGTAAACTTATAAGACCATCATCTACGTAAAAGTTTTTCTTAAGAAAATTTGCTGCTGATGGACAATCCTTTTCATTTTTATTGGCAAGGTAATTCATACCATAATTGGCGCAACCTGGAGACGACGCTGCTCCAAACAAGTGTACTTTCATTCTGTATTCTGCTGGCTCTGTATCTGTATCTCCGTCCTCCCACCATAGGAATCTCAGGAAGTCTCTATCTTCATTCTTCACATGAAACTGGTGGAACATCTTTTCAACGTCACACATGACCGCTACGGGATACTTTCTGAATCTACAGAGTACTCCAGGCAGAGTGTTTGTAAGATCTGGTCCTTTTAGTAGATGATCGTTCAATGCAACACCATCATACTTTGCTGAGCAATCAAATACTACTCTAATCTTCTCTGGTTTCTTTGGGTGGTAAACACCTTGATGTGGGATGTACCACACTTCTCCTTCTTTAGGTTGGTTATTAACTTTTTCTGCATGTCCTTCTTCAAGGATGCCTTCCATGAATTTCAAATAGTCCTGCTTGAATCTGAGATCTTTTCCCATCCTTTTCTTCAAACATTTCAATCTCGCTAGGGCAAGATTTTTGTTATTTGGCAGACCAGGTCGTTCTCTAAAGGGTAAGGGTATTTCAAGATAACCTCGTTGATTCTGTTGAATACTTTCTTCTAGAATGTGTATGAACTTTATGTCTTCTTGGGATACACTCTTTTCTTTAGAACTTATGTCTGCAAAGTCAGATTCAAGGATCTTAATTACTGCCGCTGAACTTACAGCTGGTAACTCTTGGACAGATATTCGATGACACAATCCTGTCACCTGTCTTGAGTTTGCAATCTGCTGTTTTCCTCCAACAACGCCTCATCCTAGATCAGTTTGAACAGCGTAGGGTTCACCCTTTCCTCCTGTGATTACCCTTCGTGGTACCAAGGCTTCGGGACAATCATAACCTATCAACTGTCCAACACCAAACTCCTTCAGCGGGGACATTTCATGAGATATGACAGATAGGTGCTCCCATTTATTGGCTGTTTCACAGGTAGGAATGCAATCTCGATCTAGAGGTATATCATCTTTCGTATAAGCTGGAGGTAGATCCAATGTGAGGTTTGAATGAAGTCCTCTAACTCTCAATCCTTTGACCCTTTGACTGTTCACTAATGTGTCTCCCCCCGTCATTGTGGTGAGTTTGAGCTTCACTGGTTCTGTAGCCACTTGTAATTTCTTGCAGATTTCTTGATCGATGAAGGTGACATCGCTTTGGGCATCCAGGGTAGTGCATAGGCATATACCTTCTTATTCTTCCTTTTTAGGATTTGAAATGCACACTGGTACAACCATTGATGTGCCGTTGCTTTCCTTCACTCTGCAAGAAAATACCGATGCTTTCTTTTCTTCCTCAGCATCTTTAGGTATTGAGGATTTATCCTTCTTTGGACGTTCTTCATGTAGTGGTGTAGGATGGCGTCCTTTGTAAACGCTGCATGTGGCCCTTTTATTACACTCCTTAGTAATATGGCCTTTTCTTAGGCACCCAAAACACAGTTGGTTAATAAGTACAAACATTTTCTTTTCATTTGGGGATTTCTCCTTCAATTGTTGGCACTTGTGTATAGAGTGGTTCTCTCCACAGAACATACACTTAAAAGTAGTCTGAGGATTTGTCGGTTCTGTCTCTCTACTGATCCCAGTAGTAACTTTGAACTTGCTCTCGTAGGTATCTATACCTTTCTCTGTTGTGTCGGTTGCAAAGCTAGTTGCTCTTGCACGTCTTATATCACTCGCAGGCCTTTCTTCTATGGACTTTAAGGCGTAATATCCTGTTACAGGATTACATACTATTTGTGCTTCCTTATTAACAAACTCAGAGAACTTTTCAAAACTTGGGAAGTCCTTACTTAGATCTAACTGTTCAGTCACATAGTGATTCCATCTAGAAGCCACTTCTTCAGGTAGCTTAGCTAGCATCCTGTGGTTTTCTAGATAGTCGTTCAGTACTTCTAGTCCTCGTACATGTGGGATGGCATTGCTGCATGCTTGCAGGAAGTCACCATACTCTTGAGCCCTCTATACACAATCGGATATCCTATGGTTTCTAATCCGATGGTTTTTTCCATCGGAAATCCGATGAGACTGTCTTCCATCAGTCTTGGCCACACACCATCAGTCAAAAAACCGACGGCAACAAAACGACAGGACGTACAACACGTACGACGGCGCTATAAAAGGGAAGTTCAAATCTAATGGCGCCACCCCTTGGGCTGCTTTTGCTGATTTTGTGTTACCGCGTGTTAGTAAAAGTTTGGTGAGAGCCAATCCGCGCTTTTCAGTCTCTGTGCTTTTCAGATCGTTTCCTGGTGTTCAGTTTGTGCTTGTGGGTTCGTATTTGTTCTTCAGTGCGTGGAGTCAGGTCATTACTGCTTTGCACTGCGTTCTTGGCCGTTCGTTTACTGTTTTTCAGGTCGTTCTTCTCAGGCCTTGCTGTTCCACGGTGCGTTCTGTTTGAGTTCGTTCTGACCAGGAGACCGGTTTAAGACCATGTTTGAAGTGCGTTCTCGTTCTCGAGCTCGTGCTGGCTATGGATTTGGTGTTGTGGTTAACACTGTACCCCGAGTTCAGTCCGTGAACAGGGTGAGGAGGAGTTCATGGACCTAGAATTGGTTGCTCCAGCGTGACCAATTCTCTCATATGTCTCTGCTGCGGGAAATCCATGAGAATAATCCTGATGATTTCAGGAATTATCTCAGGATGACCGACCCCGTTTTTCACCATCTGTTGGATTTGCTGTCCCCCTATATCACGAGGCAGGACACTGTGATGCGCCAGGCGATCACTGCCGAGCAGAGGCTTATTGCCATGTTGAGATACCTGGCGACTGGGAGAAGCTTGCAGGACCTCAAGTTCTCAACAGGCATCTCCCCCCAGGCTCTCGGGATCATAATCCCTGAAACGTGTTCTGCCATTATTCAGGTCCTGCAGAAGGACTATATGAAGGTAAGTTTGCTCCTTTAACATCACATTATATGTTTGGATTGTTCGCTAATGTTTTTTATTTATTTCCTCCTTCCCAAATTTTCCTGTTTGTAATATCCTGGGAATGTCCCCATTTTCCCCATGCATGTTTTTTGCTCTATTGCCCTTTTTTGGGGCCTACATGCCTATTTCCCTTCACTAACCTCTCCAGCATGCTATCCTGGGCCCAAACACAGCTAGCCTAGTTTTTTACACCTGTTTTTTGGGGGTCAGTGCCATCGTAGTTTTGCACCCCCCCCTAAAATGTGTTCAAATGTTTTCTTTCTCCTTAAAGCTCAGCAGAGTGGTAGAGCCTTTATTTTGTGCCCCCCAAATCACCTCAACCCCCCCTTAGAATATTTTCTAATGTCCCCTCAGTGGGGGTGAGTCACCTGCTAAGTGGGCCTTCTTTTTTAGCCATGAAATACTCCCTTAAATAATAATGTTAGCCTGATGCTGCTCAACAATGTCTTTGTGTAATCTGTTTGCCCTGTAAACTGAAAACGTAATAATGTCTTCTTTTTGTTTGACTCCACAGTTTCCTTGCACACCACAGGAATGGCAGACTGTGGCTGATCAATTTGCCCAGTGGTGGGACTTCCCCAACTGTGGAGGGGCAATTGATGGCAAGCACGTCCACATAGTGCCGCCACCCCGTTCGGGGTCATTCTATTATAACTATAAAGGTTTTAATAGTAATGTGTTAATGGCGGTGGTGTCGGCACGGTATGAGTTTCTGTATGTGGACGTGGGGAAGAACGGCCGGATGTCCGATGGCGGAGTATTCGCCCAGACAGAGTTCGCTCACCGTCTGCACTCTGGGGGTCTTGCACTGCCTCCAGATGCAGACAAGGTGGAAGGGCTACCGTTTGTGTTCATCGCGGATGAAGCCTTTGGACTGGGACCACACCTGATGCGGCCGTTTCCCCAATGCACCCTCACCCCGGAGAGGAGGGTTTTTAATTACCGGCTGGCCAGAGCCCGAAGGGTTGTGGAGAATGCCTTCGGGATAATGGCCAGCCGGTTCTGCCTGTTTCAGACAGCAATACATATGGCGGAATATGAGCTGAACCACATTGTTTTATGTTGCTGCATCTTGCACAATTTTTTACGACATTTTTTGCCAACATATGTCTCAACAGTTGGGCCTGAGCCCGGTCCATCCGAGATGTCCATTATGACCGGCCTGGACACTGCCCATACTGGCTTGGCCCCCCAAAGTGCCTGTGAAGTACGTGAGAAATACGTTGAGTACTTCACGGGTAGGGGGGGCATCACAATGTCAGACCAGATCTGACCTTTTGGTTTTTTAAATAAAATATTATTATATTTCAAAAAAACTTGTTTTCTCATTCTTGGTTTTTGGGTTGATGTGTCTCCCAGGTTCTTGTAGTGCCAAGTGTATTTGTCCTTAGTAACCAGCCACAATTGTCACTATAAAAAGCATTGTTTTAGCTTTTTCAGAACTGCTATTGAGCATAGAAAGAACAAGCCACACCTTTTTGAGTGTCCCAGAAACTCTTTACTCTGTGCACCACATTTTTTTTAAGGTTTTATAGAAATACAATGTAGAAAGTTTTACCTCCCCCAAACTTTTGGTTTTATTTGGAGGTTTGATTTGCAGAAACATGCATGGGTCAAAATAGTAAACATTTGTCCAAAAAAGGAAATATAAAAATTCAACGTGAAAAGGAGAAACAGGAGATGGGGTGATGTCACCCCTGATCCATCCCAAATGTGAAGAACCCCACTTTATTTTTGGGTCTGAACTGGGGATTTGCCACATGATCCCATGGCTAAGGTAAACATGTGCTATCTGCCATCATGGGGGATCAATGGACGTGCTTTGGGTGTGCAAACCCTTCCTCTCACCTACTTGAGTAGGGAGGAAGAGGTTGCACCCCCAAAACAGGGACATAGATATCCTGTGACGGAAGATAGCACCTGTTGAGTCACTGTGTGCATCTTCACATTTGGGCTAGTTGGAATCCCAGTGCAAAATTTTAAGGGGAAAAAAAACACAAAAACAGGGGGGGGGGTCAGACTATTCGCCCCAAAATATCTATAATGTTTTTATATTTTTGCTCAATCACATTAATTCTATTTCTCATAATGTCCATTTCGCTACTACATTCCATTATTTCTTGAATAATTATTTGGGCACTAGCACTCGAGAATGGAGGATTTGGAGTTCCTGACACACCACCACGTTCATGCCCTAAAAAATAAAAAATAAATAGAAAAATGCAGGCCTACATCTGTATTTACCTGGAAGTTGTGGTGACAGACACTTACCTGTTGTGGTGATAAGCTCCACCTCTCCTTCCTCCACCTCTCCTTCCTCCACCTCCGCTTCCTCCACCTCTGCTTCCTCAACATGCTGATCTTGGGGTGCTTTGGGATCTTGGGGGTGTTTATGTGGTCTGTGCTTCCTCGTCTCCTCATATTGGTGTCCTCCCAGTCTCCTCTCCCCTATGGGAATGTAAAAAAAAAAAAAACCTTGAGCACACAGAGATTTGAGGGCAGAAATTGTATACATTCATTTGAAGTGGGGTGCAATTGATATTTATGCCTGAGATCCAAGATGAACACATGAGATCTTGAGAACTCTACTAAGCTGCATGGTTTTTTTTAGGGGCATAAAAAACACACTTGGAGAACCACCAAGCTATCCACTGGAGCACCTGTGTGTGACACCCTTAAAAATTTGGGCATGTGGACTACACTATAGTATATTGCTCTTGAGCAAAAAGCTCTGTAACCAACTGCTTGAGTGTCATCTCCTTTACCCAGAATCCAGTTTAGCCTGTCATTCACATTCTACTTTACTTACAACACATCATCTAGCCAAATATGTGTAGAAACGTTGTTTTATTAAAATGAGGCATGACCACATGTAGTTTACATGGATATGTGCCAAACATGTTTTGGGGAAGACGATCAAGTGTTTACTACGAAACATTACCAAATAAGTGGTCCCTCAACTTAACATAAAAGTTGCCATTTGCAAATGTGAAACCAGTCAAGCCAAGCACATGGAGCCAACACATGCAAGAATACATATTACAATGTGAAAGAACACAGTAAAAAGAAAAGCTTACTTTTTTCAATGCTTTTGATAAGCTTCCTATACTGCCCCGGCTCCCTCAGCTTCAGGTCAGACCACCTTTTACGGAGCTGCTCCTTGGATCTCCTGACCCCATATTTCTGATAGAGAGTCCTCGCCACTTTGTCCATTATTTGCGACTTCCTGAGATTAGGGGTGTCGTATGGCCCATGCTTCCCATCGTAATCTTTCCTCCGCAGGATGTCCACCATCTCCGCCATCTCAGCAAATGACATATTAGTCGCCTTGTATCTTTTATTCCTGGATCGGGACGTTCCCGCCTCCAGGCTTTCCTCATCGGTACTTTCTAATAAAGAAGCCACCTGTGTCACGACATGTCGTCGTACCCCACTGTGCGCCGAACGTGAAGGGGCGTGGAAATGCAGGAAAAGACCGTCATGGGCGGGCGACGTGAGCGGAGTTACACGCATGTGCAGGGTATAAAATGGGAACAAAGTTATTAGGGCTAAGAACAAGCGGAAGTCCAGAAAAGACCACAACTATAATAAGGTAAGAAGGGAACTTGGGCCTGCAATGGCCTATAATGGTTCATGATTGTAAAGGCCAATATTGGGATAAGTTGAGGAGAATGGAATCTGACCTCTCATGTTTTTTTATGTGTTTTGAACTTGCAGACAGTCGGCAATGCATAAACTCCGCGAGCCGGATATCATGATGGTTTTTATTGAAAAATATAAAGAACTCCGCAACCTGTGGGAACTTAAACATCCAGATTACCACAAGAGTGGTGTACGTCGGGCAACATTTCAAAAATTGGCGGATTATATGAAGCCCTGGGTCCCAGAGGCAGACTACAGTATGATGAACAATAAGATAAACAATATGCGGAATGCATATAAAAAAAAAAAACACTGAATACCGCGCTTCCATGAGATCAGGAGCAGCAGCAGATGATGTAGTACAGCCCAAGCTGTGGTACTACAAGCACCTGCAATTTCTGGAAGACCAGATTGAGGCCAGGGAATCAATTTCCACCCTTCCCTCAACCCTTCCTTCCACCCTTCCCTCCAGCGTTCCTTCCACCCTTCCCTCCAGCGTTCCTTCCACCCTTCCCTCCACCCCTGCAGAGGTGGAGGAGGAGCCACCTGTGCTTGAAGAGCCGGATCTTCGCATCTTTAGCCAGGTATAGTATTTTAGAACATAATTATTGGCCTGAAAGTACTATTGTGATGAACTTGATTTATTCTCCCAAAATGATAATATCCCCCCCACCAAAAAAAAAAAAAATAGGGCACATAAATGATTGTTAAAGTATCTAAAAAGAACGGGGACAGAATAAAACTCTTTGCTAGTTTTCTAAATAGCAGATTGCACCAGTCATGAGATCAAAATTGTGTGAGATTGCTTACCCAAAATATCTAACTATGTGCCTTTTTTCTACACAGGATGAGGCCAGCCAGGAGGAAGAGGCACAGGAATGTGGCAGGCAGAAGGAGGCAGAGGTGAGTGTCAGCC
Source organism: Rana muscosa (assembly GCA_029206835.1). Lineage (NCBI taxonomy): Eukaryota > Metazoa > Chordata > Amphibia > Anura > Ranidae > Rana > Rana muscosa. The sequence continues at coordinate 110,422,779 of CM055120.1, read as the reverse complement.
AGGAGGAGGCAGGGCCATGTGGCATGCAGCAGGTCCCCAGGCCTAGTGGCAGCACAGTGTCACAAGTGGCTCCCCTCCACATCAGACCTCAAAAAAAACGTAGGATTACACAAGTGGAGGAGGAGTCACTCAAAATGATACGTGACGCTGCTGCCATCATGAGGGCCCCCCTCAACCCTGTGGAGGGCTTTAGTACATACCTGGCGGACAAATTAGTCCAAATGGAGGCGGGACAACGTGCCCTCTGCGAGCACATTATCTATACAGCCGTACACATGGGGGGGGACAGCTGACTGAGGCCACCCATCTCTCACATCAGGCCAATCCTTCTCCTCCTTCTCCTCCTCCTCCTGCCACATTACCACCCACAGTGGCACGGCCTGCAAGGGTGCGTGGACGAGGCCGTGGAGGGAACGCTGCAGAGAGGCGTGGAGGGAACACTGCAGGGAAGCGTGGAGGGAAGTGTACAGGGAAGAGCAGGAGGTGATTCCCTGGCTTCAAGCTGCTCTTCCATAAGTTGCAGTTTGATGGAGTACCACAGCTTGGGATGATGTATGTCTTCAACTGCTGCTCCTGATCTCATTATGTTGTTTATCTTATTGTTCATCATACTCATGTCTGCCTTTGGGGTCCAATGACTTCATATTTTCCACTAATTTTTGAATTGTTGCCCTTCGTTTTTTATTTTATATTTGGCCAGAATAAATGGAGATTTAATTTCAGCCTAAATACTTGCCTGGTGTGTTTTTTTGGGGAGTAGCAATAACATTTCATAAATACAATGTGGAATTAATAACAAGGGACACCAACCTCCATGAGGGAAAAATAAAATAAACATATGTTGTTGTGAGAAATTGACACCCAAAACAAAAGCAAAAAAAAAAGGATTCTAAAACTTTGAAAAAATTTGTGAGGTCCGCCTTTAAGAAAAAATCATAATTATTGAGAAGATCACAAGAAACAAGAAAGACATAAGTTTGTCAGAACTCGTGATAAAGATCAGCATCAAAAACAAAATTTTAAACGCCATTCTAAAGCAAAAAACAATGCGCTGCATTAAACAAGGCAATAACTTTCAGAATGCGCTCTCTCCATTAGGAACGCTAGTTTTACCAGAACGAGCGCTCCCGTCTCCTAATTCAGTCTGAGAATGCGTGGCTTTTTTATCCGATGGACTTGCCCATAGACGATCGGTATTTTCTTTCGGTTTTTGATCCATCGGACAATTTTAAAACATGCTCTATTTTTTAAAACCGATGGAAAAAAGACCGATGGGTCCCATACACGATCGGTTTGTCCGATGAAAAAAAACCATCGGACGGTTTTCAACGGTAAAACCGATCGTGTGTACAGGGCTTTGGAGTTTGAAATGTTCTTTAGGACCTATTTTAGGCCAGTCATTCAATTTCTCCCTAAAGGCTCTTTGTACTAAGAAAGGATGACCATATCTTGCATTTAACTTTTCCCAAGCTTGCTTGTAGGCTTCTTCATCTGTTCTATAGAAGTTACCTTCAAGAGCTTTCTTCGCTTCTCCACCAACATATTTCTGAAGGTAGAATAATTTGTCAACTGGCCTGGAGCAATGATGCTCAATGATCATTTCAAAACTTGCCTTCCACTCTATGAACTTCAGTATGTCTCCTGAAAATACAGTAGGTTCTGGAACGGGAAGTCTTGCTGGGACTGTAGTCGCAACATTCTCCTGATTTTTGCAGTGACATCTAGTAATATAATTATCCTGTTTTATTTTTTCACTTAGTTCTGAATTGGGCGAGTCTCTCTTTTCGTCTTTCTGAGCAGGGATGGAAGAGCAATGACTTTTTTCTTCATTACATACTGGAGATTTCCTTCCATTCTCCTGGGCGTATGAAAGGAAGTAGGAGTCTGCATCTTCACTTAGTACAGATTTGGACTTATGATTACTATTCATGTCCTCTTCGTGTACTCTTAAGCCCCGTACACACGATCGGTTTGACAGATGAAAACCGTCCGATGGATGGTTTTCATCAGACCAACCGATCGTGTATGGTACCCATCGGTCTTTTTTCCATCGGTTGGAAAAAATAGAACTTGTTTTAAAATTTTCCGATGGATAAAAAACCGATGGTAATTTCCGATCGTCTATGGGCAAGTCCATCGGTTAAAAAACCCACGCATGCTCAGACTGAATTAGGAGACGGGAGCGCTCGTTCTGGTAAAACTAGCGTTCCTAATGAAGAGAGCACATTCGTCATTCTGCAAGTTATTGCTTTGTTTAATGCAGCGCATGTTTTGTTGCTTTAGAACGGTGTTTAAAATGTCATTTTGGCAGCAGATCTTTCTCATGAGTTCTGACAAACGTATGTCTTTCTTCTTTCTTGTGATCTTAGGAATAATTAGTTTAATTCTTCAAGGCCGACCTCACAAATTCCCCCTTTTTTTATTTATTTTTGTCTTTAAATTTGTTGTGCATTTTTTGGTATGTCAATTTCTCAGAACAACTTTTTTTTGTTTCCTCATGGAGGTTGGTGTCCCTTGTTATTAATTACACATTGTATTTATGAAATGTTATTGCTACTTCAAAAAAAAACACATCAGGCATGTATGTTGGCTGAAATCAAATTTCCCTTTATTTCGGAAAAAAAGCAAACAAAAAACGAAGGGCAACTATTCAGAAATTAGCAGAGAATATCAAGTCCTTAGATCCCAAATGCAGACCTGACTATGATGAATAATAAAATCAACAACAGCATGAAATCAGAAGCAGCAGCCAAAGACATACATCATCCCAAGCTGTGGTACTCCATCAACCTGCAACTTCTGGATGAGCAGCTCGAGGCCAGGGAATCACCTCCTGCTCTTCGCTGTAGCCTTCCCTCCACGCTTCCCTGCAGTGTTCCCTCCACGGCCCCGTCCACGCACCCCTGCAGGCTGGGCCACTGTGGGTGGTGATGTGGCAGGAGGAGGAGGATAAGGAGGAGAGGGATTGGCCTGATGTGACAGATGGGTGGCCTCAGTCAGCGGCCCCCTCGCCCCCATGTGTACGGCCATATATATGAGGTGCTCACAAAGGGCCGGTTGTCCCGCCTCCATTTGGAGCAACTTATCCGCCAGATAGCTGCTAAACCCCTCCGTAGTGTTGAGGGGGGCCCTCATGATGGCAGCAGCCTCCTGAATCATCTTTAGTGACTCCTCCTCCACTTGTGTCATCCGCCGTTGTTTTGGCGGTCTGACGTGGAGGGGAGCCACTTGGGAGACGGTGCTGCCACTAGGCCTGGGGACCTGCTGAGTCCCACTTGGCCCTGCCTCCTCCTGCCTGCCACACTCCTGACCCTCTTCCTCCTGGCTTGCCTCATCCTGTTTATAAAATAAAATGAAAAATTGTATTATTTGGGGAATCTATCACCCACAATTTGGATATCATTACTGGTGCATATTTTTTTTTGGGGGGGGGGGGGGCGGGGGGATGATATCATTTATGGGTAATCCAAACAGTTCAACACAATATTACTTAGTGGACAATAATTATCATCAAAAATACTATACCTGGCTGAAGATGCGAAGATCTGGCTCTTCAAGTTCAGGAGGCTCCTCCTCCGCCTCTGCAGGGGTGGAGGGAAGGGTGGAAGGAACGCTGGAGGGAAGGGTGGAAGGAAGGGTTGAGGGAAGGCTAGAAATAGATTCCCTGGCCTTGATCTGGTCACCCAGAAATTGAAGATGTCTGTAGTACCACAGCTTGGGCTGTACTACATCGTCGGCTGCTGCTCCTGATCTCTTTGACTGGCGCACTTCCTTGTATTTTTTATTATAGGAATTACGCAGGTTGTTGATTTTATTATTGATCATAGTGTAGTCTGCATCTGGGATCCATGGCTTCATATCCTCTGCTAATTTGCAAATAGTTGCCCGACGTACATCACTCTTGTGGTACGCAGGGTGTTTCAGTTCCCACAGGTTGCGCTGTTCCTTATGTTTTTCAATAAAAGTCAGCATCACCTCCGGCTCACGTAGTTTATGCATATTTTTGGATCAGCAAGTAAAAAAACAAGGATAAAAAAAAGAAAAAGATCAGATTTGATTCTCCTCAACTTATCACAATATTGCCCTTTACAATCATGAACCATTATAGGCCACTGCAGGACCGAGTTCCCTTCTTACCTTAGTTCAGTTCGTTGGTTCACTTCCGTTCGTCCTTACTCCGCGCATCCCTAATAACTTCTTTCCCCTTTTTATACCCTGCGCATGCGTGTAACTCCGCCCTCGTCGCCCACCCATGACGGACTTTTTCTGCATTTCCCCGCCCCTTAACGATCGGGGCACAGTGTGAGACGGCGACATGTCGCAGACACAGGTGGCTTCTTTAGTAGAAATTACCGACGAGGAAAGCCCGGAGGCGGAAATGTCCCGATCCTGTAAAAAATGATACAAGGCGACTAATATGTCTTTTTCTGAGATGGCGGAGATGGTGGACATTCTGCGGAGGAAGGATTACGACGGCAAGCATGGCCCATACGACACCCCTAATCTCCGGAAGTCACAAATTATGAACAAAGTGGCGAAGACTCTCTTTAAAAAATATGGGGTCAGGAGATCCAAGGAACAACTTCGTAAAAGGTGGTCTGACCTAAAGCTGAGGGAGCCGGAGCAGTATAGGAAGCTTCTAAAAAGCATTGAAAAAAGTAAGTTTTTTTTACTGTGTTCTTTCACATTGTAATATGTATTCTTCCATGTTTTGCAACATGTGCTTGGCTTGACTGGTTTCACATTTTAAAATGTCCACTTTTATGTTAAGTGGAGAGTCCACTTATTTGGTAAATGTGTTGTAAAAAAAAATTGCTGCTCTTCCCCCAAACATGTTTGGCACATATCCACGTAAACTACATGTGGGCATGCCTCATTTTACTTCAACAATGTTTATCTACACATTGTTGGCTAGATGATGTGTTGTAAGGAAAATTAGAATGTGAATGAAAGGATAAACTGTATTCTGGGTAAAGGAGATGACACTCCAGCAGTTGTGTACTTTTTTTTGTTCTTGATCAAGATACTATACTCTGGGCCACATGACCAAATTTCTTAACGGTGTCACACACAGGTGGTCCAGTGGATACCTTGGTGGTTATCCAAGTGTATTTGTGAGTGTCCTCCAAAATAACATGTTGCTTTGTTGAGTTTGCAAGATCTCATATGTTCATCTTGAAACTCAGGGCCAAATATCAATTGTACCCCACTTCAAAACATTGAGAATCCTTTCCAGGCCTAAAAAGTCTGTGTGCTAAAGGATACATTATTTTTGACATTCCTATAGGGGAGAGGAGACTGGGAGGACCCCATGCTCAGGAGACGAGGAACCAAACACCACAGAAACTCCCCGAAGATCACAAAGCAGACCAAGATCAGCAGGTTTCTGAAGCGGAGGGGGAGAAAGCGGAGGTGGAGGAAGGGGAGGTGGAGGAAGGAGAGGTGGAGCTTATCAGCACAACAGGTCAGTGTCTGTCACCACAACTTCAAGGTAAATACAAATGTAGGCCTGCATAGTTTAAAAAAAAAAAATTGGTTTTTAGGGACTGAACGTGGGGGTGTGTCAGGAAGTCCAAATCCTCCATTCTCGAGTGCCAGCGCCAAAATAATCATTCAGGAAATCATGGAATGCAGTAGCGAAATGGACATTATGAGAAAGAGAATGATTGTGATTGAGCAAAAATATAAAAACATGATAGATATTTTGGGGAGAATAGTGTGACCCCCAAATTACACAGTGAAGGAAGTTCCCCGCTCAGGCCAATGACGTAGGCGGGTCCGACATACCGAGGGGGCGGACCTGATGGGGAACTTCTCTCACTTTGGTAATACATGTATAGACCCGCCCCTTCTCATGTTACGCATCTGGTCCGCTGAGCAGGCCTGATGGGGAACTTTAGAAGCGGCGGGTCTATACATTTAAAACACTGAGGAGGAAGTTCCCCATCAGGTCCGCTCAGGCACAACCAATGAAGGACAGCGCTGGACATCGGGATCGCCGCGGGACACTGGATTTCACCGCTGGAATGTTGTTTTTTTTTTTTTTTTAATAAAGGACTTTTTCAAGGTGTTTGTGTGTTTTTTTAAACATTTTTTTACGCTTTCTTCATGAAATGGTAGGGGTACAATGTACCCCTTACCAATTCACATAGGGGGGGCCGGGATCTGGGGGTCCCCTTTGTTAAAGGGGTCTTCCAGATTCCGATAAGCCCCCCGCCCGCAGACCCCCACAACCACCGGGAAAGGGTTGTGGGGATGAGGCCCTTGTCCCCATCAACATGGGGACATCCTCCCCATGTTGAGGGCATGTGGCCTGGTACGGTTCAGGAGGGAGGGGGGCCGCTCTCTCATCCCCCCTCTTCCCCTGCGGCCGGCCAGGTTGCGTGCTCAGATAAGGGTCTGGTATGGATTTTTAGGGGGACTCCACGCCATTTTTTTAAAAATTTGGGGTGGAGTTCCCCTTAATATCCATTCCAGACCTGAAGGGCCTGGTAATTGAATTCTGGGGAACCCCCACGTTTTTTTTTTTTTTTTATCAATGAATTTGTATGTATTGCCGGGAGCCGACAATTCATTAATAGCCGCGAGCGAGTTTTAAATGACTTTTTTTCTTTCAAAAATGACATTTTTTGTAGGGACAGTTCTAAGCACGGGAAACATGCGCCACTTTACATGCATATCATACACACCCCCCAGGTACGAAATTTAAAGGAATATTTCACTTTTATTTTTTCATTTTAAGCATTATTAAAATCACTGCTCCCGAAAAAACGGCCGTTTTTAAAACTTTTTTTTGCATTGATACATGTCCCCTGGGGCAGGACCTGGGTCCCCAAACACTTTTTAGGACAATAACTTGCATATTAGCCTTTATAATTAGCACTTTAGATTTCGAACGTTCGAGTCTATTGTATTTAATAGGGTTCTAAAGTTCACACAAACGTTTTGTCTGTTAGCAGGTTCTGGTGCGAACCGAACAGGGGGGTGTTCAGCTCATCCCTGTTCCCAAGTAAGCTTCACAGTGGCTCTGAGACAGGTTACTTCACCGGGCTGCAGCACTACCCCTTTTCTTCCAAGTCTCCACACCTTCCCTATCCCCTCTTCCGGGGTCTTCTGCTCCAAGACCAACCGTTGGTAGGCCGTTTTCAGCATGGGATGGATTTTGGTGGCTGCAGGGCCCTTCCCTTGTACTAGGGGGGTCAGGAGTCTCCGGACCAGATCCGTATTCGTCCCTATTATAAGGGAACTCTTGTTGGCTCCAGGCGGTCGAGGGCACACAACTGCCAGGGTGTCGAACACTTCAGCCTTCCCAGCCACCGATGGGTCAAAGGTCATCTTGATGGGCAGGTAGCCATCGTAAGGGAAACTCTGGGTTCCAATCCCCCATATTTCCAGCTCTTCTATCTTCTGGATGGGTAGATGACTTAAGTGTTTGTCATAGAAATCCCTGTATAGCAGGGTCACTTGTGCCCCAGTATCCAATATGGCTCTTGTGTAGACTCCCTCCACTTGAATGGGTACTATAGGAGATGGGCCTACCAGCTTCTCTGGATATGGCCTGGCAGATGTCACCTTCTTCTGGTCCTTTCCCTTCGGACTCTCTTTCGTCCAACTCCCTTTGGACTTTAGTCTTTCTTGGGCCTGATATGCATTGATTTCCCTCCTTTTAATGGGTGTACAGACCCCCTAAATGAATGTTATTGTCTTTCTTAGGTGTGCATCCCCTTTGGGAAATGCTATGCCTCTTCTGAGGGGTCTTGCCCTCTCTCTTTGGGGTGTATCCCTGCTGAGGGATACTGTGTTTCCTCTGAGGGGTTTTGTCTCTTCTCTTCTTTAGCTTCTCATTCAGTTTGGAGCTCACTGAAGATGATGGGCACCCGGTTGACTCCTTCACTGGGGCCCTCTGAAGTTTCCCGCCGGCTTGCGGTTGTCTGTTTTCTTCTTTTTGGGGCTGGAACACACAGCTGCAATATGGCTAATTCCCCCACAGTTAAAACAGACTATATCTCCCCATTCTTGTAGAGATGCGGGTGCTGAGGCAATAGGGAACAGTTCCCTCCTTGGTACTTCTCTCTCAGGACCCTCTGGATCTTTTGCTATCAAAGAGGTCAGCATCTCTAACACCTTAGACATTTGTGATTTTAAAGTGTCTACTTCTGAGTCTCTTTCAGGGGTCATCACTGAGTTGACCATCACTGGTGCAGGGGCGGCATTTGTCTTAATCATTTGCTGGTCCTGTAGTAGTGCCTCTTCTTCTCTGATGATTTTTATCAAGTCAGAGTAGGTCAGTGACGTTCCTCCTTCCGAGGTTTTTAGGTGAAGCCAGACTGGATTCGAGAGCAACGCTCCCTTCAGGACTTGCTTCATTCTTGCCCGCATCCGTGTCTTTGGGCATCATTTACTTCTTCAATACAATTTTGCACAACCTGTTCAGTCTTCTGACATATTCCGAAAGCTTCTCATTCGGCTGTTGGAAAGTATGTTCGAATTGGTAGATCATCTCTGTCACCTTTTCTAACTGACCGAACTCCTCCTGTAGCATGGCTAGGCAGTCTTTAGCCGTGCAGTCTGTATTCCCAAACCGGAAGCTTTTCACTGCTTCTGCAGCTGCGCCTTTCAGGCTCTCTATCACTCATTGCCTCTTCTGCGCTTCAGGCACCTCCCATGCCTCTACTGCTTGTAATGCCGGCTCCACCCAAGTATCAAAATCTTCCTCCCCTGCAGGGATAGGGAGCTTCCCCGAGAATGTCTTTAATCTCCGGTAGCTAGTCTCTACATGCACCGTGCTTGTCTTCTGACACTGTTAGCAGATCCCCTATAGCATTTATCAGTTCTGGTGATATGGCAGTGACAGGTGCGGGTGCCGCCGGAGGCGTCGCCCTGTCTCTTCTTTCTGGTGAGACACGGGTTGCCCCCTGTGGTGATCCCGTTGGTGATGGCTCTTTCTTTATAGTTATTGCGTGCGCCAACCTATGGGTTTTGTTGTCTGGCGTCCGCACACAGTTGCGCTTGCAAGTCTCTGGCATCCCGCCCCAGTATTCTACTAGTGCATACTGATACGAGATGTCTGGGTCTGACTTTATCTCCGTCACCCACGGTGTATGATCTGGGGACACAGACATCATTAGCTGCTCTACCGTCTCTGTTGACCACTCCTTCCCCGGGAGGCTGATGACTACCGACTGGGTTGGGTCTGCACTGGATGCTTCGCACCACGCTTTTACTGTTAGCGGGTCCATGCCGGTACCTCTGGCGTGTTCACTTAATGTATCAGGATCCTGGACGAGAACCCCCATGTGTAGCGCACCCTCAGCTAAGAGAGTCGCTGAATTTGGTCTAGGGCCCTGCACACAGCTCCGCCAACCCCCGGCAATGTACTCAACCCACTCTGGCAAAGCTAGCCTAGGGTAATATCTCTTATACTCTATGGTAAAATTCAGACGCCAATGCAGAATAGTAAAGTATAACAAGTTTACTCTTCTATAAGTAAAAGAACAGTTATAACAAACCACATGAATTACTTGCAGAGCCCTGCACTGAATAGCATACTACACATTAGTGAAATACAGTAATGGCATACCACGTGTAACGGCCGTTAACTAAGCGCCCTGTGACGCAGCGACTAAACTCTAATGCTTGGTCAGGCCTGACCCAGACTCTTAAACGCAGTCTCTAGGGGATGATTTCTTTGCATGCAGGTCTTTAATGGTGGTGCACATTCAGGAACATATTTGTAATCCACAGGTCAAAGTAACAACACTGAACACTTCACTGGAGCCCCTTTATCTCAGTTCTGCTATTGATCTCCAGTGGGGTCTCAACTATAAGCGGGTGGGCCACGGCAGTCTGTAGGCCTAACAACAGTATAAAGTAGATGGATTGAGCATGTGCTCGCTCACCCCTCACAGATGCCACCCAGGCTCGCAGTAGGGTGGAAGGCTCTTTGGTAGCTGCGCAAGGCCCCAGGCTTCAGGCCTTGCACACCAGCAGATCCACACAGGAGGACTTGTTCACCGAAGTCTCGTGTCCCAAAGAGGCCGAGCTTAGCCTCGCCCCTCCCTTATATAGTTCCACCCATGAGTCTCTGCGGTGGCAACATTTCACCCTGGGTGCCGAATGGTGTTCTGGGTAAGGTAGTCCTGAGAGTCTTAAAGGAGACCCCGCTACATATATATATATATATATATATATATATATATATATTGTGACAGCAGGAAGGTAAAGTCACCTGGTTGCATCCAGGGGGGTAGATATATTTCTCCCAGATTCAGGCTTTATGCCGACTTATACAACTAGGGAGGGAGTTGATGAAGCCCAGCTGAGGCTAGTGGGCTCATGGATGACTCATACCTCTAGGGAGAGTGCTGGGCGTCGTGCAGGCAGGGAGTTGATGAGACCAAGCTGAAGCTTGTCAGCTCGTTTAAGGCCTCTATAAAAACTCCCAGATTCATTAGGTGTTTGCTCATGCCTGGACCCAGACCTGTGTGGACTGTCTAGGGAGAGTGAACCCCTGTGCGGTGAGACAAAGCCTGTGTGGCTATTTGTTTGGACATTGACTAAACCAGGGACTTAGGGACTAGGACAGCACCAGGCTGATCCCAGTTGTTAGTTAGGAAACCTGCATGTTTAGTCAGAGGTCAAGCTGACCAGGGTTTATTTTGTTTATGTTTCTTTTTGCTTTGCTGTGTTTTTTTTTGTCACTGTAAATAGAGAAATAAACCGCACCTTTTTGATCTTGAAAACCACAACCTCCGTCTGCTGGGCCTGTTTTTTGTGGGGAGCCCATCCAGGGGATCACACACACCCGCTGCCGAGCGAACCCCCTCACAGTTGGTGGAGAACCAGTGGCAGTTTTTTTTAAGCCAGCATGGAGGAGATACTGAAACAGCTGGCTCTAGCAAATGCCAATCAACAGCAGACAAATGCAGGTTTGCAAAGGAGCCTTGCAGCCCAGCAGCAAGCTCACCAACAGAGTCTGGAAGCTCAGCAACAAGCCCAGCAGCAATCTGAGGCCCGCTTCATAGACCTGTTACAGAAGCAAGAGCAGAGACTACAACAAATGGAAGCAGTAATGCAGCAACGTCCGCAGACCAGTGAGGAAAGCCGTCCCACTAATACCGCGTCCTTTGGGGTGAGTCGTTTATTGACAAAAATGACTGGAGAGGATGATCCAGAGGTATTTTTGACCACGTTTGAAAGGACTGCTGAAAGAGAAAAGTGGCCTGAGGAGCAGTGGGCTGGACTGGTGGCTCCTCTGTTAACTGGTGAATCGCAGAAGGCTTACTATGACCTAGAGCCTGACCAAGCAAAAGACTATGTGATGCTAAAAGCTGAAATATTGGCAAGGCTGGGTGTCACCCTGGCTGTCCGGGCTCAGCGTGTGCATAACTGGACTTTCCAGCTTGGAAAACCCCCCCAGGTCTCAAATGTATGATCTCATTCACCTGAGCAGGAAGTGGCTACAGCCAGAGACTTTGTCCGCACCAGAGATTGTGGAACGTGTTGTAATGGATCGGTTTTTGAGAGCTCTTCCTACTGCCATCCAAAAGTGGGTAAGCCATGGAGACCCAGAGACGGCCGGTGGTCTTGTGGATCGTGTAGAGAAATACTTGGCTACAGAGAACCTGACGGCCTCTTCCAGAGACTCTCGGACTTTCCACCCTAAGACCAGACCATCCCCAGGGGGGGATAAGAGGATTCCAAGGGGTGAGGGTGGAGAGAGTGAGAGGGTGGGAGCTCTACCCAAAGTTTGGCGAGAACAGCCTAGGAAGTCAGGGGCTCAAGAGGCAGCCAAAAGGATTGTTTGCTACCGCTGCCGGCAAGCGGGACATATTGCAGCAAATTGCCCGGTTGTGGAGGAACCCATGCAATGTGACTTTCTGACGGATCGACGTCAGTCGCTGTGTGCGACAGTCGCATGCACTGCCATTCGGGGAACTGAGAAACATTTATGCAAAATGTGTATTAATGGTAGAAATGTTGTGGTATTGCTGGATTCAGGTAGCCTTGTGACCCTGATAAAGGCTGAATTAGTTAAAACAGAGGTCTCTGGGAATAGCAAGGTAGCTGTTATTTGTGTGCATGGGGACACCCGAGAGTATCCAGTGACTACAGTGTGTTTCGAGACCCCCAAAGGTACCCTCTCTCATCCAGTGGGGTTAGTATCTCAATTACCGCATGATGCCATTGTGGGAAGGGATTTTCCGAAGTTCTGGGAACTGTGGGATGATCCTGAGCCCCCCACTGGTGCCCCTATGTACCAGGAATGTGATAGCCAGAACTCCTCTGAGAGTGGTGAGGACTCTCCAGAATTTCCCTTGTCAGTATTGGCAGGGGAGACTCAAGAAACTGGAGAGGAGCCCACCTCCTCAGACGAAAACCTACCGTCTGTGGAGTTTTCTGATCTGGAGGTTCACAGGGAAAATTTTGCCACAGAACAGTTAAAAGACCCCGCCCTAATAAAGGCACGGGAAAACGTAGTGGAAATAGATGGCGAGTTAGTGAACCCAGATAATACCTGCACTTACCCATACTTCAGAAGGACCTACTGTATCGGGTGGCAAAAAGGGCAGAAGAAACCGTTGAGCAGCTTGTGGTGCCCAAACCTTACAGGAAGTTGGTGTTGGAGTTGGCCCATGGGCACATTCTTGGAGGTCATCTGGGGACAGAGAAAACCCGAGAGAGGGTATTACAGAGATTCTATTGGCCTGGGGTGATGAAGGACATAGAAAATTATTGTTCCTCCTGCCCTGTGTGTCAGAGGTCGGCCCCGATGCCACATTTCCGTAGCCCGCTGGTCCCTCTACCCATCATTGAGGTCCCGTTTGAGAGAATCGCAATGGATTTGGTAGGTCCTATAATCAAGTCCGCTAGGGGGCACCAGTACATATTGGTTATAATGGACTATGCCACCCGTTATCCAGAAGCGATCCCTCTCAGAAATACCTCGGCCAAAACCATAGCCAAAGAGCTATCTCTTGTTTTTAGCCGGGTGGGTATTTGTAAAGAACTGCTTACGGACCAAGGTACACCCTTTATGTCCCGGGTTATGAAAGAGCTGTGTAAATTGTTCAAAGTGACGCAATTGCGTACATCTGTGTATCACCCCCAAACCGATGGGCTGGTTGAAAGATTCAACAAAACCCTAAAACAAATGTTGAGGAAAGTGGTGGATAGAGATGGAAAGGATTGGGACTGTCTACTTCCTTATTTGATGTTTTCTATTAGGGAGGTGCCCCAATCCTCTACGGGATTCTCCCCCTTTGAGTTACTGTATGGGAGACACCCAAGAGGGCTGTTGGATATTGCCAAGGAAACTTGGGAAAGTGAGAGTTCTCCCCACAGGAGTGTGATTGAGCATGTCGCCCCGATGCAAGATCGAATTGCACAGGTAATGCCCATCGTGAAGGAACATTTGGCCCAAGCGCAGTTGGCACAGCAGAGAGTGTACAACCATGGAGCCAAGACCCGTACCTTTTCCCCGGGGGATAGGATATTGGTACTTGTCCCTACGGTTGAAAGTAAATTCCTTGCCAAATGGCAAGGCCCCTACGAGATAATGGAAAAAGTGAGCGAAGTGAATTACAAGGTCAGACAACCAGGAAGGCGAAAGCCCGAACAGATATATCACGTTAATCTGTTGAAAGCCTGGAGGGATAGAGAGTCCCTAGTCGCAGAAACTTGGTCACCAGCTCAAACTGGTTGCGTGATTCCGGAGGTTGGAATAGCAGCCACCTTGTCACAACCCCAACAACAGGAGGTTAAGGAGTTTGTGCTTCGCAACAAGGAGGTGTTCTCTGAGCTGCCGGGACAAACATCTGGGGTAGAGCATGATATTATTACCCCGCCCGGTGAAAGGGTGAAGTTAAAACCCTATCGGATCCCAGAGGCCCGACGGGAGGCAATACGGGAGGAAGTACAGAAAATGCTGAACTTAGGGGTGATAGAGGAGTCCCAAAGTGATTGGTCTAGTCCCATTGTGTTGGTGCCTAAACCGGATGGGAGCTGGCGATTTTGTAACGATTTTCGTCAGTTGAACAAAGTTACAAAATTTGACACCTACCCCATGCCACGTATAGATGAGTTGATCGACCGGCTGGGAACAGCCCGATACATGACGACTCTTGACCTCACAAAAGGGTATTGGCAAATTCCCCTGGCCAAGTCGGCCAAAGAGAAAACCGCATTTGTAACCCCAGACGGGGCGTTCCAATATAAGAGAATGCCGTTCGGGTTACAGAATGCGCCGGCCACATTCCAGCGGAAAATGGACCAGATACTGAGGCCCCATCGGAAGTATGCTGCGGCTTACCTGGATGACGTAATTGTCCATAGCACAGATTGGGCCTCACATCTGCCAAAAGTGCAAGCAGTCCTAGACTCTATCCGGGAAGCGGGGTTTACGGCTAACCCCAAGAAGTGTACCATTGGGCAGGAGGAGGCCAAATATCTTGGGTACACCATTGGGAGGGGAGTGATAAAACCCCAACTCAACAAAGTCGAGGCCATCCAGAGTTGGCCACGTCCCAACAGCAAGAAGCAGGTACGGGCCTTTCTGGGAATCGCGGGTTATTATCGGCGCTTCATTCCCCACTT